>JALPQD010000114.1:0-1200000 GCA_023101885.1 Typhlomys cinereus
CAGATTATATGCCCTTCCCTTCTGGTGAGATCATACCCCATCAGTTGCAGATGATCAAGAAGGAAAGTCTGTGAACTTAACCAGATGTCTCATTACTTACTTGCAGTCCTTGATGGTGGCCTATTTGCTCTGCTGTAACATGGTCTCCTCTCTCCTTGTTTCTGGTGTGGCCCTCCTACCCCATCCCTCCTGTTCATAATCTTTGTAATTACTGTAGCTATTACAGAGATTTATCCTTGAGTGTCTCATGTGGGTTTCCTACTAGGAGCCACCTATTAGGGAGTACATACGGAGCTAAATTTTCTGGGTCTGCGATACTTCACTCAATATAATTGTTTCTAATCCCATCCATTTCCCCACAAATTCCATTGATTCATCATTTTTGATGGCTGAGTAGTACTCCATTGTACCACATTTTCCTTTCCACACATCAACTGTTGGACACTTGGGCTGATTCCATGACTTTGCTATTTTAAACAGTGCTGCTATGAACATGGTCGTGCTTGTTGTACTAAATTTTTTTACGTTAACTTTTGATGTGGATTCCACCAAAACGGGAAAATCAGAAAATAATACAAGGATCAATGGCCTTGGTGTTTGCACTTGAACATAACACACACACACACACACACACACACACACACACACACACACCTGCATAATGAAAAAGCTAACAAAAGATATGATATGGGACACTTTCATCTAATAAAGCATGTGAAATCCAATAACTATGCTCAGAGAAAGAAGAAGAAAATTCAATGTGTTCAAAGGATATTGTGTACTTTCCTTATGTTATCCATTATACATATATATGTTTTTAAAAATATAACTTACTAATTATATAATCTTTATGCTTAGGATTTCTTTTCATATTTTATATTTTCCACACACCTTTTCAGCCTACGATGCAAATGGAAAAGACATCTGGATGGTTCCCTCCTCTGAGGACATGAAAAATATTTTCTCTTTTTAAAAAAATGATGATTGTTCTTTGTGGTTTTATGTCATCCAATGTAATTATTTTTAAATGAAATATGCATTTATTTGCACCTTCTGTTTGTGGTTGTTTCTGTTTCTCAAAAATTTGTCATGAAGTCATAAAGCAAGGCTGAAACTCAAAGGTCTCTATCATTTTTCTCCACCATTTTCAGCTTCATTTACTCTTGCTCTTCACAGTGCACTTCACCTGCAGCTTCCATTGTATTTGGAACTGTGAATCCAAAGGAACATGATTGCAGTGTGATTATTATGAATATCAAGTAATGTAAGTGACAAAGTGACAGGCTATTTGGTTGATAGGAGAGAGGACTATGTGTTCCTGACTCCAATTCCTGATGCATCACAGGCTCTGAAGTCAGCAATCTCTGTTTCAAAACTCAGCACAGCTTTCTGAAATGCAACATAGTTCTAGTGCCAGTGGATAATTTTTTCATTGTCTTTACATTGATTTACTATGATGTAAAATGTGTGACACATGAAAACGATCGACATGTGTTTTCCATGTAGAAAGCATCTGCTTGTAACCACAGACCTAGATACACTTCACTAGTGAACACGCCATGAACAGAATACGCTGTCTTCTCATCATATCTCTCTGCACTCCTCCCCTGCATTACAGGTGTGTACCTCAGAATTTACTTCTGTGTATGACACCATTGAATTTCTTTTCTTCACTTTTTCAACTGCACCCTCAGGACTTAAGCTATTTCATTCTATCCAGACATCTGCCTGTGCCTGTGATTCTGAGTCTGTGCTCTTTCTGCAGATGTGGTAGTATAGAACTGCTGCACTAGGCTCAGTTCACTTGCATCTGCACCTTTCCTGGGCTGTCTGACATCAGGCTGAACTCCTATGGTACTGTCATCCCTAAAGTCACCTGAGATCATCTGCTTCTGCTACACTCTCTCCTCACATAACTCCCTACCATTGTGCAAATCCTCAAAAACATCTCAAAACTTCTGCCAATCACTTTCTAGCTGTCCTATCCATATGGCATTGGCATTGGCACTTGAATATCTGTCAGTCAACCAACACAGACTATCTCTAGCATTATTCTTATTAAATTCTATAGTTCATTTCCTCCAGGGAGGACGTCATAGCATTTTGACTCTTCACATAGTAACTTCAAACATAACTTTAGTAGCTTAACGTGATAGTTTTTTTTCTGTTTGTCCCTGTAGACTTCAAAGACACTAAAGTGAAGGAACTGTGGTTTTTTTTTTGTTTTTTTACTTTTTTACTTTCACAAGCATAGCCTAAAATACAGTTTAAATCATCAAGTTAAACTAGCAGAGACAAGTTAATTGGTAATACCATTCACTTGCTAATTATGTTCCACAATTAAGCTTCAGGCCTATAACAAGAAAAAACAAATGGAAGAACTTTATTATATTGAATGCACACATACAAACAAAATTTTAATTTGCATAACAAACATTTTTTCAATCTATGCCACAAAATAAACTTACATATCAGATTTATGAACAATAGTAATCACAAATATATCTCATTAAAAATAAGAGAAAACAAAAAGATTACGGATACATAACAAGAGAGAAACAGAGATGATAAATCTCCATAAAAATTGAAAGCTTAAGATATTGCTCAATATTCTTGAAAATGTGCCCCAAACTGATTGTGTTCACATTAGCTGAAGTAAAAATGACAGGCCTAAAATTGGGAAGATTTGGGCAATGAGCGACTGTCTTGGTCATAGCAGGCACATCCATGTTGGGTCCAACCCTTCATATTCCTTTTCTCTCTGTATGGAGGTTGACTGAGGAAAAGAAGGCAATCGTGACTTCTGCTCTGACTCCTACCAGTCGTAGGGCTGTACTTCTTCTCTGTCAACAGACAGTGATCTTGTGGAAGTGTTTCCTCACTGCCTCCAGAATGTCCTCCTGCACAGGGGAACCTCTTCCACCCCACCTGCTACATCAGAGAGACGTGTGGGTCACTTAGCACCTGGAAGAGGCCAGAATTTGCCTAGTAGCCGTGAGACCAAAACATTTCAAGGGTCCTTGGAGCTGAAGAGGACCAACCAATACCTACTGGGTCAGCTCATGGGAGAAAGGAGATGGCTAGGGGTTTGGAATGTCTTTGTCACTATACTTCTGAGAGAACTTTGGTCATTTCTTACATGTGGGAAGCAGAAAAGGGAGATCCAGCTCATTCAACCAAGGAGCCACAAGGTCCTTCAATGCCTTAAACTCTGGATCTGATTCCTACACAGCTCAGAGAGCAGCATGACCTGGAGAAGCATCACCACAATCAGCAGAGAAAGAAAAGACCAGGTCCCTGAATACCCTGCAGGTGCTGCTTACCTGAGGGTGTGCGTGGTCCTGACGCTTCACCTCTCGCTTCCATGCAGAGGGTTCTTGGTGTACATACACTAAGGAGGTACCTGAGGGATTGCTATTTTCTCAATGTCAATTGCTTCTGGAAAAGTGAAAAGAATAGTTTGCCTGAATCACATGTGCTCTTATCTAACTAGTAAACAGGAATTGGAAACAGAACTTTTGAGTGGAAAGGAGCATAACAAGCAGGTATGTGCTCAATGAAAAGGGATGCTCCACCAGGTCACATGACTCTCTCCACTTCGTTAAGACACACAGAAAATCCACAAGGAAATAGCAACTCTCAGAGACAAATCCATGGTTGAGAGCACCTCTGTGAATACTATGTGCTTGCTAGAAAACTGAATCTTTACTTCCATCAAGTGCATAAATTATTTGGGAAACTGGGATTTGTAGATTCTCTTCTGACAAGAAAAAAAAGGAAGTGGATATGCAACTTACTAGAAAAAGTACAGTTTTGTTTTACCATGTGCACTGAAATAAAAATGTAAATATGAAAAACTAAAATTGCTTAATAATTCCCCAGAAATATTAATGGCATTTGTATAAACAGTGGGAATATGTTCATTCTCAAACAACATGACTTTCCTTGTATGAGTAAAACAACTGCTGATCCTTTCATTCACATGTTGATTATATGAGAACAGATGTTGGCCAAGACAATGTGCTTAAAACTGACTCTCTAATGCAGTCTTAGACATGCATAGTCATCATGAGCCCCTGTTTATTTATTGTACTTTTTTTTCTGTTCCATTGTGGAACACAGGATGAAACTGACTACAAAGAGTCAGTGTTCTATGTAGAATGTGACAGAGGCACAAAGTCCCTACCTGAGGATTTTCAGGGCAGTCACCAAACTATTCTTCACACATGTCAGGAATTCTTTGACAGAATTTTGTAGAAAGGACAGATGAATTGGCTTTCTGAACAAGTGACTGAAAGTTACAGAAGCTACCATCAAGTTAACTAACAATTTTTAAAGGGACTTATTGGATGAGAAGGATTATGCAAGGATAAGGACCTGTCAGAATTGCCAGCACATGCACAGAAACACAGGAAAAGCCTTGTGTGCCTGCACTTGCTGCTAGTGGTGGCAGCAGAGGTACCAGTTGAGTTAAAAAGCAAACGTCACATTCACCAAGAAGCCTTGTCTCATAGCAATAAGAGCAAATCAAGAAGACTGCTGACTTCCCCATCAGGCTTGTGCCCCTCAAGAATGGGTTGTGATATATAGCAAGGTATCCATAGCAACTGTTACAAGGAAAGAAGTGATTTTGCTCAAGTGCTTGCTGTAGCTCTTCAAATCTTAGCCCCAGTTTAGAGAAAAAAATCATGAGAAATTGTCACCCAAAGGCGCAGGCTCCATCTCTATAGTAAATACGGGGTCCATCTGTTGGAGCATCCACAGGAAAAAACAGGAGGCTTGTTTGTTCCAACTCACATCACATTCGTTCTGGTCTAGACAACCAGTGTTCCCCTGCAGGCATTAGTCACACAGTATCCTTCTTGGCTGTCTTTATAGGACCAGGTATTCCTGTAGAGCACAAGCCAGCACCTAGGTCCTCCTGAGCCAAGTGTGCAGACAGTTCTGGAGCCCATAAACAGGGCACACTTCTGACCCTCCAAGATTCCACAGCTGGGCTGCAGCGGACACGTGAGCACACCTTCTCATTTGTGAGATGGCATTCAAATGAAAAAACAGGCTGTGCTGCTTTGATTTTAGTAGCTCTTTTGTCTTCATGTCATTCCGATTCTTGAAGCTTTTATAGTGAGTTTTGAGCCTATATCAGAGAATCCTGTGGCTGCATTTTGAAGGAAAGCCAACATAGTATTGAGTCATGGGGACATTCAACTCCTTGAGTGATTGACTGTTGTTCAGCAACTTGATCCAGCTTGTATTTAGGGGCAGAAAGAAGCTTGTTTCCAGATCCTGGTTGGTGTATTTTTTCCCAATACCTCTCTGTGTGAGCACAATAGCCACAGAGGCTGGGAACAGAACTGAGACCCTGGTGATGTGAGAGTTAGCAGAGCACCTACTGGAGAGGAGGGTGTCCTTGAACACCCTGGACAGTGGCACCCCTTTCCACGCTTCATGATTCTCAGAGGTTCCTTTTCTCTATGACAGGACTTTAAATCAAGTGCTAGACAAAGGACTTAGGCATTTCAAGCCTCTTGACACTGTGGAAATTTTCACTGTTGCCATGACTGTGAAACACAGATGATATAGACCTTTTTAGCTGGGAAGAAAGATACTCAAGGACACTTTCAAAGGGAACACTGTATTCATCTGAGAGAATGGACATGATTGAGGACTCCCACCTAACCTCACTTTTACTTTTCTCAGTGTCACTTGTACTTCACTGATGTGGCTAAAGAGCCAGAAGATCAGTATGATCAAAAGAGAGAGCATTCAGCACATCGACAGATCACCTGTCATCATTTTCTTCAGCAAAAGTCCCAGCAGAATTGCATTTCATTCTCAGTCATGGAAGATTTCAATTCTGCATCCCTGTCACTATGGTTTAATACACTACTATTAAAGGATGACACAGAATTTTCCCTTGCTGTATAGATGACCTTGATTCATATATTTTCAGGCTGCTATTGAACAATTTTCAGGTTTTAGATGTTCTTTCTTTTTTTATAGTTTAGGTAAGCTTATATAAGTGGACAGTTAAACAATTGAAATGTGTGAACTTCTGTTGACAGTGTCTGAACTTCTGTTGATAGGATTCTAAATGTGTTGGGAGGGAGATATCTTGTTCTGTTTTGTGGATTTCCCTGTTGACTCCATTTCTCTTCACTTGTGAATCTAAAGAAAGTGGATGTAAAATAAGGTTAAACTGAATACAACCAGGTCTTTGAAGACATTTGATGGCTATGTGTTTATCAATTGATCCAAAAATTTTCAGTTCATTCCTTTCCCTCTGATGCTTTTATTTACCTGTACATTTTGCACAAAGGATTAGATTCTTCTACATAGAGATACAAAGATTATGCAATATGATTCCTTCATATAGAATAGCTACTTGACTCTACCAAGTATACATCCATCGAATCAGTAATTCCTTTCCAAAAAGAATAGATGAGTCTGTCTTCTGACCTAATGATTGAGATCTCAGGGTTGTCAAGTAAACAGTGAATCAAGGAAAATTTCTAATTTCATTAATATGGATCATCTCAAAAAATTTTTTGAGTGGATTGGAAAATGGGTCAGTAGTTAAAACCTTTTCATTGTAAACAAATTCCCCGAGTTTGGGCTCATGGATCCCATTGAAAGAAAGGCAGGTAAATATGACCACATCCTGTAATTCCTGACATTCAGAGTGGAGCCTAGGAAATCCCACAGCAAAGCAATAAGGATGTAGAGCAGACATGTCTTCTTCCTGGTATAAACTTTGTGCCTCCACAGGCACATCAACTAAAGTGACCACTTGTACCTATGCCTAAATTCATATGTACCCCCAATCACAAGAAAAATATCAACACTTATTCATGCAAAAATTACTTTTCTGATATCTAGGGGGAATGGCTCTGTCAGTAACAATTCTTCATGAAAAATCATTAAGGCCTGAATGTGAATCACCAATCTCCATGTATGAAGAACAGCAACATCCCACATATGAGGATGTGGGATAAGACAGTGAATATCAGGAAGAGTCTCCCAGTGATCTCCACGGAAAATTTTAGTATCCACTTCCATTGTACCCATACATTTCAAAACAACAATACACAGTGAAGTTAGAAATCACATTGATCTCTACATGTACACAGGGCCTATACCAGCAAACCAACATCCATCAATCACAGGCAGACCCATTTAACCATTAGGTATTTATAGTTAATACTGCCAAAGTTTTAACTGTCAGCCAAGACAACTGTTAAGCCCACTTAGTGACACACTCAAAGATAAGTCTCTGTAATATCTATAGTAACTGGAAAGATTATAAACAGGAAGAAAGGAGAAGGAGCGTCCCGTCAGAAAAAGGAGAGAAAAAGGAGAGAGGGGATCGTGCTGCAGCAGAGAAAACAGGCCACCATCAAGTACTGCAAGTAAGTAATGAGAAATCTGGCTAAACTCACAGACTTCTCTTCCTGGTCACTTGCAACTGATGGGGTTTGATCTCATCAGAGAGGGAGGGCATATAGTCTGGCAGATAGAAGGTATCCATCCTACAAATGGGAGAATGACCCCCCTCATTGCGGTCCCTACTCTTATTCCATCTACCTTTGAATCTATTCTTATAATAAGACTCTACTTTAACAGCCTTTTATCTCTGGCTAGGAGGTGACATCCTATACCCATCAGGATGGAGCCAAGAGTTCTGCAAGAACAGGAACACTGGAGGAAAACAAAAAACAACAAACCATAATTCAAAGCAACCGAGACCCTACATTAACCATCAGGAACCAGGTCTTTCCCCATCCCAAAGCTCAGGGAAATTTGCGGAATAAAGGGTGGTAACATTGTAAGAGCCTAAATATGCAAAATACTCCACACAAGTTAGAACCAAAGTAACCATATTAGGACTTTGCATGCTGTGTGCAATGACTGTCATAGTACTGACCCCCCAAAGTCTAGCATGGATCACAGGAACTAAGATTCTTAGAAGCATGGGAATAACAGCCAAAATAGTGTTCCCATACTAAAGGGGAATACAAGAAAGAGCTCTAGGCAATGCTACTGAGTGCTTATACCTCGTCAGAGAGGAGGACCCAGAATTTTGACATGCACACTAAAGGATGCTTCACGGATGGGGGGTGGACCCCACTGGGAGAAAGTGATGGGGGTGAGAAAGGAAGAGGAAAAGGGGAGAGGGAGCACGAGGATGCAGGGAGGGATGAAGGAGGAAGGGGAATGGGGTAGCTATCAAGTTGTATGAGTGGAAAAAATTAAAAAAATAAGTAAAAGAATAAAAATCAGCCAAGACCACAGTTAAACCAGAAGTTTATTAAGAAATAATGAGGGGGTTTATCCAAATGGTATTTGATAGCTTCTATAATGTGACAGGTGCAAGAATATTTTAAAAATCACCTCTTGATTTCGAATTCACACATCTTCAATTAAGAAACAATTCATAATTGATGTTTCTGTTTTGAGCTTGCAACTTAAGCCTGCAACTGTTGAGGCAGATTCCTCCATGGAGCCTCTTCTGTCCTTCATACTTATTCTTGTGGCACTGGTAAAGAGGAAAAGGACCTTACCAATTCTCCCCTGACCACCTCCCAGGAACAAGGGCTGTATCTCTTTTTCTCCAGGTATTTGATCATTCCTCTGAAATATTTTCGTATAAGAATTGACACATTAGGACAAAAGAAGTTTTCCTTTGATGTTTCATTCAGCTTTTCCAGTCCCTCAGCCATACTAGAGAGTAGATTGTCCAGAGCCTTCTCTTCCAGGGCAGCACGACTGGCATTTGTTGTGAGGAGGCTGAAGATCTGTTGGAGCACCTCTTGATAGAAACAGGTGGCCTGATCATCCACTTGTAGGATTTTCTTTCTCAGCCAAGGACATTTGAAATCAGTTCTGTCCTGCAAGCAATTTTGGGAAGGGATTCTTCTCATCTGTGTAAATAGTGGCAGGGTTTCCTTGTGATGAAATCTGAGGCTCCAAGCTAAGCCTGTGTCACGTGAGCAGGCAGGGGTGGAGCCCAGCAGCCCTGCTGCCAGGAGTATATGCAGAGATATCATTGCAAAACTCAGCGATACCACACACAGTCTACAGGGGGCGCGCGAGCACAGCTCTGCAGTGAGTCAGGAAAGAACGTTTGTGTCCTAAACTACTGATACTTAAGTACTCCACATTTTGTTAGACAGTGACCAGCAGGAAAGCCGGTGACAGGCACGGCGGCCTGCAGAGGGCGCGCGAGCACAGTGTTGGCCAGGGGAACTTCTTGCCTGAAATATTGACTGGAGCTTAAGTGGTCCAGCAGTGGGGATTTTAGTTGCAGGATCTGTGTGGTACAGTTTCAGGTGGCCATATTCTGGCTCTTCCTTTCTATACTCTGAAAATTTCTTTATTGTGTCGGTTTTCTGTTAATGTCATTCTGTTTCTGGTCATTATCTAACAAACTGTGGAGTATTTATGTTTGCACTTTATTTAGTCCTTTTTTTCTATTTTCGCAGAAATAGTTCAGTGATATGTATTCTTAGTTTAATTCTGAAGTAAAAGTGGGTCAGTCTTTCTGTACATAGTAATTACTTAGTTTGAATCCACACCCCTTTCTAATATCCATGAGAGCTGCACAATTCTACACAGAAGCATTAAAAAAATCCTTCTACAGAGCAGCACCTATAAATAAACTGTGTTCTAAAGCTTTGGAATCAACATGGTTAGATTAAGGGCATGAATCAAGGACCTTTGACAGTATTACACTTACTTCAAGAGCTCAAATTTGCCAAGACAACTGTTAAACCCACTTAGTGACACACTCAAAGATAAACCTCTGTAATATCTATAGTAACTGCAAAGATTATAAACAGGAGGGAAGGGGTAGGAGGGTCCAGTCAGAAACAAGGAGAGAGGGGATCATGCTACAGCAGAGAAAACAGGCCACCATCAAGTACTGCAAGTAAGTAATGAGAAATCTGCTTAAACACACAGAAGTCTCTTCCTGGTCACTTGCAACTGATGGGGTTTGATGTCAACAGAGAGGAAGGGCATAGAGTCTGGCAGATAGAAGGTGTCCATCCTGCAATTGGGAAAATGCCCCCCCCCCTCATTGCGGTCTCCTATTCTTATTCCATCTAACTTTGAATCTACTCTTATAATAAGACTCTATTTTAACAGCCTTTTATCTCTGGCTAGGAGGTGACATCCAATACCCATGAGGATGGAGCCAAGAGTGGTGCAGGAACAGCAACACAAGAAGAAAACAAAAAACAACAAACCATAATTCAAAGCACCAGAGACCCTACATTAACCACCAGGAACCAGGCATCTCCCCATCCCAAAGCTCAGGAAAATTTGCAGAAGAGAGGGTAAAGAGCCTAAAAATGTGGAGGAGCAATGATATGCAAAATACTCCACATGAGTTAGGACCAAAGTAACCATATTAAGACTTCGCATGACCTGTGCAATGACTGGCATAACACTGACCCCCCAAAGTCTAGCATGGATCACATTAATTAGGATCCTTAGAAGCATGGGAATAACAGCCAAAATAGTGTTCCCATACTAAAAGGGAACACAAGAAAGAGCTCTATGCAATGCTACTGAGTCCTTATACCTTATCAGCGAGGAGGACCCAGAAGTTTGACATGCACACTAAAGGATGTTCCAGGAATGGGGGGTGGCCCCCACTGGGACAAAGGTATGGGGGGTGAGAAAGGGAGGGGAAAAGAGGAGAGGGAGCATGGGGATACAGGGAGGGATGAGGGAGGGAGAGGAATGGGGTACCTATCAAGTTTTTATGAGTGGAAAAAACTAAAAAAATAAATAAAAGAATTAAAATCAGCCAGGACCACAGTTAAACCAGAAGTTTATTAAGAAATAATGAGGAGGTTTATCCAAATGGTATTTGATAGCTTCTATAATGTGACAGGTGCAAGAATATTTTAGAAATCACCTCTTGATTTCAAATTCACACATCTTCAATTAAGAAACAATTCATAATTGATGTTTCTGTTTTGAGCTTGCAACTTAAGCCTGCAACTGTTGAGGCAGATTCCTCCATGTAGCCTCTTCTGTCCTTCATACTTATTCTTGTGGCACTGGTAAAGAGGAAAAGGACCTTACCAATTCTCCCCTGACCACCTCCCAGGAACAAGGGCTGTATCTCTTTTTCTCCAGGTATTTGATCATTCCTCTGAAATATTTTCGTATAAGAATTGACACATTAGGACAAAAGAAGATTTCCTTTGATGTTTCATTCAGCTCTTCCAGTCCCTCAGCCATAGTAGAGAGTAGATTGTACAGAGCCTTCTCTTCCAGGGCAGCACGACTGGCATTTGTTGTGAGGAGGCTGAAGATCTGTTGGAGCACCTCTTGATAGAAACAGGTGGCCTGATCATCCACTTGTAGGATTTTCTTTCTCAGCCAAGGACATTTGAAATCAGTTCTGTCCTGCAAGCAATTTTGGGAAGGGATCCTTCTCATCTGTGTAAATAGTGGCAGGGTTTCCTTGTGATGAAATCTCAGGCTCCAGGCTAAGCCTGTGTCACGTGAGCAGGCAGGGGTGGAGCCCAGCAGCCCTGCTGCCAGGAGTATATGCAGAGTTACCATTGCAAAACTCAGCGATACCACACACAGTCTGCAGGGGGCGCGCGAGCACAGCTCTGCAGTGAGTCAGGAAAGAACGTTTGTTTCCTAAACTACTGATACTTAAATACTCCACAGTTTGTTAGACAGTGACCAGCAGGAAAGTCGGTGGCTGGCACGGTGGCCTGCAGAGGGCGCGCAAGCACAGCGTTGGCCAGGGGAACTTCTTGCCTTGTGTCCAGATGACTGGAGCTTAAGTGGTCCAGCAGTGGGGATTTTAGTTGCAGGATCTGTGTGGCACAGTTTCAGGTGGCCATATTCTGGCTCTACTTTTCTATACTCTGAACATTTCTTTATTGTGTCGGTTTTCTGTTTATGTTTGCACTTTATTTAGTCCTTTTTTTTTGTTTTAGCAGAAGTTGTTCAGTGATATGTATTCTTAGTTTAATTCTGAAGTAAAAGTGGGTCAATCTTTCTGTACATAGTAATTATTTAGTTTGAATCCACACCCTGTTCTAATAACCATGAGATCTGCACAATTCTACACAGAAGCATTAAAAAAAAATCCTTCTACAGAGCTAGCACCATAAATAAACTGTGTTCTAAGGCTTTGGAATCAACATGGTAGATAGGCATGAATCAAGGACCTTCCTGAAGATAGTGACTTCAGCAGTCCTTAGATCTTCAGGAATCATGAATAGCCACTGCACTGAAATGTTTTCTAGCAATGTCTTGCAAGTGAACGTCACAAAGAGACTGTTATCCATAGTCTGTGAAGTATGAGACACCAATGTATAAAAGATTAACTATTGTAGAACTCCCCACATATTTTAATATTTTGTGGATGATATTTCCACTCTCATAAACTGTGCCCAACATGAATTCTCAGTTCTTTATCTAAACTCCTTCTGTTCCCTAATCCTTGTTCCTATGTTCTCTGATATGTTCTGTGTCCACAACCAAACTCTGAGAGCAACAGTAAATCACAGTCTTGTGACTGAAATACTTTTTCTCTATCAAAGCTTAGCGTCTCTAAATTCCTTGACACAGCATTGCTGTAACCCCAAACTGTGTGAGAATGAACAAGTCACAATTAGCTCTGAAATCTGCCTCTTCCATCTCTCCTTACTCTTTTTCTACTGTTTACTGAATTCATGATTTTTTGGTTTACTATGTCCTTCATGTATCATATTTTAGGTCTTTCAGTAAGAGCTCCAACAACAATATGTGACAATCCTTAATAGTTGTGCATTGTAGAGACGCCGTGTAGCTATGTGTGTTTGAAGGAAAATTTGTACTTAATTCTTTGGGATGAGACCTTCGCATAAATGTCAGAGGCCTTTGGCATGTATACACTGATAAGGATTTGTTGCTTCTAAGTTAACTTTCAGTCTAGCTGCCATCTCAACTTGAAGCCCAGAAGCAATTGTAGACTCCGTGGTCCTTGTGTTTAGAAACCCAGCTCCTCCAGAACTCACAAGGAGACTATAATGAAGGAAAGCTAGGTCTCAGAGATGGCACCCACCTGACCAGAGAAAGAAGCTGACCTTTGAGATGATGTACTCACTTTGTTCCTTTCTCTGTGGAATCTGTAGTCTATAGGTGAGAGGAAAGTCAGATGTTCAGAGCATTAATGCACTCGTTGCTCAGTTTTCCAGCTCTCTGAAAATCAACAGCTTTGAGTTTTAGGTCCATATTTTTGCCTATGAATCTGGTAGTTGCATCTCAATCACATTATTGTCCACCCAGATGGCACATCTTTGTGTCTTCTGTCAATTGTGAAGCCGCTTGGCTGGGTGTCTGGTTCTGAGTGTCTGAAGACACCTGAAAGTGGAGCTCCTTGGGCTTGTGCCTCAGGGCAGGGGAACCCCCAGGGGCAGCTAAGTCATTTCACTTGGGGACTTTTCCCTTCAGGCTCCTCCTCACTTCTGTCACTGTCCCAGAATGCATTGAGCTGGTTCACTTCAGCTACTTGTGATCTATCCCATAAGATTCCACTCCCTAGCTGGTTACCACATCCATTCTAGAGTCCTCTGGATGAGTGCAGAACTCCTTTCCTGAATGGCACTTTACCTCTGTTGGGACAATGCTAACTCTGAAAATTCCTTGCCCCTGATGTTACAGTATTTGTGTGAAGCATCTTGGCTTTCATTGGTGCCCATCTCCTCACAAATTATGCTTCTCTGCAGACATCAGAGGTCAACATCCCTCAGATTCTTTTTTTTTTATTTCAGCTCATACAAACTTATTAGGTACACCAGTTCCCTCCCTCCCTCCTCCTCCCCCCGTACCCCCTGCTCCCCCTCCCCACCCCTCTCCCTCCCCATCCCCCAGTGCCTCCCACCCCAATTCCCAGAGAGTCCTTTCTTGTGCATGACTGATTTTCCTCTGGGCCCTCCTCTCCGATGACGTACAAGGACCCAGTGGCCTTTGCCGAACCCTTTCCCGTGTTCCCCTTAGGTATAGGAACACTGCTGTGGCTGCCAATCCTTTGCCTCCAAGGATCTTGGTGCCTTTAGCAGATGCTAGACTTTGTGAGGTCAACAGTGTGTTGGACAATGCGCAGGGCATGCAAAGTCCAATTATGATTGCTTCAGCCCTAACTTGTATGGAGTATCTTACATATCATTGCTCCTCCCATCCTTATGCTCTTACACTCTTACCACCCCCTCTTCCGCAAATTTCCCTGAGCTTCAAGATGGGGAGAGACTAAGCTGGCCTAGTTCTAGGTGGTTGATATAGAGTCTCTGAAGTTCTGGATTGTGGTTTGTTGATTTTCTTTTGCAGTTTTGCTGCTCCTGCAATGCCCTTCACTCCATCCTGGTGGGCATTGTATGTTACCCCCTGGCCAGAGACAAAAAGCTGTTAGAGTCTTGTGATAAAAGCACATTCAAAGGTAGATGTAATAAAAGTGGGAAACCACAGTGAGGGAGGGGTCTATCACCCATTTGCAAAATGGTTACTTTTTATCTGCCAGACTATATGCCCTCCTCTTCTGGTGAGATCACACCCCCTCAGTAGTAAATGATCAGGAAAAAAAGTCTGTGAACTTAATCAGATGTCTCATTACTTATTTGGGTCCTTGGTGGAGGCCTATTTTCCCTGCTGTAACATGGTCCCTTCTCTCCTTGTTTCTGGTGTGGCCCTCCTACCCCATCCCTCCTGTTCATAATCCTTACAATTACTGTCTCTAGGTGGGCTGGGTGGGTTTGGTACTAGGAGCCACCTATTAGGGAGTACATACGGCGCTTAATTTTCTGAGTCTGGGATACTTTGCTTAATATAATTGTTTCTAATGACATCCATTTCCCGGCAAATTCCAGTAATTCATCATTTTTGATGGCTGAGTAGTACTCCATTGTAGAGATGTACCACAGTTTCCTTATCCACTCGTCAACTGTTGGACATTTGGCTGATTCCATGACTTTGCTATTGTAAACAGTGCTGCTATGAACATGGTCGTGCTTGTGCTATCGAGGTGAACCTCTGCTGTATGGGGGGTTATTCCCAAAAGTGGAATAGCAGGGTCATATGGCATTTCAATCTTTAATTTCTTTAAGAATCTCCAGACCCCTCGCCAGAGTGGCTGTATGAGCCTGCATTCCCACCAGCAATGTAGGAGAGTTCCCCTCTCTCCACATCCTCTCCAGCATTTGTCGTTGTTAGTATTGTGGATTTTTGCCATCCTGACCGGGGTGAGATGATATCTCAGGGAAGTTTTGATTTGCATTTCCCTGATGGCTAAAGAAGTGGAGCATTTTTTAAGATATTTGTTAGACATTTTAATTTCATCCCTGGTAAAGTTTCTTTTAAGTTCCAGGGCCCATTTTTTAATTGGGCCAGTGGTTTCCTTGGTGTTTAGTTTTCTAAGTTCTTTGTGCACTCTGGACAATAGAGCTCTATCAGATATGTCGTTAGTGAAGATTTTCTCCCATTCTGTGGGTTGCCTTTGAGCTCGTGTTATAATCTCTTTATCTGAACAGAAGCTCTTTAATTTCACAAGATCCCAACTGTTGAGAGTTGGTAGCAGTGACTGTGCCATTGGATGTCTGTTTAGGAACTGTTGGCCTAGCCCAATCAGCTCAAGGGAGTTACCTATCCTTTCAACTATGGTTTTTACAGTCTCTGGCCTGATATCAAGATCCTTGATCCATTTGGAATTAAGTCTTGTACATGGTGACAAGTACGGGTCCAGCTTTAATCTTCTGCATGTGGAGATCCAGTTTTGCCAGCACCATTTGTTGAAGATGCTGTTCTTTTTCCATTGGATTCTTTGGGCCCCTTTGTCAAAGACCAAATGGTTGTAACTTTGTGGGCTTATATCTGGGTCTTCAATCCTTATCCATTGATCTGTGTGTCTATTTTGGAGCCAGTACCAGGCTGTCTTTACAACTATGGATTTGTAGTATAGACTAAGGTTTGGTATGGTTATACCTCCAGCTGTGTTTTTGTTACTCAGGATTGTTTTTGCTATCCTGGGTCTTTTGTGCCTCCATATGAACTTTGAGATTGTTTGGTCAACTTCTTTAAAGAATTGCTTTGGGATTTTGATTGGTATAGCATTGAATCTGTATATTGCCTTTGGTAGGATGGTCATTTTCACGATGTTGATTCTGCCAATCCAGGAACAAGGGAGGTCTTTCCACCTTCTGGTGTCTTCTGCTATTTCTTTCTTTAGGGTTTTAAAGTTTTCATTGTAAAGGTCTTTTACCTCCTTAGTTAGGTTTATACCAAGGTATTTCATTTTTTTAGGGGCTATAATAAATGGTATTGTTTCTCTCAAGGCTTTTTCACTTCTTTCATTCTGGGCATATAGGAGGGCCTCTGATTTTTGCACATTTATTTTGTATCCTGCCACCCTGCTGAATTTCTCAATTAGTTCCAGGAGCTTCCTGGTGGAGTTTTTGGGATCACTCAGGTATACGATCATGTCATCTGCAAATAGGGATAGCTTGACTTCTTCCTTGCCGATTTGAATCCCTCTTATGTCCCTTTCTTGTCTTATGGCTTCAGCTAACACTTCAATTACAATATTGAATAGAAGTGGTGAGAGTGGACAGCCTTGTCTAGTTCCTGATCGAAGTGGGAATGCTTCCAATTGTTCCCCATTGAGCATAATCCTTGCTATGGGCTTGTTGTATATAGCTTTTATTATATTGATTAAGGTTCCTTCCATTCCTACTGTCTCTAGCGTTTTGATCATAAAAGGCTGTTGGATCTTGTCAAAAGCTTTTTCTGCATCTATCGAGAGTATTATGTGGTCTTGGACTTTGGACTGGTTTACATGATGAATTACATTTATTGATTTGCGTATGTTGAACCAACCTTGTGTGCCGGGGATGAAGCCTACTTGGTCCCATGTGAATGATCTTTTTAATATGTTTTTGAATCCGATTTGCTAAGACTTTGTTGAGAATCTTTGCGTCTGTGTTCATCAGGGAGATCGGCCTATAGTTTTCTTTTTTAAGCGAATATTTATTAGGTTTTGGGATTAATACGATATTAGCTTCATAGAAGGAATTTGGTAGTGTTCCTTCCTTTGCTATTTGATGGAACAGTTTAAGGAGTATTGGCGTTATTAACTCCTTAAATGTCTGGTAGAACTCTGTGCTGAATCCATCTGGTCCAGGACATTTTTTGGTGGGAAGATTCGAGATTACTTCCTCAATTTCCTTATATGTTATAGGACTATTTAAATAATTCACAACTTCCTGATTCAATTTAGGTAAGTTGTGTTTACTTAGAAATTCATCCATTTCTTTGGTGTTGTCAAACTTCACAGAGTATAAGTTTTTGAAATATGATGTTATAATACTCTGGATTTCTTGGGTATCAGTAGTGATAAATCCATGTTCATTTCTAATTTTGTTAATTTGGGTTTTCTCTCTCTTGCTTTTGGTTAGTTTAGCTAGGGGTGTATCAATCTTATTGATTTTTTCAAAGAACCAGCTTTTTGACTGGTTGATTTTTTTCTATCGTTTTCTTAATCTCGATTTCAGATATTTCTCCCCTTAGTTTGCTAATCTCCTCTCTTCTACTACTTTTCGGATCAGATTGCTCTAGTTTCTCTAAAGCTTTAAGCTGCATTGTTAAGTTGTTTATTTCTGACGTTTCCATTTTTTTGACGTAGGCATTAAGAGCTATGAACTTACCTCTTAGAACAGCTTTCATTGTGTCCCAGAGATTTTGGTAAGTTGTATTTTCGTTATCATTCACTTTCAGGAAATCTTGAATTTCCTTTTTAATTTCTTCCTGAATCCATGTCTCATTCAGCATCATAGTGTTAAGTTTCCAGGAGTTAGTGTATTTTCTCTTGTTTGATGTGTTGTGGATGTCCAGCTTTAGGCCGTCATGGTCTGATAGGGCAGAGTTTAGAATTTCAACTTTCTTGTATATGTGTAGATTCATTTTGTGGCCCAATATGTGATCTATTTTGGAGAAAGTTCCGTGTGCTGCTGAGAAAAATGTGTATTCTTTGGTGCGTGGGTGAAAAGTTCGATAGAGATCTGTAAGATCCATTTCTTCCAGGGTTTGATTAAGTTCCAAAGTGTCTCTGTTAAGCTTTTGACATGTTGATCTATCCCATGTTGAGAGCGAGGTGTTGAAGTCCCCAAGAATTATCATTTGGGGATTTATTTCTTGCTTTAGACGCTGTAGGGTTTTCTTAGTGAATGTGGAGGGGCCCGTATTGGGTGCATATATGTTCAGGATTGTGAAGTCTTCCTGGTGAATTGTACCTGTGACTAAAATGTAGTATCCATCCGTGTCCCTTATAATTTTCTTTGGTTTGAAATCCACTTTGTCTGATAGCATAATGGCTACCCCTGCCTGTTTTCTGCTTCCATTTGCTTGTAGAATTGTTGACCAGCCTTTTATTTTTAGAGTGTGCCTATCTTTTGTGGTGAGATGGGTTTCCTGCAGGCAGCAGATTGATGGATTGTGATTTTTAATCCATGTTTGTAATCTGTGTCTCTTGATCGGTGAATTATTTCCATTAACATTTAGTGTTATAATGGAGAAACTATTGTTAATTCCAGACATTTATTATGTTTAGTAGCTTTTATAAGTATATTGCTTCATTTTTAATGATGTTATACTTGCCTTCTGTTCCCCTGGATATGCCTGTTTTTTTCTTCACGCTTGAGTATCATTTCTAGCATTTTTTGAAGGCCTGGTTTGGTGGCCATGTATCCCTTAAAGTTGTCTTTATGCTGGAAAATTTTTCTTTCTCCCTCGATCATGACTGATAGTTTTGCAGGGTAAATCAGCCTGGGTTGACATTTTTGCTCATTCAATACTTGAAGTATATCTCTCCAAGCTCTTCTTGCTTTTACTGTTTCGACTGAGAAGTCATTTGTTATTTTAATAGGTTTACCTTTAAAAGTGACTTGTTTTTTCTCCCTTGAAGCTCTCAGCACCAGTTCTTTATCTTGAATGTGGAGTGTTTTAACTATTATTTGCCGCGGCGTGCTTCTATTTTGGTCGTATCTGTTTGGGGTGCGGAATGCCTCTTGTATATGGATGGGCCTCTCTTTTTTTAGATGAGGAAAGTTTTCCTTGATGATCGTTTGAAAAATTTCCTCAGGGGTGGTATTTTGAGATTCTTGCTCTGGTATTCCATGAATACGCATGTTAGGCTTCTTCAGGGTGTCCCATATCTCTTGGATATTTCTCTCAAGTATCTTTTTGGCTTTAACAACCTCTTCCATTGAGCTGGTTAGTACTCCCACTTTATCTTCAAGGTCTGAAATTCTGTTTTCTGCTTCGTTAGTTCTGTTGGTAAGACTCTCTGCGGCGTTCTGGGTTGAAGATAATTGTCTTTTAGCTCAGCTTGAAACTGTGCTTGAGTTTGTTTTAACTGCTCTATGCCACTTTTTGTTTCTTGCACTGTTTTTCTCAACTCCTCCAGATGTCTGTTGTGTTCCTCTTCAAAGCGATTGATTCGATTATGTAATTCCTCCCGGATTTCCTCTTTCATAGTATTGAACATGGTAATGATCATATTTTGAAAGTCTTTATCCTGGGTGAGGCTTTCTTGGCCTTTTTCCGTGGGTTTGTTCTTGTTGGAGTCTAACATTATGGGATTAATTTCTTCAGTGGGAAATTTGTTTACTTGATTGTTGCTTCTCATGGATTTGCACTTTGACTTTGGCATTGTCATTTTAACTCTTAAGATCTCTCAATTTCACTAAACTGAATTATTTGGCCTGTGGTCCTGGTGGGCAGTGCAGGCGGAGACTTACCTAGGTCGTGGGGTGAGGCCCGGCTGGACCGCGCACGTCCCGACCGGTGGAGCGGGTTGGGGTGCAAAGGGGGGATGGGGGCGACTGCGTGGAGCTATTTTAACCCGAGGGCAGCTGGGGCGGGCCCTGGCGCAGAGGGAGGTCCTCCTCGTCCCTCGGCCCCTCACGCGGCTCCAGCTGGATGGTGGGAGTCGGAGCCGGGTCCCTGTGGGCCGATCTGGGGTCCTGGTGGGCGGTGCGCGCGGGGGGGGGGGTACTCACCAGCTAGGGCGCGGGGTTGAGGCCCGGCTGGCCCGCGTGCGCATCCCGACCGGCGGAGCGGGTTGGGGTGCAAAAGAGGGGATGGGGGCGATGGCGTGGAGCTATTTAACCCGAGGGCAGCTGGGGCGGGCCTGGGCGCAGGGGGAGGTCCTCCTGGTCCCTCGGTCCCGCGCGCGGCTCCGGCTGGATCAACATCCCTCAGATTCTGGTAGAATATTTTTCCCATGCTAGGTAACTAATGGATCAATTAAAGTCAATAATGCATTCCATTGAAAGTGATTATTTTACTATGCTTGCTTTGTTCACTTACTTTAATTATTCAATGTTTTTATCTATTACATTTATGATCTGGGCACATGGAATATAAAGATGACATTCATTTCTCATTACAACTTCATATTTTCATGATGAGTTTGGTGAAGGACTTCTTATGTTTAACAATCTTTCAAATTGTTAGGTGAAAAATCATTGCATTTGAAGTGATTATGTTAGAATTATGTGGTGCTGACAACAATAAATAAAATTAAATTTTTACCTGGAAAATTTCTAAGAAGAGGTCAAATATTCTTTCCAAAGCATTGAAGGGCTAGAGAGATGGTTCAGGGTTATGCTTCTGACTCACAAGTAGAAGGTCCTGAGTTTGGATCCTAGATCCCACATCAAAATACTAGGCAGAAATGGCAACAGCCGTTCCATTCCTGGAAAGCAGACCCTGAGAAACTACAGAACCAACCCAAAGAGTAGATAGAGCAATCCAGGGTGCTTCACGAAGTCATCCCTGGGCCTCTATAAACAAACACAAACATTAAACAAATGAACAAACAAAATTTAAACAAAAACTAAAATAAGAAGCATTGAAGATTACATTGTGACTCCTAGAATTCTTTGCTATTCGTGACTCTTTCATTTTTTTTGTATATGTATGATTTTTGTATATGTATGATTCTCTTTAACAGAAAAGATGCCCAGGCTAATACATTCAAGAGAAGTGCTTTCTTATAATCATCGATGTAACTTTTCATTTTAAGGATAAATAACAATACAGGCTGGAGAGATGGCTCAAGAGTTAAGCCTCTGCCTTGCAAGACGAATGTCCTGAGTTCGTATCCTAAACCCCATGTATAGACTCCAGCAGAAGTGGGGGCGGCCTGCATTTCTGGTCCTAGTAGGGCGGAGCCTGTGAATCTCGGGGCAGAGGAAACAAGGAGGAGTTGGAGGGGGTCCATGGAGATTCCCGAATTCGACCGTGGTTCCACACACACACACATATACATACACATGCACACACATACATACACATGCACAATTGAATAAATAATAATAATAAAAAAGGGGAGTAACCAAAGCAAAGGGTTGCATCATTTTTCAACACAGAAATTGACATTTTCAATTTCAACTTTCATAGAAAGCAAATATTAGGAAATTTGTGTACAAAGTGCACACAGAAGTAAGACCAACTATCATGACATGGTTAATCTGATTTTGAAAATATTCCTAATTTTTAACTCTCATATGCCCAGTATTGGGCTACACACTTAAAGACATATTGTGTTTTGTACATAGATAGTGAGGGTTTCCACTCTAGTACTTTTACCTCCCTGACTGATCCATTTAAATATTCAAAACATTTTTAGATGATACTATTAACACCACTTGAGAAGTTATTTGCTCTTCGATAATATAACATGACTCTCAGTCAGTACGGCAAGAGACCAGCTCATCTTAACTCTTCATAAGGATTTTGTGAAGGAATTACTAGTCATGGAAGAACACATGGTTGAGTTCAGCTAGCGTCAAGTTAGCAGAGACAATGATGAATGTCTTTTCATTTTTCATTTTTGTTAGTTTTGACTTTTTGAGACAGCGTGTCACTATGTGAACTAGGCTGGTCTTGAACTTGCTATGCAGCCAATTATGGCTGAAAAATCCTCTTCCTCCTCTTCAGGACCAGACTTGAATCTCAGCAACAGGCCACCATATACAGCTCACCTTTTGATTTCCCTCATAGGAATAGGAAGATACATGAAAATCTGGGGTTTAAATTATTGCCCAGTTATGTGACCACAACAAAGAATTAATCAGCTGAATTTATGACAACTCTCAGAAATGCCTCATTAAAATTTATATATTTTGCCTGTGGGAGAAAAAAATCCATTCCTTCAAAGTTGTCTTTATGATGCTTTTCCTCAGAATGTGTTAGCTAACTCAAGGTAGTTTACATATACCACATGCTGATCAAAAAGAAAAATCAGCATCCTTTGGGTTTGAGATAATCTCAGTATTTCTCAGGTCAACCTCCCTGTTCTCCCAGTTTCAAATTCTGCCCATTTCTTTCCTGGTGAACCTGGTTTGAATATCTCTTATTGCTTTCCCTTAAGGGATTATACCAGAGAAGCCATTATCTCAACTGTGCTGGTTTGACCTGTTCCTTTCTCCCCAGCACTGGTACAGTGTCGAGTAAACCTAAGCCCATCAGCTGGCAGGCTTGCAAGGTCAGGGCTACTCACTGACCCAGGGTGACCCTTTCTTGAGCATCTCAGAGAAACACCACCTGTTGCCTTGGTGCCGTGCAATCCTGGCCTTCTCCTCGGTCACAGCTTCACTTTGCTGAAACTTTGGAATTTCTCAGGCACATTTACTTTCTTCATTCATCTTATGATATTTGGTCTTACTTCTGTTTTCACTTTGTCCACAAATTTCCCAATGTTTGCTCTCTATGAAAGCTGAAATCAGAAATGATGATTTCTGTATTGAAAGCATAGAAATGAATGATGTAATACATTACTTTTGTTCTTCCTTTTTGATTACATAACCCAGAGATGAAGAAGCAAGAATGTAAGAGGAGAAAAGCACACCTTGGCCTAAATAGCAAGCATCCACCTCAAATAGAAACATCATCTCAAAACAGCATGGCATAAGGCAGAATAGAAATGGCTCTTTTCTGGTCTCCACATGCTGCAGGCACAGTTACCTGCACATGAGCATCCACATGCACATCTACACATTGGACAGGACATTGGCAGGGCTAAACTCTCCTGAAGAATTTACAATTATCTAGACAGATTTTACTCTAAAATTTATCAGGAAATAATGATGAGGTTCATCCAAACATATTGTTCACTTCTAACCTATCAATGTTGAAGAATTTGGTTTCACACATGTATTCTTGAATCAGATGTGATGTTTCGGTTTTGAGCTTGGGAATCAAAGCTGTCATACTTAGGGAGATCCACCCTGGAGCTTCTTCTGTCCGTCACAATTCTTCTTCTTATCTGGTAATACACACTATCAGTTCCCCACTGACAACCTCCCCTGAGCATGGGCTATAGCCCCTTTCTCCAGATACTTGGCCTTTCTACAGAAATGCTCTCTATAGAAATTGACAAATGAGGACAGAAGAGATTTTTCCTTTGGTGTTCCTTCAACATTTCCAGGCCCTGCAGAATAGACGGTAGATTGACAAACACTTTCTATTGCCTATGTGCATGGTTGTTCTTTTTTGTGAAGAAGTTTAAAACTTCTTGGTTCACCTCTTGGTAGAAACAGGTGGCCTGCCTGTCAACTTGTAGAATGCTTGCCTGGGACATTTGAAATCGATTATGTTCAGCAGACAATTATCAGAGGGGAATCTTCTGATATGTGCAAATAGCGCAAGGTTTCCCTGTGGTGCAAGCTCAGCTCCAAGATAAGCCTGAGTCATGTGGGCAGGCAGAGGAGGGGCAGAGCATCACTGCTGCCAGTAGCAGATGCAGAGGGGCCACTGGGAAACTCAGCGATACTGCAGAGAACCAGCAGGGGGCGCGATCACAGCTCTGCAGTAAGTCAGTCCAAGCACCTCCTGGCTTGTTTCCCAGAGACCCAGGATGTAAATACTCCAGCTGTACTAGTGCTTTTGTTCAGTAGTTTTGGCCACACTTCTGGCTGTAGAATCGTTTCCTGTGAGCGCGTCTTTATTTTATGTTTCTTTTCATGTGTTTGCTTTCAGTTTGTTCTTTTTTTTCACTGTTCAATTTAAATGGTTTAGCTATCCCCATTTCTCTCCCATTTTTATAATAATAGAGTTCCCATAGAGTCAATAAGGGGGTCCTGGCTGTTCCACTGACTGCTGAACTGTCTTTGCTTTTGTAGTTGGCAAGCTAGCAGCTCTCAGCCTCCTCGATGGACGTGACCTATACTTTCTCTGCCTTTTGCCATCAGCCATGCCTTTTGCAGTAAAAAACTGTATCTCCCCTCAGGAGCAGTGAGCTAAATAAATCTTCCTTTCTCTCTTAATCTGCTTACCTTTGGGGGTTCTCTCACAGCAGCAGAACAGAGTTATAAGTACAATTCCATGGCATTGAAGTTCTATAATCAAGATTCAGGTTTCATTTATTTTTTTTTTATTTCAGCTCATACAAACTTATTAGGTACACCAGTTCCCTCCCTCCCTCCTCCTCCCCCCGTACCCCCTGTTCCGCCTCCCCACCCCTCTCCCTCCCCATCCCCCAGTGCCTCCCACCCCAATTCCCAGAGAGTCCTTTCTTGTGCATGTCTGATTTTCCTCTGGGCCCTCCTCTCCGATGATGTACAAGGACCCAATGGCCTTTCCCTGAACCCTTTCCCGTGTTCCCCTTAGGTATAGGAACACTGCTGTGACTGCCAATCCTTTACCTCCAAGGCTCTTGGTGCCTTTAGCAGATGCTAGACTTTGTGAAGTCAACAGTGTGTTGGACAATGCGCAGGGCATGCAAAGTCCAATTATGATTGCTTCAGCCCTAACTAGTATAGAGTATCTTATATATCATTGGTCCTCCCATCCTTTTGCTCTTACACTCTTACCGCCCCCTCTTCCGCAAATTTCCCTGAGCTTCAAGATGGGGAGAGACTAAGCTGGCCTAGTTCTAGGTGGTTGATATAGAGTCTCTGAAGTTCTGGATTGTGGTTTGTTGATTTTCTTTTGCAGTTTTGCTGCTCCTGCAATGCCCTTCAGTCCATCCTGGTGGGCATTGTATGTTACCCCTGGCCAGAGACAAAAAGCTGTTAGAGTCTTGTGATAAAAGCACATTCAAAGGTAGATGTAATAAAAGTGGGAAACCACAGTGAGGGAGGGGTCTATCACCCATTTGCAAAATGGTTACTTTTTATCTGCCAGACTATATGCCCTCCTCTTCTGGTGAGATCACACCCTCTCAGTAGTAAATGATCAGGAAAAAAAGTCTGTGAACTTAATCAGATGTCTCATTAATTATTTGGATCCTTGGTGGAGGCCTATTTTCTGTGCTGTAACATGGTCCCTTCTCTCCTTGTTTCTGGTGTGGCCCTCCTACCCCATCCCTCCTGTTCATAATCCTTACAATTACTGTCTCTAGGTGGGCTGGGTGGGTTTGGTACTAGGAGCCACCTATTAGGGAGTACATACGGCGCTTAATTTTCTGAGTCTGGGATACTTTGCTTAATATAATTGTTTCTAATGACATCCATTTCCCGGCAAATTCCAGTAATTCATCATTTTTGATGGCTGAGTAGTACTCCATTGTAGAGATGTACCACAGTTTCCTTATCCACTCGTCAACTGTTGGACATTTGGCTGATTCCATGACTTTGCTATTGTAAACAGTGCTGCTATGAACATGGTCGTGCTTGTGCTATCGAGGCGAACCTCTGCTGTATGGGGGGTTATTCCCAAAAGTGGAATAGCAGGGTCATATGGCATTTCAATCTTTAATTTCTTTAAGAATCTCCAGACGGCTTGCCAGAGTGGCTGTATGAGCCTGCATTCCCACCAGCAATGTAGGAGAGTTCCCCTCTCTCCACATCCTCTCCAGCATTTGTTGTTGTTTGTATTGTGGATTTTTTCCATCCTGACCGGGGTGAGATAATATCTCAGGGAAGTTTTGGTTTGCATTTCCCTGATGGCTAAGGAAGTGGAGCATTTTATAAGATATTTGTTAGACATTTTAATTTCATCCCTGGTAAAGTTTCTTTTAAGTTCCAGGGCCCATTTTTTAATTGGGCCATAGGCTTCCTTGGTGTTTAGTTTTCTAAGTTCTTTGTGCACTCTGGACAGCAGAGTTCTATCAGATGCGTGGTTAGTGAAAAATTTCTCCCATTCTGTGGGTTGCCTTTGAGCTCGTGTTATAATCTCTTTATCTGAACAGAAGCTCTTTAATTTCACAAGATCCCAACTGTTGAGAGTTGGTAGCAGTGACTGTGCCATTGGATGACTGTTTAAGAACTGTTGGCCTAGCCCAGTCAGCTCGAGGGAGTTCCCTATCCTTTCAACTATGGTTTTTATAGTCTCTGGCCTGATATCAAGGTCCTTGATCCATTTGGAATTAAGTCTTGTACATGGTGACAAGTACGGGTCCAGCTTTAATCTTCTGCATGTGGAGATCCAGTTTTGCCAGAACATTTGTTGAAGATGCTGTTCTTTTTCCATTGGATTCTTTGGGCCCCTTTGTCAAAGACCAAATGGCTGTAATTTTGTGGGCTTATATCTGGGTCTTCAATCCTTATCCATTGATCTGTGTGTCTATTTTGGAGCCAGTACCAGGCTGTCTTTATAACTATGGATTTGTAGTATAGACTTAGGTTTGGTATGGTAATACCTCCAGCTGTGTTTTTGTTACTCAGGATTGTTTTTGCTATTCTGGGTCTTTTATGCCTCTATATGAACTTTGAGATTGTTTGGTCAACTTCTTTGAACAATTGCTTTGGGATTTTAATTGGTATAGCATTGAATCTGTATATTGCCTTTGGTAGGATGGTCATTTTTACGATGTTGATTCTGCCAATCCAGGAACAAGGGAGGTCTTTCCACCTTCTGGTGTCTTATGCTATTTCTTTCTTTAGGGTTTTAAAGTTTTCATTGTAAAGGTCTTTTACCTTCTTAGTTAGGTTTATACCAAGGTATTTCATTTTTTTAGGGGTTATAGTAAATGGTATTGTTTCTCTCAAGGCTTTTTCACTTCTTTCATTCTGGGCATATAGGAAGGCCTCTGATTTTTGCACATTTATTCTATATCCTGCCACCCTGCTGAACTTCTCAATTAGTTCCAGGAGCTTCCTGGTGGAGTTTTTGGGATCACTCAGGTATAAGATCATGTCATCTGCAAATAGAGATAGCTTGACTTCTTCCTTGCCGATTTGAATCCCTCTTATGTCCCTTTCTTGTCTTATGGCTTCAGCTAAGACTTCAAGTACAATATTGAATAGAAGTGGTGAGAGTGGACAGCCTTGTCTAGTTCCTGATCGAAGTGGGAATGATTCCAATTGTTCCCCATTGAGCATAATCCTTGCTATGGGCTTGTTGTATATAGCTTTTATTATATTGATTAAGGTTCCTTCCATTCCCACTGTCTCTAGCGTTTTGATCATAAAAGGCTGTTGGATCTTGTCAAAAGCTTTTTCTGCATCTATCGAGAGTATCATGTGGTCTTGGACTTTGGACTGGTTTACATGATGAATTACATTTATGGATTTGCGTATGTTAAACCAACCTTGTGTGCCGGGGATGAAGCATACTTGGTCCCCATGAATGATCTTTTTAATATGTTTTTGAATCCGATTTGCTAAGACTTTGTTGAGAATCTTTGCGTCTGTGTTCATCAGGGAAATCGGCCTATAGTTTTCTTTTTTAAGTGAATCTTTATTAGGTTTTGGGATTAAAACGATATTAGCTTCATAGAAGAACTTTGGTAGTGTTCCTTCCTTTGCTATTTGATGGAACAGTTTAAGGAGTATTGGCGTTATTAACTCCTTAAATGTCTGGTAGAACTCTGTGCTGAATCCATCTGGTCCAGGACATTTTTTGGTGGGAAGATTTGAGATTATTGCCTCAATTTCCTTATATGTTATAGGACTATTTAAATAATTCACAACTTCCTGATTCAATTTAGGTAAGTTGTGTTTACTTAGAAATTCATCCATCTCTTTTGTGTTGTCAAACTTCACAGAGTATAACTTTTCGAAATATGATGTTATAATTCTCTGGATTTCTTGGGTATCAGTAGCAATAACTCCATGTTCATTTCTAATTTTGTTAATTTGGGTTTTCTCTCTCTTGCTTTTGGTTAGTTTAGCTAGGGGTGTATCAATCTTGTTGATTTTTTCAAAGAACCAGCTTTTTGACTGGTTGATTTTTTTCATCGTTTTCTTAATCTCGATTTCAGATATTTCTCCCCTTAGTTTGCTAATCTCCTCTCTTCTACTACTTTTGGGATCAGATTGCTCTAGTTTCTCTAAAGCTTTAAGCTGCATTGTTAAGTTGTTTATTTCTGATGTTTCCATTTTTTTGATGTAGGCATTAAGAGCTATGAACTTACCTCTTAGAACAGCTTTCATTGTGTCCCAGAGGTTTTGGTAAATTGTATTTTCGTTATCATTCACTTTCAGGAAATCTTGAATTTCCTTTTTAATTTCTTCCTGAATCCAGTTCTCATTCAGCATCATAGTGTTAAGTTTCCAGGAGTTAGTGTATTTTCTCTTGTTTGATGTGTTGTAGATGTCCAGCTTTAGGCCGTGGTGGTATGATAGGGCAGAGGTTAGAATTTCAACTTTCTTGTATATGTGTAGATTCATTTTGTGGCCCAATATATGACCTATTTTGGAGAAAGTTCCATGTGCTGCTGAGAAAAATGTGTATTCTTTGGTGCGTGGGTGAAAAGTTCGATAAAGATCTGTAAGATCCATTTCTTTCAGGGTTTGATTAAGTTCCAAAGTGTCTTTGTTAAGCTTTTGACGTGTTGATCTATCCCATGTTGAGAGCGCGGTGTTGAAGTCCCCAAGAATTATCGTTTTGGGGTTGATTTCTTGCTTTAGATGCTGTAGGGTTTTCTTAATGAATGTGGAGGGGCCCGTATTGGGTGCATATATGTTCAGGATTGTGAAGTCTTCCTGGTGAATTGTACCTGTGACTAAAATGTAGTATCCATCCGTGTCTCTTATAATTTTCTTTGGTTTGAAGTCCACTTTGTCTGATAGCATAATGGCTACCCCTGCCTGTTTTCTGCTTCCATTTGCTTGTAGAATTGTTGACCAGCCTTTTATTTTTAGAGCGTGCCTATCTTTTGTGGTGAGATGCGTTTCCTGCAGGCAGCAGATTGATGGATTGTGATTTTTAATCCAAGTTTGTAATCTGTGTCTCTTGATTGGTGAATTAAGGCCATTAACATTTAGTGTTATAATGGAGAAACTATTAATTCCAGACATTTATTATGTTTAGTAGCTTTTATAAGTATATTGCTTCGCTTTTCATGGTGTTATATTTGCCTTCTGTTCTCCTGGATATGCCTGTTTTTTTCTTCACGCTTGAGTATCATTTCTAGCATTTTTTGAAGGCCTGGTTTGGTGGCCATGTATCCCTTAAAGTTGTCTTTGTGCTGGAAAATTTTTCTTTCTCCCTCGATCATGACAGATAGTTTTGCAGGTTACCCTGCAAAACTCATTCAATTGCTCATTTAATACTTGAAGTATGTCTCTCCAAGCTCTTCTTGCTTTTACTGTTTCGACTGAGAAGTCATTTGTTATTTTAATAGGTTTACCTTTAAAAGTGACTTGTTTTTTCTCCCTTGAAGCTTTCAGCACAAGTTCTTTATCTTGAATGTGGAGTGTTTTAACTATTATTTGCCGCGGCGTGTTTCTATTTTGGTCGTATCTGTTTGGGGTGCGGAATGCCTCTTGTATATGGATGGGCCTCTCTTTTTTTAGATGAGGAAAGTTTTCCTTGATGATCGTTTGAAAAATTTCCTCAGGGGTGGTATTTTGAGATTCTTGCTCTGGTATTCCATGAATACGCATGTTAGGCTTCTTCAGGGTGTCCCATATCTCTTGGATATTTCTCTCAAGTATCTTTTTGGCTTTAACAACCTCTTCCATTGAGCTGGTTAGTACTCCCACTTTATCTTCAAGGTCTGAAATTCTGTTTTCTGCTTCATTAGTTCTGTTGATAAGACTCTCTGTGGCGTTCTGGGTTGAAGATAACTTGTCTTTTAGCTCAGCTTTAAACTCTGCTTGAGTCTGCTTTAACTGCTCTATGCCAGTTTTTGATTCTTGCACTGTTTTTCTCAACTCCTCCAGATATCTGTTGTGTTCCTCTTCAAAGCGATTGATTCGATTATGTAATTCCTCCCGGATTTCCTCTTTCATAGTATTGAACATGGTAATGATCATATTTTGAAAGACCTTATCCTGGGTGAGGCTTTCTTGGCCTTTTTGTGGATTTGTTCTTGCTTTAGTCTAACATTATGGGATTAATTTCTTCAGTGGGAAATTTGTTTACTTGAGTGTTACTTCTCATGGATTTGCACTTTGACTTTGGCATTGTCATTTTAACTCTTAAGATCTCTCAATTTCACTAAACTGAATTATTTGGCCTGGGGTCCTAGGGCGCGGGGTGAGGCCCGGCTGGACCGCTCGCGCGTCCCGACCAGCGGAGCGGGGTGGGGTGAAAAGGGCTCAGGTTTCATTTAAAGACTAAACACATGCAAGAAGTTTTGCATATGGAATCCAAATACTAAACAAAATTACAGTTCACATAACACAAACTTTTTTCTAATACGGGGCAGGAAATGAATTTGCTTATCAGATTTATGATCTAAGATAACCTCATATTTTAATCATCTTATAATTTAAAACAGAAAAGATCCATAGGTGATAGACACATAAAGAATTGATAGATTGACAGGTAGATAAACAGATGGATACAGGGTAGATCTGAATGGAAATTTTAAGAGTAAGATTATGCTTAATATGTTTGAAAATATAAATGAATTGATTGGATTCCAGAAAATCAGAGTAAAAATACCATGCTCAATATTGAAAAAATCCCGCAATGAGACAATGTATTAGTCACTGAGAGTCATTTCAATGTTGGTTCAGTCCTTTAATACTTCTCTATCCACTATCTATCGCGGTTGTAGGCTGAAAAAGCGGGAAGTCTCAATATTCCTGTTCTGATCACCTCCCAGCCACAGGGGAGAACTTCTTCTCTTTCAAGTAGACAGTGCTCCTGTGGAAGTGCTTCCTCGCAGACACTATAGAGTCCTCCTGAACAGGGGAATCTCTTGCACAAAATGGGCAGCATCCGTCAGGCTTGGGGTCACTTAGCATCTGGAAGAGGCCAGTACAGAACATGAACAGAAGAGATGTGAACCAAGACAAATGATGAGACCTTCCTGCTGAAGAGAATCAAATTCTGCTGGGTCAGCTCACATGGTCAAGGCCTTGGGGATCTGCTGGTGAACACATTTCTTGAGGTAAATGTGGTTATTTATGAATTTCAAGAAGTAAATTAGGGGGGCTGGAGAGGTGGCTCAGGGGTTAAGCCTCCGCCTTGCAGGCGGAAGGTCCTGAGTTCGGATCCCAGATCCCATGTATAGATGCCAGGCAGAAGCGGGGGCGGCCTGCGCTTCTGGTCCTGGTAGGGCGGAGCCTGTGAATCCCGGGGCAGAAGGAGGTGGAGGCGCCCATGGTGGTTCGCGAATTCGTCCGTGGTTCTACACATACACAGACACACACACACAGACACGCGCGCAAGCACATATACACACATATGCACACAGTTGAATAAATAATAATAATAAAAAAATTAAAAAAAAAAGAAGTAAATTAGGGACCTGCACATCATTCCCACCAGACGCATCAAGGTTTCTCTTCCTTCAGATGGTGCATGTGAGGCAGGCGCAGCTCAGAGAGCAGGATGCCTTGTAGTAGCACCACCAGAGATGTCAGAGAAGAAAGGACCAGGCCGTGGGATGCTACAGCTGCTACTTGCTCTGAGGGAGTGTGTGGTCCTGATGCTATACCCCTGGTTTCTGTAGAGAATTGTTTGTGTACATTTGTTAAGGGGTGGACAAGGGAATATTGGCTTCTCAAAGTTGCTTACTTCTGGATAAAATGAAGAGAAGAAAATTTGTATTAACTGCATATAATACTCTTACTTAATCTAGTAAACAGGAATGGGGAACAGAACTTGTGTGAGGGGGAAAAGGAATGCTTTAATGGTCAACATGATTCTTCCAAGACACATTACAGGTCCAGGAGGAAATATCAACTTTCAGACCCAAATTCCGGGTGGAGAATGTGGGCCTGTGTGAATACTACACGCTAGATAGATCAATCAGTTGTTCATTGGATCAACAGCTCCCTACTGGAAGAATAAATTAGGAAATTGGGATTTTGGGTGTATTGTCTGACAAGAACAAAGAAAATGTATGTGTTCTGTAGCATTTCTCACAACTTACTGGAAGGAATGCAGTTTTAGTCTACCATGAGCACTGAAAGAAAATGTGAAAATAAAAATTCCCAATAATCCTCCTGAAATATCAACAGCACTTTTGCAAATTACATAAAAGGAAGGTTATTCAAGCAACATGACATTTCGTTGCATGAGTTCAAGCAATTGTAGGTCCTTTTCTACCATGATCATATGAGAACAGACATTGGCCTAGTCAATGGGCTTGCACATGATTTTTTTCGGATATAAACTTAGGCACGCAGAGTTTCGTGTTCCTGTTTTTAGTATGCTAATTTTAGGGGGGGAGTATCTTTTTACTGTTTCGAGGTTTCCTCTGTCTCTTTTATGGATGTTTACTTGTGCTTCTTTTAATGTTGGTTGGAAAAATCATAAGGTAGTCGAACCCACAGAGTCTCTGAAGATATTTAGTGGTTGTCATGTTTTTTTAACTCAAATCCTAAACACTTTACAGTTCATTCCTTTCCCTCTGTTGCTTTTACTTCCCATGGCATTTTACACAAGTTCAGATCTATATTTTTTAACCATTTTCATCATTCTTTATCATAAGGACACAAGAAATGTGGAATATGAGTCCTTACACCATAATAACTAAGTGACTTTATTAAGCGCCTTCTCTTCCAGAGCAGCATAGTCCACCTTTGTTGTGAGGAGGCTGAAGACCTGTTGGAGCACCTCTTGATAGAAACAGGTGGCCTGCTTGTCCACCTGAGGGACACTCCCTCTCAGGCAGGGACATTTGAAATCAGTTCTGTCTCGCAGGCAATTATGGGAGGGAATCCTTCTCAACTGTGTAAGTAGCTGCAAGGTTTGCCTATGGTGCAAACTTGGGCTCCATGAGAATCCTGAGTCATGTGACCAGTTAGGGGTGGAACAGAGCATCACTCCAGCCAGGAATAGATATAAAGGGACCATTGTGAAACTCTGCAGCTTTGAAGGCAGCCTGCAGGCAGCTCTGGAGTGAATAAGTCACAAGAACGTGGATGTAAATACTGCAGAAATAATAGAGCTTTGAGTTTATGTAGCTGGGGCACAGTATTGGAAGCCCAGAGTTCAGGCTGTGATTGTAGTTTCCGTTATTGATTATATGTTTCTTTTTACAGGTTTGCTTTCAGTTTATTCTTCTTTTTTCTCACAGGTTAAATAGTTTAGTGATTCTCATTCTTGTTTTCACTTAAAAGAGTATCGTTTCCAAACTTTGATACTAGTTTGGGGTCAGGTTTAATCATAATAATAATCCTGAAACCAGGACAATAACAATCCGAAATGTATGAGATCCTTGTGCACAGCAGCACCATAAGTGAATGTAGAATAAGCTTCTGAGTTAACTCGGTTAGATGTGGACATCGATGAAGGCCTTTCTTAAAGGTGATTACTCCAGCAGTGGTGGTGAATGGCAGACAACTGCACTGGGACGATTTCTAGTGAGGTTTTATATATGAACACAGTCCAGGTCTATGCTATGAGGACCACAGATTGAATGAAATACTGAACACTGTACTATGATGAAATAACCATTTGTGGAAATCCCCACATGTTGTCATATTCCCTGGGCGATATTTTAACACACCCCATCTGCTCCAACAATGACTCACTTCCCAGATTCACTAGATTCAGTAATCAACATGTATCTTGACCTCTTGACAGCCACAGTAGTGTTCCTATGCTAAGGGGAACACAGGAAAGGGTTCAGGGAAATGCCGCTGGGTCCTTGTACATCATCAGAGAGGAGGGCCCAGAGGAGAGTCTGCCATGCACATTAAAGGATTCTCCAGGGATTGGGGGGGAAGCACTGGGGTATGGGAAGGTATGGGTGAGGGGAGGGGGAGCAGAGAGTCGGGGGGAAGAAGAGGGAGGGAGGGAACTGGGATGTATGAACAGAAATAATAAAATAATAATAATAATAATAATAAATGTAAAAAAAAAGAAATTGGCAATTGAGTTAATTCCTGAAATAGCCATTTGTCTAAGAAAACATATAATGTCCTTTGGCAATAGATTTGTAGCAGTTTCTTGAAATCCCATCCCAGTGGTGGGATCAGGCACAGATTACTACAAAAGGATGTGAAAATCAATGAGCGCGGGAATATCTTGTTTGCATGCACATGACTTTATATGACCAAACTGAATGACTTTTGAAAAAATTAGCCTCCCCTCTTTTTCTTCTGCAAACTGATTTTATGGTCATGACCATTATTTTTCACTGTCTTCAGTCAGGTCATCAAGAGTAATGTGTGCTGGTCTCTTTCCTGTGGGCACAATGACCAGAACACTAAACAGTCATGTGTATCTGAAGAACATACTTTCCCTTCATTCCATGAGAAGAGACCTGCACATACAGTTTCAAAGCATTTTCACAGTGCTGAGGGTTCATTCATTCTCACTTAACACTTGATGTGGTTAACATTAAAACCAGAAGGTGAGAAAAAGAATACAAGACTCAGTGGCCTTTGTATTTAGAGAGAGACAGACACAGAGAGAGAAAGACAGAGAGAACAAGAAAACTAAAAAAGATATGGAATGGATGGAGCTGGTACATCTGGCAAAGAATGTGGAATCCAATTACTGATAAGTGAAGGCAGAAGACGGCCACAGCTGGTTGTATAACTGTATCAGAGGCCATTGTATTTTCTGTTTCATTGCATTTTAAAAAATGTAACCAGGATTTATATCTTTCTGCTTACTCATTACTTAATATTTATGTTAAGATATTTTGTATTTTCCACACAACTTTTCTGTCTAAGAAGGAGTAGCCAGAGACACCTGCATTAATCCCTTTTCTGGGGACATGGAAAATTTCATTCTTACTTTTAAGAGAATTCCAGTACATCCTTACTGGATTTATGTAATACAATATAATAATTTTTTTTAAATAATCCAACTGTCAAAGTGTTTCCTTTTGACAATTTCATAATCTCTCTGCTTGGCAGACTGTTTTAATTTCATAATTTTGATTGTTCCTTCCATAAGAGTATGTCTCTGATTCATAAGAAATCTGTCATAGAATCAAAAAGTGAGACTTTGGCTGAAGGGTCTCTACAACTGTTTCCCTCATTTTCAGTACTTCACTTTCTCTCTTTTCCTTCCATGCAGCGTGAAGTCCCCAACCTTATGGTGAACCCACAGCTGTGTATTGGTATTTCCTGTGGTCATGTCATATCTGAATGGTTGCATTTCAGGGACATCCCTCTGTACTCCAGCTCTGTTTGTTTTAAACAATTTTTATTATTATTTCCGCTCATACAAACTTAATAGGTACACCGATTCCCTCCCTCCCTCCTTCTTTCCCCGACCCCCTTGATCCCCCTCTCCTTCCCCCTCCCCTCATCCCTCCCTCAGAATCCCCCCAACCCCGGAGAATCTTTTAATGTGCATGCCAGACTCTCCTCTGGGTCCTCCTCTCCGATGAGGTGCAAGGACCCAGTGGTTTTTCCCTGAACCCTTTCCTGTGTTCCCCTTAAGCACAGGAACACTACTGTGGCTGTCAATTCCTTCCCTCCATAGATCTTCGTGCCTTTAGCAAATGCTAGACTTTGTGGGGTCAATAGTGTGTGGGACATTGCGCAGGGCATGCAAAGTCCAATTATGATTGCTTCGCCCCTAACTTGTGGAGTATCTTGCATATCATTTCTCCTCCCATCCTTGTGCTCTTACAATCTCACCGCCCCCTTTTCTACAAATTTCCCTGAGCTTCAGGATGGGAAGAGATCAGGCTGGCCTAGTGGTGGTTGATATAGAGTCTCTGAAGTTCTGGATAGTGGTCGTTGATTTTCTTTTGCAGTTTTGCTGTTCATGTAATGCCCTTCACTCCATCCTGATGGGTATTGTATTTCACGCCCTGGCCAGAGATAAAAAGCTGTTAAACTAGAGTATTGCTAGAAGTGTATATTCACAGGCAGATGTAATAAAAGTAGGAAACCACAGACGCAAAGATTCTCAACAAGGTCTTAGCAAATCAGATTCAAAAACATATCAAAAAGATCATTCATGGGGATCAAGTAGGCTTTATCCCAGGCACACAAGGTTGATTCAACATACGCAAATCAATAAATGTAATTCACCATATAAACCAGTCCAACATTCAAGACCACATGATACTCTCAATAGATGCAGAAAGAGCTTTTGACAAGATCCAACAGCCCTTTATGATCAAAACCCTAGAGAAGGTTGGAATGGAAGGAACCCTTATCAATATAATAAAAGCTGTATACAACAAGCCAACACCAAGGATTATACTCAATGGAGAAAAACTAGAAGCATTCCCACTTCGATCAGGAACTAGACAAGGTGTCCATTGTCATCACTTCCTTTCAATATTGTACTTGAAGTCTTAGCTGAAGCCATAAGACAAGAAAGGGACATAAAAGGGATTCAAATCGGCAAGGAAGAAGTCAAACTATCCCTATTTGCAGATGACATGATCCTATACCTGAGTGATCTCAAAAACTCCACCAAGAAGCTCCTGGAACTAATACAGAAATTCAGCAGGGTGGCAGGATACAAAATAAATGTACAAAAAGCAGTGACCTTCCCATATGCCCAGAATGAAAGAAATGAAAAAGGCCTTAGAGAGTCAATCCCATTTACTATAGCGCCTAAAAAACTGAAATACCTTGGTATAAACCTAACCAAGGAGGTAAAAGACCTTTACAATGAAAACCTTAAAATCCTAAAGAAAGAAATTGCAGAAGACACCAGAAGGTGAAAAGACCTCCCATGTTCCTGGATTGGCAGAATCACCATCGCAAAAATGACCATTCTACCAAAGGCAATATACAAATTCAACGCTATACCAATTAAAATCCCAAAGCAATTCTTCAAAGAAGTTGACCAAACAATCTCAAAGTTCATATGGAGGCACAAAAGACCCAGAATAGCAAAGACAATCCTGAATAACAAAAACACTGCTGGAGGTATCACCGTAACAAACCTTAGTCTATACTACAAATCCATAGTTATGAAAACAGCCTGGTACTGTCTTCAGCTCTTAATTTCTTCCCTCCCTCTTCTCTGTGTCCTGGACTTTGGAGTAGGGGTGACTCAGATGTCCCATTCACAGTTGGGCCCACGAGTCACTTATTCTCAGCACGTTCATCATTGTGTTCTGCAGCTTCCATCTCATTGTGATGTGTGAATCCAAAGGATCTAAATGCACATGTAAAGATCATGAACATCAACTAATAACAGTGATGGGCTATTTAGTTGGATGGAGAGTAGTCAATGTTCTCCTCACCTTCCCTTAGTGCAGGATCACTTATTCTGGAGATTATATATCCATATGCCACTAACATCATGATTTATCTTTTTTTCCATTGCATCTGTGAAACCTGAGAATAGCTTTGTGAAATGCAACGTAATTCTAGTGCCAGTAAGGGATAAATTTTCTTTAACTTATAGTCACATATGTTGATATATAATAAGAGACCTATGAAAAAGGTCAATATGTGTTTGATATATGAAATGCATGCATTCCATGCCATGGGCCAAAATGCAGTTTCAAAGTGAACAATCTTTGCAGAGAATAACAGATATTCTCATCCCATCTCCCTGCACTTCTCCCTTCCTCAGTTGTGCATCTTAGAACTTACTTCTGTTGTATCATGTCACTGAAATTCTTTTACTACCTTCACTTCTTGAACCACGCCCATGGGACTTCAGCTGTCTCATTCTATCCACACACCTCCCAGTGGTTCTGAGCCTCTTCTCTTTCTGTGGATGTACTAGAGGCATTCTGCCCCCATCTGGGCCCTTGTCTGATTGCCTCTCCTCAGCTCACTTGCATCTCCACCTCTCCTTGGCTGGCTGATGGTAGACTGTGCTCCTATGGGGCTCTCGTCTCTCACAGGTTCTCAGAACCTCCTGAGGTGTCTCCCTCCTGAAACACTCTCTCCTCAAAAGACTCCTCCATCACAGAACCCTCACAAGTCACATGGAAGCTTCTGCCTGTCAGTTTCCTGTGAACTGCCAGCCCTTCTGTCCTTGGGGTTTGAACATTTGCAGCTTTATGATCTGAGATTAACTCCTGCATGTATTTTCCTTCAGTTTGTACCTTCAAACATAACTTTAGTAATTTCATATATTTTATCTTCCTTTTCTTCCAAGACACAACAATAATACTGAAAAGATGAAATTGTGCTTCTCTTTGCAGTCACCTACAATATTTGAGGGCCGCGTGAAAGGCAGTTTTCCTCATCAAGTCAAACTAGCAGAGACACGGAAATGGTTTCCTTACTAATCAACTTCTATAATCAGAATTTAAGTTAAATTTAAAGGCTAAACTCATGCAAAACATGTTTTGTAGTGAATCTAAATACACAAAGAAAATTTCCACTCATAAGATACAATATATTGTCTTCCCTTTTTAATTTTTTAAAAAAGTTTATTACTTTTTTGCCTAGTTATACAAGGTCAATATGCAACCCCCTTCTTCTCAGTCCTCCCTCCCTTCCCTTCTGCTTCCCTCATTGCACTCTCTCCCTTTCCACTCTTCTCCCCCTTTTCCTTCCCTCTTCTTCTCTTAGTGATTTCTGCATTCTCCCTCCCATCCTCCAGAGCATTTGTTTATGTGGGTGCTGAATTTTCCTCTGAGTCATCTGCACTAGCGAGGGTCAGGACTCCTTGGCACAGCTTGGGGCCCCATTTTGGCGCAGCTCACTAGTGTGGGAACTCCATTATGACTGTTTCACCCCTTGCTTCTAAGAATCCTACTGTCTGAAGCCTTCTTCCCTTTGATCCCTGCTAGACATTGGAGGGTTGTTGACATGTTAACCATTGTGCAGGTCAGGCAAGGTCCACTCACATTGTGGCTGTATCCTAGCTGCTGCAGTCCTGTTTTGTGTCAAATATCATGCATATCGTTGGTCCCCTCGGCCTTTAGGCTCTTACAATCTTGCTGCCCCCTCTTCTTCAATGTTCCCTGAGTTTTAGGACACAGAGAGATTTGGCTGGTCTGGTTCCAAGAGAATATTGTACGGTTTTGATGTTCTAAATTATGGTTTGTTGTTGTTTTCAGTTTTGCTGTTCCTGCACTGCCTCTGACTGCTTCCCGATTGGTATTGAATGTCATCTCCTAACCAAAGAGAAAAGACTTTAAACGAAGACCTTAATAAAAAGGGGACTCAAAGGTAGATGGAAAAATAGAGTAGGACACAGCAGTGAGAGGTGTCATTACATCAAACTGCCAGTCCCTATACCCTCCCTGATTGGGAACATCAAACCTATTCAGTCCCAAATGAATAAGAAGGAAAGTGAGAGTGAGCTGCACCGATGCCTTGCTACTAACATTCAGTACGTGACTGTGGCCTAATTTCTCTATTGAAGGGTGTTCTTTTGCGTCCTTTCTTTTGAGGTCTTCATTCCCATTCTCTCCTGTTTATAATCCTTTGTGATTATAGTGGGTATTACAGAGATTTACCTTGGAGTATGTCTTTAAGTGTGTTTGTATCTAGGATCCACTTATTATGGAGTACATAAGGCATCTAACTTTCTCTGTCTGGGATACTTAACTCAATATAATTTCTTCAAATTCCATCCATTTCTGGGAAAATTTAATTAAATTGTCTTTTCATGGCTAAGTAATATTCCATTGTATGAATGTACCATATTTTCATTACCCGTTAATCAACTGTTGGCATATGGGTGGATTCCATGAATTTGATACTGCAAATAGTGCTGCAATGAATATGGTTGCATCTGTGTCACTACAGTGAATTTCTGCATTTTAGGGGATTATTCCCAGCAGTGTACAGCAGGGTCATATGCCATTTCAATGCTTAACATTTTTAGAAATCGCCATACTGATCTGCTGGTATGAGAGTCCCCTTCTCTCCATATCCTCTCCAGCACATGGTGGTGTTTGTATTGTGGATTTTCAACATCCTGACCGGGGTAAAATGATATCTCAGGGTACTTGGGATTTGCATTTCCCTGATGACTAGGGATGTGGAGCATTTTTTAAGATATTTGTTAGATGTTTCAATTTTGTCCCTGGAAAAGTTTCCTTGAGAAACTGAAGATTTTCTCCTGTTCTGTCATTTGCATTTTTGTTCAGTTTACAGTCTCTTTAGCTGAAGGGAAGTTCTATAATTCATAAGATCACATTTGTTGAGTATTGGTTCTAGTGCCTGTACTATTGGGTTTCTGTTTGGTAAATATTTGGCCTAATCTAATCTGCTCAAGGGAGTTACATAGTCTTTCAAATAGGGTTTTCATAGTCTCTGGCCTAATATTAAGTTCTTTGATACATATGGAGTTGATTTTTGTGTATAGTAACAAGTATGTCATATTGTCATTTCAAGTATGCCACACAATGTAGTTACACAACAGATTTTGTGAACAACTGTCATTTCAAAATTATAACCATTTATAAGCTAATAGCAGAAAAGGGAAATAGATAACTGCTACACAGATCAGGAACATGGTGATGTTGATGATGGATAGACTGATAAATAGAAATATAGATACCTAGATAGATGATAAAATTGATTTGCATTGAAATGATTAGAAAACTTATATCTTCATAATCTTGAAAGTATCAATCCAATTGTTTGCAATACTGAAAACTGGAGTAAAAACAGTATGTTTCATCTGGAAAGCACTTGTCCAATGAGATCCTGTCTCAGTCCCAAAGAGTCATTTTTCCATGCTACATCAAGACTTTCACACTCCTTCCTTCCTCTGCTACTTAGATGCTCACCGTGGATAAGTTAACTCTCATGATTTCTGCTCTGGCTAAATTCAGACAAAGAGATGTATTTCCTGCTCTCCCAGTAGACAGAGATCCTTTGGAAGTGATTCCTCTCAAACTCTAAGCAGACCTCCTCCCTAGGGGCGCCTCTTGTGCCCCACCTGTTATATCAGAGAGGCTTTTGGGTAATTGGGAGAGCCCAGTGTCAAATCTTTCTGGGAGGGTCAAGTTCCCAGGAAGAGATGAGTCCTTGGTACTGAAGAGAGTCAAGATTAGCTGGGTCAGCTCACAGGATACAAAGGTTACTCTTTACTGTTGCTGTGAGAGAGCACCCAATGTCAATCAATTTAAAGGAGAAAGGGAGATTTATTTTGCTTACAGTTCCAGAGGAGGCTGCATGGCGGACCTGCCGAGGCTGGAGGAGGCAATGTCACTACAGACGTCTTAGAGATTGAGAGCTGTAAGACTACTTTCTGGAAAAGCAGACTTGTCTTGGAGAGAGGGTGGGACTAATTCACCTCAAGGCCTACCCTTTGTAATTGCTGTCCTCCAGCAAGGCTATGCCACTCAAAGGTGCCATGACCTTCCCAAAATATGAGACTGTGTAGGACATATTTCAAACCATAATGCAGGACAACAAAGATAGCTATAGCTTGTGGGATCTCTTTGCCACTGAAATTCTGGAAGTAATGCAGTCATTCCTGAAGTTCAAAGTGGAGAAATGTAGATACAGTTTATTTGTCCCAGGAATTCCAAGACCCTCCATTCCCCCCACACTATGGATCTGAGGCAGACACAGCTCAGAGAGCAGAGCCTTCAGGGAAGAAAAGGACCAAGCCCTTGGGGAACCTGCAGATGCTGCTGACCCTGAGGGAATGTGTGGTCCTGATGTTTCACCTCCAGTTTCTATGGAGAGAATACTTGTACACATATGTTAAAGAGGTAACAAATATGTGTTGCTTGGTGAATGTTACTAGGCTCTAGGTAAAATGAGTGACAATGGGTCTGATCACACAAAATCTTATCTAATTTCATACTCAGCAATGGGGGACAGAACCTGTTTGAGAGGATGAGCCTGAAGGTAACAAGAAGGCTGTTTTCAGAGAACAGGGATGTGTTCCTGGCTCAGCGGACTTGAAAAGCTTTTTCAAGAAGTCACAGGAAGTCAAGGAAGAGGCACTAGCATTCTGATACGAACTCATTCTTGGCAAGGTGCAGCTTGTGAGACTGCAATATTTTAGCTTGATAATTGACAGATTTAATGATATGACGTGCTTTTCTAGTGCATAATGGAACTGCGAAATTGGGGTTGGGATGTCTTGCCTGACAGGATGAAAGGAAGTCTGAATGTGTGTGTGTGTGTGTGTGTGTGTGTGTGTGTATGTGTGTGTGTGTGATGTGTCACTTCCTTTCCACAAGTTATTAGTAGGAATTCAATGTTCTTATTCTATTGTTTCTGTTGAAGAGAAAAAATACATAACACATAATATTAGAAAGAGGTAATAATCATTCAGGATTGTTAATAAAAGAATGTAATGGAAACAAATTAGGGTATTCTCAGTAAGCAACATCAGTCAGCCCCCACATGAGTTCAAGAAGCTTCAATTCCTTTTAGAGCAAGGTAACACACGAGGAACATATGGGAACCAGTAAAAACTGATTGAATGTACTTGCAAGTGAGGTTGTCCAATGCAGTCACACTTGTCTTTATCGCCAATGATGATTTTTAATACATTTTCTCAATGCCACTGTGGAGCAAAAATTGAAATGATCACAAAATGTCTGTGAGTTTTGTGGATGCTACAGAGACACAATGTAGATGAACAGCAGTCCCTGCAGCATGATGTGTGGAGAGTCACACAAGCATTCTCACAAGTCGGGAATTCCTTCATGACTGCATGTAGAAAGGACAGAGGAGCTGGCATCCTGATGCAGGGACTGATATTCCAGAAGACAGCAATGAGTTAATATAAGTAGGTTTTTGGAGCCAGAGAGACAACTTGTGGAAGTGAGAGGACCTATGTGAATGCCCATAGGAAAGACAGAAAAAACTTGCGTGTCTGTGGTCGCAGCACTAGAGAGTAGAATCACATCAAAAACTATGCATTTGCTCTTCACTCAGCTAAGCTAACACTTAAAGTTCCCATTCAGTGTCTCAATGGAGTAAGGCAAAGAGCCGAATACAAAGACTGCTGACTTAGTTAGCAAGCACAACATAACCTCTTGATATGAACTCCATGTACCCCAAAGTACTCTAAAGAACAAACACACCCTAATCACGATTTTGCTAAGTTCTATTGGGACAATATCCAAGATACTTTGAGCATCACCTCTTGGGTTTGGGTTCACACATGTTTCAGCTGGTGAGGAAACTGACGTTCTATTTCTTTTTTTTTATTTTATTTAATGAGTTTTTCAGTTCATTGTTTTATTAGAAGTCTCTTATTTTTCATAAAAATTATATGAATCTATAAAAACATTCATGACGAAGAAAACCATAATATGTATATAAATAGCATTAATTGTGACAAGGGCTGAAGTAGGAAAAAAGCAGTCTTTTTCATTTTAACCTTTTTGTATAGTTAAATTTGTTTTATCTTTTTCATTTTAACTTTTTTTGTGGGTAGAATAACTTTTATTAATACATTTTTTATTATTATTTCAGCTCATACAAACTTAATGGGTACACCAGTTCCCTCCCTTCCTCCTCCCCCCCCCCGTACCCCCTCCTCTTCCTCCCCATTCTCCTCCCTTCCCATCCCCCAGTGCCTCCCGCCCCAATTCCCAGAGAGTCCTTTCTTGTGCATGCCTGATTTCCCTCTGGGCCCTCCTCTCCGATGACGTACAAGGACCCAGTGGCCTTTCCCTGAACCCTTTCCCGTGTTCCCCTTAGGTATAGGAACACTGCTGTGGCTGCCAATCCCTCGCCTCCAAAGATCTTGGTGCCTTTAGCAGATGCTAGACTTTGTGGGGTCAATAGTGTATTGGACAATGCGCAGGACATGTAAAGTCCAATTATGATTGCTTCAGCCCTAACTTGTATGGAGTATCTTACATATCATTGCTCCTCCCATCCTTTTGCTCTTACACTCTTACCGCCCCCTCTTCCGCAAATTTCCCTGAGCTTCAGGATGGGGAGAGATTAAGCTGGCCTAACTCTAGGTGGTTGATATAGAGTCTCTGAAGTTCTGGATCGTGGTTTGTTGGTTTTCTTTTGCAGTTTTGCTGCTCCTGCAATGCCCTTCACTCCATCCTGGTGGGCATTGTATGTTACCCCCTGGCCAGAGACAAAAAGCTGTTAAACTAGAGTCTTGTGATAAAAGCACATTCAAAGGTAGATGTAATAAAAGTAGGAAACCACAGTGAGGGAGGGGTCTATCACCAATTTGCACAACGGTTACTTTTTATCTGCCAGACTATATGCCCTCCTCTTCTGGTGAAATCATACCCCCTCAGTAGTAAATGATCACGAACAAATGTCTGTGAACTTAATCATATGTCTCATTACTGATTTGAGTCCTTGATGGAGGCCTATTTTCTCTGCTGTAACATGGTCCCTTCACTCCTTGTTTCTGGTGTGGCCCTCCTCCTGTTCATAATCCTTGCAATTACTGTCTCTAGGTGGGCTGGGTGGGTTTGGTACTAGGAGCCACCTATTAGGGAGTACATACGGCGCTTAATTTTCTGGGTCTGGGATACTTCACTTAATATAATTGTTTCTAATGACATCCATTTCCCGGCAAATTCCAGTAATTCATCATTTTTGATGGCTGAGTAGTACTCCATTGTAGAGATGTACCACAGTTTCCTTATCCACTCATCAACTGTTGGACATTTGGGCTGATTCCATGACTTTGCTATTGTAAACAGTGCTGCTATGAACATGGTCATGCTTGTGCTATCGAGGTGAACCTCTGCTGTATGTGGGGTTATTCCCAAAAGTGGAATAGCAGGGTCATATGACATTTCAATCTTTAATTTCTTTAAGAATCTCCAGACGGCTCGCCAGAGTGGCTGTATGAGCCTGCATTCCCACCAGCAATGTAGGAGAGTTCCCCTCTCTCCACATCCTCTCCAGCATTTGTTGTTGTTTGTATTGTGGATTTTTGCCATCCTGACTGGGGTGAGATGATATCTCAGGGAAGTTTTGATTTGCATTTCCCTGATGGCTAAGGAAGTGGAGCATTTTTTCAGATATTTGTTAAACATTTTAATTTCATCCCTGGTAAACTTTCTTTCAAGTTCCAGGGCCCATTTTTAAATTGGGCCATAGGCTTCCTTGGTGTTTAGTTTTCTAAGTTCTTTGTGCACTCTGGACAGCAGAGTTCTATCAGATGTGTGGTTAGTGAAGATTTTCTCCCATTCTGTGGGTTGCCTTTGAGCTCGTGTTACAATCTCTTTATCTGAACAGAAGCTCTTTAATTTCACAAGATCCCAACTGTTGAGAGTTGGTAGCAGTGACTGTGCCATTGGATGTCTGTTTAGGAAATGTTGGCCTAGCCCAATCAGCTCAAGGGAGTTCCCTATCCTTTCAACTATGGTTTTTATAGTCTCTGGCCTGATATCAAGGTCCTTGACCCATTTGGAATTAAGTCTTGTACATGGTGACAAGTACGGGTCCAGCTTTAATCTTCTGCATGTGGAGATCCAGTTTTGCCAGCACCATTTGTTGAAGATGCTGTTCTTTTTCCATTGGATTCTTTGGGCCCCTTTGTCAAAGACCAAATGGCTGTAATTTTGTGGGCTTATATCTGGGTCTTCAATCCTTATCCATTGATCTGTGTGTCTATTTTGGAGCCAGTACCAGGCTGTCTTTATAACTATGGATTTGTAGTATAGACTTAGGTTTGGTATGGTAATACCTCCAGCAGTGTTTTTGTTACTCAGGATTGTCTTTGCTATCCTGGGTCTTTTGTGCCTCCATATGAACTTTGAGATTGTTTGGTCAACTTCTTTGAAGAATTGCTTTGGGATTTTAATTGGTATAGCATTGAATCTGTATATTGCCTTTGGTAGGATGGTCATTTTTACGATGTTGATTCTGCCAATCCAGGAACAAGGGAGGTCTTTCCACCTTCTGGTGTCTTCTGCTATTTCTTTCTTTAGGGTTTTAAAGTTTTCATTGTAAAGGTCTTTTACCTCCTTGGTTAGGTTTGTACCAAGGTATTTCATTTTTTTAGGGGCTATAGTGAATGGGATGGTTTCTCTCAAGGCTTTTTCACTTCTTTCATTTTGGGCATATAGGAAGGCCTCTGATTTTTGCACATTTATTTTGTATCCTGCCACCCTGCTGAACTTCTCAATTAGTTCCAGAAGCTTCCTGGTGGAGTTTTTGGGATGGCTCAGGTATAAGATCATGTCATCTACAAATAGGGATAGTTTGACTTCTTCCTTGCTGATTTGAATCCCTCTTATGTCCCTTTCTTGTCTTATGGCTTCAGCTAAGACTTCAAGTACAATATTTAATAGAAGTGGTGAGAGTGGACAGCCTTGTCTAGTTCCTGATCGAAGTGGGAATGCTTCAATTGTTCCCCATTGAGCAAAATCCTTGCTGTGGGCTTGTTGTATACAGCTTTTATTGTATTGATAAAGGTTCCTTCCATTCCTACTGTCTCCAGCGTTTTGATCATAAAAGGCTTTTGGATCTTGTCAAAAGCTTTTTCTGCATCTATCGAGAGTATCATGTGGTCTTGGACTTTGGACTGGTTTACATGATGAATTACATTTATTGATTTGCGTATGTTGAACCAACCTTGTGTGCCAGGGATGAAGCCTACTTGGTCCCCATGAATGATCTTTTTAATATGTTTTTGAATCCGATTCGCTAAGACTTTGTTGAGAATCTTTGCATCTGTGTTCATCAGAGAAATCGGCCTATAGTTTTCTTTTTTAAGTGAATCTTTATTAGGTTTTGGGATTAAAACGATATTAGCTTCATAGAAGGAATTTGGTAGTGTTCCTTCCTTTGCTATTTGATGGAACAGTTTAAGGAGTATTGGTGTTATTAACTCCTTAAATGTCTGGTAGAACTCTGTGCTGAATCCATCTGGTCCAGGACATTTTTTGGTGGGAAGATTCGAGATTACTTCCTCAATTTCCTTATATGTTATAGGACTATTTAAATAATTCACAACTTCCTGATTCAATTTGGGTAGGTTGTGTTTACTTAGAAATTCATCCATCTCTTTTGTGTTGTCAAACTTCACAGAGTATAAGTTTTTGAAATATGATGTTATAATTCTCTGGATTTCTTGGGTATCAGTAGTGATAACTCCATGTTCATTTCTAATTTTGTTAATTTGGGTTTTCTCTCTCCTGCTTTTGGTTAATTTAGCTAGGGGTGTATCAATCTTATTGATTTTTTCAAAGAACCAGCTTTTTGACTGGTTGATTTTTTTCATCGTTTTCTTAATCTCGATTTCAGATATTTCTCCCCTTAGTTTGCTAATCTCCTCTCTTCTACTACTTTTGGGATCAGATTGCTCTAGTTTCTCTAAAGCTTTAAGCTGCATTGTTAAGTTGTTTATTTCTGATGTTTCCATTTTGTTGATGTAGGCATTAAGAGCTATGAACTTACCTCTTAGAACAGCTTTCATTGTGTCCCAGAGATTTTGGTAAGTTGTATTTTCGTTATCATTCACTTTTAGGAAATCTTGAATTTCCTTTTTAATTTATTCCTGAATCCAGTTCTCATTCAGCATTATATTGTTACGTTTCCAAGAGTTAGTGTATTTTCTCTTGTTTGTTGTGTTGTGGATGTCCAGCTTTAGGCCGTGGTGGTCTGACAGGGGACAGGTTAGAATTTCAACTTTTTTGTACATGTGTAGATTCGTTTTGTGGCCCAGTGTGTGATCTATTTTGGAGAAAGTTCCGTGTGCTGCTGAGAAAAATGTGTATTCTTTGGTACGTGGGTGAAAAGTTCGATAGAGATCTGTAAGGTCCATTTCTTTAAGGGTTTGATTACGGTCCAAAGTGTCTCTATTAAGCTTTTGACCTGTTGATCTATCCCATGTTGAAAGGGCAGTGTTGAAGTCCCCAAGAATTATCGTTTGGGGGTTGATTTCTTGCTTTAGACGCTGTAGCGTTTTCTTAGTGAATGTGGAGGGGCCCATATTGGGTGCATGTATGTTCAGTATTGTGAAGTCTTCCTAGTGAATTGAACCTGTGACTAAAATGTAGTATCCATTCGTGTCTCTTATAATTTTCTTTGGTTTGAAGTCCACTTTGTCTGATATCATAATGGCTACCCCTGCCTGTTTTCTGCTTCCATTTGCTTGTAGAATTGTTGACCAGCCTTTTATTTTTAGAGCGTGCCTATCTTTTGTGGTGAGATGGGTTTCCTGCAGGCAGCAGATTGATGGATTGTGATTTTTAATCCAAGTTTGTAATCTGTGTCTCTTGATCAGTGAATTAAGGCCATTAACATTTAGTGTTATAATGGTGAAACTATTTTTGATTCCAGGCATTTATTATGGTTAGTAGTTTTTATAAGTATATTGCTTCGCTTTTAATGGTGTTATACTTGCCTTCTGTTCTCCTGGATATGCCTGTTTTTTTCTTCACGCTTGAGTATCATTTCTAGCATTTTTTGAAGGCCTGGTTTGGTGGACATGTATCCCTTCAAGTTGTCTTTGTGCTGGATGATTTTTCTTTCTCCCTCGATCATGACTGATAGTTTTGCAGGGTAAATCAGCCTAGGTTGACATTTTTGCTCATTCAATACTTGAAGTATGTCTCTCCAAGCTCTTCTTGCTTTTAGTGTTTCCATTGAGAAGTCATTTGTTATTTTAATAGGTTTACCTTTAAAAGTGACTTGTTTTTTCTCCCTTGAAGCTCTCAGCACCAGTTCTTTATCTTGAATGTGGAGTGTTTTGACTATTATTTGCCGTGGCGAGCTTCTGTTTTGGTCATATCTCTTTGGGGTGCGGAATGCCTCTTATATATGAATGGGCCTCTCTTTTTTTATATGAGGAAAGTTTTCCTTGATGATCGTTTGGAAAATTTCCTCAGGGGTGGTATTTTGAGATTCTTGCTCTGGTATTCCATGAATACGCATATTGGGCTTCTTCAGGGTATCCCGTATCTCCTGGATATTTCTCTCAAGCATCTTTTTGGCTTTAACAATCTCTTCCATTGAGCTGGTTAATACTCCCACTTTATCTTCAAGATCTGAAATTCTGTTTTCTGCTTCATTAGTTCTGCTGATAAGACTCTCTGTGGAGTTCTGGGTTGAAGATAACTTGTCTTTTAGCTCAGTTTTAAACTCTGCTTGAGTCTGCTTTAACTGGTCTATGCCAGTTTTTGATTCTTGCACTGTTTTTCTCAACTCCTCCAAGTGACTGTTGTGTTCCTCCTCAAAGCGATTGATTCGATTATTAATTCCTCCCTGATGTCCTCTTTCATAGTATTGAACATGGTAATGATCATATTTTAAAGGTTGTTATCCTGGGTCAGGCTTTCTTGGCCTTTTTCCATGGGTTTGTTCTGGTTGGAGTCTAACATTATGGGATTAATTCCTTCAGTGGGAGATTTGTTTACTTGAGTATTGTGTCTCATGGATTTGCACTTAGACTTTGGCATTGTAGGTTTAGCTCTTAAGATCTTTTAATTTCTGTGCGTTTTTCACTAAACTGAATTATTTGGCCTGGGGCACTGGGGGCTGGCAGGGACTTATCTTACCTGGGTCGCAGCCTATGAGTCCTAGCTGGATCGTGCGCGTGTGTCCCAGGTGGCAGAGGGGAGGGGAAGGGGGATGGGGCGTCGGCGGGGGCTATTTAAACCCGGGCCACCCGAAGGCGGGGCCGGGTGCAGAGGGGGTGCCTCTTCTCCTCCCAGGCCCTGCACGCAGGACTCTGGCTGGATGGCAGGAGGAGCTGGGTCCAGTCAGGCGGCCTGGGGCTCTGCAGGCGGGCGGGAACTGATCTTACCTGGGTCACAGTGCGGTGAGGCCCTGCTGGACTGAGCGCTTCCCAGGCAGCGGAGTGGAGGGGAAGGGGCCTGACTTTCTATTTCTGTCTTTGACTTTGGAAGCAACACAGACATTGCTCTCAAGGTCCCTTAGTGTAGCGATATTCTCTATTTGCCACTCAACATGTGGCAGTTATAGTGAGGGAAAACAGTCTTTCATTTCTTCTCTGACACCTTCCAGGCTTGTATGCATTTTTTTTCTCCAGAGAGATTACCATTCATGAGAAATCCATACTTCAATTGATAAGAGTGAATTCGACATCTTCTGCACACTTATCCAGTCTCTATAGAAGTTCCTGGACTAACATCTCCCATACAGCAAGTCTGTCCATCTGTGTCTTAAACACGTGGAAGACTTTTGTTGGAGCATCTGTGGGTAGAAACAGAGTCTTATTTGTTCCTCACACGATGACATTCTTTTTCTACGCTGTGGGTTCTGTCCCGCAGACTTTCAAAGCTGAGGATCCCTCCCAGCTATGTGAGTAGATGCAAAGTTTTCCAATAGCCCAGAAGCTGCAAGAACCTGCAAGAAGCTCCAAGGACTCCTGAGGCAATAATGCAGACAGCTGAGCAGGAGATTCATGGAACAGTTCAGAACCGCAGCAATTCTGTTTTCGGCGTGCAGGGGGCGCGAGCACAGCTGTTCCCCGAAACTCTGTGGACTGATCATTCCTGAGGTGACAGTCATGCAAAAAATTCAGACTGTGGCGCTTTGGGTTTCTGCAGCTCTTTCGCCTCCACAGGCTGCTGAGCCTTTGCTTCCTGGGTTTCTGAAACTAATGCAACAACTGATTCCACTGTTCTGCAACGTCCCAGAATGCTTTGCTTCTTCATTGCAAGTGGTGCCAGCGCAGAGGAGCCTGGAAAAGCATTTCAGTCACTGAGGCTGGCGCCTCAGCAGGGAGCCAGGGAAGGAGCAGAGGCACCGGCGGGTGCAGCTCAGCAGAGCACCTGCTGGAGCTGGGGGCGTCCTGCAGGACTTGGAGGGAGGCGCCCACTGGCTGCTTCATGGTTCTTCAGCGGCTCCTTTTCTCCAGGGAACAACTTCCAAACGCTGCTGCAGAAATGATTTGGGCGTGGATCCTCAAAACGTCGTGGAAATTTTAATTTTTATCTTGACAGTGAAACTCAAATGGTATAAAGCTTTATATCCAGTCTGGAAAGGGACAGGCTCATGGACATTTGGAATGACACGGGATTTTCTTATACTCTATAACTAACGATGGTTCGTTCATTTTTAGGTTACTTTTGGGTAAGTTCTTTCCTTTGAAATTCTTCTGAGGAAGTTTTATAACTATGTAGACTAATGTGCACATATCTTTAGACGTCCACTGTGGTCTCTTACTGCTCTTGCTAACAGTTTCATGACGTGTGTGCTGCGTAGATCATTTGCTGTTCCGCAGCTTTCTCTGTCTTTTGTCTCTGTTCACTGTACTTCCTGTTATGTTTGCAGTGAAATCCTAAAGCCAAAATGAAACCACGAGAGCAGCAGGAAGCACAGGGCGGGGCCTCTGCGGAGCTTCCATGTCCAGTTGGCCCTTCAGGGGGTTGTGCTCCTGACCCTACATCTCCTGTTCTAGGAAGACATTTGCTTTTCATGCTTTTCAAACTGGAACCTAAACACACTCACTTCATTCTTTTCCCTCTACTGTTTCTTTTAGTTTCTTTGTATATTCAACAAGGATTTAGAATTATGTTGCTCAACAAGTTTATATTTCCTCTTCTCTTACATAAAAGATTTCTTTGATTTCCATCCCCATAGTACTTTTTTTTAATTTGCCTGTGGAGGCCCAAAAGTGACTTTGGTACCCACCTTAGATTTTTCTATCTCCCATTACAGATCAAGGCTTCCTCTTCTGCCCAGTGTTTTTAAGGGCAATCCACGATCAGAACTCAAGTCCTTTTGCTTGCAAGGAACAGGCTTTATCCCAGAACCATCTCCCCCACATTCACAGTAAATTAAAGCATATATACATTGTATGTTTATGTATGATACAAGTATCTTGGTAAAAATTAACACTAAATTGTTTTCTTCAATGAATATTTTGTACTGAGTTTAATAAGATAAAATTCAAATTCAAGTTTTTAAATTAAAAATTAAAGATATTGCTTCATAGTCTGATTCACCGAATGATTTTAGTCTTATGAACTCACAGAAACTGCAGTTTATCATATTCACTTGTAACTTAATAATCTATGAAATTCATGAAGGTTGTTTCATACTGAAATACATGAAAACTATTGAAGTAATAAAAGTGTCATAATAATTATTCCCTTAACATTTGTTTTCAGCAATTAACAACTCTTCTTTCTTGCATCACGAAAAAGTAACCATGTTGTGAGGTCTGTAATTATTGTGATAGTCAATATTTTTGTTGAGATATTCAATATTCTTCACACTTTAATAATTGTCACATAAAAGGTTGTGGAATAACATTAGCAGAGACCAGATCTGCAAAGTTCATTAATTGAGTTCTCCAATACGAAGAAAATTCATGATAATAAAAACATAAAAAACAAGTGGAAGACAGTAAATGGTGGCCCACTCATGTGCAGAGTTCTCCTGTGCTGATGTGACTGAGGTCTGCACAATGTGGGGAGCTTTGCAACCACAGCCATTTATGTGTTACAGGTTTCTTGCCTGATCTTTCATCCAAATTCAAGATTTCAACCTTACTGTTACTTACGGGATACACAGAATGACAATTTGAAGACCAACGTGTGTTGCCAAATAAACTTGAGGCCTATAATGTCTTCTAAATACCAAGTACTAATTTAAAAACCCTTGGAACCAAATCCTTACTCGATGAGAAAAAATTGAGAAATAATTGAAAGTAATTATTTACACAAACTCTTCAGCTGCTCCAAACTTATTGAATTCTTATCAAACTAAAGAAAATCAATTATTTTTTGTATGTTGATAATGAGAGCCAAATATAATGAAATAATTTGCCTATAAAATTATTCATATTACATGTTCCATTCAGTATAATAACTGCCATTATCCTCCAGAATAAGGTTCTTTTTAGTTTCATTTTTCATATGAGCAAAACTGGTCATCAGTTTTGTAATGTATGTGATGTATAAGAATAGATTGAAATCACCTCTGGGGTTTGTTTTGGGTTCACATGTTTTCAACTGTTGCAGAACCAGTTCTGATGATTCTGCTTTGTTTGGAAATCGCTGCTGTCATTGCTCAAGGAGATTCTCCCTAGAGCTTCTTCTGTCCCTCACAATTATTCTTGTGGCACTGGTAATGAGGAAAAGGACACTGTGGAATTCTCTTCTCACGACCTCCCAGGAACAAGGGTTACATCCCTTCTCTTAAGATAATTGATCTTTCTGCAGAAATATTTTCACATAGGAATGGACAAAGTGGGAGAGAAAAGATCTTCTTTTGCTGTCTGATTCAACTTTTTCTGGGCACACAGAGAGACTAGAGAGCAGTCTGGAGAGAACCTTCTGCTCCACAGCAGCATGGTCTACCTCTGTGGTGAGGAGGCTGAAGACCTGTTGGAGCTCCTCTCGGTAGAAATAAGGCGCTTGCCAGTCCACTTGCAGGATGCTCCCTCTCAGCCAGGGACATTTGAAGTCAGTTCTGGCAGGCAGGCAATTATGAGAGGGGATTCTTCTCAGCTGTGTAAAAAGCAGCAAGGTTTTCCTGTGGCAAATTCAGTCTACAAGATGAGACTGAGTCACTTGAGCAGGCATGGGGGGCAGAGCATCTCTCTTGCCAGAGGGACCATTCAGCCTGGACAACAGCCCATAGGGGTCAGGGGAGCTCAGCTCTGCAATGAGTCAGTCTCAACTTCCTGGTTTGTGTCCCACAGAACCAGGATTCAGTACTCCAGATGCAGTGGTATTAGCTTTAGTAGCTGTGCTACAGAATTGAAAGCCTGCAGCTCCAGCTGTGATATTAGTTTCCTTTCAGCATTTCATTATGTTGAATGATTCTTTTCATGTATTAGTTTTTGCTTTTGTTTTTCTGCTTTTCTCTCTCAGCTGACAAAATTCAGGTTTTTGTCCTCTCGATCTCTTTTTAAAAGAGCAGTATGTCCATCTTTCTGAAGGTTGAAATTAGTTAGTTTGGAATCATGTTTGATAATTATAATAAGCATGACAACAGCACAATTTCAAGCAGAAATTTAAAAATATCCTTTTACACAGCAGCATTGTAATTAAATCATGCTATAAAGTTTCTGAGTTAACCAGGTGTGATTAGCACATGAGTGAAGGCCCTTCTTAAAGGTCCAGCAGTCCTGACACACACAGTGGAGGTGAGTGGCAACTGCACTGAAAAGCTTTCTAGCAATGTTTTTTTTTCCATCCCTTTTTTAATTATCACTCATACAAACTTAACAGGTACACCCGTCCTCTCCCTCCCTCCGACCTCCCACTGCCCTGTGCCCCCTCCCCTTCCCATCCCTCCCCATCCCCCAGTACCTCTCCCATCCCCGAAGCATCCTTAAATGTGCATGCCCAACTCTCCTCTGGGTCCTCCTCTCTTATGAGGTGCAAGGACCCAGGGGCATTTCCCATAACACTTTCCTGTGTCCCACTTAAGCATAGGAACACTACTGTGGCTGTCAATCCCTTGCCTCCAAGGATCATAGTGCCTTTAGTCCATGCTAGACTTTGTGGGGTCAATAGTGTGTTGGACATTGGGCAAGGCATGCAAAGTCCAATTATGATTGCTTCGGCCCTAACTCGTGTGGAGTATCTTGCATATCATTGCTCCTCCCATCCTTGTGCTCTTACAATCTTACCGCCCCCTCTCCCACAAATTTCCCTCAGCTTCAGGATGGGGAGAGATTAGGCTGACCTAGTTCCAGGTGGTTGATATAGAGTCTCTGAAGTTGTGGATTATGGTTTGTTGATTTTTTTTTCAGTTTTGCTGCTCCTGCAATGCCCTTCACTCCATCCTGATGGGTATTGGCCAGAGATAAAAGGTGTTAAACTAGAATCTTGTTATAAAATTATTTTCAAAGATAGATGTAATAAAACTGCAGTGAGGGAGGGGTCAGTCACCCATTTGCTTACTTTTTGTCTGCCAGATTATATGCCCTTCCCTTCTGGTGAGATCATACCCCATCAGTTGCAGATGATCAAGAAGGAAAGTCTGTGAACTTAACCAGATGTCTCATTACTTACTTGCAGTCCTTGATGGTGGCCTATTTCCTCTGCTGTGACATGGTCTCCTCTCTCCTTGTTTCTGGTGTGGCCCTCCTACCCCATCCCTCCTGTTCATAATCTTTGTAATTACTGTAGCTATTACAGAGATTTATCCTTGAGTGTCTCATGTGGGTTTCCTACTAGGAGCCACCTATTAGGGAGTACATACGGAGCTAAATTTTCTGGGTCTGCGATACTTCACTCAATATAATTGTTTCTAATCCCATCCATTTCCCCACAAATTCCATTGATTCATCATTTTTGATGGCTGAGTAGTACTCCATTGTACCACATTTTCCTTATCCACACATCAACTGTTGGACACTTGGGCTAATTCCACGACTTTGCTATTTTAAACAGTGCTGCTATGAACATGGTCGTGCTTGTTGTACTAAATTTTTTTAAGTAAACTTTTGATGTGGATTCCTCCAAAACGGGAAAATCAGACAATAATACAAGGATCAATGGCCTTGGTGTTTGCACTTGAACATAACACACACACACACACACACACACACACACACACACACACAAAAACACACACACACCCCTGCATAATGAAAAAGCTAACAAAAGATATGATATGGGACACTTTCATCTAATAAAGCATGTGAAATCCAATAACTATGCTCAGAGAAAGAAGAAGAAAATTCAATGTGTCCAAAGATATTGTGTACTTTCCTTATGTTATCCATTATACATATATATGTTTTTTAAAAATATAACTTACTAATTATATAATCTTTATGCTTAGGATTTCTTTTCATATTTTATATTTTCCACACACCTTTTCAGCCTACGATGCAGATGGAAAAGACATCTGGATGGTTCCCTCTTCCGAGGACATGAAAAATATTTTCTCTTTTAAAAAAAATGATGATTTGTTCTTTGTGGTTTTATGTCATCAAATATAATTATTTTTAAATAAAATATGCATTTATTTGCACCTTCTGTTTGTGGCTATTTCTGTTTCTCAAAAATTTGTCATCAAGTCATAAAGCAAGGCTGAAACTCAAAGGTCTCTATCATTCTTCTCCACCATTTTCAGCTTCATTTCCTCTTGCTCTTCACAGTGCACTTCACCTGCAGCTTCCATTGTATTTGGAACTGTGAATCCAAAGGAACATGATTGCAGTGTGTGATTATTATGAATATCAAGTAATGTAAGTGACAAAGTGACAGGCTATTTGGTTGATAGGAGAGAGGACTATGTGTTCCTGACTCCAATTCCTGATGCATCACAGGCTCTGAAGTCAGCAATCTCTGTTTCAAAACTCAGCACAGCTTTCTGAAATGCAACATAGTTCTAGTGCCAATGGATAATTTTTTCATTGTCTTTACATTGATTTACTATGATGTAAAATGTGTGACACATGGAAACGATCGACATGTGTTTTCCATGTAGAAAGCATCTGCTTGTAACCACAGACCCAGATACACTTCACTAGTGAACACGCCATGAACAGAATACGCTGTCTTCTCATCATATCTCTCTGCACTCCTCCCCTGCATTACAGGTGTGTGCCTCAGAATTTACTTCTGTGTATGACATCATTGAATTTCTTTTCTTCACTTTTTGAAGTGCACCCTCAGGACTTAAGCTATTTCATTCTATCCAGACATCTGCCAGTGCCTGTGATTCTGAGTCTGTGCTCTTTCTGTAGATGTGGTAGTATAGAACTGCTGCACTAGGCTCAGTTCACTTGCATCTGCACCTTTCCTGGGCTGTCTGACATCAGGCTGAACTCCTATGGTGCTGTCATCCCTAAAGTCACCTGAGATCATCTGCTTTTGCTACACTCTCTCCTCAAATAACTCCCTACCATTGTGCAAATCCTCAAAAAAATCTCAAAACTTCTGCCAATCATTTTCTAGCTGTCGTATCCATATGGCATTGGCATTGGCACTTGAATATCTGTCAGTCAACCAACACAGACTATCTCTAGCATTATTCTTATTAAATTCTATAGTTCATTTCCTCCAGGGAGGACGTCATAGCATTTTGACTCTTCACATTGTAACTTCAAACATAACTTTAGTAGCTTAACGTGATAGTTTTTTTTCTGTTTGTCCCTGTAGACTTCAAAGACACTAAAGTGAAGGAACTGTGGGGTTTTTTTTCTTTTTACTTTTTTCTTTCACAAGCATAGCCTAAAATACAGTTTAAATCATCAAGTTAAACTAGCAGAGACAAGTTAATTGATAATACCATTCACTTGCTAATTATGTTCCACAATTAAGCTTCAGGCTTCATAACAAGAAAAAACAAATGGAAGAACTTTATTATATTGAATGCACATATACAAACAAAATTTTAATTTGCATAACAAACATTTTTTCAATCTATGACACAAAATAAACTTACATATCAGATTTATGTACAATAGTAATCTCAAATTTATCTCATTAAAAATAAGAGAAAACAAAAAGATTACGGATACATAACAAGAGAGAAACAGAGATGATAAATCTCCATAAAAATTGAAAGCTTAAGATATTGCTCAATATTCTTGAAAATGTGCCCCAAACTGATTGTGTTCACATTAGCTGAAGTAAAAATGACAGGCCTAAAATTGGGAAGATTTGGGCAATGAGCGACTGCCTTGGTCATAGCAGGCACATCCATGTTGGGTCCAACCCTTCATATTCCTTTTCTCTCTGTATGGAGGTTGACTGAGGAAAAGAAGGCAATCGTGACTTCTGCTCTGACTCCTACCAGTCATAGGGCTGTACTTCTTCTCTGTCAGCAGACAGTGATCTTGTGAAAGTGTTTCCTCACTGCCTCCAGAATGTCTTCCTGCACAGGGGAACCTCTTCCACCCCACCTGCTACATCAGAGAGACGTGTGGGTCACTTAGCACCTGGAAGAGGCCAGAATTTGCCTAGTAGCCGTGAGACCAAAACATTTCAAGGGTCCTTGGAGCTGAAGAGGACCAACCAATACCTACTGAGTCAGCTCATGGGAGAAAGGAGATGGCTAGGGGTTTGGAATGTCTTTGTCACTATACTTCTGAGAGAACTTCGGTCATTTCTTACATGTGGGAAGCAGAAAAGGGAGATCCAACTCATTCAACCAAGGAGCCACAAGGTCCTTCAATGCCTTAAACTCTGGATCTGATTCCTACACAGCTCAGAGAGCAGCATGACCTGGAGAAGCATCACCACAATCAGCAGAGAAAGAAAAGACCAGGTCCCTGAATACCCTGCAGGTGCTGCTTACCTGAGGGTGTGCGTGGTCCTGACGCTTCACCTCTCGCTTCCATGCAGAGGGTTCTTGGTGCACATACACTAAGGAGGTACCTGAGGGATTGCTATTTTCTCAATGTCATTTGCTTCTGGAAAAGTGAAAAGAATAGTTTGCCTAAATCACATGTGCTCTTATCTAACTAGTAAACAGGAATTGGAAACAGAACTTTTGAGTGGAAAGGAGCATAACAAGCAGGTATGTGCTCAATGAAAAGGGATGCTCCACCAGGTCACACGACTCTCTCCACTTCGTTAAGACTTCGTTAAGACACACAGAAAATCCACAAGGAAATAGCAACTCTCAGAGACAAATCCATGGTTGAGAGCACCTCTGTGAATACTATGTGCTTGCTAGAAAACTGAATCTTTACTTCCATCAAGTGCATAAATTATTTGGGAAACTGGGATTTGTAGATTCTCTTCTGACAAGAAAAAAAGGAAGTGGGTATGCAACTTACTAGAAAAAGTACAGTTTTGTTTTACCATGTGCACTGAAATAAAAATGTAAATATGAAAAACTAAAATTGCTTAATAATTCCCCAGAAATATTAATGGCATTTGTATAAACAGTGGGAATATGTTCATTCTCAAACAACATGACTTTTCTTGTATGAGTAAAACAACTGCTGATCCTTTCATTCACATGTTGATTATATGAGAACAGATGTTAGCCAAGACAATGTGCTTAAAACTGACTCTCTAATGCAGTCTTAGACATGCATAGTCATCATGAGCCCCTGTTTATTTATTGTACTTTTTTTTCTGTTCCATTGTGGAACACAGGATGAAACTGACTGCAAAGAGTCAGTGTTCTATGTAGAATGTGACAGAGGCACAAAGTCCCTACCTGAGGATTTTCAGGGCAGTCACCAAACTATTCTTCACACATGTCAGGAATTCTTTGACAGAATTTTGTAGAAAGGACAGATGAATTGGCTTTCTGAACAAGTGACTGAAAGTTACAGAAGCTACCATCAAGTTAACTAACAATTTTTAAAGGGACTTATTGGATGAGAAGGATTATGCAAGGATAAGGACCTGTCAGAATTGCCAGCACATGCACAGAAACACAGGAAAAGCCTTGTGTGCCTGCACTTGCTGCTAGTGGTGGACAGCAGAGGTACCAGTTGAGTTAAAAAGCAAACGTCACATTCACCAAGAAGCCTTGTCTCATAGCAATAAGAGCAAATCAAGAAGACTGCTGACTTCCCCATCAGGCTTGTGCCCCTCAAGAATGGGTTGTGATATATAGCAAGGTATCCATAGCAACTGTTACAAGGAAAGAAGTGATTTTGCTCAAGTGCTTGCTGTAGCTCTTCAAATCTTAGCCCCAGTTTAGAGAAAAAAAATCATGAGAAATTGTCACCCAAAAGCGCAGGCTCCATCACTATAGTAAATACGGGGTCCATCTGTTGGAGCATCCACAGGAGAAAACAGGAGGCTTGTTTGTTCCAACTCGCATCACATTCGTTCTTGTCTAGACAACCAGTGTTCCCCTGCAGGCATTAGTCACACAGTATCCTTCTCGGCTGTCTTTATAGCACCAGGTATTCCTGTGGAGCACAAGCCAGCACCTAGGTCCTCCTGAGCCAAGTATGCAGACAGTTCTGGAGCCCATAAACAGGGCACACTTCTGACCATCCAAGATTCCACAGCTGGGCTGCAGCGGACACGTGAGCACACCTTCTCATTTGTGAGATGGCATTCAAAGGAAAAAACAGGCTGTGCTGCTTTGATTTTAGTAGCTCTTTTGTCTTCATGTCATTCCCGATTCTTGAAGCTTTTATAGTGAGTTTTGAGCCTATATCAGAGAATCCTGTGGCTGCATTTTGAAGGAAAGCCAACATAGTATTGAGTCATGGGGACATTCAACTCCTTGAGTGATTGACTGTTGTTCAGCAACTTGATCCAGCTTGTATTTGGGGGCAGAAAGAAGCTTGTTTCCAGATCCTGGTTGGTGTATTTTTTCCCAGTACCTCTCTGTGTGAGCACAATAGCCACAGAGGCTGGGAACAGAACTGAGACCCTGGTGATTTGAGAGTTAGCAGAGCACCTACTGGAGAGGAGGGTGTCCTTGGACACCCTGGACAGTGGCACCCCTTTCCACGCTTCATGATTCTCAGAGGTTCCTTTTCTCTATGACAGGACTTTAAATCAAGGGCTTGACAAAGGACTTAGGCATTTCAACCCTCTTGACACTGTGGAAATTTTCACTGTTGTCATGACTGTGAAACACAGATGATATAGACCTTTTTAGCTGGGAAGAAAGATACTCAAGGACACTTTCTAGGGGAACACTGTATTCATCTGAGAGAATGGACATGATTGAGGACTCCCACCTAACCTCACTTTTACTTTTCTCAGTGTCACTTATACTTCACTGATGTGGCTAAAGAGCCACAAGATCAGTATGATCAAAAGAGAGAGCATTCAGCACATCGACAGATCACCTGTCATCATTTTCTTCAGCAAAAGTCCCAGCAGAATTGCATTTCATCCTCAGTCATGGAAGATTTCAATTTTGCATCCCTGTCACTATGGTTTAATACACTACTATTAAAGGATGACACAGAATTTTCCCTTGCTGTATAGATGACCTTGATTCATATATTTTCAGGCTGCTATTGAACAATTTTCATTTTTTAGATGTTCTTTCTTTTTTCATAATTTAGGTAACCTTATATAAGTGGACAGTTAAACAATTGAAATGTGTGAACTTCTGTTGACAGTGTCTGAACTTCTGTTGATAGGATTCTAAATGTGTTGGGAGGGAGATATCTTATTCTGTTTTGTGGATTTCCCTGTTGACTCCATTTCTCTTCACTTGTGAATCTAAAGAAAGTGGATGTAAAATAAGGTTAAACTGAATACAACCAGGTCTTTGAAGACATTTGGTGGTTATGTGTTTCTCAATTGATCCAAAAACTTTCAGTTCATTCCTTTCCCTCTGATGCTTTTATTTACCTGCACATTTGCACAAAGGATTAGATTCTTCTACATAGAGATACAAAGATTATGCAATATGATTCCTTCATATACAATAGTGTAGGGCGCCGCCCTGCATGCCGCCATTCTAAGATGGCGCCGGTTCCCCTTCTCCTCTCAGCAAAACAAGCCAATGCGCAAGCGCCAGGCCCATTTCCCGCTCTAGCCCTGATCGCAAGACCATCAAGCCACCTCGGGTGACACGCCCACTACCAATCAGGTGCTGCCACGTCCAAGACGGGACAGAATCCCTATATAAGGGTGGCGGTTTAGGCAGTTGGGGTCTCCGTGCTGAAAGCTAGTGCTCTCCCTCTCAAGATGCATTAAAGCTTGCTACAGAAGGATCCTGATCGTGTTGCGTCGTTCTTGCTGGCGAGACGAGCAGCGCAAAACAACTGGTGCCGAAACCCGGGAACCACATCATCCGCACCGTCGGAGACCCCCTGGTGACAGGGAGGGTTCAGAACTGTAGCGTAGACTACGCCTCAGAAAGGTATGTTCACTCTTTCACCTTCCTAATTCAAAATGATCGAGCTTCCTGAAATTCTTGCAATAGTAATCCTGATATCCTTCACTCTCTTTGTTTTCTGTTTTCGTTATTGTTGTGATCTTATTTGGAAAATGATAAAAAACTGTCTTGAAGACGAAAACTGTGAAAAGGCCCGATCGGCAGGACAGCTCACTTTAGAAACAGTGCAAGAGGGCATGTCAGAATCTGAGCGTAGTGAGAGGATGGGTGCGCGCAAAAAAGAACCCCAAACCATCATAAGTGAAAAAGGACCTCCCAGACAACCTAATAAGGATAGGGAGAGAAGAAAAGTGAGTAAAAACAAACTTACCAAAGAGTCTGACAAAGATAAAGAAAGAGAACTAGATAATGCATCTAATCCCCCAAACAAAAAACCAGGTTCATGGTGGGAGCCCATATATGACCCCACTTCAAGACCTAGGTTATATCCAACCCAAGAGCTTGCCGCTCTCAGTTTTACCTCCTCTGATGATGAAGATTCGAGGATAAACACAGAGGATGAGGCCGAGCTTGAAGAAGCGGCTGCCGCATATGACCCAGAAGAATGGCGCCCTCTTCATAGACAGCCTATGAAGGAAAGACCTCTAATGGTTGTCCCTTCTGCTCCGCCTCCTTTTGCACCCTCTGCTTCACGATTACCCAAACAGACTCGCCATAAACTCAGCCTTGCCTTTCCAATTTACGAGGGAGAGACGGGGAGAGTTCATGCTCCTGTTGATTTTAATCAGATTAAAGAACTGGCTGAGTCCGTTAGAAAATATGGGCCTAATGCAAATTTCACTATAATACTAGATCGCCTAGCCTTACATGCACTAACGCCCAGTGATTGGCAAACCATCGCTAAGGCTGCATTACCTACTATGGGTCAATACATGGAATGGAAGGCCTTATGGCATGAAGCAGCACAAAACCAGGCTAGGATTAATGCCTCTTCGCTGACCCCTGAACAAAGAGAATGGACCTTTGAGCTATTAACCGGTCAAGGCCCGTTTACTACTGATCAGGCTAATTTTCACTGGGGTGCTTATGCTCAAGTTTCCAGTACAGCTATTAGGGCCTGGAAGGCTCTTAACAAAAAGGGAGAAACAGGAAATCAGCTTACAAAAATTATACAGGGGCCCCAAGAACCTTTTTCTGAATATGTGGCTAGGATAATGGATGTGGCTGGAAAGATTTTTGGTGATCCAGATACTATAGCTCCTTTTATAGAACAAATAATCTTTGAACAAGCCTCACAGGAATGCCGCAATGCTATAGCTCCCAGAAAAAACAAAGGTTTACAAGATTGGCTTAGAGTATGTAGAGAAATAGGGGGCCCGCTGAGTAACTCTGGACTCGCGGCGGCTATTCTCCGAGCACAGCAGCGCCCCCCCATGAAAAACAATGGTCGCTCCTGCTACAATTGTAAAAAACCTGGCCACTTTGCAAAAGATTGTCGCGAGGCTAAAAGAGAACAAAAACCCCTTACTCTGTGCACCAGGTGTCAAAAAGGATATCACCCCGTTAAACAGTGCAGGTCAATAAGAGACCTGAAGGGCAATCTTTTGCCTCCTCAAGAGGTCTCCTCTGAGCCAGAACAAAAAAACGGGTCAATGGGCCCCCGGCCCCGGGGCCCCAAGAAATACGGGACCCATTTTGTCAAAACCGAGAACCCAGAAATTCCTCAAAACCAGCCACAAGATTGGACTTGCACTCCGCCGCCACAATCTTATTAATGCCTCAATTGGGTGTTCAAGCCGTCCCTCTTCAGCCTCTACAACCTCCCCTACCCAAACAAACTATAGGTCTAATAATTGGAAGAGGCTCTCTAACCGCTCAGGGGTTGATAGTTCACCCTGGTCTGATAGACAACCATCATACCTCAGATATTCGACTCTTATGCTCCAGCCCCCAGGGTATCTTCTCTATTCAAAAAGGAGATCGAATCGCTCAAGTCCTTATTCTTCCGGCCCCAGAAAAAATGACCTCCTCACAACCGATGCCCATGGGATCTTCCGGACCTGACATGGCTTATTTGACCTTAACCTTAAATACACGTCCAAAACTTGTTCTCACTATAAACAATAAAGATTTTGAGGGTATCCTTGATACTGGAGCAGACAAGAGTATCATCTCCACTTATTGGTGGCCACAACACTGGCCCATAAGTAAATCCTCCCATTCCCTTCGAGGCTTAGGTTATCAAGATAGCCCTAACATGAGTACTAATAGACTTAAATGGAAAACAAATGAAGGTAAAACAGGATGGTTCACTCCATATGTTTTGCCCTTGCCTGTTAACCTCTGGGGAAGAGATATCATGTCTCAATTGGGTTTAACCCTCACTAGCGAGTTCCCCACTCATGTTAGAGACATGATGGAAAAAATGGGTTACAATGAGGGTCAGGGGCTGGGACGTTATAATCAAGGTGACTCGTGTCCTCTTTCACCCAAGATAAAATTAGATCGGGCCGGTTTAGGTTTTTTCTAAGTGCCACTGAGGTAATCCGGCCCATACCTTGGATAACGGAGGTTCCTGTATGGGTTCCTCAGTGGCCACCTCACCATGGTATACTCCAGTTTTTGTTATAAAAAAGAAATCAGGAAAATGGCGTCTGTTACATGATTTAAGAGCCATCAATCAGCAGATGTCGCTATTAGGCCCTGTTCAGAGAGGACTGCCAATGCTCTCTGCTCTCCCAAAAGGATGGACTACGCTCATCATTGATATCAAAGATTGTTTCTTTTCCATCCCCCTACATCCTCAGGACAGACAGCGTTTTACTTCTGAAACATTACACAAACACTTTTCCTTGACAAGGCAACAGGCACGTGACATAGTCATTAATTGTCAAAATTGTTGCCAATTCTTGCCTATCCCCCACACTGGAGTTAATCCTAGAGGCATTTCCCCGTTGCAGGTATGGCAAATGGATGTGACTCACATCCCCTCTTTTGGGAAATCTCAATATATACATGTTTCTGTAGACACCTACTCGGGCATCATCCATGCCACCTCTCTCTCAGGTGAAAAGACCTCTCAGGTTATTCAACATTGCCTTGAAGCATGGAGTGCATGGGGCAAAGCCTAAGGTTCTAAAAACAGACAATGGACCAGCTTATACTTCCCAAAAATTCAAACAATTTTGCTCACAGCTACAAGTGACACACATTACTGGCCTGCCCTACAACCCCCAGGGTCAAGGCATAATTGAAAGAACCCACCAGACACTCAAATCTTATCTAATTAAACAAAAAGGGGGACCCATAGCGTCCCTATCTCCTGGTCCAAAGGCAGCATTATCTTTGGCACTTTTCACTCTGAACTTTCTCAACTTAGATGAATCAGGAAGAAGTGCCGCTGACAGACATTGCTCAGAACCTCAGAGACCACAGGAGTTAGTAAAATGGAAAGATATTTTGACTAATCAATGGAAAGGCCCGGATCCAGTTTTAATTAGGTCCAGGGGAGCTGTATGTGTCTTTCCACAGAGCGAAGAACATCCATTTTGGATCCCACAACGGCTAACAAGAAACATCCATATCCAAGAAAATGAAGCCACAGATATTAAGACTGATAATGCTGATCCTGATGAGAAATCTCCAGTCTCGCTCCGAGCACAGATGGGGGATAATGTCCACGTTCCCCCTGCCCATGCCGTTTATGTTACAGAACTGGACCCATGAATTTGAACAGACGCTACGAGAACTCAGAGTCGCCATTATGCACGTCAACTCAACCCGCCTTGACCCATCTCTGACGTCGGGATTCGCCTCCTGGATTTCCTCAGCTTTTTCCTACTTCAAGGAATGGGTGGGGGTGGGACTATTTGGAATTCTGTTCTGTCTCGGTCTGGCAATATTGTCTTGGCTCTTCTGTAAATTTTCTAACAGGGCCAAACGAGAAAAAATCATGGTCACTCAGACACTTATGGCCTTAGAGCATGGGGCCTCTGCTGAGATCTGGCTTGCAGCATTAAAGCAAGAATAAAGGTTGATCGCCGGCCAAACAGCTCATGCACCCTCAGCACCTTTGTTGCATTGCACGAGGACGAGTGTCTGGCATAGGCAGCCCACACAGGTTGACGAGCAAAGCATCGCACAGAGTTTACTCTGGAAAACACGCCATCTTGCAAAAGGGTTACCTGCCCCAGAATCCCTTCCTCACAAAATTGGCAGGACGAATTTTTCATGAGGATTTGGCCTCTGTTTTCGCCTGAGTTGGGTGGTCACCTCATCGCTATCATATTTGATAAGAAAGGGGGAGATGTAGGGCGCTGCCCTGCATGCCGCCATTCTAAGATGGCGCCGGTTCCCCTTCTCCTCTCAGCAAAACAAGCCAATGCGCAAGCGCCAGGCCCATTTCCCGCTCTAGCCCTGATCGCAAGACCATCACGCCACCTCGGGTGACACGCCCACTACCAATCAGGTGCTGCCACGTCCAAGACGGGACAGAATCCCTATATAAGGGTGGCGGTTTAGGCAGTTGGGGTCTCCGTGCTGAAAGCTAGTGCTCTCCCTCTCAAGATGCATTAAAGCTTGCTACAGAAGGATCCTGATCGTGTTGCGTCGTTCTTGCTGGCGAGACAAGCAGCGCAAAACACAATAGCTACTTGACTCTACCAAGTATACATCCATCGAATCAGTAATTCCTTTCCAAAAAGAATAGATGAGTCTGTCTTCTGACCTAATGATTGAGAGCTCAGGGTTGTCAAGTAAACAGTGAATCAAGGAAAATTTCTAATTTCATTAATATGGATCATCTCAAAAAATTTTTTGAGTGGATTGGAAAATGGGTCAGTAGTTAAAACCTTTTCATTGTAAACAAATTCCCCGAGTTTGGGCTCATGGATCCCATTGAAAGAAAGGCAGGTAAATATGACTACATCCTGTAATTCCTGACATTCAGAGTGGAGCCTAGGAAATCCCACAGCAAAGCAATAAGGATGTAGAGCAGAACTGTCTTCTTCCTGGTATAAACTTTGTCCCTCCACAGGCACATCAAATAAAGTGACCACTTGTACCTATGCCTAAATTCACATGTACCCCCAATCACAAGAAAAATATCAACACTTATTCATGCAAAAATTACTTTTCTGATATCTAGGGGGAATGGCTCTGTCAGTAACAATTCTTCATGAAAAATCATTAAGGCCTGAATGTGAATCACCAATCTCCATGTATGAAGAACAGCAACATCCCACATATGAGGATTTGGGGTAAGACAGTGAATATCAGGAAGAGACTCCCAGTGATCTCCATGGAAACTTTTAGTATCCACTTCCATTGTACCCATACATTTCAAAACAACAATACACAGTGAAGTTAGAAATCACATTGATCTCTACATGTACACAGGGCCTATACCAGCAAACCAACATCCATCAATCACAGGTAGACCCATCTAACCATTAGGTATTTACAGTTAATACTGCCAAAGTTTTAACTGTCAGCCAAGACAACTGTTAAGCCCACTTAGTGACACACTCAAAGATAAGTCTCTGTAATATCTATAGTAACTGGAAAGATTATAAACAGGAAGGAAGGGGAAGGAGTGTCCCGTCAGAAAAAAGGAGAGAGGGGATCGTGCTGCAGCAGAGAAAACAGGCCACCATCAAGTACTGCACGTAAGTAATGAGAAATCTGGTTAAACTCACAGACTTCTCTTCCTGGTCACTTGCAACTGATGGGGTTTGATCTCATCAGAGAGGGAGGGCATATAGTCTGGCAGATAGAAGGTATCCATCCTACAAATGCGAGAATGACCCCCCTCATTGCGGTCCCTACTCTTATTCCATCTACCTTTGAATCTATTCTTATAATAAGACTCTATTTTAACAGCCTTTTATCTCTGGCTAGGAGGTGACATTCTATACCCATTAGGATGGAGCCAAGAGTTGTGCAAGAACAGGAACACTGGAAGAAAACAAAAAACAACAAACCATAATTCAAAGCAACCGAGACCCTACATTAACCATCAGGAACCAGGTCTCTCCCCATCCCAAAGCTCAGGGAAATTTGCGGAAGAAAGGGTGGTAACATTGTAAGAGCCTAAAGATGGGGAGGAGCAACAATATGCAAAATACTCCACACAAGTTAGAACCAACGTAACCATATTAGGACTTTGCATGATGTGTGCAATGACTGTCATAGTACTGACCCCCCAAAGTCTAGCATGGATCACAGGAACTAGGATCCTTAGAAGCATGGGAATAACAGCCAAAGTAGTGTTCCCATACTAAAGGGGAACACAAGAAAGAGCTCTAGGCAATGCTACTGAGTGCTTATACCTCGTCAGAGAGGAGGACCCAGAATTTTGACATGCACACTAAAGGATGCTTCAGGGATGGGGGGTGGACCCCACTGGGAGAAAGGAATAGGGGTGAGAAAGGGAGAGGAAAAGGGGAGAGGGAGCACGGGGATGCAGGGAGGGATGAAGGAGGAAGGGGAATGGGGTAGCTATCAATTGTATGAGTGGAAAAAATTAAAAAAATAAGTAAAAGAATTAAAATCAGCCAAGACCACAGCTAAACCAGAAGTTTATTAAGAAATAATGAGGGGGTTTATCCAAATGGTATTTGATAGCTTCTATAATGTGACAGATGCAAGAATATTTTAAAAATCACCTTTTGATTTCGAATTCACACATCTTCAATTAAGAAACAATTCATAATTGATGTTTCTGTTTTGAGCTTGCAACTTAAGCCTGCAACTGTTGATGCAGATTCCTCCATGTAGCCTCTTCTGTCCTTCATATTTATTCTTGTGGCACTGGTAAAGAGGAAAAGGACCTTACCAATTCTCCCCTGACCACCTCCCAGGAACAAGGACTGTATCTCTTTTTCTCCAGGTATTTGATCATTCCTCTGAAATATTTTCGTATAAGAATTGACACATTAGGACAAAAGAAGTTTTCCTTTGACGCCTCATTCAGCTTTTCCAGTCCCTCAGCCATACTAGAGAGTAGATTGTCCAGAGCCTTCTCTTCCAGGGCAGCACGACTGGCATTTGTTGTGAGGAGGCTGAAGATCTGTTGGAGCACCTCTTGATAGAAACAGGTGGCCTGATCATCCACTTGTAGGATTTTCTTTCTCAGCCAAGGACATTTGAAATCAGTTCTGTCCTGCAAGCAATTTTGGGAAGGGATTCTTCTCATCTGTGTAAATAGTGGCAGGGTTTCCTTGTGATGAAATCTCAGGCTCCAAGCTAAGCCTGTGTCACGTGAGCAGGCAGGGGTGGAGCCCAGCAGCCCTGCTGCCAGGAGTATATGCAGAGATATCATTGCAAAACTCAGCGATACCACACACAGTCTGCAGGGGGCGCGCGAGCACAGCTCTGCAGTGAGTCAGGAAAGAACGTTTGTGTCCTAAACTACTGATACTTAAATACTCCACAGTTTGTTAGACAGTGACCAGCAGGAAAGCCGGTGACAGGCACGGCGGCCTGCAGAGGGCGCGCGAGCACAGTGTTGGCCAGGGGAACTTCTTGCCTGAAATATTGACTGGAGCTTAAGTGGTCGAGCAGTGGGTATTTTAGTTGCAGGATCTGTGTGGTGCAGTTTCAGGTGGCCATATTCTGGCTCTACTTTTTTATACTCTGAACTTTTCTTTATTGTGTCGGTTTTCTGTTTATGTTTGCACTTTATTTAGTCCTTTTTTTTTCTGTTTTAGCAGAAGTAGTTCAGTGATATGTATTCTTAGTTTAATTCTGAAGTAAAAGTGGGTCAGTCTTTCTGTACATAGTAATTAGTTAGTTTGAATCCGCACCCCGTTCTAATAACTATGAGAGCTGCACAATTCTAGACAGAAGCATTAAAAAATCCTTCTACAGAGCAGCACCATAAATAAACTGTGTTCTAACACTTTGGAATCAACATGGTTAAATAAGGGCATGAATCAAGGACCTTCCTGAAGATAGTGACTTCAGCAGTCCTTAGATCTTCAGGAATCATGAATAGCCACTGCACTGAAATGTTTTCTAGCAATATCTTGCTAGTGAACTTGACAAAGAGACTGTTATGCACAGTCTGTGAAGTATGAAACATCAATGTATAAAAGATGAACTATTGTAGAACTCCCCAAATATTTTCATATTTTGTGGATGATATTTCCACCCTTACAAACTGTGCCCAACATGAATTCACAGTTCTTTATCTAAATTCCTTCTGTTGCATAACCCTTGTTTCTATGTTCTCTGACATGTTCTGTTTCTACACCCAAACTCTGAGGGCAATAGTAAATCACAGTCTTGTTTCTGAAATTCTTTTTCTCTATCTCAGCTTAGCGTCTCTAAATTGCTTGACACAGCATTGCTGTAACCCCAAACTCTGAGAATGAACAACTCGCAATTATTTCTGAAATCTGTCTCTTCTATCTCTCCTTACTCCTTTTCCACTGTTTACTGAATTCATGATTTTTTGGTTTACTACGTCCTTCATGTATCATATTTTAGGTCTTTCAGTAAGAGCTCCAACAACAATATGTGACAATCCTTAATGGTTGTGCATTGTAGAGACACCGTGTAGCTATGTGTGTTTGAAGGAAAATTTGCATTTAATTCTTTGGGATGAGACCTTCGCATAAATGTCATAAAGCCTTTAGCATGTATACCCTAATTAAGATTTGTTGGTTCTAAGTTAACTTTCAGTCTAGCTGCCATCTCAACTTGAAGCCCAGAAGCAATTGTAGACTCCATGATCCTTGTGTTTAGAAACCCAGCTCCTCCAGAACTCACAGAGAGACTATAATGAAGGAAAGCTTGGTCTCAGAGATAACACCCACCTGATCAGAGAAAGAAGCTAACCTTTGAGATGATTTCTTCACTTGTTCCTTTCCCTGTAGAATATGTAGTCTATAGGTAAGAGGAAAGTCAGATGTTCACAGCATTAATACATTAGTTACTCAGTTTCCCAGCTCTCTGAAAATCAACAGCTTTAAGTTTCAATTGCCTATGAATCTGTTAGCTGCATTTCAATCACATTATTGTCCACCCAGATGGCACATCTTTGTGTCTTCTGTTAATTGTGAAGACCGCTTGGCCAGATCTGGCTCTGGATGTCTGAAGACACCTGAAAGTGGAGCTCCTTGGGCTTGTGCCTCAGGGCAGGGGAACCCCCAGGGGCAGCTAAGTCATTTCACTTGGGGACTTTTCCCTTCAGGCTCCTCCTCACTTCTGTCACTGTCCCAGAATGCATTGAACTGCTACTATGTTCTCTGATATGACTTCTGTGTTGAAAAATCACATATGTGGCCTGTGCTTGGCCATGGGAGTCTGTTTTCCCCACATGACCTCTGGATTAAGGTAGTTATGGATTCTATTTTTGTATTTATAAGAAACAACCTGTACCATCCTGTCCAAGATATAAGTATGGTGATATATTTTTCATAAAACTTGAAAGAAAAGGGAAGGTTTCTAATATTAGGAACAATTTTAGGATACAAATTTATATTTTCTTATGATAAAATTAATAATAATGTTAATAACCATAAGACTGGAAAGGGGAAAAGTAAAAAATTTGTGTTGTGAAACGAATACAAATGTTGAAAAGAGATGGTATATCTATAATTTATTTGGTTGTAACTACACTTTTTTAAAGTCACTAAAGTCAAAATTAAGAACAGTGACATAAAGCTGAAAGTTTGTTTCATGAAATCCATTGTTTTCTCTTTGTTAATTGATCTGCTTTTAGCCACATTTTTAAAGGTATAAATAGCTCATTTAAAATCACACTCTATAGGCAGGGAAGTTTTGCTAAATCAACAGGGTATCTGCATGCAGACCTACCAAATTAAGTTTGATCTCAAGAAGTCCTGATAGTAGACTGAGAGAAATTCTGAAAGTTGAATTCCAATGGCCATATATGCAATGGTGCTAACCCTGCATGGTTTCCCCCTTTTCTGTCTTTCTTCTTTTCAAATAGGTAAAAAAAAAAGTAAAAGTTTTTTAAATCATATAATGAAAATTTTGTTAAGTTATGGTATTTGGTATTCCATTTTAATTTTAACTGGTAGATATATTTGGATATAAATAAATTTATGGTACTAGATATTCTGATATTTAATTTGGCTTATATATACAATATAAAAGCCAAATATGTATGTCTCCTTAGCAAGACATTTTTTGTTTTCAATTTTTCCTAGCCGATTGAGTAAGTTTCTCATCCACAAAAAAGGCCTCATCCCCTGGGAAATCTAGAGAAGATGGGAAGAGTGGGAGAAGGTCTGGGATGGTGGCCCCTCACTCAGAAGGATGTTCTTGTTGGTTGGGGTGCTGCTCAGTTCTGATGTTCAATAAAATGTGGTCCTTTTGCTGCCATTTCTAGTAGTCACATGACAAGCCAAACAACCTTCAGGTGATGTTCACTATACTCCACATAGCAGAGCAGATGAGACTCTGATGAAGCTCATATGCAATGAGATAGATGTTGGAATCTCTGATAAACACTGTGCACAGATGGAAGCAGTTATGTGGGGTTAGAAGAACTGCAAGCCTGGAAGACTGTGGGTATTTCAAGAGAAATCATGAAACAAGGGCCCTGCCCACACAGAACTCTGCATGAGGGGCTGAGCACATGACACTGCTTGGAACCGTTGAGACACCCCTATAGTTGTATTTGGAAGGAGGAGGACGGCTCAATTCCAGAAGAAAGAAATTAAGCATGATGCAGAAATCCTCAGTATCTTAGAAGCGGTGATGTTTACAAACAGGAGACTATTATGCACTGTTTGGGCATAAAAAGGGCTGTCGTACTTTATAATGCAAGACACATTGTGGGAAACAAAGCAGTTCAGAGCTAATAAATCTCACAGCATAATACCACTCTTTCCCAAGCATGACTTACCTGAACTTGATTGCCAGTACACAGCTTCTGACATAGCAAAGGCTATAAACTGGGGATTTACTCAGTCTAGGTGGATAACAGTATCAGGGTCAATAGCCATTGATTGATGGTCCTCTTCACTCAGATGCCAAAGTTAAGAAAGGTTCACAAAAGTTCTGAAGGCTTTTCATCATTTCGAGGCAAAACATGGCCCCTTTTGACTGAACAACAGCATTCAGACTGACAGCACGCAGTCCTTTTCCCTGATAACACAGAAGATAAGCAAAGACTTGGGAATCAAACAGAAATTCCAGGTGTCTTGGAGGTCACAAGTCTCAAACAGGATGGAATAGATGAAACGCGCTTTGAAAAAGTCAATCATTAAGTAGAAACGGTCTCCTCATGCATCTAGTTCCTGCCTATTGCCCTGCTGTGAGAAAAAGAAATCACTAAATTGGATTGATTTGATCGCTGACAAATTGATTTAATCTCTATACAAAATTAATTATACAACGTAGTGCAGAGTTTCATGTTTTCATTTATTTTTTTATATTACGATTTTCTTCATTGGGGAGAGAGAAAGGGAGGAGAAGTAGAAGTGGAGAGAGCACTCATGCATGCATACCATGACTCGCAGTAGGACAACTTTTAATTCAGTTTTCTCCACTCACCATGGGCCTCCAGGATTGAATTTGGGTTGACAGGTATACAGGGAGTCACCCTACCCACTGACCTACTCTGCTTAGTACAGATTTTTCAACATAATTAATTTGTACATTTGTTAGAGGGTCCGGGCTTATAGAAAGGATATTTCTGTTCAAGACAGTGACGAAGTTCCATCAGATCTCAGAAGATCAACTGAAGAAGTGTTGCAGGTCAACTGACTGAGTGGGAAGTGCCTGCCCAACTCCACAGGAGCCTCCAGAGCTTGAAATCACAACTCCCGAGCAGAGAGGGTGTCTCCAGGTCAATAGGCATGTGAACAAACACGAGAACTAAGCAAACTTTGAAGAGTCAGTGCTGTTTGTTCTTAGTACTTCTTTTCTCACCGAGCACACATGTTGTCTCTTAACAGGGACAAAAGTATGCCTCTCCCATCTATTCCTTTTGACATACACAATGTCATCATGTTTCAGTGGGATTTTCAGAAGATTTAATAATTATTCTAACATATTTTCCAAATGTCCTAAAGGGGCTGGTGTGGTGACTCAATGTGTAAAGGCTTCTCCTTGCAAACCTGGTCACATGAGTTCAATCCATGAAAGCACATTTGTCAGTGTTCCTCTGCCTTCAGTCTGTTTCTCTACTACTGAACAAAAGCACTAAGAAGGCCTTTGGAGTCCTTGAACAGGAACTCAGTCACTTTAGAGAAACTGCACTGGAAAATGAGTTCACAGAACATTATTTGTTTTTAATGTGTTCTTTCAATTAGTCAGACAACATTTAGTTTATAGAAGAAGTGATTAGGACAGTTTATAAGATTATCTCTAACATGTAAAAAGTTATTTTTGGGGCTTTGGGGATGCCTTAGAGATTAATAGTTCCAACTGAGTCAGGTCACTGGAGCAAAACAATAAGGAGTTAGAGCAATCCACGATGATTGACAACTTGGGCCTCCCTTGACCTATCCTTAAATATACTCTCCCATATACACACAGATTCATGCACAGGCATAGACACAAACAGATAGACAGACAGACAGTCAGATACACACACACACACACACACACACACACACACACACACACACAGAAACACACGTATACACATCCTATTGTCATGGTAATTGCCACTGTTATTGTGTTGATCATCTTTTCTTGGTACTTGATTTGCAATATCTAAACTTTTCTGGACTTAGGAAAACCATCCAAAATCTTGCCTGTCTTTTCCTGATACTCTGTATACTGTTCTCTGACATGATGAGGGGTTAAATTATTCATTGGATATTCAACAACAAGATCTCATTCTCCATATGAAAGAACCCTTAAGGATGTGAGTCATTATGGAGGGATTCACACCTGCCTCATGATGTAGCAGAGTCACACTTATACATTCTGTGAAGACAGAGATTCAAAGGTCAGGTGGTGGAGCTGTCTTGTTAGCTCCAGAGGCCTCTAAAGAAGATCGCTGAGCCATATATTCACTGGGTCCCATAATACAATAGTGGGAAAAGAAGAAAATAAAGCCTTAGTGTACCAAGCTCTTCAGAAAGCTGTCCCCAATCCACTGTGCTGGATGACTTACAGAAGAAAGAAATGAGGAACTTAATAATCTCTTGAAGTCTTCAATTTTTGTCAAGAATCTTGAAGCAGACTGAAGTTGATATCAGAAAGATGTATTGATTCAGATCTGGGAGAATCTTGATCGATTCGGCTGCTTGTTACACAGGTCTTACTTTACTTATGGAATATTAGCAGCAGAGCTGTGGGCAACTTTATGTGCTGGAGAGGGTGAACAGGAGCTGCGTGCATGGGACATGGAGGAAGCTGGCCACATGCCGGCTCTCATGAGCAGTGATTATTTTTTCATGTTAGAAAAAGAGAGAAATTGAGAAAGAATTTAGGAATGTCAAACTTCTCACCATTAAAGGAAGGAGAAATATCTTCCTGACACTGAAACATGAAATCTATAGACTGGGGTGAATGAAAGAAAGGTGAATGAAAGAAAGAACATATGAGGATGTCTTCAAGATGAGTGTTTTCCACATTCTCCTGACACAGTGACACTCATCACCTTCACTTTTCTCATAGACACTGAATTTTTCTATCAGACACTCAACCTCACTACCAAGTCTAAGACAGATTCTGACAGCTCCCAACAACCACTAAGGGACCATTTAGATGGCCCCATTGTTTTACTCTTCTTTGCCTGCATTTCTCAGGAAAAGAACATCTCTAGGCTTGCAGATCACTTAGCAGCTAGAAGAGGTCATTGCAGATTCTCTCTAGGAGGTTCAAATCCCAAGCAGCGCATGGGTCATCGGTACTGAAGAGAATCAAGGTCTTTTGGGTTCAATCATAGGAGGGAGGAGATGGCAAGAGCTTTGGGGACCACTGTGTCACTGAATTCAGAGAGAAATTCAGGCATTTCAGACTGAAGTAGGTAGAGAAGGGAAATGCATCTCATTTATCCCAGGAACATCTAGGTCCTCCATTCCTGCACAATGTGGACCTAGAGAATCCCAGCTCAGATGCAGGATAACCTGTGGTAGCACCACCAGAACCAGTGGAGAAGCAAAGGACCAGATCCCTGGGGATCCTGAAGGTGCTCCTGGGCGTGAGGAGTGTGTGGGCCTGAGCTTCACCTGTAGTATTGTGGAGAGAATTCTTTGTGCTCACATGTTAGAGAGGTAGCAAGTATGTTGTTGTTTTCTGAATGCTTCCTGCTTCTGGGTAAAATGAGTGACAATGAGTCTGAGATACTTAATAAAATGCTTTTTCATCTAGTTCTCAGCAATGGTGGACAGAGCCTGTTTGAGAGGATATGCAGAAGAGAATCACGCAGGGCTGGACTCATACAACAGGGATTCAGTGCTGGCCTTGTGGACTCTTCAAAGCTTTGTCAAGTCTTCACAGGAAGTCAAGCAAGATGTACTCACATTCTGAGGCAAACTCATGCTTGGCATTGTGCAGTTTGTGAGAATGCAATATTCTAAGTAGATAACTGACAGGCATTAATCACCTTAAGTGTTTTTCCAGTGGATAAAATGAACCAAGAAACTGGAATGCTGGATGTCTCCTCTGACATGAAGAATGGAAGCAGGTTGTATCATGGATCATGTTGTTTCCTACAAGTTATTAGGAGAGGATTTTTTGCTTTACTGTATGTGCTTGACAGAAAAAAGTAAATCTGTAAAACTAAAAATGGGTTATAATACTGCACAAGCATTAATACAAGGAGCATAAAGGAGTACACGGAGCAAATGCATAGTGTATTCTCAATAAGTAGCATGATCTCGCTTACATGAGTTCAAGCATCTTTATTGTTCCTTTAAGGCCCCTGTGACACAAGAAGAATATATGGAAATCTACATACACTGAATACACTGATAGAGTATACTTGTAAATGAGTCTGTATTATGCACTTTTACATGTATGGATAGAGGATATGCGTCCTGGTATTTACTGTATATTTTACCCTTTGCCTTTTTTGAGAACAAATTCAAATATTCAGAAACTGTCAGTGATTTATGAGCAGTAAGTGAGATAAAATATAATTGTTATAAAAGTGCTTGCAGCGTGATTTGCAGGAGAGAAACCCAACATCCATCATGTCAGAAAGTCCTTCAGGGATTGTTTGTAAAAAGGAAAAAAGAACAAGTCTCCTGATCCAGGAAGTGATAATCACAGAAACTAGCAACTAAACTAACAGACATGTGAGGTTTTAGCAACATGAGAGATGACTTGTGGAAGTAGGAGGGCCCATCTGAGTACCAAGAACACACACAGAGAGAGAGAGGGAAAATATTGTGTATCTGTGGTCTCAATATTGGGGAGCAGAATCTCATTGAATTTGTGAACTTTCTCTTAGCTCAGCCCGACGAACTTTTAAACTCCCCCATTCACCATGCATGTCTCCATGAGATGAGGCAGAATGCCAATGACTGACTTCACAAACAACATATGCTTTTAATTTGATTTACTTGTATCCCAAACAGTGTAAAGGGCAAAAATACCCAGTTGCTATGTTCTATTATGGGGAATGTGTAAGGATAGTATCCTCCAATTTTGGATTCACATATTTTTCAGCTGGTATAGAAACTGAATTAATGTTTGTGTCTTGAGCTTTGGAGACAAGACTGTCAATGCTCAGGGTGGTTCCTCAGCGTACTTTTCTTCCATGCCTGAAGATTCATCCCTTGTCACTTGCAGTGAAGAAAAAGACACTTTCATTTCTCATCTGACACCCTCTGAGGAACAAGGCCTGCTCCCATCCTTATCCAGAGAGATTATGATTCATGAGATATACATACAGCAATTGCTGACAGGCTACTGGATACATGCTCCGTATCTTCTGCACACTGCTCGGGTCCCACAGAAAGTCCCAGAATGACGTCCATCACTGTTCTGAACAAGTGAAGACCTGCTGTAGCATCTGCTGGTACAAACAAGAGCTTTGCTTGCTGCTGACATGGGTGACATTCTTTCTCCTCTACACAGTCGGTTTTCATCCACAGGCATTTGAACCACAGGATGCTTCTCAGCTGTGTGAATAGCAACAAACTTTTCCTGTGTCTCAGAAGCCAGCTCCAAGAACCTCCTGAGTCAAGTTCGCAGACAGCTGTGCATCAGGTTCATGTAAGTCTGGAGTTGCAGCGATTCCGTCGCTGAGCTACAGGGGGCGCGCGAGCACAGTTCTTCCCTGTGACCCTGAGGACTGCTCATTGCTGAGCTGACAATCAAAGAAAAAATGCAGTCTGTGGCGCTTTGGGTTTCTGCAGCTCATTGGCTTCCACAGGATGCTGAGCCTTCTCATCGCAGGCTCCTGAAGCTTAACTGATGACTAACTCTGTTTCTGTATCAATTTCCCAGAATGCTCTGTTTCTTCATTTTCAAAGGAAACCAACTCAAAAGGGAGCCCTGAAGAACTTTTCCTCTTTCTGATTCTGGAGGTTCTACTGTTTACACTTCCCTCTGTGTGGGAACCAGCTGAGCCTGGGAAGGAGCAGAGGAACTAATGGGATCAGAGTCTGCAGAGGACCTGTTGGAGCTGCAGGCTTCCTGCAGGAACTGGAGGGTGACGCCCACTGGCTGCTTCACAAACCCTCAGGGGCTCCTTTTCTCCACAACTTCAAAATGCTGCACAAATGATTTAGGCATGTCGACCCTCAGATGATTGTGGAAATTCTCATTTTTATCCTGCCTGTGAAACGCAAATGGTACAAAGCTTTCTATTCCATCTGGAAAGGAAGAAATCTCTAGGGAGCTTTCAAGAGGAGCACTTTCTTCAGCCCAGAGAATGGATGCGTGGATATCTTCTCCTGATACAGCAACAATCTTCATTTGCTTTCCTTGAAGGCAGCTCCACTTCACAAGATTTTGGTTCTGCACTTCTATGGTAATTGTTAAATCTCCTTTTATTCTGGAATGATGCAGTATTGTCTTATGCTGTATGTATGGTTCGTTCATTTTCAGATTACTTTTGATCTGAATCTCTTTCCTTTTTAAATGCTTCTGTATGAATTTATGTCTTTATGTAGCTAAAAGTACATATATCTAGGTAAAAAATCTAACCCAATCTCTTAATGCTCCTCTTAACAATTTCACAATGTTTATGTTTGGCAGATGATTTTCAATTTCATAGATTTCTCTGTATCTTTTGCTTTTTCTAATTTGTGTTTCTTCTTAACATTGTGCTGAATTCCTAAAGCCAGAGTGAAATGAAGAGAAAAACCACCAATATGCACAAGGCTTGGGTCTGGGGAACTTAAGTTTCCTGATGTCCCTTCAGAAGGTGGTCACCCTGACCCTTCACATCCACGTTCTTTGAAGACATTGGCTCTTCTTGCTTTTAAAATTGGAATCTAAACATAGTCATTTTATTCTTTCTCTTGTTGCTTCTTTTATTTCCTTTTGCATTCTCCACAAAGGTTTACTTTTCATTGCTTTTCCCTTTCATTAACTTTACAGGTTCCTTTTCATCTTCTTTATTTCACCTTCAATGTATTTTCTCCATTCTTACATGGTGGCTCACAGAGGACTTCAGGAAACACCATGGATTCTTCTACCTCCCATCACTGGCCTAAGTTGCCATTTTGCCCAATGTTTTTGAGGGGTATTCAGGATCAGTACTCAAGTCCTGTACTTGCAAGGAAACAATTTATTTCTCAGTTGTCACTGCACACTCCCTTCCCCCTCAAAATTGGAAAGCACATATACACTGTATATTGATGTAGAACACAAAAGTCTCGGTCCATAGAAATGTTAAAGTTAAATGTGTTTCGTACAATGAATTTTTGAACAAAGTTTCTTAAGCTAAATTTAAAATTCAAAGATGTGCTCAAAAATAAAAAAATTTTGAACTATAACTTCATAGCTAAATTTCCTGGATGTTATTAGTTCCAGTCTTTCACAGGAGCTACAGTGTACCAAATGCACATATAATTTGACAACCTATGAAATATGTGATTATCATTTTATTATGAAACACATGAAATCTATTGAAGTTGAAAAGTGTTTTAACATTAACATATACCTAACATTTTCTTTCAGCAACTAATACCTCCTTTTCCTTCCCTTAGGCAATAAATAACACTGCTGTGGGATAGATATTATTATGGTAATCTTCTTTCTTTGGCATAATAAATATTATTCCCTCTTTTATAGTTGTCATAAATATGAACATCACTGAAGAACAAATTGGTAAAATTTATAATTGAATTCTGAAGAGTTCTGCTGTGCTTCTGTGAGTGAGATCTCCACAATGTGGCTCCCCAGCCACAGTCCCCTGAAGTTCAAAGGCTGTTCACATTGTATCATCCTCCTCCAAGACTTCAGGGTCGATATTATTCATAGGACACACAGGGTGAGCATTTGAAGAACAATGTGAGGGTATGGATTGCCAGATGGGGTTGAGTTCTAACATTTATTCAAAACTCAATGTACTAATTTTTGAATTTGGCTTATTCAATGAGTATGGCGTTCAGACTCGTGTCGCCAGCTCTTGGCTAACTGGATGGAGGGGTGAATGCGCTGTCCGCCCATTCCCAGGCCTCCAAGGACAATCAGACAGGACAGGCAGTCAAGTCTAAGCAAGATCTCACCTTTATTAAAGGCTCTCAAAGTATATATAGGCAAAAACCACGTGGGGTTTCCAAAGCGTGAAACGGGCAGCCAATCCTCTTAAAGGTCAAGCCTGCATGTAGCCTGTGCACCTCGTAATTCCCATAGCAAAGCATTGCTACATGCGTTGTCCATGAGCACCTAAGTTCAATTAGCCAATCAACTATTCTGACAAACAACTTGTGGTAAGGCCCAGGCACTTTCCTGTCGGCGCCACCTTACTTTTGTTCTTCCTAACTCACTTTATAATATTTTCCTTAGATACCATACCAACCGATCCCAACAAATGAGATTAAAAATGAGAAATGATTGCAAGCTTCTTTGGAATTCACCCAAACTCTTCAGCTGCTCCAATCCTACCGAATTCTTATGAAATAAAAAAATGATTTATTAGTTGCATGTCAGTAATGATTAGCAGATATGAGGAAATAATTGACTGTAAAATATTCTTTCCACTTATTAGGTTAAGTATGATATCTGCCACTATTTTCCATCAAAAAGTTATTTTTGTTTCATTTTCTATATGTGCAAAACTGGTGGTCAACACCTGTTCACACTCCAAGGAAAGAAAAATTAGGCTCTGCACATTGCACACAAGATCGCCAGAATTTTTGATATTTCTTATAACATCACAGTGTTTGATGAATTTCTTAAAAGTTCCTACTGAAGATGCAGTTATCATGTTCCATTCAGAGTTCTGTCAGTTAACTAAATCATTAAAAACAACTCTTGAATTGAGAAAATATAGCGTTCGAGTGTGTGTGTGTGTATGTGTGTGTGTGTGTGTGTGTGTGTGTGTGTGTGTATGTGTGTGTGTGTGTGTGTGTGGTTTCAGAGGAGCACTTGATTACATGTGCCAGTGGAGACCCAAGAGCAACAGTGGGAATCACCTGAAATGTTCTACGTCCTCATTGCTTTGCTCAGGCAGTTCACATGCTTCACCTTCCAGTACTAGAATTGAATTGCAGGCTGTCAGCATTTCTGTTGGACATTTAAGTTTCTTTTGCTTGCAGGTCAAAGGCTTCAACCCTGATACATCTCCCCAGTACTGTTGTAATTATTTTTATGGTTTCCTTAGGGTGAAATTCAGCGTTCTCAGTCTGCTATATTTACTATTTGTAATTCTTCTGAAACAGAACAAATATGTAGTTGAAACATATATATTTATATTCACTTATTAATATCAGCAAGAATTTACAGATATATCTTTGTGTTAAACCTCCCGGTTCCAAGGAAGAATTTGCAAACTAAGATTTCACAGAAAACCTTGGTCGAATTTGCTGGGTCACAAAACAAAACAAAATAATGTGAATGTTTGTCTTTCCAATGCTCTGCCTTTGTGTAGGGCATGGGATCTGTCCATCCACAAGGTAGGCGTGTATTCTGTGACTGCATGTGGACTAAGATAAGTCTGATGCTTCCTCAGATGGGATGTGACTGGAAGGCAGTAAGAGGTGCCCATTCATTCCTCCTGATACACCATGACAACTGTAGGCTTTCTTTGTACATTCCTAGGCTCTCTTTGCAAGGATTCAATAAGGAACCTCAGTGTATTCCTTCACAGTAGCAAAAGATGCAAATGAATGTGTAAGTAAGCATCAGGTTTGAATGCAATTTAAAATAACAGGGCGTGAATTATGATGTTTTTAGAAAAAGAAAATACATGATTTCTGTGACAATAATTTATTAAATGAAAGCAAGATTCAATAAAGTGGAAACGTGTACATGAATGTTTTATAAATATGAATTCAATGACCCACAATATAGTTTACATGAGATTTTTAAATAAAAAAATAAAAAGTACATGTATATAAAAATAAAGAAATAATGAACAATCAGATTAAGTACTAAAAATAAACAACACATTGTTCTTTGGTTAAATAATTTAAATGTACATGCTTAATCCTAGTGGCATGATATTAGCAGAAATAATTTTTAAAAACTCTGACTAGAACTAAGTTTTAATCCTTTTGAAACGGCACAAGATACCGCCCCGATGTGACTGCCAATTGGTCAAGAGGAGCCACCTCAGGATGACCCCAGGCCTCAGTCCTCACTCAGCCTTTCTCCAAGCTGCGCTGCTGAAGACAGGGCTCTCACGATTTCCACTCTGACGATTTCCCAGGCACACGCGCTGTGTTTCTTCTCCTCCAGGTAGAGACGGAGTCCCCGGAAGTACTTCTTCAAGGCCACCTGCACCTGCTCAGCGGCCAGTGCAGATTCTTCCTGTGCACTGCCCTGCACCAAGCAGGTCTCCAGCTGCTCCAGCTGCTCCAGCTGCTGGTGGAGTCCAGGGAGGAGCTCCAGCAGGAAGGCCGCCTTCAAGGCAGCAGAGGAGTCCTCTGTGTTAAACAGGTTGAAGATCTGCTGCAGCAGCTCATGCAGGACAGACGCGGCCTGGGCTCCGTGGAGCTGGCTGCCATCCACCATCTGCTGGGGAAACCGGAAATCTCTTCTGTCCTTAAGACACAAGAAAGGAGACACCCTCCTCATTTGACCCAGGAGCTCAAAGGTCTTTCTGCTGAGCAGGGCAGAGTTCTGAGGCAGGTCACAGCCCAGAGATCCAACAGGACCATAGCTGCACAACACCAGGGCCGCCAGTAGAGGGAGCAGGAGAGCCATGGGGAACTGCTGATGCTTCTGGTCTGATTAGGATGAGACTGGTGAGTCTTCGAGCTCTGTGCATATATGGCTCTTAAATAAGGAGACAATATTTTCACTTTCTGAACTTTCTGAACGTTTCTTACGAATAAACTTTTCCTTCCCTGTTTTGTTTTCATTTGTGTTTTCTTCATACATTGCCTCAGCTTAGAGCTACCGATAATGCACTTGAAGATCAATAATGTATTCAGGGAGCTGAAGAAATAGCTCAGGGGTAATGCCATTCCATTGCAAGCAAAAGGACTTGAGTTCAGATCATGGGTCCTATGTAAAAATCGCTTCCAGCTTTGTGCACGGCCTGTATGTTTTACCCAGAAAGGCTAGACTGGGAAACCCCAGAGCAAACCAATGAGGAGGTACAGCAATCCAAGATGATTGATTCTCTGTATTATCTTGATTCTCCTCAGGTAAATGCACACATGTCCCCAACTGCACTCTGATATGCACACACACACAGGTCCATGCAATAAATTAAATTATGTTCCAAGTCAAATAAATTCTTATTGCCCAAATAGAAAGGATGCTGAGCTTCAAAACTACAATTTTGTCTATAATCACAAATAACCATAAAAATTAATATATTCAGGACCAAACACCTTGAGGGACAAAAAAGGCTTTATTCTCTCATGCATTTGTCAAGTTAAACATATTATTCCAGATCAGCAGTAGAGATCATACCAATGCTAGTAGCCAAGGAAGATTATGTATGAGCTCAAAATCAATCACTTTCCCTATCTATGGTTCATCAGTCAACAGCAGAGACCAACTTCTGGAGCCAAAAGGATTGACCACTGTTTATGCACAGGACCGCAGAGAGAGGGACATAGTTCACTTAGCAGAGAGTATATCTGCCAAAGCATGTCATAGGGTACCAATTCATTGACCCAGATGCAGAATTATAGCAGAAGGATCATGTTCATGGTTCATTTCAGGACCTGAACATCAAAGCAGTTCCAATCTGGGGCTATAAAATACCAAGCTTTACTGAACTCAGGTTGTAATCCCACTTACCATGGGTGGGTTCTTTCCACATCAATTAGATAATCTTTTCAGGCTTGATCAGGGCTTAACTATTATTCTTTACAAATGTGCCCATAGTGTATATTTTCAATTGCCAGTCTATGTATAGATATAGATAACTTCCCCCCTACATAACTATCACAACTTCCAAGAACACACATATTCAGTCTACCCATAGTACAAGTAAACATTTTGGTCATTATTCTCACCTCAATTTTTATTCTCTATAATTTACACAGGAAAATCAAGCTTAGACTTATGTATTTCTGTTGTTGCTTCAGGACTTCTTGTTATTTTTGTTCCCTGGGATTTGATTATTCGCAAAGTCCTACTTGAGATCCCAGGCTGACTTGAAACCTACAACAACATTCATGATTCACCATTCCTGAAGTTGAGAGAATTTTTATGATTTTTATGTCAAATGAACTGTCCGGAGTGAAGAATGGAATTTTGTTTTACTGCATTCACAGTGAAATCCGCTAAGTGTTGATGACTGGTGCTCCTCTCCTCACAGAGCACATTGATGCAGGGCTCAGGCTGTGTTCACAGGTGCCCAAAGGCTGAGGTTGACACAGGCATTGGCAAGTCTTACTGCTCCTTTCTCAGGGAGGTCTGCAGTATTCCTTCACCTACACCAATAATCCCAGAACCAGAGCTGGCTCATTTCAGCTACTTGTGGTCTATCCCACAAGATTACACCCCCTAACTGGTTATCACATCCCTGCTAGAGTCCTCTGGATGAGTGTAGTACACCTTTCCTGAATGGGACTTTACCTCTGTTGGGATAATGCTAAACTCTCTAAATTCCTTGCCTCTGATGTTACAGTGTTTGTCTGAAAAATCCTGGCTTTCATTGGTGACCATCTCCTCTCCCAACGGTATGCTTCTCTGCAGACATCAGAGGTCAAAATCCCTCAGATTCTGGTAGAATAGTTTTCCCATGCTAGGTAACTAATGGAACAATTAAAGTCAATAATGCATGACATTGACAATGATTATTTTACTATGCTTGCTTTGTTCACTTACTGTAGTTAAATTATCCAATGTTTTTATCTATTACATTTATGATCTGGGCACATGGAATATAAAGAGGACATTCATCTTTAATCATAACAACTTCATATTTTCATGATGAATTTTGTGAAGGAATTCTTGTGTTTAACAATCTTTCAAATTGTTTAGTGAAAAATCATTGCATTTGAAGTGATCTGTTTGAATTATGTGGTGCTAACAACAATAAGTAAAATTAAATTTTTATCTAGAAAATTTCTAAGATGAGTTCAAATATTCTTTCCGAAGCATTGAAGGGCCAGAGAGATGGTTCAGGGTTAAGCTTCTGACTCACAAGTAGAAGGTCCTGAGTTTGGATCCTAAATCCCACATCAAAATACCAGGCAGAAATGGTAGCAGCCAGTCCAGTCCGGGAAGGCAGACCCTGGGTAACTACAGAGCCAAAGCAAAGAGTAGGTAGAGCAATCCAGGGTGCTTCACAAAGTCATTCCTGGGCCTCTATAAACAAACACAAACATTAAACAAATAAAATTAAAAAATAAAAATAAGAAGCATTGAAAATTACATTGTGGCACCTAGACGTCTTTGCTTTTTCATTTGCTGTCCATGACTCTTTCATTTTTTTCTAGGTTTGTATATGTATGACTCTCTTTAATAGAAAAAGTGCCCAGGTTAATACATTCAAAAGAAGTGCTTTCCTATAATCATCGATGTAAGTTTTCATTTCAAGATAAATAACAATACTAAAAGTAGTGATTCAACCTATTTTTGAAAATTGTTGCTTGGTGCGAGGTGTGTTTTTCTACTCTTACATTCTTACTTCTTCATCTACAGGTGATGTAATCAAAAAGGAGTAACCAAAGCAAAGGGTTGCATCATTTTTCCACAGAGAAATTGACATTTTCACTTTCAGCTTTTATAGAAAGCAAATATTAGGAAATTTGTCTACAAAGTGAAAATAGAAGTAAGACCAAATATCATGACCAAATAATCTGATTGTGAAAATATTCCTAATTTTTATATCTCATATGTCCAGTGTTGGGCTACATACCTAATGACATATTACATTTTGTACATAGATAGTGAAGGTTTCCACTCTAGTCCTTTTACCTCCCTGACTGATTCATTTAAATATTGCAAATATTTTTAGATGATACTATCAACACCACTTGAGAAGTTATTTGCTCTTCCATAATATAACATGGCTCTCAGTCACTAGGGCAGGAGGCCAGCTCAACTTAACTCTTCATAAGGAATTTGTGAAGGAATTGCTGGTGTCATAGATGAACACATGGATGAGTATAGCTAGGGTCAAGTTAGCAGAGACAATGATGAATGTCTTTTCATTTTTCACTTTTGTTTGTTTTGACTTTTTGAGACAGCGTGTCACTATGTCAATTAGGCTGGTCTTGAACTTGCTATGCAGCCAATTATGGTTGAAAAATTCTCCTCCTCGTCTTCAAGACCAGATTTGAATCTTGGCAACATGCCACCATATACAGCTCACCTTTTGTTTTCCCTCATAACAATAGGAAGATATATAAAAATCTGGAGTTTGAACTTATTGCCCAGTCATGTGACCACAACAAAGAATTACTCAGCTGACTTTATGACAACTCTCAGAAATGCCTCAATAAAATTTATATATTTTGCATGTGAGAGAAAAAAATCCATTCCTTCAAAGTTATTTTTATGATGCTTTTCTTCTTTTCCTCAGAATGTGTTAGCTAACTCAAGGTAGTTTACATACACCACATGCTGATCAAAAAGAAAAATCAGCATCCTTTGGTTTGAGATAATCTCAGTATTTCTCAGGTCAACCTCCCTGTTCTCCCAGTTTCAAATTCTGCCCACTTCGTTCCTGGTGAACCTGGTTTCTATGTCTCTTATTGCTTTCCCTTAATGTATCATATCAGAAAAGCCATTATCTCAATTAGTTTGACCATTTCCTTTACTCCCCAGCACTGGTCCCATCAGCTGGCAGGCCTGCAAGGTCAGGGCTGCTCACTGACCCAGGGTGACCCTTCCTTGAGCATCTCAGAGAAACACCACCTGTTGTCTTTGTGTCTTGCAGTCTTGGCCTTCTCCTCAGTCACAGTTTCACTTTGCTGAAACCTTGTAATTTCTCAGGCACATTTACTTTCTTGGTTCATCGCATGATATTTGGTCTTACTTCTGTTTTCACTTTGTCCACAAATTTCCCAATGTTTGCTCTCTATGAAAGCTGAAATAAGAAATGATCATTTCTGTATTGAAAGCATAGAAATAAATGATATAATACTTGCTTTTGTTCTTCCTTTTTGATTACATAACCCAGAGATGAAGAAGCAAGAATGTAAGAGAAAACACACCTTGGCCTAAATAGCAAGCATACACCTCAACTAGAGACATCCATCTCAAAACAATATGGCACAAGGCAGAATAGAATGGCTCTTTTCTGGTCTCCACATGCTGCAGGCACAGTTACCTGCACACGAGCATCCACAGATGACACATGCACACCGACACTTTGGACAGGACATTGGCAGAGCTAAACTCTCCTCAAGAATTCACAGTTATCTAGACAGATTTTACTCTGAAATTTATTCGGAAATACTGATGAGGTTCATCCAAACATATTGCTCACTTCTAACCTGTCAATGTTGGTTTCACACATGGGAATCGAAGCTGTCATACTCAGGGAGATCCGCCCTGGAGCTTCTTCTGTCCATCACAATTCTTCTTCTTATCTGGTAATACACACTACCAGTTCCCCACTGGCAACCTCCCCTGAGCATGGGCTATAGCCCCTTTCTCCAGATACTTGGCCTTTCTACAGAAATACTTTCTATAGGAATTGACGAATGAGGACAGATGAGATTTTTCCTTTGGTGTTCCTTCAACATTTCCATGCCTTTCAGAATAGACGGTAGATTGACAAACACCTTCTGTTTCCTATGTGCATGATTGTTCTTTTTTGTGAAGAAGTATAAAACTTCTTGGTTCACCTCTTGGTAGAAACAGCTGGCCTGCTTGTCAACTTGTAGAATGCTTGCCTGGGACATTTGAAATCGATTATGTTCAGCAGACAACTATCGGACGGAATCTTCTCATATGTGCAAATAGAGCCAAGGTTTCCCTGTGGTGCAAGGTCAGCTCCAAGGTAAGCCTGAGTCATGTGGGCAGGCAGGGGAGGGGCAGAGCATCACCTCTGCCAGGAGGAGATACAGAGGGACCACTGGGAAACTCAGCAATACTGCAGGGAACCAGCAGGGGGCGCGATCACAGCTCTGCAGTGAGTCAGTCCAAGCACCTCCTGGCTTGTTTCCCAGAGACCCAGGACATAAATACTTCTGCTGTACCAGTGCTTTGTTCAGTAGCTCTGGCCACACTTCTGGCTGTAGCATCGTTTCCTGTGAGCATGTCTTCATTTTTTGTTTTTCATGTGTTTGCTTTCAGTTTGTTCTTTTTTTTTCACTGTTCAATTTAAATGGTTTAGCTATCCCCATTTTTCTCCCATTTTACAATAATAGAGTTCCCATACTAACCTGGAGCCAAGAAGGGGCCCCTGGCTGTTCCACTAACTGCTGAACTCACCGGAGGGTGGAGCAATCAGAGGGAGATTTAGAGTTAACACAAAAGAATGGTCCAGGGAACAGTGGGGAGGAAGGGGGAGAAACCAGGATAGGAAGAGACAGTGACTTAGGTGAAAGGAAGGGGGAAAGGGAGGAGAGTGCAGTGAGGGATGACTGGGGAGGAGAGGTGGAGGGAGGACTGGAGTACCTATTATGCTTGTATGATTAGGAAATAAAATGTGGGAGAAAAATTAAATAAAGAGAGAAATGTATCAATCTTTCTGAACTTTGAAATTAGTTTTGAACCATTTTCGAACCTTATAATAATTATGCAAGCTGAGAAATTCCAAGCAGAAATCTAAAAGGATCTCAGTTCAAACAGTATCATAAATAAAATGTGCTATAAAGCTTTCCTGTTAGTGTAGTGTGATTAGCACATGAATGCAGGCCCTCCTGAAAGACAAGGACTCTAACAGTCCTTAGACACACTGGTGTTGAGTAGCAACTTCACTGAACAGTTTTCTAGCAATGACTTAAATATGAACAGAGTATACTGGCTCTTCTCCAAGTCTGTTATGATGAGCACCAGAATGAAAAATGAACCATATTCGATGACAAAATAACCATTTGTGGAAATCCCCACATGCTTTGATATTCGCTGGGTGAGGTTTCAGTACACCCAAACTGAAGAGAAGGTGTCTCCAGATCAATGGACTTTCCAACAATCGGGAGATTGAAAACTGACTTTAAAGAGTCAGGCCTTCTTGATTCCTATTAGTTCTTGTTCATCCAAGCACTTTTAATCTTTTAACTGAGGTAACAATATGCAGTGTACTTAGAAAAGAATGCTCCAACTATCTTAACTTTTAACTTACATTGGGACATTCAATCCTCCCTCATTGGGGTGTGCAAGAGGCTGTACATGGGAAGGAGTCCTCTTCTGATGCTGTCCACCAACTTCTTGGTGCACTCCCTGGTATCCTTGTGCTGCCTCAATCTCTTTATTATTAAAGGAGGACCATGAAAGGATGTCTTTAGAGACCACGAATAGGAACTCAGCCACATTAGAGAAAGTTCCCTGGAAGTTAAAGCTGCTGTGGGCAATCTCTTCCTAAAGCATAAAATAGGGTGATTTCTAAAGTATTGTTTTAATTTCACAGGCCATATTCAGTTCGCTAAGCAAGTAAGTGAAACAACCCATGAGAGTGTCTCTAAATACTTCCAAAGCTGTTCTTGTGGGTGTCACTGTTGTGTTCATGCATATTTCTTAGTGTGTGAATCCAAAGCTCTTAATGCATTAGGGAAGCTTGATAGGTCTTCCCTGTCTAATGCTCATGGTATAACTGTCGGCTGCTGTGTCTGTGTGCTCTAATATCATGAGGAGCCAAACATTTTATTGGAAGTTGAGCAGCAGGATGCCGTCCTCCATATGAGAGATATCTTAGAGGTGAGAGTCCTTGACTCATTGTGGGAAATGATGGGGCACAGATATCAGAACACAACATTTCTATCTCATCAATTCACATTTGTAATACCTTTTCTAAAAAGAACCTACACATACTGTATTGAAGTTCATGTCCACATTGCTAATGATTCACGTGTTCTCAGTTAACCTTCAATTTACATACAGTCCAAATAGTAGGCGGAGAAAGAATACGAGATTCAACAGTCTAGACATTCACCAACACTGACCATGATATGCAGAGAGAGAAAGAGAGAGACAAGGAAGGAGGGAGGGAGGGAAGGAAGGAAGGGAGGAAGGAAGGGAGGGAGGGAGGGAGGGAGGGAGGGAGGGAGGGAGGAGGGAGGAAGGAAGGAAGGAAGGAAGGAAGGAAGGAAGGAAGGAAGGAAGGAAGGAAGGAAGGAAAGACGGAAGCAGGGAAGGAGGAGGAAAGGGAGGAAAGGAGGGAGGGAGGGAGGAAGGAAGGCAGGAAGGAAGGAAGGGAGGCAGGAAGGAAGGGAGGCAGGAAGGAAGGAAGGAAGGAAGGAAGGAAGGAAGGAAGGAAGGAAGGAAGCAAGGAAGGAAGGAAGCAAGGAAGGAAGGAAGGAAGGAAGGAGAAGAAAACAATGTAAGCAAGCTGAATCCTGGACACAATACCCACATAACCATAGATAGAAGACTAAAGTATGTACTTAACGATTTATTTCCCTTCCCAATATTTCAGGATGACGAGAACAAATTGTGATTTTTTTGCCATTCACCTGCCTAGTCTGAGGTTTAGGTAAATACAATATCAAACTTGCAGAGAAAGTCAAATATAATTTAATCATTCCTGTCATGGTTTGAAATGTGTCCCCCAGAGACATTGGTGTTTGCAAAAGTCATAGCACCTTTAGGAGATGGAATCTTCTGAGAGGGATGCAGTTCAGAGGGTGGGCTTTGATTTGGATGTGTCTCACCTTAATTTCAGGAGATGTCTGCTTTTGTAGTTGGCAGCTAGCAGCTCTCAGCCTCCTTGATGGACGCGACCTATACCTCCTCTTCCTTTTGCACCAGCCATGCCTTTTCTGCTATAAACTGTATCTCCCCTCAGGAGCAGTGAGCTAAATAAATCTTCCTTTCTCCCTTAACCTGCTTGCCTTTGGGGTTTCTCTCACAGCAACAGAACAGAGTTACCAGTACAATTCCATGGCATTGAAGTTCCATAATCAAGATTCAGGTTTCATTTAAAGACTAAACACATGCAAGAAGTTTTGCATATGGAATCCAAATACTAAACAAAATTGCAATTCACATAACACAAACTTTTTTCTACTATGGGGCAGGAAATGAAATTGCTTATCAGATTTATCAGCTAAGATAACCTCAAGCTTTTAATCATCTTATAAATTAAAACAGAAAAGATCAATAGATGACAGACACATAAAGAGTTGATAGATTGACAGGTAGATAAATAGATGGATACAGGGTAGATCTGAATGGAAAATTTAAGAGTAAGATTATGCTTACTATGTTTGAAAATATAAATGAATTGATTGGATTCCAGAAAATCAGAGTAAAAATACCATGCTCAATATTGAAAACATCCTGCAATGAGACAAAGTCTTAGTCTCTGAGAGTCATTTCAATGTTGGTTCAGTCCTTTAATACTTCTCTATCCACTATCTATCGAGGTTGTAGGCTGAGAAAAGGGAAGTCTCTATATTTCTGTTCTGATCACCTCCCAGCCACAGGGGAGAACTTCTTCTCTTTCAAGTAGACAGTGCTCCTGTGGAAATGCTTCCTCGCAGACACTATGGAGTCCTCCTGAACAGGGGAATCTCCTGCACAAAATGCGCAGCATCCATCAGGCTTGGGGTCACTTAGCATCTGGAAGAGGCCAGTACAGAACCTGGACAGAAGGGATGTGAACCAAGACAAATGATGAGACCTTCCTGCTGAAGAGAATCAAATTCTGCTGGGTCAGCTCACAGGGGAACACATGGTCAAGGCCTTGGGGACCTGCTGGTGAACACATTTCTTGAGGTAAATGTGGTTATTTATGAATTTCAAGAAGTAAATAAGGGACCTGCGCATCATTCGAACCAGACGCATCAAGGTTTCTCTTCCTGCAGACGGTGCATGTGAGGCAGGTGCAGCTCAGAGAGCAGGATGCCCTGTAGTAGCACCACCAGATTCGTCAGAGAGGAAAGGACCAGGCACCGTAGGAGGCTACAGCTGCTACTTGCTCTGAGGGAGTGTGTGGTCCTGATGCTACACCCCTGGTTTCTGTAGAGAATTGTTTGTGTACATTTGTTAAGGGGTGGACAAGGGAATATTGGCTTCTCAAAGTTGCTTACTTCTGGATAAAATGAAGAGAAGAAAATTTGTCTTAACTGCATATAATACTCCTACTTAATCTAGTAAACAGGAATGGGGAACAGAACCTGTGTGAGGGGGATAGGAGCACACACAACAACCAGGGATGTACTCAAAGGAAAGGAATGCTTCAATGGTCAACATGACTCTTTCAAGAGACATTACAGGTCCAGGAGGAAATACTAGCTTTCAGACCTAAATTCCTGATGGAGAATGTGCACCAGTGTGAATACAATATTCTAGGTAGATCAATGAGTTGTTCATTGGATCAACAGCTCACTACTGGAAGAATAAATTAGGAAATTGGGATTTTGGGTGTATTGTCTGACAAGAACAAAGGAAATGTATGTGTTCTGTAGCATTTCTCACAACTTACTGGAAGGAATGCAGATTTAGTCTACCATGAGCACTGAAAGAAAATGTGAAAATAAAAATTCCCAATAATCCTCCTGAAATATCAACAGCACTTTTGCAAATTACATAAAAGGAAGGTTATTCAAGCAACATGACATTTTGTCACATGAGTTCAAGCAATTGTAGGTCCTTTTCTACTATGATCATATGAGAACAGAGATTGGCTTAGTCAATGGGCTTGCACATGATTTTTTTTCTGATATAATCTTAGGCATGCAGAGTTTTGTGTTCCTGTTTTTAGTATGCTAATTTGGGGGTGGAGTATCTTTTGCTGTTTCTTAGTTTCCTCTGTCTCTTTTATGGATGTTTACTTGTGCTTCTTTTAATGATGGCTGGAAAAATCATAAGGCACTCAAACCCACAGGTCTTTGAAGATATTTAGTGGTTGTCATGTTTTTTAACTCAGATCCTAAACAATTTCCAGTTCATTATTTTCCCTCTGTTGCCTTTATTTCCCGCAGCATTTTATACAAGTGTTCAGATCTATATTTTTTAACCATTTTCGTTATTCTTTACTGTAAGGACACAAGAAACGTGGAATATGAGTCCTTACACCATAATAACTAAATGATTTTATTAAGCATTCATACATTACATCAGTAATTGCTTCCCAATCTCCTCTGAAATTGATTATGAGCCAGTCTTCAGACTTAGTGGCTGAGAGCTCAAGGTTATCAAGTTAATACTTAAGCAAGTTAGCTTTCCAATGGCTTTCATAAGTAATGTCTCCAAAAGTCTTTACAGTGGGCTGGGGAATGGCTTAGTGATTAAAATCTTTTCATTGAAAGCAAATACCCAGACTTTGGTTCCAGAGATCCCATCTAAACACAGTCAATGTACATGACCAGATCCAATAACTCCACCCATGGACAGTGCATCACATTGGGGGAAGCCGCACAGCCATGCAACAAGGACATAGGGAGAAAGGTTCTGTATCTGACACCACCTGTGTTCCTCTACAGGCACATAAACTAAAACACCCTCTTGTGCACATGCCCCAACCCACATCTGCCACTAATCACATGAAACACACCAACACATAAACATGCAAAAGTATTCCTTACAATATGAAGGATAAATAGCTCAGTCAGTAAGAGTGCTTGCTCTTAAAACTATAAGGATCTGAATATGAATCATCAGTATAAGCACCATGGAGCCCTATGTGCCAGTGTCACCAATACTAGGCTTGGAATAAGACAGTGGATTTCAGCAGCATTTTCCTAATGAGCTTCACAGCTGATTCAGAGCATTCACTCCTCTTGAGAATCTCCTCTATCACAGAGAAACAAGGAACAGTGCAGTAGAGTAAGAACATGGCATCCCACTTTGGTCTCTACATGTACACAGAACACACAACTGCAAAACAATGTCCACAGACTTCACACATATCCACCTTCCTACCAGAACGATATAGCTAAAACTTTGGCAGTGCTAATCTTCTTTCAGCACATAAACCAACCAAGAAAACTTTTAGATTGAAGTTTATTAAGAAATACTGAGGTGATTCAACACAATGTTATTTTAATAATTTCCCCTGTGTGATATGCACAAAGATACTTCAAAAACATCACTTCATTTTCTATTCATCCATTCTCATGAAAGAAGAAATTCATATTTGATGTAACTGCTTTGAACTAGGGATTCATGGCTACCAGGGCTCCAGCAGAATCCTCAATGTAATTTCTTCTGTTTTTCATAAACCTTGAGGAACTGGTAGTGAGGAAAAGGCCCTTACCAATTCTCCTCTGACCACCTCCTAGGAACAAGAACTGTATTCCTTTTCTGCAGGTAGTTGGTCATTCGTCTGAAATATTTACGTATAAGAATACCCAGACGAGGACAAAAGAGATTTTCCTGTCCTGTCTGATTCAGATTTTCCAGACCCTCAGCCAGACTAGAGAGAAGACTGACAAGTGCCTTCTCTTCCAGAGCAGCATAGTCCACCTTTGCTGTGAGGAGGCTGAAGACCTGTTGGAGCACCTCTTGATAGAAACAGGTGGCCTGCTTGTAAATGTGCGGGACACTCCTTCTCAGTCAGGGACATTTGAAATCAGTTCTGTCTCGCAGGAAGTTATGGGAGGGAATCCTTCTCAACTGTGTAAGTAGCTGCAAGGTATGCCTATGGTGCAAACTTGGGCTCCATGAGAATCCCGAGTCATGTGACCAGTTAGGGGTGGAACAGAGCATCACTCCAGCCAGGAAAAGATATAAAGGGACCATTGTGAAACTCTGCAGCTTTGAAGGCAGCCTGCAGGCAGCTCTGGAGTGAATAAGTCACAAGAACGTGGGTGTAAATCTTCCAGCAATAATAGAGCTTTGAGTTTGTGTAGCTGGGGCACAGTATTAGAAGCCCAGAGTTCAGGCTGTGATTGTAGTTTCCTTTGTTGATTATATGTTTCTTTTTACAGATTTGCTTTCGGTTTATTCTTTTTTTCTCTCACAGTTAAATAGTTTAGTGATTCTCATTCTTGTTTTCACTTAAAAGAGAATCGTGCCAGTCTTTCCGAACTTTGATACTAGTTTGGGATCAGGTTTAATCATAATAATAATCCTGAAACCAGGACAATGACAATCAGAAATTTATGAGATCCTTGTACACAGCAGCACCATAAGTGAATGTAGAATAAGCTTCTGAGTTAACTCGGTTAGAGGTGGACATCGATGAAGGCCTTTCTTAAAGGTGAGGACTCCAGCAGTGGTGGTGAATGGCAGGCAACTGCACTGGGACGATTTCTAGCGAGGTTTTATATATGAACACAGCCCAAGTCTATGCTATGAGGACCACAGATTGAATGAAATACTGAACACTGTACTATGATGAAATAACCATTTGTGGAAATCCCCACATGTTGTCATATTCCCTGGGCGATATTTTAACACACCCCATCTGTTCCAGCAATGACTCACTTCCCACATTCACTAGATTCAGGAATCAACATGTATCTTGACCTCTTGACAGCCACAATAGTGTTCCTATGCTTAAGGGGAACACAGGAAAGGGTTCAGGGAAGTGCCACTGGGTCCTTGTAAGTCATCAGGGAGGAGGGCCCAGAGGAGAGTCTGCCATGCACATTAAAGGATTCTCCAGGGATTGGGGGGGGGGTAGGCATTGGTGGATGGAGAGGTAGGGGGAGCAGGGGGGCTGGGGGAGGAGGAGGGAGGGAGGAAACCAGTATGTATGAACAGAAATAATAATAATAATAATAATAATAATAATAATAAATGTAAAAAAAGAAATTGGCAATTGAGTTAATTCCTGAAATAGCCATTTGTCTAAGAAAACATATAATGTCCTTTGGCAATAGATTTGTAGCAGTTTCTTGAAATCCCATCCCAGTGATGGGATCAGGCACAGATTACTACAAAAGGATGTGAAAATCAATGAGCATGGGAATATCCTGTTTGCATGCATGTGACTTTATATGACCAAAATGAATGACTTTTGAAAAAATTAGCCTCCTCTCTTTTTCTTCTGTAAACTGATTTTACTGTCTTCAGTCAGATCATCAAGAGCAATGTGTGCTGGTCTCTTCCTATGGGCACAATGACCAGAACACTGAACAGTCATGTGTATCTGAAGAACATACTTTCCCTTCATTCCATGAGAAGAAACCTGCACATACAGTTTCAAAGCATTTTCACAGTGCTAAGGATTCATTCATTCTCACTTAACACTTAATGTGGTTAACATTAAAACCAGAAGGTGAGAAAAAGAACACAAGACTCAGTGGCCTTTGTGTTTAGAGAGAGACAGACAGAGAGAGAGAAAGACAGAGAGACAGAGAGAATAAGAAAACTAAAAGAAGATATGGAATGGATGGAGCTGGTACATTGGGCAAAGAATGTGGAATCCAAGTACTGGTAAGTGAAGGGAGAAGACGGCCACGTGCTCACAGCTGGTTGTATAACTGTATCAGAGGACATTGTGTTTTCTGTTTCATTGCATTTTTAAAAATGTAACCAGAATTTATATCTTTCTGCTTACTAATTACTTTGTATTTATGTTAAGGGTGTTCTATCATATTTTATATTTTCCACACAACTTTTCTGTCTAAGAAGGAGTAGCCAGAGACACCTGCATTAATCCCTTTCTGGGGACATGGAAAATTTCCTTCTTACTTTTAGAAGAATTCCAGTTCATCCTTAATGGATTTATGTAATACAATATAGTAATGTTTTTTAAAAAAATAATCCAACTGTCAAAGTGTTTCCTTTTTGACAATTTCGTAATCTCTCTGCTTGGCAGATCATTTTAATTTCATAATTTTTATTGTTCCTTCCATAGGAGGATGTCTCTGATTCATGAGAAATCTGTCATAAAACCAAAAAGTGAGACCTTGGCTGAAGGGTCTCTACAATTGTTTTCCCTCATTTTCAGTGCTTCACTTTCTTTCTTTTCCTTCCATGCAGTGTGAAGTCCCCAACATTATGGTGAACCCACAGCTGTGTATTGGTATTTCCTATGGTCATGTCATGTCTGAATGGTTGCATTTCAGGGACATCCCCCTGTCCTCCAGCTCTTAATTTCTCCCCTCCCTCTTCTCTGTGTCCTCTACTTTGGAGTAGGGGTGACTCAGATGTCCCATTCAGATTTGGGCCCCACGAGTCACTAATTCTCAGCATGTTCATCACTGTGTTCTGCAGCTTCCATCTAATTGTGATGTGTGAATCCAAAGGATCTAAATGCATGTTTAAAGATCATGAACATCAACTAATATAGTAACAGGCTATTTAGTTGGATGGAGAGTAGTCAGTATTCTCCTCGCCTTCCCTTAGTGCAGGATCACTTATTCTGGAGTTTAGAGATCCAAATGCCACTAACAACATGATTTACCTTCTTTTCCATTGCATCTGTGAAACCTAAGAATAGCTTTGTGAAATGCAACATAATTCTAGTGTCAGTAAAGGATAAATTTTCTTTAATTATAGTCACATATGTTGATATATAATAAGAGACCTATGAAAAAGGTCAATATGTGTTTGATATATGAAATGCATGCATTCCATGCCATGGGCCAAAATGCAGTTTCAAAGTGAACCCTCTTTGCAGAGAATAACAGATATTCTCATCCCATCTCCCTGCACTTCTCCCCTCTTCAGTTGTGCATCTTAGAACTTACTTCTGTTGTATCATGTCACTGAAATTCTTTTACTACCTTCACTTCTTGAACCACACCCAGGGGATTTCAGCTGACTCATTCTATCCACATACCTCCTAGTGGTTCTGAGCCTCTTCTCTTTCTGTGGATGTACTGGAGGCATTCTGCCCCCATCTGGGCCCTTGCCTGATTGCCTCTCCTCAGCTCACTTGCATCTCCACCTCTCCATGGCTGGCTGATAGCAGACTGTGGTCCTATGGAGCTCTTGTCTCTCACAGGTTCTCAGAATCTCCTGAGGTCTCTCCCTCCTGAAACACTCTGTCCTCAAAAGACTCCTCCATCACAGAACCCTCACAAGTCACATGGAAGCTTCTGCCTGTCAGTTTCCTGCCAGCTCTTCTGTCCTTGGGGTTTGAACATTTGCAGTTTCATGATCTGAGATTCTGTAGTTTCACTCCTGCATGTATTTTCCTTCAGTTTGTACCTTCAAACATAACTTTAGCAATTTCATATATTTTATCCTACTTTTTTTCAAGAGACAACAATAATACTGAAAAGATGAAATTGTGCTTCTCTTTGCAGTCACCTGCAATATTTGAGGGCCGCGTGAAAGGCAGTTTTCCTGATCAAGTCAAACTACCAGAGATAAGCAAATGATTTCCTAACTAATCAACTTCTATAGTCAGGATTTAGGTTAAATTTAAAGGATAAACCCATGCAAGACATGTTATGTAGTGAATCTAAATACACAAAGAAAATTTCACTCACAAGTTACAAAATATTGTCTTTTATTAAAAATTTTTTAAAACATGTGTATTACTTTTTGCCTAGTACTACAAGGTCATATTCATTCCCCTTCTTCTCAGTCCTCCCTCTCTTCCCTCTTCTGCTTCCTTCATTGCACTCTCTCCCTTTCCACTCTTCTCTCCCCTTTTCCTTCCCTCTTCCTCTCTGAGTGATTCCTTGCTTCTCTCCCTCCCATCCCCAGAGCATTTGTTTATGTGGCTGCCTGAATTTCCCTCTGAGTCATCTGCACTAGTGAGGGGTTAAGGACTCCTTGGCACAGCTTGGGGCCCCATTTTGGCGCAGCTCACTAGTATGGGAACTCCATTATGAATGTTTAACCCCTTGCTTCTAAGGATCCTACTTGCCTGAAGCCTTCTTCCTTGTGATCTCTGCTACACTTTACAGGGTTGTTGACATGTCAACCATTGTGCAGGTCAGGCAAGGTCCACTGACATTGTGGCTGTATCCTGGCTGTTGCAGTTCTGTTTTGTGTGACTATCGTGCATATCGTTGGTCCTCCCGGGCTTTTTAGGCTCTTACAATCTTTGTTTTTTTAATTTTTTTTATTATTATTTATTCAACTGTGTGTATGTGCGCGGTGCGTGTGTCTGTGTGTGTGTGTATATGTGTGTCTGTGTATGTGTAGAACCACGGACGAATTCGCGAACCACCATGGACGCCTCCACCTCCTTCTGCCCCGGGATTCACAGGCTCCACCCTACCAGGACCAGCAGCGCAGGCCCGCCCCCGCTTCCACCTGGCGTCTATACGTGTGATCTGGGATCCGAACTCAGGGACCTTCCGCCTGCAAGGCGGAGGCTTAACCCCTGAGCCACCTCTCCAGCCCAGGCCTCTTACAATCTTGCTGCCCCTTCTTCTTCAATGTTCCCTGAGTTTTAGGACAGAGACAGATTTGGCTGGTCTCGTTCCAAGAGAACATTGTAGAGTTTTTGATGTTCTGAAATTATGGTTTGGTTGTTGTTTTCAGTTTTGCTGTTCCTGCACTGCCTTTGGCTACTTCCTGATTGGTATTGAATGTCATCTCCTAACCAAAGATAAAAGACTGTTTAAACAAAGACCTTAAGAAAAAGGGGACTCAAAGGTAGATGGAACAATAGGAGTAGGACACAGCAGGGATAGGGTTTAGTCTCCGGTAGAGTTGTTACATCTAACTGCCAGTCCCTATAACCTCCCTGACTGGGCAGATCAAACCTGCTCAGTCCCAAATGAACAGGAAGGAAAGTGAGAGTGAGCTGTAATCGATATCTTGCTACTAACTTCAGTACGTGACTGTGGCCCTAATTTTTCTATTTAATTGTGTTCTTTTTGCCCTCCTTTCTTTTGAGGTCTTCATTCCCATTCTCTCCTATTTATAATCCTTTGTGATTATAGTGGATATTACAGAGATTTACCTTAGAGTATGTCTTTAAGTGTGTTTGTAACTAGGATCCACTTATTATGGAGTACATAAGGCATCTAACTTTTTCTGACTTAACATTATTTCTTCAAATTCCATCCATTTCTGGGAAAATTTAATTAAATTGTCTTTTCATGGCTACGTAATATTCCATTGTATGAATGTACCATATTTTCATTACCCATTCATCAACTATTGGCATATGAATGGATTCCATGACTTTGATACTGCAAATAATGCTGCAATGAACATGGTTGCATCTGTGTCACTACAGTGAATTTCTGGTATTTTGAAGGATTATTCTCAGAAGTGTATAGCAGGGTTAGTATGGCATTTCAATGCGTAACATCTTTAGAAAACACTATACTGATCTGCAGAATGAGTATATAAGCCTGCATTGCCACCAGCAATGTATGAGCGTCCCCTTCTCTCCATATCCTCTCCAGCACATGGTGGTGTTTGTATTGTGGATTTTCACCATCCTGACTGGGGCAAAATGATATCTCAGGGTAACTTGGGGATAAACATTTTCCTGATGGCTAGGGATGTGGAGCATTTTTTAAGATATGTGGTAGACCTTTCAATTTGTCTCTGGAAAAGTTCCTTTAGAGTTTTGAGGCCCATATTTAATTGGGATATATTTATCTCCTTGGTGTCTAATTTTTTTAAGTTCTTTGTGTACTCTGATAATAGAGCTCTACCAGATGGTGTACTTAGTGAAGATTTTCTCCCATTCCGTGGGTTGCTTTTTGTGCTATTGGGTTTCTATTTGGTAAATATGTTTGGCTAGGACTAATCTGCTAAAGGGAGTTACATACTCTTTCAACTAGGATTTTGGTAGTATTTGGCCTAATATAAGGTCCTTGGTACATTTGGAGTTGATTTTTGGTGCATAGTAAAAGTACAGTCATATTGTCTTTCTAAGTATGCCACACAATGTAGTCATACAACAGTCTTTGGTGAACAAGTGTCATTTCAAAATTATAAACATTTATTAGATAATAGCAGAAAAGGGAAATAGATAACTGCTACATAGGTCAGGAACATGACAATGCAGATCAGAGGATAAAAAGATAAACAGAAAAGATAGATACATAGATAGATGATAAAATTGGATTTGCGTTGAAATGATTAGAAAACTTACATCTTAATAGTCTTGAAAATATCAACCCCATTGTTTGTATACTGAAAATTGGAGTAAAAACAGCATGTTTCATCTGGAAAGCCTTGTGCAATGAGATCCTGTCTCAGTCCCTAAGAGCCATTTTCCATGCTACATCAAGACTTTCACACTCCTTCCTTCCTCTGTCTACTTAGATGCTCACTGTGGATTGTTACCCCTTATGATTTCTGCTCTGGCTAACTTCAGACAAGGGCTTTATTTCTTCTTCTCCCAGCAGACAGTGATCCTTTGGAAGTGATTCCTCTCAAACTCTAAGCAGACCTCCTCCCTGGGAGCGCCTCTTGTGACCCACCTGTTATATCAGAGAGTCTTCTGAGTCATTTAGCACTTGGAAGAGTCCAGTGTCAAATCTCTCTGGGAGGGTCAAGTGCCAGGAAGACATGATCCTTGGTACTGAAGAGAGTCAAGATTAGCTGGGTCAGCTCACAGTATACAAAGATTACTCTTAACTGTTTCTGTGAGAGAGCACTCAAAGTCAATCAACTAAGCTAAGCTAAGCAACACTTAAAGTTCCCATTCAGTGTCTCAATAGAGTAAGGCCAAGAGCCAAATACAAAGATTTTGCTGAATTAGCAAGCACAACATACTACTTGATATGAACTCAATGTACCCTAAAGTATTCTAAAGACAAACACACCCTAATCACTATTTTTGCTAAGGTCTATTGGGACAATATCCAAGATCACCTCTTGGGTTTGGGTTCACACATGGTTCAGCTGGTATGAAACTGACTTTCTATTTCTGTCTTTGACTTTGGAAGCAACACAGACATTGCTATCAGAGGTCCCTTAGTGTAGTGATAATTCTCTATTTGCACTCAACATGTGGCACTTGCAGTGAGGGAAAAGAGGTCTTTCATTTCTTCTCTGACCACCTTCCAGGCTGTATGCATTTTTTTTTTCTCCAGAGACATTACCATTCATGAGAAAATCCATTCTCACTTGATAAGAGTGAATTCGACATCTTCTGCACACTTATCCAGTCTCTATAGAAAATTCCTGGACTGACGTCTCCCATACAGCAAGTCTGTCCATCTGCGGTCTTAAAACACGTGGAAGACTTGTTGGAGCTCTGTCGGTAGAAACAGGAGGCTTATTGTGTTTCCTCACACGATGACATTCTTTTTCTACGCTGTCGGTTCTGTCCCCCAGACTTCAAAACTGAGGATCCTTCCCAGCTATGTGAGTAGCTGCAAAGTTTTCCAGTAGCCCAGAAGCTACAAGAACCTGCAAGAAGCTCCAAGGACTCCTGAGGCAATAATGCAGACAGCTGAGCAGCAGATTCATGGAACAGTTCAGAACCGCAGCGATTCTGTCTTCGGCGTGCAGGGGGCGCGAGCACAGCTGTTCCTGAAAGCCAGTGGACTGACCATTCCTGAGGTAACAGTCATGCAAAAAAATCAGACTGTGGCGCTTTGGGTTTCTGCAGCTTTTTCGCCTCCACAGGCTGCTGAGCCTTTGCTTCCTGGGTTTCTGAAACTAATGCGACGACTAATGCCACTGTTCTGCAACGTCCCAGAATGCTTTGCTTCCTCATTGCAAGAGGTGCCAGCGCAGAGGAGCCTGGAAAAGCATTTCAGTCACTGAGGCTGGCACCTCAGCAGGGAGCCAGGGAAGGAGCAGAGGCACTGGCGGGTGCAGCTCAGCAGAGGACCTGCTGGAGCTGGGGGCGTCCTGCAGGACCTGGAGGGAGGCGCCCACTGGCTGCTTCATGATTCTTCAGCGACTCCTTTTCTCCAGGGAACAACTTCAAGACGCTGCTGCAGAAATGATTTGGGCGTGTGGATCCTCAGGACGTCGTGGAAATTTTAATTTTTATCTTGACTGTGAAACGCAAATGGTACAAAGCTTTATATCCAGTCTGGAAAGGGACAGGCTCATGGACACCCTCAAGTGGAATTCATTCTTCCACGCAGAGAATGTGTGGGTCTGACAGCTTCTCCTCACTGCAAGATAGACTTCACGCGTTGTTCTCCACATTTCTGTGGTACTGGTTCAATCTCCTTTACTCCGGAATTTCACTGGATTTTCTTATACTTTATAAGTAACGATGGTTCGTTCATTTTTAGGTTACTTTTGGGTAAGTTCTTTCCTGTGAAATTCTTCTGAGGAAGTTTTATAACTATGTAGACTAATGTGCACATATCTTTAGACGTCCACTGTGGTCTCTTACTGCTCCTGCTAACAGTTTCATGACATGCATGCTGCGCAGATCATTTGCTGTTTTGCAGCTTTCTCTGTCTTTTGTCTCTGTTCACTATACTTCTTGTTATGTTTGCAGTGAAATCCTAAAGCCAAAATGAAACCAAGAGAGCAGCAGGAAGCACAGGGCGGGGCCTCTGCGGAGCTTCCATTTCCAGTTGGCCCTTCAGTGGGTTGTGCTCCCGACCCTACATCTCCTGTTCTAGGAAGACATTTGTTTTTCATGCTTTTCAAACTGGAACCTAAACATACACATTTCATTCTTTTCCTTCGATTTTTTCTTTTAGTTTCTTTATATATTCAACGATGATTTAGAGTTATGTCGCTCAACTAGTTTATATTTCCTCTTCTCTTATATAAAAGGTTCCTTTGTTTCCATCCCCATAGTATTTCTTTTACTTCTGCCTGTGGAGGCCCAAAGGTGACTTTGGACAGATCTCAGATTTTTCCGTCTCCCAGTACAGACCAAGGCTTTTAAGGCGGAATCTAGGATGAAAACTCACGTCCTTTAGTTTGCAAACAAAGGCTTTACCCCAGAACCATTACTCTGCCCCCCTCCCCCACAGTATTTTAAAGCGTATATACAATGTATGTTTATGTATGGTACAAGTATCTCGGTAAAAATTAACACTAAATTGTATTCTTCAATGAATATTTTCTACTGAGTTTAATAAGCTAAAATTTAAATTGAAAATTTTTCTCTAAAAATTCCAAATTAGAGCTATTGCTTCACAGTCTGATTCACTGAATGATTTTTGTCTTATAAACTCATAGAAACTGCAGTCTATCAAATTCACTTGTAATTTCATAATCTATGAAATTCACGAAGGTTGTTTCTTACTGAAATACATGAAAACTATTGAAGTAATAAAAGTGTCATAATAATTATTCCCTTAACATTTGTTTTCAGCAATTAACAACTCTTCTTTCTTGCATCACGAAAAAAGTAACCATGCTGTGAGGTCTGTAATCATTGTGATAGTCAATATTTTTGTTGAGATATTCAATATCCTTCTCACTTTAATAATTGTCACATAAAGGATTGTGGAATAACATTAGCAGATGTCAGATGTGCAAAATTTATTAGAATTCTCCAACACTTAGAGCATTCATGATAATAAAACATAAAAACAAGTAAAGGCAGTGAATGGAGGCCCACTCATGTGTAGAGTTCTCCTGTGCTGATGTGACTGAGGTCTGTACAATGTGGGGAGCTTCGCAACCACAGCCATCTATGTGTTACAGGTTTCTTGCCTGATCTTTCATCCACTTTCAAGAATTCAAGCTTACTGTTACTTACAGGATAAACAGAATGACAATTTGAAAAACCACATGTGCCTTTGGTTTGCCAGATAAAGTTGAGGTCTATAACTTTTTCTAAATGCCAAGTACTAATTTTACAACCTTTGGGACCAATGCCTTACTCGATGAGAAAAAACTGAGAAATTATTGTAAGTTACTTTCAAATTTAAGAAACTCTTCAGCTGCTCCCAACTTACTGAATTCGTATCAAACCTAAGAAAATCATTTATTTGTTGCATGTTGATAATGAGAGCCAAATATAATGAAATAATTTGTCTGTAAAATTATTTTTATTACATGTTTCATTAAGTAAAATAACTGCCACTATCCTCCAGAACAAGGTTATTTTTTGTTTCATTTTTCATATGAGCAAAACTGGTCATCATCTTAGTGTGTGATGTATAAGAATAGATTGAAATCACCTCTGGGGTTTGTTTTGGATTCACATGTTTCCAACTGTTGTGGAACCAGTTCTGATGATTCTGCTTTGAGTTTGGAAATCACTGCTGTTTTTGCTCGAGGAGATTCCTCCCTAGAGCTTCTTCTGTCCCTCACAATCATTCTTGTGGCACTGGTAATGAGGAAAAGGACACCGTAGATTCTTCCCTTACAACCTCTAGGAACAAGGGAGAAATATTTTCACATAGGAATGGACAAAGTGGAAGAGAAAAGATCTTCCTTAGCTGTTTGATTCAACTTTTTCTGGGCACACAGCGAGACTGGAGAGCAGTCTTGAGAGAACCTTCTGCTCCACAGCAGCATAGTCTGCCTTTGTGGTGAGGAGGCTGAAGACCTGCTGGAGCTCCTCTCGGTAGAAATAAGGTGCCTGCTGGTCCACTTGCAGGATGCTCCCTCTCAGCCAGGGACATTTGAAATCACTTCTGACAGGCAGGTAATATGAGAGGGGATTCTTCTCAGCTGTGTAAAAAGCAGCAAGGTTTTCCTGTGGCAAATTCAAGCTCCAAGATAAGACTGAGTCACTTCAGCAGACATGGGAGGGCAGAGCATCTCTCCTGCCAGAGGGACCATTGAAAATTCAGCAATTGGACAACAGCCCATAGGCATCAGGGGAGCTCAGCTCTGCAGTGAGTCAGTCTCAACTTCCTGGTTTGTGTCCCACAGAACCAGGATTCAATACACCAGATGTAGTGGTATTAGCTTCAGTAGCTGTGGTACAGAATTGAAAGCCTGCAGTTCCAGCTGTGATATCAGTTTCCTTTTAGCTTTTCCTTATGTTGATCAATTCTTTTCATGTATTAGTTTTTGTTTTTTTCTGCTGTTCTCTTCCTGCTGACAAAATTCAGATTTTTGCCCTCCTAATCTCTTTTTAAAAGAGCAGTATGTCCATCTTTCTGAAGGTTGAAATTAGTTACTTTGGAATCATATTTGATCATTATAATAATCATGACAGCAGCACAATTCCAACCAGAATTAGTGTGCTTAGAACATGAGTGAAGTCCTTTCTTATAGGTCCAGCAGTCCTGACACACACAGTGGAGGTGAGTGGCAACTGCACTGAAAAGCTTTCTAGCAATGGTTTCTATGTAAACAGATACACTGTCTTTTATCCAAGTCTCTGTTTTGATGAACATCAGTGTAAGAAAAAATGAAACATATTCTATGAGGAAATAACCATTTTTGGAAATCCCTATACTTTAATATTCTGTGGATGATATTTCCACACACCCAAACTATGCCAACATGAGTCACAGACTCTGTTAACTGGTTACTGATGTTAACTTGACCCTTGATGGCTGGTGTTCTGGACACAATTGTAAAGAATTTGCAATTGGGTTAAATCTTGAGCAAGCCTGAAGAACATTGTCTGGTTGTTGTTGAATCCCAACTCCTGGTGGGTAGGATCATTGCTTAGGCGTGTGGATAAAAAGAAGGAAACTGGTAAAATCAAATGTCATTCTTAGTCATATTAGGTCAGACATTCTATCTGGCAAGGGAAGTCTGTTACATTCTCAGCTGTCTGTGGATATAGACTGACCAGTTTCCTGAGTCCCTTGGTGGTGATGTGAACTTCCTCCCAAACTGCACTATGAACTGTTTAGAGTAACCTCAACACAGCCTTTTCCTGAACCATAATTATTTTTAAATAAAATATGCATTTCTTTGCTCCTTCTGTTTGTGGATGTTTCTGTTTCTTAAAAAATTTGTCCACACTAATAGGGCTAAAGCAATCATAATAGGACTTTGCATGCCCTGCGCCATGTCCAACACACTATTGACCTCACAAAGTCTAACATTGGCTAAAGGCACCAAGATCCTTGGAGGCAAGGGATTGATGGCCACAGTAGTGTTCCTATGCTTAAGGGGAACATGAGAAAGGGTTCAGGGAAATGCCACTGGGTCCTTTAACATCATCGGAAAGGAGGACCAAGAGGAGAGTTAGGCATACACAATAATTGACTCTCTGGGAATTGGGGGGGAGGCACTGGGAGATGGGGAGGGAGGGAGGGGGAGCAGAGGGTTCAGGGGAAGGAGGGGGGGGGAACTGGTCTACCTATTAAGTTTGTATGAGCGGAAATAATAATAATAATAATAATAATAAAAAATTTGTCACAAAGCAAGGCTGAATCTCAAGGGTCTCTGTCCTTCTTCTCCACCATTTTCAGCTTCATTTTCTCTTGTTCTTCACAGTGCACTTCACCTGCAGCTTCCATTGTATTTGGAACTGTGAATCCAAAGGAACATGATTGCAGTGTGATTATTATGAATATCAACTAATGCAAGAGACAAACTATTTGGTTGATGAGAGAGAGGACTATGTTCTCCTGGACTCCAATTCCTGATGTGTCACATGCTCTGGAGTCAACAGATCCAGGGGTCACTAAGGTCCAGATCCATCTCTGTCATGGTTTGAAATGTGTCCCCCACAGTCTCATGTGTTTGGCAAGTCATGGCACCTTGAGAGGTGGATCTTGCTGGAGGAAGGCAGTCACAAGGGGTGTACCTTGCGGTGAATAAGCTCCACCCTACCTCCAAGAAAGTCTGCCTTTGCAGCAAGCAGTCTGCAGCTCTCAGCTTCCAAGATGTCTGCGGTGACTTAAATTCCTTCAGCTTTGGCCAACCAGCCATGCTGCCTCTGCAATGAGAAACTGACTCCCCTCTGGAACCTTAAGCTGAATAAACCTCCTTTTTTCCCTGAAGTTGATTGACTTTGAGTGTTCTCTCACAGCAATAGTTAAGAGTAACCATTACAAAAATTGGTACCGGATATTGGGGTAATGTTGGGAATAACGTGAAGCTGTTTGTGAAGCTGAGAGAAGTTGGTACCCAGCAGTACGGCCAGTGCTGTGATGTGGCTAGTATGCCTTTGAAGCTATTTGTTGGGAGAAATATGGAGAACTTTGGGACTTTGGTCTAGGAAAGTCTTTACATCTTGGCGAGGAGGCCAAATGGGCCTTTCTCATGAGAGTTCTGAGGAGAGCAATGCCGTGAGAGACGCAGGCACTGGAAGCCCAGCTTGCGATGGTCCAGAGGGGAACAGAGACTGTGTTTGCAACTGGAGGAGTGACACATGGAGCCATGTGTTGGCCGAGAGTTTGGTGAAGTTTTGCCCTTGTCCTGAAAGCTTGCCTGAGTTAAACTGGAGTGCTTGGTGGAGGAAATTTCAAAGCAGTGTAGTCTTGACAATGTGATATGGCTACTTTTTAGTTGTCTTCAAAATTATGAAAAAGAGCAAAGAATCAGGCAGGAAGAAGAAAACACTGGGAGATCTAATGATGAAAAATACAATGCCAAACTTAAAGAGTTGAACCAGGAAGAAGCAGAGTACAAAATGGCTGCTAAAGAGATTAGCTCCATTTGTAAATCAAAGCCTGCTCTTAATTTGAATAATAGGAGAGGCCCTAGGGCAAGATCCTCAGAGAAGGCTCCCAGCCATAAGAATGCAAATCCTTTTAGAAGAAAGGAGCTAAAGGGTGGAGTGCCAAAGCAAGGATCCACTTCTATAAAACAACTGTCCAGGTGTGAAAGAGCTTTTCCCCATGGTCAGCATAGAGAAGCAGAATCAGCTGTGATTCAAGGGGGCCAGTCTTGGCAAAGTCATCCATGTGGTTCTGGTTTTAGACTTATCAAGGATGCAAGAGGGAGGAGATCATGAAGTCCTCCTCCAAGATTTCAAAAAATGATAGAAGCCAGGCACCATGTGGCAGAAAGTCTGCAATTTAGAGGCCCAAGAAGGGCAGTTTGTGCAGTTCAAGCTTGGTTTGCCATTGAGAAATAAAGATGTTGGAGATGCCAGAGACAATGTGGGACACCTCACAAGGAGAGCCATATACCCTGGAGGAGTCAGCCTAAGTGAGTGATGTGTTCTACAGGCAGCTGCACTGGAGGGGTGGAACCAAAGCTTTTCAAAACTGAGATGACTTCACCTGTTGGACTTGGAGCTACCAGATTTGGAGTTTGTCCTGCTGGTTTTCAGTCTGTAATGGACTGATCTTTCCTGGATAGGCCCCCATTCCTTCCTTTTGGGATGGGAATGTTTATTCTGTGCCATTGTATGTTGGAAGTATGTAGCTTGTGTTTTGATTTTACAGGAGGCTTTAGACTTTGAACTTTTGGACTGTGTTGGGACTACTGATGTAGTCTATGAAGACTTTGAAAGTTGTTCTGAGTGTGGTTTGAATAATGAGATGGCAATGAGCCTGTGAGGGCCAGGGGTGGAGTGTTATGGTTCAAAATGTGTCCCCCAAAGTTTCATGTGTTTGGCAAGGTCATGGTACCTTGAGAGGTGGAGCTTTGCTGGAAGAAGTCAGTCACAAGGGGCGGGCCTTGAGGTGTATTAGCCCCACCCTACCTCCAAGAGAGGTAGGGTGCCTTTGCAGCAAGCAGTCTGCAGCTCTCAGCTTCCAAGATGTCTGCAGTGACTTAACCTTCTCTAGCTTTGACCAGCCAGCCATGCCGCCTCTGCATGAGAAACTGACTCCCCTCTGGAACCATAAGCTGAATAAACCTCCCTTTCTCCCTTAAGTTGATTGACTTTGAGTGTTCTCTCACAGCAATAGTTAAGAGTAACCATTACAATCTCCTTCTCTAATGTATCTGTTTCAAAACTCAGAACAGTTTTCTGAAATGCAGCATAGTTCTATTGCCAGAGGATAATTTTTTCGTTGTCTTCATTTTGATATACTATGATGTAAAATGAGTGACATATAAAAAAGATCAACATGTGTTTTCCATGTAAAAAAAGCATGCACTTGAAACCACAGACACAGATACACTTCAGAAGTGAACACGCCATAGACAGAATATGCTGTCTTCTCATCATATCTCTCTGTACTCCTCCTGTCTTCTCATCATATCTCTCTGCACTCCTCCCCTACATTAATAGCTGTGTGCCTCAGAATTTACTTCTGTGTATGACATCATTGAATTTCTTTTCTTCACTTTTTCAACTGCACCCTCAGGACTTAAGCTATTTCATTCTATCCAGACATCTGCCTGTGCCTGTGATTCTGAGTCTGTGCTCTTTCTGCAGATGTGGTAGTATAGAACTGCTGCACTAGGCTCAGTTCACTTGCATCTGCACCTTTCCTGGGCTGTCTGACATCAGGCTGAACTCCTATGGTGCTGTCATCCCTAAAGTCACCTGAGATCATCTGCTTCTGCTACACTCTCTCCTCAAATAACTCCCTACCATTGTGCAAATCCTCAAAAAAATCTCAAAACTTCTGCCAATCACTTTCCTATAAACTACTAGCTCTCCTATCCATATGGCATTGGCATTGGCACTTGAATATCTGTCAGTCACCAACACAGACTATTTCTAGCATTATTCTTATTAAATTCTATAGCTTATTTCCTCCAGGGAGGACATCATAGCATTTTCACTCTTCACATTGTAACTTCAAATATAACTTTAGTAGCTTAACATGATAGTTTTTCCTGTTTGTTCCTATAGACTTCAAAGACACTAAAGTGAAGGAACTGTGCTTTTTTTTTCTTTTTACATTCATAAGCATAGCCTAAAACACAGTTTAAATCATCAAGTTAATCTAGTAGAGACAGGCAATTTGATAATACCATTCCCTTGCTGATTATGTTCCATAATTGAGCTTCAGGCTTCATTTCATGAAAAAGTAAGTGGAGGAACTTCATTATATTGAATGCAAATATCCAAACAAAATTGTAATTCGCATAACACAAACCTTTTTTCAATCTATGCCACAAAATAAACTTACATATCAGATTTATGAACAATAGTAATCTCAAACTTATCTCATTAAAAATAACAGAAAATAAAAAGATTACGGATAGATAGCAAGAGAGAAACAGAGATGATAAATCTCCATAAAAAATGAAAGCTGAAGATATTGCTCAATATTCTTGAAAATATCCCCCAAACTGATTGTGTTCACATTAGCTGAAGTAAAAATGACAGGCCTAAAATTGGGGAGATTTGTGCAATGAGCAACTGTCTTAGTCATAACAGGCGCATCCACATTGGGTCCAACCCTTCATATTCCTTTTCTCTCTGTGTGGAGGCTGACAGAACCGAGACACTGGTGTTTTGAGAGTCACCTGAGCAGCTACTGGAGTGGAGGGTGTCCTTGGACACCCTGGAAAATGGCACCCCTTTCCATGCTTCATGCTTCTCAGAGGTTCCTTTTCTCTATGACAGGACTTTAAATCAAGGGCTTGACAAATGACTTAGGCATTTCAAGCCTCTTGACACTGTGGAAATTTTCACTGTTGTCATGACTGTGAAACACAGATGATATAGACCTTTTTAGCTGGGAAGAAAGATACTCAAGGACACTTTCAAGGGGAACACTGCATTCATCAGTGAGAATGGACATGATTGAGGACTCCTACCTAACCTCACTTTTACTTTTCTCAGTGTCACCTGTACTTCACTGATGTGGCTGAAGAGCCAGAAGATCAGTATGATCAAAAGAGGGAGGGTTCAGCACATCGACAGATCACCTGTCATCATTTTCTTCAGCAAACATCCCAGCAGAATATCATTTTATTCTCAGTCATGGAGGGTTTCAATTCTGCATCCCTGTGGCTATTGTTTCATATCGTGCTATTCAAGGATGACACAGAATTTTCCCTTGCTGTATAGATGACCTTGATTCATATACTTTCAGGCTGCTATTGAACAATTTTCATTTTTTAAATGTTCTTTCTTTTTTATAGATTAGGTAACCTTATATAAGTGGACACTTAAACCTTTGAATGCTGTCTGACGTTCTGTTGACAGGACTGAATTTCTCTTGACAATATTCTAAATGTGTTAGGAGGGAGAGATCTTACTCTGTTTTGTGATTTTCCCTGTTGACTCCATTTCTGTTCACTTGTGAATTTTATGCAAGTGGATGTAAAATAAGATTAAAATGAATCCAACCAGGTCTATGAAGACACTTGGTGGTTATTGTGTCTTTCAATTGGATCTGAAAACTTTCAGTTCATTCCATTCCCTCTGATGCTTTTATTTACCTTCACATTTTGCACAAGGGATTAGATTATTCTACATAGAGACACAAAGAATATGCAATATGATTCCTTCATACACAATACCTACTTTTCTCTACCAAGTTTACATCCATCAAATCAGTAATTCCTTCCCAAAAAGAATAGATGATTCTGTCCTCTGACCTAGTGATTGAGAGCTCAGGGTTGTCAAGTAAATAGTGAATCAAGGAAAATTTCTAATTTCATTAATATGAATCATCTCAGAATTTTTCAGTGGATAGGAAAATGGGACAAAGTTAAAACCTTTTCATCGTAAACAAATTCCCTGAGTTTGGGCTCATGGATACCATTGAAAGAAAGCTAGATGAATATGGCCACATCCTGTAATTCCTGACATTCAGAGTGGAGACTAGGAAATCCCACAGCAAAGCAATAGAGCAGACATATCTTCTTCCTGGTGTAAACTTTGTGCCACACAGGCACATCAACTAAAGTGACCACTTGTACCTATGCCTAAATTCATATGTACTCCCAATCACAAGAAAAATATCAATACTTATTCATGCAAAAAATAACTTTTCTGATATCTAAGGAGAATGGCTCTGTCAATAAGAATTCTTCATGAAAAATCATTAAGGTCTTAATGTGAATCACCAGTATCCATGTATGAAGAACAGCAACATCCCAATATGAGAATGTGGGATAAGACAGTGAATCTCAGGAAGAGTCTCCCAGTGATCTCCATGGAAACTTTGAGTATCCACTTCCATTGGACCCATCCATCTCCAAACAACAAGACACAGTGAAGTTAGACATCACATTGATCTCTACGTGTACACAGGGCCTATACCAGCAAACCAAAATCCATCAATCACAGGCAGACCCATCTAACCATTAGGCATTTACAATTAAAACTTTGGGAGTATTAAACTCACTTCAAGAGCTCAAATCAGCCAAGACAACTGTTAAACCCTCTTAGTGACACACTCAAAGATAAATCTCTGTAATATCTATAGTAACTGCAAAGATTATAAACAAGAGGGAAGGGGAAGGAGGGTCCCCTCAGAAACAAGGAGAAAAGGGATCATGCGACAGCAGAGAAAACAGGCCACCATCAAGTACTACAAGTAAGTAATGAGAAATCTGGTTAAACTCACAGACTTTCCTTCCTGGTCACTTGCAACTGATGGAGTTTGATCTCATCAGAGAGGGACGGCATATAGTCTGGCAAATAGAAGGTATCCATCCTGCAAATGGGAGAATGACCCCCCCCTCACTGTGGTCCCTACTCTTATTCCATCTACCTTTGAATCTACTCTTATAATAAGACTCTATTTTAACAGCCTTTTATCTCTGGCTAGGAGTCTAGCATGTATCACAGGAACTAGGATCCTTAGAAGCATGGGAATAACAGCCAAAATAGTGTTCCCATACTAAAGGGGAACACAAGAAAGAACTCTATGCAATGCTACTGAGTCCTTATACCTCATCAGAGAGGAGGACCCAGAAGTTTGACATGCACACTAAAGTTTGACATGCACACTGGGAGAAAGAGATGGGGTTGAGAAAGGAAGGGGAAAGGGGGAGAGAGAGCACGGGGATGCAGGAAGAGATGACTGAAGAAGGGGAATGGGGTACCTATCAAGTTTGTATGACTGGAAAAATTAAAAAATAAGTAAAAGAATTAAAATCAGCCAAGACCACAGTTAAACCAGAAGTTTATTAAGAAATAATGAGGGGGTTTATCCAAACGATATTTGATAGCCTCTGTAATGTGACAGTTGCAAGAATATTTTAAAAATCACCTCTTGATTTTAAATTCACACGTCTTCAATTAAGAAACAATTCATAATTGATGTTTCTGTTTTGAGCTTGCAACTTAAGCCTGCACCTGTTGAGGCAGATTCCTCCATGTAGCCTCTTCTGTCCTTCATACTTATTCTTGTGGCACTGGTAAAGAGGAAAGGACCTTGCCAATTCTCCCCTGACCACCTCCCAGGAGCAAGGGCTGTATCTCTTTTTCTCCAGGTATTTGATCATTCCTCTGAAGTATTTTCGTATAAGAATTGACTCATTAGGACAAAAGAAGTTTTCCTTTGATGTTTCATTCAGCTTTTCCAGTCCCTAAGCCATAGTAGAGAGTAGATTGTCCAGAGCCTTCTCTTCCAGGGCAGCACGACTGGCATTTGTTGTGAGGAGACTGAAGATCTGTTGGAGCACCTCTTGATAGAAACAGGTGGCCTGATCATCCACTTGTACGATTTTCTTTCTCAGCCAAGGACATTTGAAATCAGTTCTGTCCTGCAAGCAATTTTGGGAAGGGATCCTTCTCATCTGTGTAAATAGTGGCAAGGTTTCCTTGTGATGAAATCTGAGGCTCCAAGCTAAGCCTGTGTCACGTGAGCAGGCAGGGGTGGAGCCCAGCAGCCCTGCTGCCAGGAGTATATGCAGAGATATCATTGCAAAACTCAGCGATACCACACACAGTCTGCAGGGGGCGCGCGAGCACAGCTCTGCAGTGAGTCAGGAAAGAACGTTTGTGTCCTAAACTACTGATACTTAAATACTCCACATTTTGTTAGACAGTGACCAGCAGGAAAGCCGGTGACAGGCACGGCGGCCTGCAGAGGGCGCGCGACCACAGTGTTGGCCAGGGGAACTTCTTGCCTTGTGTCCAGATGACTGGAGCTTAAGTGGTCCAGCAGTGGGGATTTTAGTTGCAGGATCTGTATGGTACAGTTTCAGGTGGCCATATTCTGGCTCTACTTTTCTATACTCTGAAAATTTCTTTATTGTGTTGGTTTTCTGTTAATGTCATTCTGTTTCTGGTCATTATCTGACAAACTGTGGAGTATTTATGTTTGCACTTTATTTAGTCCTTTTTTTCTATTTTCGCAGAAATAGTTCAGTGATATGTATTCTTAGTTTAATTCTGAAGTAAAAGTGGGTCAGTCTTTCTGTACATAGCAATTACTTTGTTTGAATCCACACCCCGTTCTAATATCCATGAGAGCTGCACAATTCTAGACAGAAGCATTAAAAAATCCTTCTACAGAGCAGCACCATAAATAAACTGTGTTCTAAAGCTTTGGAATCAACATGGTTAGATTAAGGGCATGAATCAAGGACCTTTGACAGTATTAAACTTACTTCAAGAGCTCAAATTAGCCAAGACAACTGTTAAACCCACTTAGTGACACACTCAAAGATAAACCTCTGTAATATCTATAGTAACTGCAAAGATTATAAACAGGAGGGAAGGGGAAGGAGGGTCCCGTCAGAAACAAGGAGAGAGGGGATCATGCTACAGCAGAGAAAATAGGCCACCATCAAGTACTGCAAGTAAGTAATGAGAAATCTGCTTAAACTCACAGAAGTCTCTTCCTGGTCACTTGCAACTGATGGGGTTTGATGTCAACAGAGAGGAAGGGCATAGAGTCTGGCAGATAGAAGGTGTCCATCCTGCAGTTGGGAAAATGCCCCCCCCCTCATTGCGGTCTCCTATTCTTATTCCATCTAACTTTGAATCTACTCTTATAATAAGACTCTATTTTAACAGCCTTTTATCTCTGGCTAGGAGGTGACATCCAATACCCATGAGGATGGAGCCAAGAGCGGTGCAGGAACAGCAACACAAGAAGAAAACAAAAAACAATAAACCATAATTCAAAGCACCAGAGAGCCTACATTAACCACCAGGAACCAGGCCTCTCCCCATCCCAAAGCTCAGGGAAATTTGCAGAAGAGAGGGTAAAGAGCCTAAAAATGTGGAGGAGCAATGATATGCAAAATACTCCACATGAGTTAGGACCAAAGTAACCATATTAGGACTTCGCATGACCTGTGCAATGACTGGCATAACACTGACCCCCCAAAGTCTAGCATGGATCACATTAATTAGGATCCTTAGAAGCATGGGAATAACAGCCAAAATAGTGTTCCCATACTAAAAGAGAACACAAGAAAGAGCTCTAGCAATGCTACTGAGTCCTTATACCTTATCAGAGAGGAGGACCCAGAAGTTTGACATGCACACTAAAGGATGTTCCAGGAATGGGGGGTGGCCCCCACTGGGACAAAGGTATGGGGGTGAGAAAGGGAGGGGAAAAGAGGAGAGGGAGCATGGGGATACAGGGAGGGATGAGGGAGGGAGAGGAATGGGGTACCTATCAAGTTTTTATGAGTGGAAAAAACTAAAAAAATAAATAAAAGAATTAAAATCAGCCAAGACCACAGTTAAACCAGAAGTTTATTAAGAAATAATGAGGAGGTTTATCCAAATGGTATTTGATAGCTTCTATAATGTGACAGGTGCAAGAATATTTTAGAAATCACCTCTTGATTTCAAATTCACACATCTTCAATTAAGAAACAATTCATAATTGAGGTTTCTGTTTTGAGCTTGCAACTTAAGCCTGCACCTGTTGAGGCAGATTCCTCCATGGAGCCTCTTCTGTCCTTCATACTTGTTCTTGCGGCACTGGTAAAGAGGAAAGGACCTTACCAATTCTCCCCTGACCACCTCCCAGGAACAAGGGCTGTATCTCTTTTTCTCCAGGTATTTGATCATTCCTCTGAAATATTTTCGTATAAGAATTAACACATTAGGACAAAAGAAGTTGTCCTTTGATGTTTCATTCAGCTTTTCCAGTCCCTCAGCCATACTAGAGAGTAGATTGTCCAGAGCCTTCTCTTCCAGGGCAGCACGACTGGCATTTGTTGTGAGGAGACTGAAGATCTGCTGGAGCACCTCTTGATAGAAACAGGTGGCCCAGGGATGGAGAGGTGGCTCAGGGGTTAAGCCTCTGCCTTGCAGGCAGAAGGTCCTGAGTTCGGATCCTAGACCCCACCTATAGACGCCAGGAGGAAGCGGGGGCGGCCTGCGTTTCTGGTCCTGGTAGGGCGGAGCCTGTGAATCCCGGGCCGAGTAAACAAGGAGGTGGAGGCGTCCATGGTGGTTCCCGAATTCGTCCGTGGTTCTACACACACGCACACACACGCACACACACGCACACACACACACAATTGAATAAATAATAAATAAAAAAAATCTTAAAAAAAAAAAAGAAACAGGTGGCCTGATCATCCACTTGTAGGATTTTCTCTCTCAGCCAAGGACATTTGAAATCAGTTCTGTCCTGCAAGAAATCCTGGGAAGGGATCCTTCTCATCTGCGTAAATAGTGGCAAGGTTTCCTTGTGATGAAATCTCAGCTCCAAGATAAGTCTGTGTCACGTGAGCAGGCAGGGGTGGAGCAGAGCAGCCCTGCTGCCAGGAGTAAATGCAGAGTTATCATTGCAAAACTCAGCGATACCATACACAGTCTGCAGGGGGCGCGTGAGCACAGCTCTGCAGTGTTGGTAGGGGAGCTTCTTGCCTTGTGTCCAGATGACTGGAGCTTACCTTGTCCAGCATTGGGTGTTTTAATTGCAGGATTTGTGTGGTACAGTTTAAGGTGGGCATATTCTGGCTCTAGTTTTCTATACTTTGAACATTTCTTTATTGTGTAGGTTTTCTGTTTATGTCTGCACTTATTTAGTCCTTTTTTCCATCTAAGCAGAAGTAGTTCAGGGATATGTGTTCCTACTTTAATTCTGAAGTAGGAGTGGGTGAGTGTTTCTGTACACAGTAGTCATTGTGAATCCACACCCCGTTCTAATAACCATGAGAGCTGCACAATTTGACACAAAAGCATAAAAAAGATCCTTCTAGAATAACACCATAAATAAACCGTGTTCTAACTCTTTGGAATCAACATGGTTAGATTAGGGGCATGAATCAAAGACCTTCCTGAAAATAGTGACTTCAGCAGTCCATAGATCTTCAGGAATCATCAATAGCAACTGCACTGAAATGTTTTCTAGCAATGTCTTGCAAGTGAACTTGGCAAACAGGCTCTTATCCACAATCTGTGAAGTATGAAACATCAATGTATAAAATGAACTATTGTAGAACTCCCCACACGTTTTAATATTTAGTGGATGATATTTCTACTCACACAAACTGTGCCCAACATGAAGTCACAGTTCTTTTTCTAAACCGCTGTTGTCTGTCTAATCCTTGTTTCTAAGTTCTCTGACATGTTTTATGTCTACACCCAAATTCTGCGGGCAACAGTGAATCACAGTCCTGAGTCTGAAATCCTCCTTCTCTATCTCAGCTTATAGTCTCTAAATTACAAACCCAAACTATGTGAGAACAAATGAGTCACAGTTGCCTCTGACATCTGCCTCATCTATCTCTACTTAGTCTTTTTCTACTGTTTACTGAATTCATGATTTTTTCTTTACTACCTCCTTTATATATCATATTTCTAGTTAATATGTGATGATCTTTGATAGTTTCACAATGGTAGAGACACTGTGTAGCTATGTGTGTTTGAAGGACAATTTGTACTTCATTCTTTGGGAAGAGATCTTCAGAAATCCCTTTAACCTGTATACCCTGATAAGGATTTGTTTGTTCTAAGTTAACTTTCAGACTAGCTGCCATCTAAACTTAAGGCCAAAAAGCTATTGTACACTCCTTGGTCCTTGTGTTTAGAAACCCAGCACCCCCAGAATTTACAGAGAGAGTATAATGAAGGAAAGCTAGGTCTTAAAGATAGCACCCACCTAACCAAAGAAAGAAGACTGACCTTTGAGATGATTTCCTCATTTTATTCCCTTCCCTATAGAATCTGCAGGCTGAGGTGAGAGGAAATACAGATGTTCAAAGTGTTAATGTACTAATTGCTCAGTTTGCCAGCTCTCTGAAAATCAAGATCTTTAAGTTTCAATTCCGCAATTTTGCCTATGAATCTGGTAGCTGGATCTCGATCACCTTATTGTTGCCACTGATTACACATCTTTGTGACTTTCTGTCAATTGCAAAGACTGCTTGGCTGGCTGGCTGGCTCAGAGTGTCTGAGGACACCTGAAAGTGGAGCTCCCTGGGCTTGTGCCTCAGGGCAGGGGAACCCCCACCCCCAAAGGCAGCTAAGTCATGTCACTTGGAGACCTTTCCCTCCAGGCTCCTCCTACACTTCTGTCACTGTCCCAGAACAGTGAATTGCTGTGTTCTCTGATTTGACTTCTGTGTTGAAAAAATCACATATGTGGCCTCTGCTTGGCTATGGGAATCTGTTTTCCCCACATGACCTCTAGATTAAGGTAGTTTTTTATTCTATTTTTATGTTTAAAAGAAGCAACCTGTGCCATCTGATCTAAGTATAATGATTTATTCTTCATATAAAGTTTGAAGGAAAAGGGAAGGCTTTTTCATATTAGGAACAATTTTAGGATGAAAATTTATATTGTTCTAAGATAAAATTAATAATAATAATAATAATATGATAGCAGAAAAAGAAAAAATGAAAATTAAAAATTTTTGTTGTGAAACAATTACAGATGTTAAAATAAGAGGAGATGGTATACCTACAATTTATTTGGGTATAATTGTACATTTTTAAAATTACTAAAATCAAAATTAAAAACACTGACATAAAACTGAAAGTTATTTCTTTTTTTGTCAGTTTTACCAGCTTTTATTATAAACACCAGCACATTTCAAGTTCCCCCTTTTCGATCACAAATATAGGATTTTTTCTTTTCCTTTTTAAGTATACAGCATGAGACACAGTGTTTGGGCACTCCAGCTCTTACAGAAATTTCCTTAGGACAAACTTAGGGATAATACCAAAAGCCCACACCCTCAGCCACAACCTTGGACATCCAGATGGAAGGCTGCATAGGATGCAAACTCCAGATAGGAAGAGGTTGGTACATAAGAGTTTTGAATTCCAGGATAACCCGAAAGAGACGTCCCCAGTGCCCATGTGAACAGTGAATGTCGCCTGTCAAGTATGGGCTTAGAGCGCTCCTCCCAGTCTCTGCTTCTTGGCTCAGGGCTTCCCCATCGGCAGCAAAGGGGGGTTCAGAAGAGAGTGTGAAGGCGCAAGGACTCCCACAAGTTGAGCAAGGACAGCCCTACCATCCTGAACGCACCCAATCTCGTCTCAAAGTTTCTCTTTGGAAATTGATCTGTTTTTGGCAACATTTTTAAAAGTACAGATCTCTCATTTAAAATAATACTCTGTAGGCAGAGAAGTTGCTAAATGAACAGGGTTTCTACATGCAGACCTGGCATCCTGAGTTTCATCTCAAGAAGTCCTGATAGTAGATTGAGGAAAATTCTGAAAGTTGAATTCTGGCCTTAAATGAGACTGTGTTAACCCTGCATGTTTTCTCCCTTTTCTCTCTGTTATTGTCTCTCTGTGTCCATCTTTCCTATTCTCAAATAAATAGAAAATATTTAAAAGTTTTTTAAATCATAAATTGAAAGTTTTTTTAAGTTATATTTGGTATCCAACTTTAATTTTTTAATTGATAGATATATTTGTATATAAATAAAATTGTAGCACTAAATATTTTGATATCTATATGTACAATATAAAAATATAAATATTCATGTCTCTTAATAAGAAATATTTTATGCTTTCTATTTTTGTAGCTGACTGAAGAAGTTTCTCATCAACAAAAGAGCCCCATCCCCAGGGAAGCTGGAGAGGAGGAGCAGAGTGAGAGAAGAGCTGGAATAGTGACCCCTTCAACTCAGCAGGATGCTCCTTTTGGTGAGGATGCTGTCAATACAAGCTAGTCCTTTTTCTCCCATTTCCAGTAGTCACATGACAAGCAAACAGCCTTCAGGTGATGCTCACTACACTCCTGACAGCAGACCAAATGAGCCTCTGATAAGGCTCATATCCAAGGAGACAGACTTTGGAATCTCTGAAAAACACTGTGCACAGGTGGAAGCAGTTATGTGTAGTTAGGGCAACTTTAAGGCTGGAAGACCGTGGGTATTCAAGCGAAATCATGAAACAAGGGCTGAGCACATGGCACTGCCTGGACCCCTTGAGCTGCCCCTGGGAAAAGTAGCCAGTGCTGACACTGACTCCAGACCCTTTGAAGTGATGAGCCCATAGTTCTATTTTGGAGGAAAGGAGATTGCTCAATTCCAGTAAAAGAAAATTAAGCATGATGCAGAAATCCTTAGAATGTTCTCAAACAGGAGACTATTATGCATTGTTTAGGCATAAAAAGTGTTGTTATAATTTATAATACAGAACACATTGTGAGAAAGTAGTTCACAGCTGCTAAATCTTACAACACAATACCACTTTTTCCCATGCATAACTTACTGAACTTGATTCCCAATATTTGGCTTCTCTCATAGAAAAGGCTACAAATCAGGATTTAGTCAGTCTGGATAAGTAAGTGGAAAATCCAACAGGATCGTATCAGTAGCCACTGATTAACCAGCCATCTTTACTCAGATGCCAAAGTTAGGAAAGTTTCAATACACATTAATTTGAGTTCATTCCTTGGCAGCATGGATGGAACTGTTTTCCACACTGACACAGAGGGCCCCCAAAAAGTTCTGAATAACTTAATCCCTCCTGAAAGAAAATATTCCTCTTTCAGACTGGGCAATACCATTCACAGTGACAATGGACAGGCTTTTGTTATGGAGCTAACCCAGAAGACAAGCAAAGACTTGGGAATCAAATAGAGATTCCAGATGACTTAGAGGCCTCAAGTCTCGGGTAGGAAGGGACAGATGAAGCATGCTTTGAAAAAGACAATAGTTAAATAGAAACAGCCCCCTATGGATCCAGGTCCTGCCTGTTGCCCTGCCATGAGAAACAGTAATTTCTAAATTGGGCTGATAAATTTCTCACAGTATTCTGTTTTTTTGCATTCTCAGCGCATGCTTTATTGATAAAATTCATATATTCATGTAGGTGCAGAGTTTCCAACTCTCACAGTTCCTTTTTCAAGGAATAAAATTTCTTCAGGATTTCCAAAGTTGCATAGACTAAGAAGCTACCTTTTGTAAAACAACCAATATATTCAATGAAGTTCTTTTAGCAGCTTTTTGTAAACCAGTGGCGCCATGAAGACTATGTAAATCATCAAGTAAGCAGTAACTTAAAGGACAGCAAATAAACTATTGTGAAGTATACTTTCAAAATTTTTAATTACAGACAACTTGCTGTTAGAATTATTTGTCTGGTTCCTGGGGTCAAGGTGGCAGTATGTAGGCATTTAACTATGAGTCCACATGTACTTAGGCAAGTGTTTCACTGACTTGTACCTCCAAGCACAAAGGCATATTTTAATTGAGGACATGGCATATAATCACAAAAATAAATGAAATGCTTTGAAAATCATTAGGAACCATAATTATATTCTGACTTTAAAGCTTAGAAGTCTGCTGCTAGAGAAATTTCCTGTATTGTTTGCTTTTTCCACTATTACTCACTTTATTTTTTCAGCATTATCTATTCCAGTATGCTTTAGCAGAATATTGGGAACAAATTATAGAATGCTGACCTTAAATATTTATTGGTTGGTATACTTTGAATTAGTTAATAATAGAAAAACATATCTAGATACATCTCACTTGCTTAAGAAGAAAACAAAGATCACATTGATCCTAATTCCACTGTGAACCACTGAAATTACCACTGCAGCTGACAATCATAACAGTTCCATAGAAAAAAAAAAAGGTGCTCGAATAATTTTAAAAACAGTATTTTTCAACCGTATGACATGTAACCTGGATTGACCCTTGTGAAATATTGTCTTTCCTGAATTACTTTCTACATCATCTAGGCCTCTTTCATACATTAAAAACTCTTAATTTGTTACAACTACTTGTTACTTGGGTTATTTTAAAGTCAGGGATTTTCAGAATATTGTATGTTACTTTTTTTTTGAATACTGGGGATTGAATGCAGATCCTAGTGTCTACCAGGCAAGTGCTCTTCACTAGAGTGTATCCAGTCCTTTCACTACAATAAGCTGATATTTGTGCTTCAAACTAAATGACACATTTTCTTTTTGTAAGAGGAGGAAATATTTTTCTGTTCATCTGGAATCAAAAACTTAAGCAAGATATCCTACAATATGACCAATTTGTCAAGAATAAAACTCTGGCTTTTAATGTAATACCATAACAGGCTACATGAAACCATATGTCGTTAGGCATAGGTCTCAACTTGATAGTTGAGATTTTGAGCTCTGGGTACATTTGTACTGAATTAGTTAAGTTAAGCCCAGAGCAAACTTGCAGATGATTATCTAGATGATGGGGAAGGCCCAGCCCATGGTGGGCAGGACTAAGCTCTGGAATAAAATACAGACAACTGATTGAGAAAGTTGGCATCTTTGTGTATACTTGGCTACACATGCTGGTCTGGCAAATAAGGATTGTCCCTGTCTCAGCCATTATGTAGAGATGGTGTGGCCAGTTCCTTCGGCCCTCGTGTTGGTGTGAGCTCTCCTGTTAAGTTGGACTGAGACAATAAACCCCTTGTTCTCTTGAGCCATTTGATGGTGATTTATCAGCAACCATGCAGATAACTGCTGCACCATAAATATCATAATTCTACAAGCAGAAAAGACCCCGTAACTGCAGGGGTCCTTTCTGGCTGGCTATTACCAACACCATCCAGAACAAATGCCTAGTTAACCTGAAAAATCTAAATATGTACATACTGACTCTTCACTTCCAAGGTACTAATTTGGCTTTCATGAAAGGGGTCTAGCTATGTGTCAGGCTGATACTCAGACCTTTGCTCCAGCAGTCCTGCCTCTCTCACAGCAATGTTTATGTTAGGTCCTTCCAATCATGGTTAAACTGGTTGATGTTGTAATTGGGGATTAAAATTAATTACACAATATAGTACAGATTTTTTTATTTATTGTGTATGCATTAAACTTTTCTTTATCTTAGAGGGAGAAAGGGAGAAAAAGAGGCAAGGAAATAGAAAGAGGAGAAGCAGAGGCAGAGAGCACTTTTGCATGCATGCTTTGGCTCACAATAGGATATTTAATTGAGTTCTCTCCATCCACCATGTGGTCCTCTAGGATTGAACACGGGTTGACAAGTGTTCAGGAAATCACCCTTCCTATTGACCAGTTTCACAGGGTTTAGTACAGATTTTTAAATTAAAGTAAAAGGTGCATTTGTCAGAGATATTCTTCCAGATATGATATACCAATTCAAGTCAGTGACTAGACTGTGCAAGATCTGAGAAGATCAATTGTCCAAGAAGTGCTGAAGGTCAACTGACTGAGTGGGAAACACTCCTGGTTCCACTGACGGCAGAGGATCCTCCAGAGTTAAGCCTTGGATCCATAGCACCAAAGAAGGCGTCGCCAGATCAATGGACATTTGAACAAACAGGAGATTTAAAACAGACTTTAAAGAGTCAGTGCTATTGTGTTTGTATTACGTCCTTGTTCATCCATGCAGATGTGTTATCCTTTAACTGAGAAAAAAATGGGTGCAATTAAAACAGAATGTTTCAACTACCTCTGACTTTTGGTTTACACAGAGGACAATGCTAGCCAAACATATTTAATCATGTCTCTTTGGAGTATGGCAGAGGTTACACAACCTTAAAGATCTACTGATTATTTTAACATAATTTTCAAAAGACTTAAGTGAGCCTGCTGGGATGACTTAATAGTTAAAGGCTCTGCTTGCAAACCTGGCAACACGAGTTCAATCCTTGGAAGCCCACTTCTCAGTGTTGTACTCTGATCACTTCATGTATTCCATGGTACCGTTGGGCTTGCCCTCAATCTATTTCTCTATTATTAAAAAATATATATAAAAGAATGTCTTTGGAATCTTCGAAAAGGAACTCAGTAACAATAGAGAAACTTCACTAGAAAATGAGGCCACAGTACATTATTTGTTACAGAAACATAACATGGCTGGGATTTTTAAATGTTTTCTTTCAATTAGTCAGACAATATTTAGTTCATTAAAGAAACAGTTAATCTCTAACATTTAAAACAGATTATCTCTAACATTTAAAAAACTACTTTTGAGGCTAGGGAGATGGCTCAGGTGTTAAAGTCTTTGCCGTGTAAACAAGAGACCAGTGCTCATATCCCAGATAACATGTAAAATGGCCAATAAAAATGGTAGTGACCCTGGAGCACAGCAATAAGAAATTAAAGCAATTCAGGATGATTGACAACATAACCATTGGGCATACTCAGGCACATAGCCTTCTGCTTACATGACAGACCCACAGACAAACACACACACATGCACACACGTGCGCACACATACACAGTTACTCTTCTTGTTCTTGCTACTGTTGTGTTGACCTATCTTTTCTTCATGCATGTTTCCCTTCCATCCACCATCTCCTGTGTCTTATCTCATGGTATAACTCTCTGCTGCTGTGACTCTGACACGGTGAGGAGCCAATTCATGGATGCTCCGCAGCAGGATGCATTCTCCATATGAGTCGCTACTCACAGTGCGGAATGGTGAAGCACAGATGTTGGTGTGCTGTGTATTCTATATCATAAAAGCACATCTGTACTTCATTCTGTAGTAAGGGACCCACACATACATTTTTATGTACTTCACACAACCACACTGCTAATGATTCACTTGTTCTAAATCAACCTGCAGTTTATTTGCCACCCAAACTTGAGGCTGAGAATGAGTGCAAAACACAATAACCTGAATGGTGACCAAGGCTGTCGGTGCCACACAAAGAAAAAGACAGAGAAAGAGACAGAGACACACAGAGAGAAAGACAGAGACAGAGACAATGGAGGAGATAATGAATAAAAGTTGATTTTCAGGGACAAGACTGACCTGACCAGAGACAAAAGTCTAAACTTGTATTTAATTTTCTGAACTTTTCCTTTTCCCCATTATAAACTGCAGGCTTAAGATGATATGTAAGGTGGATCTTTAGGATGCCAGCTCACTGTCCTCTCAGATGTCAATGCACTATCTTCTCAGACCATTGGCTCTCCTTTAAAAAATTGGACATTAAATTATTCATATTGGTCTATATGTTTGGTAGCAGAGTCACACTTTGTACCTTCTGTGAAGACAAAGATTCAAACTCAAAGAGTGGAGCTTGTCTCAAGAGGCCTCTGAAGAAGATCCCGGGGCCATCTAACCACCAGTCCCCACAACATAAATAGTGGCAAAAGAAGAAAAAAACCTTTAGTGTGCCTGTTCTTAAGCAAAATGTCCCCAAGCCGTCATGCTGGATGGTTTGCGGAAGGAAGGCTCCAGGAACTTTATTTTCTCTGGAGGTCTTGATTTTCACCAAGAATCTTTGTCAGACTGAACTTGGTGTCAGAAGGATGCGTTGATTCAGGGCTGTGAGAGCCCAAATCCCAGAGTCTGCGTGTTTCACAGGTCTTACTGTGTTTGTGGAATGCTGACAGCAGAACTGTGGGGGTCTTCATGTGTCAAAGAATTGGAACACTGCAGAAGGGCCTGGGAGACCCACCAAGGTGCTGTGCGGCCTGAAGGACACGGAGGAGACTCGCCTGTGTGCTGCTCTAATGACTTTCAGTGATTCTTCATTCACGTTAGGACCAGAATGCAATTGAGAAATAATTTGGGCACATCAAACTTCCCAACTTTAAAAGAAGGTGAAATAACTTCTCGACAATGAAACATGACATGTATTGATGGGGTTGAAAGAAAGGAAGCTGAAAGAAAGAAAACCTAAGGACATCTTCAAGACAAGCACTTTGTTCAGCAGAGAGACTGGGCGTGTTTCACACATTCTCCTGACTCAGCGATGCTGATCGCCTTTACTTTTCTCTTCTGAATCTTTCTGTCAGGATCTCAATCTCACGGCAAGGTTAAAGAGACAGATGCTGACAGCTCCCAACCACTACTAAGAGACATTTATTTTATTTTTTTTATTCAATCGTGCGTGTATGTATATGTGTGTGTGCATGTGTGTGCGTGTGTGTATGTGTGTGTGTGTATGTGTATGTAGAACCACAGGTGAATTCAGGAACCCCCATGGACACCTCCACCTCCTCCTTGTTTACTCTGCCCCAGGATTCACAGGCTCCACCCTACCAGGACCAGAAACGCAGGCTGCCCCCGCTTCCGCTGGCGTCTATACGTGGGGTCTAGGATCTGAACTCAGGACCTTCCGCCTGCAAGGCAGAGGCTTATCCCCTGAGCCACCTCTTCAGCCCTTACTAAGGAACATTTGGGAGACCCATTGTCTTCTTTACCTGCAGTTCCCAGGAGAATAGCATTTCAAGGCTAAAAGCTCATTCTCAGTCTCAGAGGATTTTAATATATATCTTTATATGCTGCAATTACACACAATTCTCTCTTGCTATCTAGATGAATGTGGTTAATGTTTTATATTTTTATTACTTATAAATTCACTATTTTCTCACTTTGTCTATAGTTTTAATGACTTCATGTTATCTAATGTAATCATATTTATTCTGGACAGCTTCATACATATAACCAATTAATCGCAATTCTAAGTCACACCAATTATACTTTTCTATAACCCTTTTCCTGCTAAACATTTCTTCCCACATAATTAACCAAAGGCTTCGCCATTGGAGAAAATGATAGCCCAACCACCAGTAATGAATAGCATTAAATAGCTACTCCTCACAAATTGATGGGATCTCAAAGGACTCTCTTCCCACGACAGATGTTGAAAGTCCCAATCCTATGTAGGTATCCACAGCTGTGTGCTTATGATTCCAGTGGTCATGTCATATCTGAATGGTTACATTTCATGGAAGTCCTCTCTGTCCTCTAGCTCTTAAGTTCCATCCTCCCTCTTCTGCAATGTTATCTAGGGTTAGGGGTGACACAGATGATCTTGGGTTGGGGTGACATAGGTGCCTCGTTTAGAGCTGGGCCTCATGAATCACTTATTCTCAGCACTTTGATCAGATATGAGTCTCTGAATTAACAGTCATACTTCAAAAAAAAAAAAAGAACTTCTCTACTTCTGATGAAATTGGCCCTAAACTGTGGTTAGGAACATAAATATTTAGGACCTAGCTTGGATCAGAAACTATAAACATTGAAGAAATACTGAGTAATCAAAGAAAAAGAGTAGTTTTCTAATGTGATGTCCATTTTGGAAAGATGCCTTTGAAACATCTTAGTACAGGTTAGATAAATTTGATGTTGACTTTGTTAGGACAGCATTCTATATGATCAGCTCTTAAGTGGTTCCTGGGGATCTTTCTGGCCAAAAGAACACCAATGGATTCTAAGTTGAAACATAGTTTCCACTAAGTTCTGCCTCAGCAGCAAGAGAGATTTCTCTTCATCTCCCTTTGAACACAGTCAGTACTAACTTGAAATCCATTTCTTCTGGGCAGGTCAAATGGTGAGAAAACTATAGGAACCTTCTCTGGAGATCCACTGTGTTTTCCTCACAAACACATCCACAAACGTTGGTGGAGAATATGGTTCTTTATCTACTTGTTTTTCCTTGGGACAATGAATTTTATTTAAGCATAATTATACAATTGAAAGTGAGTCAAACAAATGTGTCAGATGTAAAGTCAGTGCTTTTTTTAATGAACTTTTTGCTGCACTATTATGTCTATGTTACACGGGTGTAGGCACATTCCCTCTTTGTACTACCTGACAGCCCTGACAGACTTCTGCTATCTGTAGAAGAGCTCACTGATGTATAAAGGAAACCTCTGAGCAGAGGGCAATGATTTCTCTATTTAGTTTCTTGGCTTCCCAGTCCAGTCCCTCACACTAACACAACTCCTTTCCCCTTCAGTTGGCTGCCTTCGGTCACTGTAACATTCAAGCACTTAGCTACGCAATCAGAGATGCTTCCAATGCACCCTCTATGGTCACTTTGGTCACTTTTCAGCAATTGTGATTCTTTCTAAGTGTCATGGGTGCTGTTACATGTACTCCAGTACATGTCACCTTCTCAGCTTCAGCTGCAGATGAAGGTTAGGGTCATAACTTTTTGTTCTGTCTTATGTGCTTAAAAGAAAAAACATCCAGTTGTATAAAATCAAAGTTGACTTTTCTATTCACAAGTTCAACCAATTGCAATTTCTTTTCACCAGATGGTACATGATGATCCTGGGAGAACAGATCTAGACCAATTTAACATGCTTGCAAGTGACTTTGTCTGAAGCTGTTTTAGATGTGTAAAGTGAGAATATTCCCAACAGTGATTTGCTGCATGTTTTCCCTTTCCAATGGTAGAATGCAGAAGACCTCACGCCCAAACACCCAAACACAGTCAGTGTTCTGCGTGGAATGTGGCATAGGCACAAAACAAATGGTGCTCAGGTTCATGTAGCATGATTTGCAGGAGAACCAATCACTTATTCACCCATCCTTGCTCCAATTCCTTCATAGAGTGTTTATAGACAGGAAAGATGAGCCAGCTTGGTGATCTAGTGATGGATATTATAGATTCACAAGTTGCAGAGGCTAGAAACAAAGTTAACTGCTACTAGTTTTAATAATACAATCTTGAACTTTTTTCAAATTTTGAGCACAAGAGATGACTCAAAAGAGCACTTGCTCAGTGTTGCAGTCTGCCTGCATGGCTGCTGACAAATAACTATCACACAGCTTAAGGGAACAAGGAGTTTCCTTTCTTATGACAGTCTGGTTACTGTTCTTAGTCCAGCTTGAAAGGAGAGCACACACCAACACCAGGGCCGAGGGAACTGGCCACACCATCACCACATAATGGCTGAGATGGACAATCCTTACTTGCTAGATCACCATGTCTGGCCAAGTGAACAGAAGGATGCCCATTCTCTCAACCAGCTGTCTGTGATTTATCCAGGGCCTAATCTCATCTACCATGGGCTGGGTCTTCCCCATCAGCTAGGCAATCTCCTACAGGTTTGCTCTGGGCTTAACTCAACCATCAACTCTCTGCAGCTGTGCTCAGAGTTCAAACCCTCAACAGTCAAATTGACACCTGTGCTCAACTATGACACTCAGCAAATACGAGGCCCTGGTTGAATCCTTGGCAGTGTATAGAGAGCTGGACATTGACATGTGGTCCCTGAAACCCCAAACATGGGCAGTTCCCAGGGACTTGCTTCCCAGTCAGGAAACCAAAACTGTGAGTTTTCAGTTCAGTGAGAGATGCTGTCTCAAGTGTGTGTACTGTATCATATATGTAGATTACACACACACACACATACACACACACACACACACACACACACACGCTTATCCATTACCAAATCATAGTTGTATCTGCTATGTGATTCCCACCATAAATGTAATGTGTTCCCTGTGGAACTATAAGCCAAATAAATCTCTCCATATCCCATAAGTTGCTTAAATTAGGCTGCAAAAGAAAGTAACTGTGGGGCTGGAGAGGTGGCTCAGGGGTTAAGCCTCCGCCTTGCAGGCGGAAGGTCCTGAGTTCGGATCCCAGATCTCACGTACAGATGCCAGGTAGAAGCGGGGACGGCCTGCGCTTCTGGTCCTGGTAGGGCAGAGCCTGTGAATCCTGGGGCAGAAGGAGGTGGAGGCGTCCATGGTGGTTCCCCAATTCGTCCGTGGTTCTACACATACACAAACACAGACACACACACACACGTGCGCGCACATACATACGCACATGCACACAGTTGATTAAATAATAATAAAAAAATTTTAAAAACTTAAAAAAAAAGAAAGTAACAGCAAGAGTAGTTGACAGGCTTTTATTATATCCTTTAGTCAAACCATAACCAGCTATTTCTGTAAGTGTACAGCCAATCCTACTGCAACATTCAACATACATGTCAGGGGGCCCACTGGTCAAAAATCAATGAGTCACATCCTTTGATAGGCCCCTCCTTTTTTTCTTTTCCTATAATCTGTCGTGATAGATTGCAATAGTTTCTTGTGCACAATTCCTCTCAAAAAATATTTTTTAATTAGCCTGCTCTCTTTTCCTTTCTGTATACTGATTTGATAATTTTTAAGTATGGCATGCCTTTCTATAATTCATATTTTCTCTCTCAGAGACAGTGGCAAGAACTATGTGAATTAGTCTTTTCCTTGAGGACATGGAATGATTATTTCTCTTTTTTAAAAAAAATGTGGGTTTCTGATTACTTTATGAAATCCAACATAATTATTTTAAATGATATCCTAGTATATCTTTGCTTCTGTTTAACGAATAAGTTGTTGTTTGTCAGATTGCTTTTTACTTCATACTTTCCTTTGTTCCTTCTATAATGAATGCTTCTCTTTCTTAGGAAGTTTAGAGCAAACTCATGAAATAAGAGTTAAACCAGAGGTTCTCTGCCATTTCTTTCCATCATTTCCAGTGCTTCATTTTCATTTCCTTTTCTTCTACACAGTGTACTCTGATGCTTCCATTGAACTGGTGCTTTTGTGAACTTAGTATTCAAAGTAATCTGAATGCAAGTGTAAATATCATGAACATCTGCATTCAGGAACTCACTGCATTGAGAATTGTCCTTACAGACCTGCATAATTACTGACATAACAACATGCCCCTGTAGACTATCAAGGAACTCAAGAGACATAAGAAAATACAGTGGAAACCTTGGGGACTAAAGCTGGATGAGTAAAAGGAAATGCCCCTATGAGTGGGGTGGCCCAAGGAGGAGCAACTGGTATGTCACAGAGGCCTGAACCCCCAGAAGGGTAGACAAGCCAAAGGGAACCCTGTAGTCCATAGAAGCAGTCAGGCAGGAGGTTGGGAGGGAGTAGAATGGAGTGATAAAGAGAAGGGAGAGGAATGGAAGGGCAGGAGGACAGAGGGAAGCAGGGATATACTCAATATGCTTGTAAAAGTAGGAAAATAAAGAAAGAATTGCATAGGTTGAGAATAGTCTGCTAGGATTGTTTTCACTGGAAGCCACTGATTTCCCCTGTGTCCAGATGTATCCAAGAGGATTTACCTTGGAGTCATTAGTGCCAGCTTTCAGGTATCCCTAATCTTCTGCTCAGTACTCTGGTTATGACATAAGTGACTGTGAGAATCTTACCTTTAAAATACTCTTGTTCATGAGCTCAACATTAATTTTCTGCCCAAGTACTGATACTTTGACTTTTATTATTCTTGTTGATTTTCAACTTTAGAGTTTTATACCTTGAATTTTTAATATCCAAATGAGAAAACAAAACCAATCTTCAGTGTAGTAACTTTGCTTTGCATTTCAACTCTAAAGTTCAAGAAGACATAGATTTTTATGTGTTTTGTATTTTGTAATGGATATGAGCTTTATTTTGATTATTTTATTTATTATTACTACATTATTTTTGAGATAAGGATTAAACATATTTCGATATAGAGAAGTAGAATAAAAGATGATTTTAATAACTTGCAAAAAAAGATCAGGAACATCAATTAATGCATGTCACAGGTTATTTGGTTGGATGGAGAGTGGCAGTGTTCTCTTTGCCTTCACTTCCTGCAAGGTTGCTTGCTCTGGAGTCTACATATCTAGGTGTCAGTAAAATCGATGAACCATTTTTTTCTCCACTGTTTCGGTTTAAAATCCCAGAACAGGTTTCTGAAATCCCGCATAGTTCCAGTAAGGGATAATTTTTCATTATCTTTATAGTGACATGTGATAATGCAGATGTAAAAGATCAATATGTTTAATATATAAAATGTATGAATTTTATGCCATGGATCAAAATGCGGTTCCAAAGTAAACACTCTGTGGTAAGATACAGATCTTCTGTCACATCTCCTTATACTTTGCCCCTTCTTTTCAGTTCTGTATCTTAGTATTTACTTCTGTGTATCATGTCACTGACCTTCTTTTATTCTCTTCACCTCTTGAACCACACCTACAGGACTTCAGCTGCTTCATTCTATCACACACTTCCCAGTGGTTCTGACCTCTCTATACTGGAGGAATTTGTGCACGTGTGTGTGTGCACACACAGGCTGGTGGTAGGTTCCTTTTCCTTAGCAAGCTTACATCTTCACCTCTCCTTACCTGTCTGATGTCAGGCTGTCCTCCTAAGGGGCTTTCATCTATCACAGATTCTCAGAGTCACATGAGGTCCTTTACTCTTAATACATTCACTCTTCAATGACCCTCCCATCACAGAATTCTCACAAGTCACAGGGAAGCCTCTAATCTTTACTTCCTGTAAAGTGCCAGCAATCTGTCCTTGGGGCATGGTCATGAGCAGTTGTATGATCTGAGAGCCTATATTTTCACTCTGCAAGGAAAATTTCATTAACATTTTACCTCTTCATTTTGTAGCTTCAAACATAATCTTGCTATTTTAGTGTATTTTTTTATTTCCTCCCTATAAGCATCAATGTTCTAAAGAGATGAAATTGTGTTTCCCTTTGCATTCATCTGCAAATTTTGAGGGCTATGTAAAAGGAATTTAATCATGTCCAACTAGCAAATTGATAGGCAAATTGATGTAATCACTCTCTTAATAATGAAGCTCCGTAATCAGAATTCAAATTTCATTTACAGAATATTCATACCAGACAGAGAGATAGATGATAAATTGATTTGCATAGAAATTGAAAGAAAAGATATTGCATACTGTGCTTGAAAATATCAAATTTATTATTCCTGGAAACTGGAGTAAAAATAGCATGCTTAAACTGAAAGCACTTATGCAATGAAACGCTATCTTAGCCCACAAATCATTTCCATGTTGGGTCAAGCTTTTCATAGTCCTTCCTTCCTTTATCTACCAAAATGCTCACTAAGGAAGAGGAGAGTCTCAGAATTTCAGTTAAACCACATTGCAGATACAAGACTGCACTTTTCTTTCAGTAGGGAGTGATCCTGTGGAAGTGTTTCCTCACAGCCACTAGGGAGTCCTTCTGTGCCCCATCTGCTACATCACCAAGCTTTCAGTCACTTAGCAACTGAAAAAGGCTTGTGCAGAATCTGTCTAGGAGGGGAGTATCCCAAGCAGCAGATAAGTCCTTAGTACTGAAGAGGTTCAAGTCTGCTGGGTTCAATTACAGGAGGATAGAGATGGTCTAAGCTGTTGGAAGCTCTTTGTCTTTGAACTTCAGTTATGTCTGATGTTCAGGGAGTAGAAAAGGAAGATGCATCTCATTTATCCCAGGAACATCTAGGTCCTCCATTCCTGCAGAATATGGACTGAAACAGTCACAGCTCAGATGCAAGATGCCCTGTGGTAGCACCACCAGAGCCAGCAGAGAAGCAAAGGACCAGGTCCCTGGGGATCCTGCAGGTGCTCCTGATGATGAGGGAGTGTGTGGGCCTGAAGTTTCTATAGAAAGAATTCTTTGTGCACATATGCTAAGGGGGAAACAAGTATGTTATCACTTTCTGGATGCTACCTGCTTCTGGGTAAAATGAGTGACAAAGAGTCTGAGCACATAAAATCCTGTCTCATCTCATATTCAGCAATGGGGAACAGAAACTGTTTGAGAGGATATGCACGAAAGTAGCACACACAGTTGGAGTCAGAGAACAGGGATGCTCTGCTGGCCCAGTGGACTCATTAAAGCTTTGTCAAGTCTTCACAGGAAGTCAAGCTAGAGGTATTGATATTCTGATGTAGTCTCAAGCTTGAAAAGGTGCAGCTTATGCACTTTGCAATGTTCTAGCTAGATAACTGACTTAATTACAAGTGCTTTTTTATTGAAAATGAACTGAGAAGTCGGAATGTTTGGTGTCTTGTTTGGCAAAAAGAAAAGAAGGAAATTGTGTCATGTTTCATTTCCTTCCCACGACTTATTTTATGGAATGCAATGCTGTTTTATTGTGTGTGCTGAAAAGAAATGTAAGTGTGTAAAAATAAAAATAGCTAAAAATTTTCCACAAGTATTAATTGAATGAGTGTAACAGAAAAAAAGAACCTATTCTCAATAAGCAACATGACCCCACTCTACCCCCATGAGTTCAAGCCATTATAGCTCCCTTTAGGCCATGGTGACACAAGAAGAACACATGGAAACTGATATAGGCTGACAGAATATTTGCAAGTGAATTTTGTTTAGTACCTTCTCAAGGGCCTAGATACAGCATATGCCCTCTGGGGATTTACTGTACATTTTATCCCTTGCCACTGTGGAGCACAAATTCAAACAACCAGTGTTTTTATGTGTAGTATGACAGACACAAAATGTAGATGTTATGCAAGTCCTTGAAACATGATTTGCAGGAAAATCATCCAAGCATTCATCCATCATATTGGGAATTCCTTCATGAGTACTTTTAGAAAGGATAGAGGAACTGGCATCTTGAACCATGGACTGATAGTTACAGAAGCTAGCAACTAGTTGACTGACAGATTTTAGCAGCCAGAGAGATGACTTGAGGAAGTAGAAGGGTCTGAATGCCCAGCACCCACATGGAAAATCAGGAAAAGCCTTGCATACCTATGGTCTTAGCACTGGAGAATAGAATCACATAGGACAAATGAGCTTGCTTTTCAATCAATTGAGCTAGCACTTAAGTTCCCCAATCAGCCAGAGAGTCTGGCTCAATGCAGTAAGGCAGAGAATCAAATAGGAAGATGGCTGGCTTAATAACCGGAACAAGCCTTTTTGTTTTGAGTTAGTTGTACCCCATAGCCGTTTAAAGGACAAATGTGTCTTAGCCATTATTGTTTCTGCTAAGCTCTGTTCTGGGTAATTACAAAATACTTTGAACCTCATATCCTGGTTTTGGATTCATATATTTTCCAGCAGGTGAAGAAACTGAATTGATGTTTCTGATTTGAACTTTTGAAACAAGACTGTTATTACTCAGAGGGATTCCTGAGTGTAGTTTTCTTCTCTGCTTGCCAATTCATCATGTGGCACTTGTAGTGAGGAAATTGCTCTTACATTTCTCCTCTGACAGTCTCTCTGGAACAAAGGCTGTATCCATCTTTCTCCAGATAGTTTGCCATTCATGAGGAATACATATAGCAGTTGCTAAAACGGGAATGAGTGTTTACTCCATATCTTCGGCGCATAGCTCCAGTCTTGACAAAAATTTGAGGAATATGGTCTCTCTCATGTCAGGATGGTCTATCTCTGTCCTAAACACATGAAAGACGTGATCGAGTATCTACTTGTACAAACAGAAGGCTTGTTTGCTTCTGACAAGGATGACATTCTTTTTCTTCTACTCAGTTGGCTCTGTCCTGAATGCATTCAAGTCAGAGGATCCTTTTTAGATGTTTTAATAGCAGCAACATTTTCCTGTGTCCCACAAGCCAGCTCTGAGTCCCTCCTGAGCTAACTGTGCAGACAGGTCTGGAGCAGATGTGTGGGACCAGCAGGAGCATTAGTGATTCTGCCGTAGGGCTGCAAGGAGCAAGCACAACACTTACTGTGGGCTGATCATTCCTAAGGTGACAGTCATTAAAAAATAAAAATAAAAATAAACCTGTAGAGCTTTGGGTTTCTGCAGCTTTTTGGCTGCTATAGGACCTGAGCCTTCACTTCCCCAGTTCATGAAGCTTAAGTAATGACTAATGCTGTTGCTGTGCTAACTTCCCAGAATGAAACTTCCTCGTTTTAGAGGAAGCCAGCACAGAAGGGAGACCTGAGGAACTTTTCCTCTCTGATTCCACAGGTTCTACTTTATACCAATCCCTGTCTGATCCAGGATCAGAACTCAAGTCCTTTTCCCTGCAAGGTAAGGGATTCAACCCTAAGCTATCACTCCAGCCTCCTCACCCACAGTATTTTAGAGCACATGTACACTATACATTTATATATATATATGGTTCAAACATCTCTTGTCTGTAAAAAAAAAATAAAGCTAGGGCTGGAGAGATGGCTCAGGGGTTAAGACTCTGTCTCACAAGCAGAAGGTTCTGAGTTCAGATCCGAGGTCCCACATAAAAATGCCAGGCAGAAAATAGGCCTCCATCAAGGTCTGCAAGTAAGTAATGAGAAACCTGGTTCACAGACGTTCTTTCCTGATCTCACCAGAAGGGGAGGGCATATAGTCTAGCAGATAAAAAGTAATCATTTTGCAAATGGGTGATGGACCCCTCCCTCAGTGAGGTTTCCTACTCTTATTACATCTACCCTTGAATGTGCTATTACAACAAGACTCCAGTTTAACAGCTTTTTGTCTCTGGCCAGGGGGTGACATACAGTGCCCAGCAGAATGGAGTGAAGGGAATTGCAGGAGCAGCAAAACTGCAAAAGAAAATCAACAAACCACAATCCAGAACTTCAGAGACTCTATATCAATCACATAGAACTAGGCCAGCCTAATCTCTCCCCATCCTGGAGCTCAGGGACATTTGCGGAAGAGGGGGCGGTAAGATTGTAAGAGCAAAAGGATGGGAGGAGCAACGATTTGCAAGATTCTCAACAATAGTTGGGGCCAAAGCAATCATAATGGGACTTTGCATGCCCTGCGCAATGTCCAGCGCACTGTTGCCCTCATAAAGTCTAGCATCTGTTAAGGGCACCGAGACCCCTGGAGGCAAGGGATTGACAGCCATAGTAGTGATCTTATGCTTAAGGGGAACAAGAGAAAGGGCTTATGGAAATGCCACTGGGTCCTTATATGTCATCGGAGAGGAGGACCCAGTGGAGAGTTAGGCGTACACAATAAAGGACTCTCTGGGAATTGGGGTGGGAGGCACTGGGGGAAAGGGGAGGGGAAGAAGGGGGTGCGGGGGGAGGAGGGGGGAGGGAGGGAACTGGTAAAAAATTTTAAAATGTATAATTAAATTTTTAATAAAAAAAAAGAAATAATAAAAAAAAAGAAAAATGAAAAAAGAAAAAAAAAATGCCAGGCAGAAATGGCTGTGGCCTGCACTTCTGGCCTGATGATAGGAGCCTTGGAAATTCAGAGTAGAAGCAATCCAGGGTGACTCTGGAAGTCACCCTTGGTCCTCCAAGGGGACACACCATGCCCTCTGATACACACATACACACATACACACACACACACACACAAACACACACACAATGTAAAACTAAATTGTCTTATTCAATGAATTTTTGTACTGAGTTTAATTATTAAGATAAATTAAAATTTAAAGATTTTCTCAAAAAATAAAAAATTACTCACCATGATGAGAGGTCAGTAAGAGTGTAAAAACCTAAAGATGAGAAGGCCCACCATTTGACAAGACATTCCATTCAAAGCAAGGCTGCTGCATACAGAAACTACTGCAGTGAGATTTGTCCTTACCAGACCTGCAAAATGACTGATATACCAACATGCCCCTATATACTGTGGAGGAACTCAAGAGAAATAAGAAAAAACCTTAGGGAACTTACAGCTAGATGGATGAAGGGAAAAGCTCTGTTACCGTTCACTTGCATGGTTGCTGATAAATGACCATCAAATAGCTTTAGTGAACAAGGATTTATTCTCTCTTACAATTCCTTGTTTACAGTTCTCAGTCCAGCTTGACAGGAGACCTCACATTAACACTAAGACCAAGGGAACTGGCCATACCATCTCTACATAATGGCTGAAAAACGGTTGATCCTTACTTGCCAGACCTGCGTATGTGGCCAAGTGTACAAAAGGATGCCAACTTCCTCAACCAGCTGTCTGTATTTTATTCGCCTGTTCAGGGCCTAGTCCCACCTACTATAGGCTGGGTCTGCTCCATCAACTAAACATCTCTTGCATGTTTGCTCTGGGCTTAACTCAACCATTAATTCTCTACAAATGTGCCCAGAGCTCAAACCCTCAACAGTCAAGTTCACACCTGTGCTTAACTATTACAAACCCCTATTAGTGGGGTGAGAGGCACCTTGGTATGCCACAGAGGCCTGAAACCCCACAAGAGTAGACAAGCCAAAGGGAACTCTGGGGTCCATAGAAACAGACAGGCAGAAGGGCAGGAGGGAGTGGGATGGATTGAGGAAGGGAAGGAAGGGGATGAAAGGGAGATGGAGGGAAGCAAGGATAAGTACTCAATATGCTTATAAAACTAGAAAAAAGTAATCAAAAATAGTTTTATTAAGACAAAATTAATTTAAAAATAAGATTTAATGCTTCATAGCTAAATGTAGCGAAAGATGTTAGTCCTTATTCACTCACAAAAACTGTATCAAATTCACATGTAACTTGATAATCTATGAAATATGGATTATCCTTTTATACTGAAATACATGAAAATTATTGAAGTGACAAATGTGTTATGATAATTATTAATAATAATTTATTTTCAGCAATTAACAACTTTTACCTCCTTTAAGGAAAAAAAGTAACCTTACTGTTAGGTAGACAATCACTGTAATCAATATTTTTCTTTGCGATAGTCAATACCCTTCTTTCTTTAATAATTGTTGTGAATATGATTGCTCAAAACAATGTTAAAGAATAGATTTGTAAAATTCATTAAGTGTATGTCTCAAAGACATAAATCAGGGAAATTCATGAGGATGAAGCATAGATAGCAAGTACAAGATACTCATTGGCAGCCGGTAGTCTTTGGGGTTCTCTACTGATGGGACTGAGATCTATACACACAGGCTCTAGCTTCTAGCCATCTAGGTGTCATGGACTTCTTGCCTGACCTGTCATACATTGTATAACTTATCTGCATGAACTGTGTGTCAATATTATTTATGGGATACAAAGGATGACCATTTGAGGCTATGGTTTGCAGATGAAAATAAGTTCTAAGGCTTATTTGAAAATCCAGGTACTAATTTTGAAATTTTTGGGACAAATGCCTTAATAAAAAAACAATTGAGAAATTATTGTAAATTTCCTTTAAATTCATTGTTTCATGTTAGTAATGAGCTGCAAGTATAATGAAATAGTTCAGTTGTGCAGTTTTCTTATCATGCACTTGGCATCTGCCAAGTATGGCATCTGCCACTACTCACCAGAATGAAGTTATTCTTACTTTCGTTTTCCATATGTGCAAACTGGTGATCAACACCAGTACACACTCCAAAGGAGAAAAAATAAGGTCTACCCACTGGGCACAGAATCATCAAAAAATCTCAACATACAATATAACATCAGAGTCTTTAAAAGATTTTTCGGGGGCTGGAGAGGTGGCTCAGGGGTTAAGCCTCTGCCTTGCAGGTGGAAGGTCCTGAGTTCGGATCTTAGACCCCACATATAGACACCGGGCAGAAGTGGGGGCGGCCTGCGTTTCTGGCCCTGATAGGGCGGAGCCTGTGAATCCAGGGGCAGAGTAAACAAAGAGGAGGTGGAGGCGTCCATGGTGGTTCCTGAATTCGTCCATGGTTCTACACACACACACACACACACACACACACACACACACACACGCACGCACGCACACACACGCATACACGCACAAATGAATAAATAATAAATAAAAAAATAAAAGATTTTTTGAAGGACAGTACTTGAGGATATAGTTATCCATGTTCATTCAGAACTCTGCCCATTAGTTATAGCATTAGCAAACAGTTCTTAAATTTTGTGATTAATGTGTGTTTGTGTGAGTGTGTGTGTGTGTGTGTGTGTGTGTGTGTGTGTGTGTGTATACAATAGGACATATGAGTACGTGTGCCAGTGGAGCCCAAGAGTAACACTGGAAATCAACCTGAAATAGTCTACCTCCTTATTCTTTGCTCTGGCATTTCCCAGGATCCACCTTTGAGGGCCAGAATTACAGGCCTCACCATTGCTACTGGTCATTTCCAAATGAGAATGGAATCCAAACTCAGGTCCTTCTGCCTAGATGGCAAAGCATTAACCACTGAGTTATTTCTCCAACCGTGTTGTAATGCTTTTTATGGCATCCCCAGAATAGCATTCTGCTTTCTCAAACTACAATACTTATCATTTGAATTATTCTGAGTAGATTGAATCTGAAATTGACATATGCACTAATATCAGCAAGATTTTTTGAGTGAACCCTCCAAGTTCCATAGAAGAGTTTGAAAACCAAGGTCACACAGATAGCCCTGATTACTTCAATGGGTCACAAAACAAAACAAAAAATATGTCTTACACTCTTGAACTCTCTTCCCTGTGTAGCCCATGGTCTATGTCTATGCATGAGAGAGGCCTGTATTCAGTGATTGTACATGTACTAGGATAATTCTGCTTTCTTCAGGTGCGATGTAACTGCAAAGCAGCAAGAAGCAATCCTATCACTCCTGATTTACCATGACGACAATAAGCAGCTATGTTCCCAGGCTCTCCTTGAAAAATGCAATAAGGAATCTCAGTGTATTCCATCACAGTAGCATTAGTCATTAAGCCTAGACAATAAGACCTAGGCATTTCATATGTATCAAATCCTTTACAGAGAGCATTGCTATTCTTTTCTTAACCTCACTTATGCTTAAATTTTTTTGGTGAGTAGATATCATTTTCTTTACTTATTTTAATAATCTTATAGATAGAATCAAGAAAATTGACAGCTATTATATTTATTTTCTGTGAGGTTCAAAGTTTCAATACTTAAGCAGGGTCTGAATTTCTTTTATTTATTTTTTAGTTTTACAAGCATATTAGTATTAATCCCTGCTTCCCTCCATCCCATTTCACTCCCCAAATCAATCTTTTCAATCCCCTCCTACCCTCCTGCCTGACCACTGATGGACCCCAGGATTTGCTCTGGCTTGTCTATTTTTATGGGGGTTCAGGCCTCTGTGGCATACCAAGTTGTCCCTCCTCAGGCCACCGTACTGATAGGAGCATTTCCCTTCAGTCATCCAGCTCTAGTCCCTAAGGTTTCCGCTATGTGTTCTTATCTCTCTTCTGTTCCTCATAGTCTATGGAGGCATGTTGATATTTCAGTCATTAAGAAGGTCTGGTAAGGACAAGTCTCAGTGCAGAGAGTTCCTGGATATAGCAGTCCTGCCGTGAATGGAGTGTCTTGTCAAATGGTGGACCTTCCCATCTTTAGGTTCTTACACTCTTACTGCCCCCTCGTCTACGAGGTGGGGAGAGATTAGGATGACCTGATTCTGGGTGAGCACTGCGGTGTCATTAGTAAAAGATCTGAATTTCTTGACAGCAAGAGTATCACTTTGACACTTAATTGAAGGACTAGAAATGAAAGTTTAAGTAAAGAAATATTGTATCAATGAGTTCCTCAAAAACAGTTTAGAATAAAAGAACATGAATTAGATTTTTTAGAAAAAAATGCAAGTTTTCTTTGACAAGAGTTTATTAAATAAAATTAAAACTCAATAAAAAGAAAAATATGCATACAAGTTTCATAAATATCAGTGCAACCATACTATAATGTGCATAATACATGTAAACGTAAATATGAAAATCTGACATACTAGAAGTAAACAGAGAAATAATCAAAATTAACTTTAAAAAATAAACTGTACATTCTCTCAAAGTTAAATAATGAAACCCTACATGTTTAATACTACTGGTAGGATATTAGCTGAATTAATAAAATAAAAACTTTTGACTGAAACTGAAATGGAAGCCCTTTGAAACAACACAATACATTTCCCAGATGTGTAACTGTCAATTGGTCAAGAAGAGACACTCAGGATGACCCCAGGCCTCGGTCCTCACTCAGCCTTTCTCCAAGCTGCGCTGCTGAAGACAGGGCTCTCATGATTTCCACTCTGACGATTTCCCAGGCACACACGTTGTGTTTCTTCTCCTCCAGGTAGAGATGGAGTCCCCGGAAGTACTTCTTCAAGGCCACCTGCACCTGCTCAGCCGCCAGCGCAGATTCTTCCTGTACACTGCCCTGCACCAAGCAGGTCTCAAGCTGCTCCAGCTGCTGGTGGAGTCCAGGGAGGAGCTCCTGCAGGAGGGCTGCCTTCCAAGCAGCAGAGGAGCCTTCTGTGTTGAACAGGTTGAAGATCTGCTGCAGCAGCTCATGCAGGACAGACGCGGCCTGGGCTCCGTGGAGCTGGCTGTCGTCCACCATCCGCTGGGGGAACCGGAAATCCCTTCTGTCCTTCAGACACGAGAAAGGGGACACCCTCCTCATTTGACCCAGGAGCTCAAAGGTCTTTCTGCTGAGCAGGGCAGAGTTCTGTGGTAGGTCACAGCCCAGAGATCCAACAGGACCATAGCTGCACATCACCAGGGCCGCCAGTAGAGGGAGCAGGAGAGCCATGGGGAACTGCAGGTGCTGCTGGTCTGACTGGGATGGGACTGGTGAGTCTTAGCACTCTGTGAATGCATGGCTCTTAAATAAGGAACCAATATTTTCATTTTCTGAACATTTACAAAAACTTTTCCTTTCCTGTTTTGTTTTCATTTGTGTTTGTGTCATACAGTCTAAAACATTGCATCAGTTTAGGGCTACCGATAATGTACTTGAAGGTCAATAATATATTCAGAGGGCTGGAGAGAGAGCTCAGGGGTAAGTCTTTCCATTGCAAACCGAAGGACCTGAGTTCACATCCCAGATACCACGTAAAAATCGCCTGTTGAAATGATGGCGTCCTGCACTTTGAACCAGAAAGACTGAGTCTGGAAAATCCCAGAGTAATGAGGAATTCAGGTGATTTTTCCTCTGTTATCCTTGGGCCTCTACAAGCACACACAGCACTCAAGTGAGTCTGATGTACACGCGCGCGCGCGCGCGCACACACACACACACACACACACACACACACACACTGTTACACTAACCCCCAACACACAAAAAAATGTTTTCAGTAAATTTAACTTTGTGCCATAGCGAATGGATTCTTAGTATCCATATAGAAAGACTGCTGAGCTTAAAACCACAATTGTTGATAATCACAAATACACTTAAATGCACTCACACTCTTTATTCATAAATCTTCCTCACAATTTCATGCATGCATACAGTGCCTTCTGATCACTTTTCCCTCCACACCAGATCTCATTTTCCATGCGCCAGGACCCACACCATGCAGTCCTTCCTACCACATTCCTATCTTTGTGCTCCAACTCATACCAGCACTGTCTCTAATAATCCTCACTCCTCCTGTGATCAAGTTTGCAACTACTTCTTAAATCATATTAGGTTCCTGTTGCAGTAGCTCTGTATATGGCTGATGAATTCAGAACCAAACACCTTAAGGGAGAAAAAGGGATTTTTTTACTCTTTTTTTTAAATTTTTTTATTTATTATTTTTATTCAATTGTGCGTGTGTGTGTGTGTGTGCATGCGCGTGTGTGTGTAGAACCACAGACGAATATGGGAACCACCATGGACGCCTCCACTGCGTCCTTGTTTACTCTGCCCCGGGATTCACAGGCTCCGCCCTACCAGGACCAGAAGCGCAGGCTGCCCCCGCTTTCGCCCGGCGTCTATACGTGGGGTCTAGGATCCGAACTCAGGATCTTCCGCCTGCAAGGCAGAGGCTTAACCCCTGAGGCACCTCTCCAGACCCATTTTTTTTACTCTTATATTTGTGCAGTTACAGTTGTTAATCCAGTTTGGTAGGTTAATGCATTCCACAGTAGGAGACAAGGAGGGTTATGCATAGACTCAAAACCATGGACTTTCCCTCCCCAAGGTTGATTTGGCTACAGTTGCTGCTGAGGGCCAAATCTGTGAACAATAGACACCAACATCCATCGAGAGCCAAGGGAACAGGCCACAGGACTGCAAAGAGAGGAACATAGTTCACTTGGCAGACAGTATATCTGCCCAAATAAATGTGCCAAAGTATGCCAACTCACTGAAACAAGCGAAGAACTATGGCAGTGGGCCCATGATCTTGGGATTCACAGATCTTACCAGTTCACTTCTGGAGCTGAGCATCTTAGCAGTTCCAGTCTGGTTTGAAGAATGCCAATCCTTACTGAGCCAATGGGATAGTCCCAACTACCATGGGTGGGATCTTTCCACATCATTAGACAACTTTCTACAGTCTTTCCCAGGGCTTAATTATTGATTGTTTACGAATGTGCCCAGAGCACAATTTCAACTCTCAGATTCATGCCTGCACATAATTGTCACAGTTTCCATCACATTCATATTTTGCCACAAACACTGGTAGGGAAAAAAATTATTGGTCCTGATTGTCACTATCTCCTTTCTATACACAGGAAAATCAAGCACAGACTTGCATGTTTCTGTCATTGCTTAAGGATTTGTTGTTCTTACAGATATGATATACCAAGTCAAGCCAGTGACCAGGTTGTGCAAGATCTGAGAAGATCAATTGTCTAGGAAGTGCTGAAGGTCAACTGACTGAGTGGGAAGCACTCATGGTTCCACTGACGGCAGAGGAGCCTCCAGAGTTAAGCTTTGGATCCACAGCACCAAAGAAGGTGTTGCCAGATCAATGGACATTTAGACAAACAGGGAGATTTAAAACAGACTTTGAAGAATCCATGCTGTTTTGTTCTTATTACTTCTTGTTCTTACAAGCAGACATGTTATCCTTTAACTGAGATAAAAATATGCAGTGCACTTAAAAAAGAAAACTATCTCTGACTTTGGACTTACACAGGGGAAAAATGCTAACCAAACATATTTAATCATGTCTCATGAGAGTGCAGCAGAGTTACACACCCCTGAAGATCGGCTAATTATTTTAACATGTTTTTCAAAAGCCTTAGGTGGACCTGGTGTGACGGCTCAATAGTTAAAGGCTCCTTCTTGTAAACCTGACGACATAAGTTCAATCCTTGGAAGCCCACTTCTCAGGGGTGTACTCTGACTACTTTATACACTCTGTGGCACCCTTAGGCCTGCCCTCAATCTGTTTCTCTATCATTAAAAGAAAATAAAAAAATAGATTTTGAGTCTTGAACAGGAACTCAGCCACATTAGAGAAACTGTCCTGCAAAATGAGGCCACAGTGGATTATTTATTACAAAAGGGTAACGTGAGTGTGACATTTTAATGATTTGTTTCAACTAGTCAGATAATATTTAGCTTATTAAAGAAGTGGTTAACACAGTTGATGAGATTATCTCTAAGATTTAAAAAGTTACTTTTAGGGCTGTGGAGATGGCTCATGGGTTAAAACCTTTGCCTTGTAAGCAAGAAACCAGTGTTCAGATCCCAGATAACATGTAAAAATGGTCAGTGGAAATGGAGGTGACTTATACTTATGGCCTGAAATACTGAGTCAGGGAATCCCCAGATCAAGCAATAAGAAGTTCAATCAATCCAGGATGATTAGCAGTGTAACCATTGGGCCTACCCAGGCACATACCTCAAGTTCTCTCTTCTGTGCGAGCACACACACACACACACACACACACACACACACGCACGCGCACACACAAAGTTACTGTTATTGTTCTTCCTACTGTTGTGTTGACCTATCTTTTCTTCATGCATGTTTCCCTTCCATTCACGATCTCCTGTGTCTTATCCTCATGGTATAACTCTCTGCTATTGTGACTCTGACACAGTGAGGAGCCAATTCATGGATGCTCCGCAGCAGGATGCTATTTTCCATACGAGTCGCTACTCACAGTGTGGAATGATGAAGCACAGATGTTGGTGTGCTGTGCATTCTATATCATAAAAGCACATCTGTACTTCATTCTGTAGGAAGGGACTCACACATACATTTATTATGTACTTCATACATCCACACTACTAATGATTCACTTGTTCCAAGTTAACCTGCAATTTATTTGACATCCAAATTTGAGGCTGAGAATGAATGGTGACCAAGGCTGTCAGTGCCACATGTGAAGAGAGAGAGACAACAAAGTAGATAATGAAGTAAAGCCTATTTTCAGGTAAAGACTTACATAATCAGAGAATACAGTCTGAATTTGTACTAAATTTTTGAAGTTCTCTCCTTCCTGTTATAAACTGCAGGCTCAAGATGATATGTAAAGTGGATCTTTGGGATGCCAGCTCACTGTCCCCTCAGACTTCAATGGACTGTCTTTTCAACTTATTGGCTTTCTTATTAAACAAAACAGTTTGAACATTAAATTACTCATTTGTCTATGCGTTTGGTAGCAGAGCCACACCTACACCTTCTATGAAGGCAAAGCTTCAAAACTCAGGCAATGGTGTTATTTCTGTTAGCTCCACAGGCCTCTAAGATCGCTGAGCCATCTAACCACCAGTTCCCATAACATAAATAGTGGCAAAAGAAGGAAAAAACAAAACCTTCGTGTGCCTGTTCTTGAGCAAACTGTCCCCAAGCCATCATGCTGGATGATTTGCAGAAGGAAGGCTCCAGGAACTTTATTTTCTCTGAAGGTCTTGATTTTCGCCAAGAATCTTTGTTCAGACTGAACTTGGTGTCAGAAGGATGCATTGATTCAGGGCTGTGAGAGCCCAGATCCCAAAGTCTGCATGTTTCACGGGTCCTACTCTGTTTGTGGAACGCTGACAGCAGAACTGTGGGGGTCTTCATGTGCCAAAGAGTTGGAACACTGCAGAAGGGCCTGGGAGACCCACCAAGGTGCTGTGCGGCCTGAAGGACACGGAGGAGACTCGCCCGTGTGCTGCTCTAATGACTTTCAGTGATTCTTCATTCATGTTAGGACCAGAATGCAATTGAGAAATAATTTGGGCACATCAAACTTCCCAGCTTTAAAATAAGGTGAAATAACTTCTCGACAATGAAACATGACATGTATTGACGGGGTTGAAAGAAAGGAAGCTGAAAGAAAGAAAACCTAAGGACATCTTCAAGACGAGCGCTTTGTTCAGCAGAGAGACTGGGCGTGTTTCACATGTTCTCCTGACTCAGCGATGCTCGTCACCTTTAGTTTTCTCATAGCTGTTTAATTTTTCTATCAGGGCCTCAGCTTCTCCAGTTGTTGTAAAGAGAGATCCTGACAGCTCCCCACTATCACTGGGAGATCCATTGTTTTAATCATCTTTATCCAGAGTTCCCAGGAGAATAGCATTTCAAGGCTAAAAGTTTCAGTCTCAGAAGATTTTAGTATCTTGCATGATCATGGTAATTATTAAGTCTTTTGTATGTTGAAATTACACAGTTCTCTCTTGCTGCCTAGATGAATGTGGTTAATGTTCTATATTTTTATTACTTTGAGAAGTTCACTTTTTCTCATTTTTTCTATAGTTTTAATGCCTTCATGTAATCTAATGTAATCATATTTATTCTTGACAGTTTCATACATATAACCAATTAATTGCAACTCTCATCACTCCAATTATACTTTTATTATAACCCCCTTTCCTGGTGAACACTTCTTCCCACATAGTTAGCAATGGCTTCACCATTGGGGAAAGTGATAGCCTGACACCAGTAATGAATAACTGCAACTACTCAGCACAAATGGATGGGATCTCCTGGGACTCTCCTCTTCCTACAACAGATGTTGAAAGCCCAATCCTATGTAGGTATCCACAGCTGTGTGCTCATAATTCCAGTGGCCGCATCATATCTGAATGTTGCATTTCGTGGAAGTCCTCCTGTCCTCCACCTCTCAAGTTCCCTCCTCCTTCTTCTATGATGTTTTCTAGATCTTGGGGCAGGGGTGACACAGATGTCCCATGTAGAGATGGGCCTCATGAGTCACTTATTCTCAGCACTTTGATCAGATATGAGTCTCTGAATTAGCAGTCATTTCCCCCACGCCCAGAAAAAAAAAAAAAGAACTTCTTTGCCTCTGGTGAGAGTGACACTAATCTGTGATTAGGAACATAAATATGTAGAGACACCTAGTATGAGTCAAGAACTGCAACATGGAGGAAACGCTGAGGAATCAAAAAACAATGCATTTTCTAATATGATGTCTATTTTGGAAAGATGTCTTTGAAGCATCTTGTCACAGGTTGTGTAAATGTAATGATGACTGTTAGAATAGCATTCCATGACATCAGCTCTCCTGTCGCCTCTGGGGATCTTTCTGGTCAAAAGAACCCCAAGTGGATTCTAAACTGAAACACGGTTTCCATTAGAGTTCTGCCTCAGCAGTGAAAGAGATTTCTCATCATCTGCCTTGAATGCACCAACTTGAAATCTACTTCTTCTAAGTAAGTCAAACTGATGAAAAACTAAAGGAACCTTCTCTAGGGACCCACTGGGTTTTCCTCACAAACACATCCACAAATATTGGTATATAATATGGTTCTTCATTTTCTTGTCTTTTCTTGGGACAATGAATCTTATTTAAGCATAATTATACAATTGAATGCGAGTTAAACAAGTGTGTCAGGTGTAAAGTCAGTGCGTTTTCTAATTTTTTGATGGACATTTTGCTTTCATGTTCCATGGGTGTGGGCGTACTCCCTCTCTGTACTTCCTGACAGCTCCGTGTGTGCTCACCTCCACCTGTAGAAGAACTCGCTGATCAAGTACTTTACATGAAACATTGCCATTGCTTTCTTAGCTTTATTCTCGCTTAAAATTTTTTGGTGAGTGCACATCAATTACCTACTTCTTTCTATAATCATATAGGTAGAATCAAGAAAATGGACAACTATCATTTCTTTCTCTGTAAGGTCTAAAGTTTCAACACGTTAGAAAGATCTCAATTTCTTGACAGCAGTTCCGTAGCCCATCATTTTCACACTCTTTGACAAAGGATGCAAATGAATGTGTAATCAAACAAATATCATTATCAATGATACTTCAACCCACTTAGAATACCAGGCCATGAATTGTGATGTTTTTAGAAAAATAAAAAAGTTTTCTTTGACAATTTATTATATAAAAATAAAATTCAATAAAATGGAAACGTGCATACAAGTTTTTAAAATACTGATACAACAAAACTGTTTTACATACAGAATTTAAATATAAATATGAAAATGACATAAATAGAAGTAAATAGAGAAATAATAAATAATCAGCTAAGTGTATTAAAGAATAAATAACATATTATCCTCTGCTTAAATAATTTAAATCTACATGCTTAATCGTAGTGGCAAGATACTAGTTGAATTCATAAAAAAGATCTCTGACAAAACTGAAATGTAAACCTTTGAAATGATACAAGACATTCCACAGGCATGACTGTCAATTGGTCAAGAGGAGCCACCTCAGGATGACCCCAGGCCTACGTCCTCACTCAGCCTTTCTCCAAGCTGCGCTGCTGAAGACAGGGCTCTCACGATTTCCACTCTGACGATTTCCCAGGCACACGCGCTGTGTTTCTTCTCCTCCAGGTAGAGATGGAGTCCCCGGAAGTACTTCTTCAAGGCCACCTGCACCTGCTCAGCCGCCAGCGCAGATTCTTCCTGTGCACTGCCCTGCACCACGCAGGTCTCCAGCTGCTGCAGCTGCTGGTGGAGTCCAGGAAGGAGCTCCTGCAGGAGGGCCGCCTTCCAGGCAGCAGAGGAGCCCTCTGTGTTGAACAGGTTGAAGATCTGCTGCAGCAGCTCATGCAGGACAGACGCGGCCTGGGCTCCGTGGAGCTGGCTGTCGTCCACCATCCGCTGGGGGAACCGGAAATCCCTTCTGTCCTTCAGACACGAGAAAGGGGACACCCTCCTCATCTGACCCAGGAGCTCAAAGGTCTTCCTGCTGAGCAGGGCAGAGTTCTGAGGCAGGTCACAGCCCAGAGATCCCACAGGACCATAGCTGCACAGCACCAGGGCGGCCAGTAGAGGGAGCAGGAGAGCCATGGGGAACTGCGGGTGCTGCTGGTCTGGCTGAGCTAAGGTGGGTGACTTGGTCAGTCTTGAAACCCAGATTCTCTGAAGGCATTCTGTGCATGCATGGCTCTTAAATAAGGAACCCGTAGTTTTCACTTTCGAAACATTTGCCAAATCTTTTACTTTCCTGTTTTATTTTCATTTGTGTTTTCTTCATACAGTCTAAGACATCACACCAATTTAGTGCTACTGATTATATAATTGAAGATTAATAATGTATTCAGGGAGTTGATGAGATAGATCATGGATTAAGATCTTATAGTGAAAGAAAAAGGACCCGAGTTCAGATCCAGAATTCCATGTAAAAAATCAACTGAAATGATGGCTGCTTGCACTTTACCCAGGAAGACGGAGTCTGGGAAATCCAGGATGATTCCCTATGTTACCCTTGGGCATACAGTGCCTTCTGACCACCTCTCTTTTCCATGTGCCAGGACCCATGATAACCAGTTCTTCCTATCACAGTCCTAATTTTGTGCCTTGACCCATGCCCCCACTGGCTCTAACAATCCTCACCAAGCCTGTGATTTTAGGTTTGTGACTACTTTATGGAGCATAGAAGGCTTCTTTTGCAGTTGCTTTGCATGTGGATGACAAATTCACAACCAAGCACCTTAAGGGAGAACAAGGGCTTTATTCTCTCTCTTTTTTGCTCAGTTGCAATTGTTAATCTACCTTGGCAGCTGAGATCACACCAACATCAGGAGCTGATGAACATTATGCATGAGCTCAAAACCATGGACTAACATTCTCCAAGGTTACATTGACTATAGCTGTTGCTGAGTGCCAAATCTGCCAGTAGCAAAAACCAACATTTGAAGCCAAGAGAAATGTACACATCTTATCTACAGGACTGCTGAGAGAGGGATAAATTTTTCACTAGGCAGACAGCCTGTCTGCCCAAGTGCGACAAAGTATGCTATCCGAAACAGCTGAAGAAGTATGGCGGGGGGCTCATTCTCATGGAATTCACTGCTCTTGTCAGTTCAGTTCAGCAGCTTAGCATCTCAGGAGTTCCAATCCAGTACCGAATAATGCCAAACTACTGAACCAATTTCTCCTATTTTATTCACCTTTCCAGGGGATAGCTTACCTACCATGGGTTGGGTCTTTCCACATCAATTAGTCAACCTTCTGCAGGTATTCAGGGCTCAACTGTATTAAATCTTTACAAATATGCCCAGAGAACAAGTCTTCAATTGCCAGGTTGACATCTGCATCCGTTAGAACTTCCATGGATTTACTTTTCTTGTGCTTACAAATATTGTTAAAAAAAAAAGTTGGCCTTCATCCTCACTTCAAATTTTATTCATCTTCCTTTGCATAGAAAAGCAGCACTCAGATTTACATGTTTCTGTATTTGCTTAAAGATTTTTAGTTGTCACACTATTGACCCCACAAAATCTAGCATTTGCTAAAGGTACCAAGATCTTTGGAGGCAAGGGATTGACAGCCACAGTAGTGTTCCTATGCTTAAGAGGAAACACAAGAAAGGGTTCAGGGAAATGCCACTGGGTCCTTGTACATCATCGGAGAGGAGGGCCCAGAGGAAAGTTTGGCATGTACATTAAAGGATTCTCTGGGGATTGGGAGGGGGGGGGCACCGGGGGATGAGGGGGGAGGGATGAGGAGAAGGGAAGCAGGGGGGTCAGGGGGAGGAGGAGGGAGGGAGGGAACTGGTGTACCTATTAAGTTTGTATGAGCGGGGGCTGGAGAGGTGGCTCAGGGGTTAAGCCTCCGCCTTACAGGTGGAAAGTCCCGAGTTCGGATCCCAGATCCCACGTATAGACGCCGGACGGAAGCGGGGGCAGCCTGCGCTTCTGGTCCTGGTAGGGCGGAGCCTGTGAATCCCAGGGCAGAAGGAGGTGGAGGCGTCCATGGTGGTTCGCGAATTCGTCCGTGGTTCTACACATACACAGACACACACAGACACACACACACAGACACACGCGCGCGCGCACATACACACAGTTGAATAAATAATAATAATAATAATAATAATAAAAAATTTAAAGTTTGTATGAGCGGAACTAATAATAAAAAATGTTAAAAAAAAAGATTTGTAGTTGTCATCGTTGTTGATCCTGAGGTTTCAGTTTTTTTAGACAGGGTCTCACTTGGGAGCCCAGACTAGCCTGAAAATTACAGCAACCTTCATGATTCAGCCTCCCAAACATTATGGATTTACCCTGGCTTCTGTGACAAGTGAACTGTCCACGTTGAAGAATGGAATTTGGCTTACCATTTCATTCACAGCAAAAGCTTATGGCACTCCTCTCCTTGCAGAACACGGTACGCAGGACTATGGTTGCATTTCACAGGGGCCACAAGACTGTGGCTAACACAAACAAGGCCCTCTCTGTTCACTCCTTTCTTAGCAAGGTCTAAAATAGTCTTTCATCTACACCAATAATCCTAGGACCAGACCTAGTTCTTCTCAAATGCTTATGACCTTTTCCACAACATCCCATTCCTAAGTTAGTTATCCGTCTAGTAATTGTCCCTGCTGTAGTCCTCTGGATGTCACTAGATCTCCCTTACAGAAACAGACTTGTTCCTCTAATGACTAAATTCTCCAGATTTTTGCCCCTGACCTCACAGTGCCTGTCTGAAGAATCCTGGCTTTTAGGATGGTGACCTTCTTTCCCAATACTATATATGTCCCCACACATGAAAATGTCATCATCCTTCAGATGTTGATAACACAGATTCACTTATCCAAATAACTAAAGGAACAATTGAATTTAATTATTCTACAGTTGACAACTTTTATTTCACTATTCATTTATTTCCAACCTTTTAGTTAAATGATTAAATCCTCTTGAAATTTATGATCTGGGCATGGGAATTAATAGATGGTATCACTTGTCATTATAATTTATAATAGCAAAGTAATTATACTGTAGGTATAAGGAATACAAAGACAATTTTAAATATTACGCTTATATTACCACTTCTTGTATTCTGTAAGCTTTGAATTTATTGGTAAGAAATTCTGATGTTTAACCTGGCTCTAGTTGACTTGTGTTAAACTAAGATGGATTAGTAAAATCAAATATTGGAAAAACAATCTAAGAAGTTTCCAATCATTCTAAAAGAAGAGTTTGAGTTTATATTTGGCTGTTTATTCATCCAGTGTGATCCTCTGGTACTTAGTTGATAACTTCACTCTACATTGAAGAAGACCCAGGCTAATACATGTAAGTGTACTATCTGTCTTTATTCAATTTGTTTTTTTTTTCATTTTTAAATATAATAGTGATAAAAGGATATAACATTTTTGGCACAAAGTTGAGTATTTTGCAAAGATGTATATTGCTTGTTTCACATTGCTTTCTTCTTCATCCTGATGTGATGCAAGTGAAGAAAAAGAAAAGGGTTGCATCATTTTTTACTTTCTAATTTTCAAGACAGAAGCCGTTATTTCCCATTTCAGCTTTCATAGAAAGCAAAATTCCTATAGTCTGTGGGCAAAGTGAAAACAAAAGTAAGTCCAAGCATCATGAATGAAGGAAAGTGACTTCCCCTGAGAAATCCCAGTGTGTCAGCAAAGCGAAGCTGTGATGAGCTTGTAATTTATTATTGGCACAAAGGCAGCAAGCAGATGGCTGTCGCTGTGAGACGCTCTAGCAAGAGTCACCCTGGGTCAGTGAGCAGCCCTGCGACTGGCAGGACTGCCAAATGGCCTTTGGTTTACTCCACCTGGGATCAATGCTGGGAGAAAAGGAAGGGGTCAAACCAAACAGTGCAAAGATCAGCAACCAGACCTCTGTCACTAGAGCATCACCCAGTACCTCACTTTCTCTTCTGCTCAGAGAAAAGCAGCTTAAAAGAGAACATGTTTATTCTGTCTCACAACTCAGGGTGCAATCCACCAGGGGAGGGAAGCAGAAGCAGCAGGAACTAGAAGGAGATGTTCCCATCGCATCCACAGCCAGAAAGCACAGAGTGCTAAATGAATGTGATTATTCAGCTTGCTTCTCCATTTATACAACCCATGATTCCCTGCGCAGGGATGGTCCTTCCCGCAATTAAACTGGTCTTCCTAAATTAACTAACATGATCAAGATGATCCCTCAAACTCCTCCTCAAGGGGCTACCTTAATCAAGATAATTCCTCACAGGTATGCACAGAGATCCTAGGTGTCAAGTTGACAGTTAACAGTGCATCCAGGATATCAGCCTTGCCTGGGTTCACTGAAGAGTCAGCAATCAGACTGTGAGAAGACGGTCATGAACATAAATGCAATTGGAAAAGCCTAAAAGAGCCTATAATCTGGAAAATATTATGATGGCATTTTTAAATAAAAATAGAAAAATACTGCATGCTAAATATGGATCATCCATCTATCTCAAATAATTAAAAATACTATCTCTATGCAGCTCAGGAACACTATATGAATGACAATCAGTTTTACAACTTTTCTGGCAGAACTATTGATATGAATGAATAAACCAAAGATCCATAGTCAGTGCCTCAAGAACAATTGAGATAATGAATTCTCTGGAAATATCCATTAAGGGAAAAGAGTAACAGAAACAAGAAACAAGATTTACCAAGCAAGGAGAGAACAAGATGTGAAATTGGAAGAGCAGGAAGGTTGAGTTGACCAATGCTCACTCGGTTCCATCTCAAAGTTCAAACTCTGCTGCTCCTTGTGTTTGATCAGCATGACGGGTGTAGTAAACTGAGCAGCTGCCTAACACATTCTGAGGAGAAGAAAAATGTCATGTAAATTTGAGAGAATAGATTTTTGTCTTACATGGAAAATGTAAAAGCTTTAATAAGTACTTTTTCAAATGTATCATAAAATCACTTTATTAATTCTTTTTTTTACATTTTTGTTAGTCTTTATTTTGTATAATGTATATACATTTTAGTGTCATTGACAGACTCTTGACAAATTCTATTGCTGATAACGGCATAGCTTATTTCAATAGACTCTATTCACTCTGAATCAAGCACATAGTGAAAAATTATTCCATGGGGGAATTTCATGATATTATATAATAGATACAATATAATAAACATAAAACTTACACCTTCATTGTGATGTATGAAATGATTTTGAAAAAGGGAGTAAGGAAAATTAGTAGCATATAACAGTGTGAAAAGGGAGCTTTTGACAAGATGCAACATCCCTTTTGATAAAAGCCCTGGAGACAATAGGAATGGAAGGAACTTGTATCAATATAATAAAGGCTATATACAACAAGCCAAAGCAAGGATCATCCTAAATGGAGAAAAACTTGAAGTATTCCCTTTTCAATCAGGAACTATGCAAGGCTCTCCATTCTCACCACTTCTATTCAATATTGTACTTGAAGTTTAGCTAGAATCAAAATATAGAGAGGAATGTAAAAGAATAGAAAAAGATGAAGACAAATACTCCTCTTTGCAGATGCCATGATTCTTTACCTGAGAAATCCCAAAAACTCCACCAGGAAAGTCTTGGAACTAACACTTAAATTCAGCAAAGCTTGCAGGTTACAAAAGTAATGTTCATAAATCCATGGCTTTCTTGTACAGCAAGGATGAAAAACAGTAGGAATATCCTAAGAGAAATCATGCCATTTACCACAGCCCCTAAAAAGTGAAATACCTTGTTGTAAATCTAACCAAAGATGTGAAAGGCCTGTACAATGAAAGCTTTAAAACACTAAAGAAAAAAATTTTAGAATACACCAGAAGGTGGAAAAGACTTCTCATATGGTAGGATTGGTAGATGTAACATCATAAAATTGTCCATCTTTTTTATTTATTTTTTTAAATAATACATTTTTATTATTATTTCAGCTCATACAAACTTAATAGGTACACCAGTTCCCTCCCTCCCTCCTCCTCCCCCCCGAACCCCCTGCTCCCCCTCCCCTCATCCCTCCCTCCCCATCCTCCCGTGCCTCCCGCCCCAATTCCCAGAGTCCTTTCTTGTGCATGCCTGACTCGCCTCTGGGCCCTCCTCTCCGATGATGTACAAGGACCCAGTGGCCTTTCCCTGAACCCTTCCTATGTTCCCTTAAGCATAGGAACACTACTGTGGCTGCCAATCCCTTGCCTCCAAGGATCTTGGTGCCTTTAGCAGATGCTAGACTTTGTGAGGTCAATAGTGTGTTGGACATTGCGCCGGGCATACAATGTCCAATTATCATTGCTTCGGCCCTAACTTGTGTGGAGTATCTTGCAAATCATTGCTCCTCCCATCCTTTTGCTCTTACACTCTTACCGCCCCCTCTTCCGCAAATGTCCCTGAGCTTCAGGATGGGGAGAGATTAGTCTGACCTAGTTCTAGGTGGTTGATATAGAGTCTCTGAAGTTCTGGATAGTGGTTCGTTGATTTTCTTTTGCAGTTTTGTTGCTCCTGTAATGCCCTTCACTCCATCGTGATGGGCACTGTATGTCACCCCCTGGCCAGAGACAGAAAGCTGTTAAACTGGAGTCTTATTATAAGAGCACATTCAAGGGTAGATGTAATACTTATACCCAAAATTGGAATCGCAGGGTCATATGGCGATAGGCAATGGGAGGGGTCAATCACCCATTTGCAAAATGGTTACTTTTGAATCTGCCGGACTATATGCCTTCCCCTTCTGGTGAGTTCATACCCCCTTAGTTGTAAATGATCAGGAACGAATTGTGAACTTAACTAGGTGTCACATTACTTTCTTGCAGTCCTTGATGGAGTCCTATTTTCTCTACTGTAACATGGTCATTTCTCTCCTTGTTTCTGGTGTGGCCCTCCAACCCCATCCCTCCTGTTCATAATCCATTGCAATTACTGTAGGTAATACATAGATTTACCTATGAGTGTCTCAAGATGGACTGGGTGGGTTTGGTATTAGGAGCCACCTATGAGGGAGTACATACGGTGCTTAATTTTCTGGGTCTGGGATACTTCACTTAATATAATTGTTTCTAATGACATCCATTTCTCGGCAAATTCCAGTAATTCATCATTTTTGATGGCTGAGTAGTAATCCATTGTATAGATGTACCACAGTTTCCTTATCCACTCAGTCAACTGTTGGACATTTGGGTTGATTCCATGTCTTTGCTATTGTAAACAGTGCTGCTATGAACGTGGTCATGCTTGTGCTATCGAGGTGAACCTCTGCTGTATGGGGGGTTATACCCAAAAGTGGAATCGAAGGGTCATTTGGCATTTCAATCTTTAATTTCTTTAAGAATCTCCAGACGGCTCGCCAGAGTGGCTGTATGAGCCTGCACTCCCACCAGCAATGTAGGAGAGTTCCCCTCTCTCCACATCCTCTCCAGCATTTGTTGTTGTTTGTATTGTGGATTTTTGCCATCCTGACCGGGGTGAGATGATATCTCAGGGAAGTTTTGATTTGCATTTCCCGGATGGCTAAAGAAGTGGAGCATTTTTTAAGATAATTGTTAGACATTTTAATTTCATCCCTGGTAAAATTTCTTTTAAGTTCCAGGGCCCATTTTTTAATTGGGCCATTGGTTTCCTTGATGTTTAGTTTTCTAAGTTCTTTGTGCACTCTGGACAGTAGAGCTCTATCAGATATGTGGTTAGTGAAGATTTTCTCCCATTCTGTGGGTTGCCTTTGAGCTCGTGTTACAATCTCTTTATCTGAACAAAAGCTCTTTAATTTCACAAGATCCCAACTGCTGAGAGTTGGTAGCAGTGACTGTGCCATTGGATGTCTGTTTAGGAACTGTTGGCCTAGCCCAATCAGTTCGAGGGAGTTCCTTATCCTTTCAACTATGGTTTTTATAGTCTCTGGCCTTATATCAAGGTCCTTGATCCATTTGGAATTAAGTCTTGTACATGGTGACAAGTATGTGTCCAGCTTTAATCTTCTGCATGTGGAGATCCAGTTTTGCCAGCACCATTTGTTGAAGATGCTGTTCTTTTCCATTGGATTCTTGGGCCCCTTTGTCAAAGACCAAATGGCTGTAATTTTGTGGGCTTATATCTGGGTCTTCAATCCTTATCCATTGATCTGTGTGTCTATTTTGGAGCCAGTAGCAGGCTGTTTTTATAACTATGGATTTGTAATATAGACTAAGGTTCGGTATGGTAATACCTCCAGCAGTGTTTTTATTACTCAGGATTGTCTTTGCTATCCTGGGTCTTTTGTGCCTCCATATGAATTTTGAGATTGTTTGGTCAACTTCTTTAAAGAATTGCTTTGGGATTTTAATTGATATAGCATTGAATTTGTATATTGCCTTTGGTAGGATGGTCATTTTTACGATGTTGATTCTGCCAATCCAGGAACATGGGAGGTCTTTCCACCTTCTGGTGTCTTCTGCAATTTCTTTCTTTAGGGTTTTAAAGTTTTCATTGTAAAGGTCTTTTACCTCCTTGGTTAGGTTTATACCAAGGTATTTCATTTATTTAGGGGCTATAGTGAATGGGATGGTTTCTCTCAAGGCTTTTTCACTTCTTTCATTCTGGGCATATAGGAAGGCCTCTGATTTTTGCACATTTATTTTGTATCCTGCCACCCTGCTGAACTTCTCAATTAGTTCCAGGAGCTTCCTGGTGGAGTTTTTGGGATCACTCAGGTATAAGATCATGTCATCTGCAAATAGGGATAGCTTGACTTCTTCCTTGCCAATTTGAATCCCTCTTATGTCCCTTTTTTGTCTTATGGCTTCAGCTAAGACTTCAAGTACAATATTGTATAGAAGTGGTAAGGGTGGACAGCCTTGTCTAGTTCCTGATCAAAGTGGGAATGCTTCCAATTGTTCCCCATTGAGCATAATCCTTGTTGTGGGCTTGTTGTATACAGCTTTTATTATATTGATAATGGTTCCTTCCATTCCTACTGTCTCTAGCGTTTTGATCATAAAAGGCTGCTGGATCTTGTCAAAAGTTTTTTCTGCATCTATCGAGAGTATCATGTGGTCTTAGACTTTGGACTGGTTTACATAATGAATTACATTTATTGATTTGCATATGTTGAACCAACTTTGTGTGCCGGGGATGAAGCCTACTTGGTCCCCATGAATGATCTTTTTAATATGTTTTTGAATCCGATTTGCTAAAACTTTGTTGAGAATCTTTGCGTCTGTGTTCATCAGAGAGATTGGCCTATAGTTTTCTTTTTTAAGTGAGTCTTTATTAGGTTTTGGGATTAAAACAATATTAGCTTCATAGAAGGAATTTGGTAGTGTTCCTTCCTTTGATGGAACAGTTTAAGGAGTATTGGTATCATTAACTCCTTAAATGTCTGGTAGAACTCTGTGCTGAATCCATCTGGTCCAGGACATTTTTTGGTGGGAAGATTCAAGATTACTTCCTCAATTTCCTTATATGTTATAGGACTATTTAAATAATTCACAACTTCATGATTCAATTTAGGTAAGTTGTGTTTACTTAGAAATTCATCCATCTCTTTTGTGTTGTCAAACTTCACAGAGTATAAGTTTTTGAAATATGATGTTATAATTCTCTGGATTTCTTGGGTATCAGTAGTGATAACTCCATGTTCATTTCTGATTTTGTTAATTTGGGTTTTCTCTCTCCTGCTTTTGGTTAATTTAGCTAGGGGTGTATCAATCTTATTGATTTTTTCAAAGAACCAACTTTTTGACTGTTTGATTTTTTCTATCGTTTTCTTAATCTCGATTTCTGATATTTTTCCCCTTAGTTTGCTAATCTCCTCTCTTCTACTACTTTTGGGATCAGATTGCTCTAGTTTCTCTAAAGCTTTAAGCTGCATTGTTGTTTATTTCTGATGTTTCCATTTTATGATGTAGGCATTAAGAGCTATGAACTTACCTCTTAGAACAGCTTTCATTGTGTCCCAGAGATTTTGGTAAGTTGTATTTTCATTATCATTAAGTTTTAGGAAATCTTGAATTTCCTTTTTAATTTCTTCCTGAATCCAGTTCTCATTCAGCATCATATTGTTAAGTTTCCAGGAATTAGTGTATTTTCTCTTGTTTGATGTGTTGTGGATGTCCAGCTTTAGGCCGTGGTGGTCTGATAGGGCACAGGTTAGAATTTCAACTTTTTTGTATATGTGTAGATTTGTTTTGTGGCCCAATATGTGATCTATTTTGGAGAAAGTTCCGTGTGATGCTGAGAAAAATGTGTATTCTTTGGTACGTGGGTGAAAAGTTCGATAGAGATCTGTAAGGTCCATTTATTTAATGGTTTGATTAAGTTCCAAAGTGTCTTTGTTAAGCTTTTGACCTGTTGATCTATCCCATGTTGAGAGGGCGGTGTTGAAGTCCCCAAGAATTATCGTTTGGGGGTTGATTTCTTGCTTTAGACACTGTAGGGTTTTCTTAATGAATGTGGAGGGGCCCGTATTGGGTACATATATGTTCAGTATTGTGAAGTCTTCCTGGTGAATTGTACCTGTGACTAAAATGTAGTATCCATCTGTGTCTCTTATAATTTTCTTTGGTTTGAAGTCCACTTTGTCTGATAGCATAATGGCTACCCCTGCCTGTTTTCTGCTTCCATTTCCTTGTAGAATTGTTGACCAGCCTTTTATTTTTAGAGTGTGCCTATCTTTTGTGGTGAGATGGGTTTCCTGTAGGCAGCAGATTGATGGATTGTGATTTTTAATCCAAGTTTGTAATCTGTGTCTCTTGATCGGTGAATTAATTCCATTAACATTTAGTGTTATAATGGAGAAACTATTTTTAATTCCAGACATTTATTATGTTTAGTAGTTTTTATAAGTATATCGCTTCGCTTTTAATGGTGTTATATTTGCCTTCTGTTCTCCTGGATATGCCTGTTTTTTTCTTCACACTTGAGTATCATTTCTAGCATTTTTTGAAGGCCTGGTTTGGTGGACATGTATCCCTTCATGTTGTCTTCGTGCTGGAAAGTTTTTCTTTCTCCCTCAATCATGACTGATAGTTTTGCAGGGTAAATCAGCCTGGGTTGACATTTTTGCTCATTCAATACTTGAAGTATGTCTCGCCAAGCTCTTCTTGCTTTTACTGTTTCAACTGAGAAGTCATTTGTTATTTTAATAGGTTTACCTTTTAAAGTGACTTGTTTTTTCTCCCTTGAAGCTTTCAGCACCAGTTCTTTATCTTGAATGTGGAGTGTTTTAACTATTATTTGCCGTGGGGTGCTTCTGTTTTGGTCATATCTGTTTGGGGTGCGGATTGCCTCTTGTATATGGATGTGCCTCTCTTTTTTTATATGAGGAAAGTTTTCTTTGATGATCGTTTGAAAAATTTCCTCAGGGGTGGTATTTTGAGATTCTTGCTCTGGTATTCCATGAATATGCATGTTAGGCTTCTTCAGGGTGTCCCATATCTCTTGGATATTTCTCTCAAGTATCTTTTTGGCTTTGACAACCTCTTCCATTGAGCTGGTTAGTACTCCCACTTTATCTTCAAGGTCTGAAATTCTGTTTTCTGCTTCGTTAGTTCTGTTGATAAGGCTCTCTGTAGAGTTCTGGGTTGAAGATAACTTGTCTTGTAGCTCAGTTTTAAACTCTGCTTGAGTCTGTTTTAACTGCTCTATGCCAGTTTTTGTTTCTTGCACTGTTTTTCTCAACTCCTCCAAATGTCTGTTGTGTTCCTCTTCAAAGCGATTGATTCGATTATGTAATTCCTCCTTGATTTCCTCTTTCATAGTATTGAACATGGTAATGATCATATTTTGAAAGTCGTTATCCTGGGTCAGGCTTTCTTGGCCTTTTTCCGCGGGTTTGTTCTGGTTGGAGTCTAGAGTCGCGGGGTGAGGCCCGACTGGACCGCGAGCGCGACCCGACCGGCGGAGCGGGGTGGGGTGAAAGGGAGATTAATTCATTTTTGTAGTCATGTGGACTCTATTAACTTTAGACTGGAGGTTCAAATCTAAGAGTAAGCAAAACATAAACTGGATACAATGGTGTTTTGTTGTAGTTTGTGTGCTGAGATGTAAGATCTTTGTGTGCTGAGATGTAGGATTATAAGATTGCAGCCAGAAGTCACTGTGTAGTGATTTCAAACCCAACCTAGAAGACATGGTGAAATCCAAAGAAAAAGAGAAAAGAAACAAGAGGAGAAAAAAGTAAAAAAATGCCCACTAATTTCCATTCTATCCATAGTCTAGCTATCTCCTGTGGATCCTATTGGTTTTATAAGTCACACCTCATGCAAGATAGCTGTTCATAAGTGAGAAATTTTTCCAGAGTAACTCCTACAACAGCCCTAATAAATTCATTAATTCACCTAGTTGGACTTAGGTATAATTGATATGTTGGTCACTTCTTACATTTCTATCTGGGGTGAAGAGATGTTTGTTTCCCCAGGAAAAGTGTCACACAATAAGTACAGGTTCCAGACAGCTAGAACACAGTGTCCTGCAGAGAACATGAGAGAGACACAAAGTCCACAGTCCATGATTCCTTGCACCGTGATTTCTAAACAACTCAACCATGTATCTATCATTCATTACAGCAGCAATTTCTTCACAAAACGCTTATGGAAAAGAAAGTCAAGTTGGCCTCATGACTATTCTCTGAGACCAAGTGACTGAGAGTCAAGTTACAGAATCAAGGAGCGAGTTAACTTTAAGTGTTGTTAATATATCATTTTTTAAAAAGTTTTCCGAATGTTGGGGGGATTACCAGTGGATAAGAGTGCTTGCTGCAAAAACATAAGGAACTGAACGTAAACCATCGGTGTTCACGTACAAAGCACAACGTGGCAGTAGGTGCAGGTAGTCCCAACACTGGGACTGTGGTAGGCAAAAATGAATACCAGGAATATTTTCTCCATCAGTTTAACCAAAATTCAATTCAATTGGGGGCCTTTCTCTTAAAGCAACACAGCATACTTCAGAATAGAAATCATGTGGTGTCCTTTTCTGGTCTGCACAAGCACACAGGTACACATCCCTGCAAACTAATGTCCATGGACCACACACATGCACACCTATCCATTGGAGAAGATTTTGGCAGTGTAACACTTCAAGAAGTTAAAGAAATCTACACAGCTTTTAGACCATAAGTTTATTGTGAAATAATGATGAGGTCCATCCAGATGTTATTTTGCTAACTTCCATCCTGTGTAATATACAAGAATACTGCTAAGTCACCTCTATGATGTAGATTCACACGTCTTCTAAGGGCACAGAATCTGATCTGATGTTTCTGCTTTCAGCTTGGGAATCACTGCTGTCATTGCTCAGGGGGATCCTATGATGTGATGAAACATCAATCAACAGTAGTCTATGATAGAGAAACAACTATCTGTGGGAATCCCCGCTTATGTTACCAAGCAGTGGGTGATACTTCAACACACCCAAACTGTGCAAACAATGAGCCACGACCTGCAGCTGATAAGTACTGCTGTCAATCTGGTAATTGACTGGAATTCTGGGCACATTTGCAAAGAATTTGAGGTTGAGTTAATCCTTGGGTGGGCCAGCAGGAGATTGTCTGGTTGATATTCAGCCACCATGGTGAGTAGAATGGGTCCCTGGGCAGGTGGACAAAATGGTTCAAATTTTAGAATTGCCAATTCCCCTCAAGAATTTAAACACATAATGAAAATTTATAGAGCACATTTTTTGCAAGAAATAACAATAATATACTGCAAATGCTATTATGCTATGGTCTATTTTTTATTATTATAGAAGATTCTTTAAAAATAATCCTCCTGGTTTTGGATTCACACATTTTTCAGATGATGCAGACACTGAATGGGTGCTTCTGTTTTGAGCTTTGAAAACAAGACTGCCATTGCTCAGGGGATTCCCGAGTGCAGGTCTCTTCTCTGCTTGCAGATTCACCCCATGTTACTTGTAAAAAAGACAGGGACACTTGCACTTCTCCTCTGACAGCCTTCCAGGAACAAGGGCTGTATTCATGTCCCTCCAGACAGATGTTCATACATTGGAAACACCCAATCACAGCAATGGGTAAAGGGGGACAAAAAAGATTTTGCCCAGGCGTTTTCTCCTGCTCTTCCAATCTCTTCTCTTGTCTAGACAGAAATTCAGGGAGCACTAGCTCTCACAGAGTAGGGCCGTTGATCACGGTCATGAACACATCAGTTGGTAGTGTTGTAAGTGAAGAGCCACTTTGAACTCCACTACACGGACACCGGAAACTTTATCATATGGAGAGGCTTTATTGAAATTGATCAGTGACTGAATTCCAGGGAGTCTCAATCCTAATCTGTAGAGAAGCAGGTATACAAAATTTTTAAAAGCAAAAGATCACATCCTAACTGGACATCTGGTCTGGCCACTTATTCAATTCTCTACATCCACCCATTCAAAGGCAAATTCTATCTGATTTGTTTTGGCTAGGGGGATGTTGAAGAAGGCATCTTTTAAAACTAGGACTGTGCAAATCTTTCTTCTCAGGCAGTAGAGTACTTAAGAGTATATATGGGTTTGGGACAGCAGGGTAGATGTCTTCTACTCTCCTATTAACCTTAAAGAGGTCCTGGACTGGTCTGTCATCTCCTGTACCAAGATTTTTAAGAGACAGAAGAGGAACGTTTCAAGCGGGAGATCAGGAAATTAAGATCCCTGCCTCCAGCAGTCTGTTTATCTTCCATGCCTCATTGTGCCTTCAGAGTCTCACAGTATCATTTCACCTTGACAAGCATTGCCTGGCTCTTCAGCTAGACTATTGTTGGGGATTGGCCTGCTGAAAGTTCAAGGGGGTTAGTTTTGACCTACACCTGGGAATACCTTTATTGTAGTCTCTGTAGAGCAGATCTTTCCTACAAAGGAGGGCTGTGGAACACTACACATTCTTCCCTAATGGTTCTGTAAAGATGACTTATTTGGCATATTTGGGGTCCCCAAGATTCAATTTGATTGTGTTATTTTCAAAGGTATGTTTGCTTTTAATTTGTGAGGGAGGTGCTGTCCTAACAAGGAGCTAGGACATTTAGGCATAATCAAAAACAAATGGGTGACTGTGCCTTTCCCAAGTCCACAGTCTTTTTCGCGGTCCAGGAACACACTTGAGTACCAGTGGCCTCTTGGATTAGAGTTCGTCTTTTGTCCAGAGATCCATCTGCCCTTAGCAGGACCAAGTAGATTATCCTGGCATCCACCAGAAAATCAAATAGATTATAAAGTTGTCTGGGGCTCTGGGGCAAAGCATAGTCTGGACCCCGCCAGTCTGACCTGACCTGGAGAACTGTAGTGGGTTTCTGCTTTCGGTTTGGGCATTCATTTTTCCAAAGTCCAGTCTCTTTATAGTGTGCATACTGGTCTTTCTTCAGAGGCATCCTCCTTTCTGGTCCTGCTCTCCTTGTTCATGCCTGTCTTTAAAGGTCCTTCCTTCTTAAGAATTTCCCCATTAAAGGTTGCCACCATAACCTTTGCCATCCTCTTAGCCTGTCTCTCTTCTGGACTGTCCCGACTATTAAAAGCCTTTAAGACTATTTCTACCAATTCATACATCAATTAGCCATTTTCTTTCTGTATCTTCTTTCTTATATCTGGAGCTGACTGAGAACAGTCCTGCTATTTTTTTGGAGACTCTGAATCTATTGGTGTGTATAATCAATAGACCTCCAAGAGTCATTTCAGAAAAACAGAATGTAAATCATCTGATTCCTGGATTAATTCACTCACCTTAGACAAATATGTGGGTTGTTTAACAGAGACCCAGTAGACCCTCCAGTAGATTCCAGCAATAGATGGTAAGAGACTTCCTATTGTCACTGCTGCTGGGGTCTCATGCTGGCTGTTCAGAAGGGAAGATGAGTTCAATCCAATCAGAGCCTGCAGTGGGCCTCTTATCTTGACCAATTTTCAAGCTTCTTATCAGATTCTCTTCAGAAGTGAACACAGTCTGTATCAGTTGCTGACAATTGTCCCAGTAGATTGGTGGGTGTAAATTAGGGTCTTTAATAAGGAAATTAGATTTTAGGAGTTTTCTGAAAAAGAGGGACTTTGATTCTTCCACTTATGTAAGTCACTGGTAGAGAAAGGGACATAAACCATAAAGGGTCAGGGCCTGCTCCATCTTGGGGGTCATGTAGTGTCAATGGAGAGGGACCAAAGTCAGAGGAACAGAGGGTTGGTAAGAGTACCAACTGTGAATGTGGGCATGACTCTGGATGTCCTGGGGTGCATGAAGTCTCAGCCTGGGAAGGGTTCCTGGAGCATTGGGGGTGGGTATAGCCACTTCTTCAGGTGGTAGTGGAAGAACCTATGGACTGTACCTCTGTCCCTCATGCAATCTGCTTCCTTAGAAATAACGGGAACATCAGAGGTAGATCCTGTCAGGTATTTCCTCATGCAGGACAGAGAGTTTTTAACTGGGAATCTCCTCGAAACTATACATACATACAGTATGTATGTATTGAACCTTAGAAATGAGGGAGAGGTTAAAGGAACCTTTGGCTGGTCAGCCAACGTTGAATAAAGGCCATTTGAGAGAATAGAGTGATTAGTTTTCATGTATTAACTCACTCTCAGAACTTACAGGATTTCTTCTAAAAATCTTTGGAATGACTCATAGGTAGATTCAAAAGTCTCTTGTGCAGATGGCTTTTGTATCATCAAAAATGAGCAGGGATACAGCAGTTAAAATAGACAGAGATATGGCCCAGGGGTTAAGCCTCTGCCTGCAAGCAGAAAGTCCTGAGTTTGGATCCTCTGTCTCACATAAAAATGCTGGGAGAAAATAGTGGCAGACTTTTGGTCCTGGAAGGCAGAGCCTGGGAAACTCCATGGCAAAGCAGAGGAAGTAAAGTAATTCAGGGTTATTCCCAAAGTCACTCCTGGTCTGCTCAAGCACACATAGCGCCCTCTGATACACACACACACACACACACACACACACACACACACACACACGCACACACAATAAATAAATAAGTAAATAAGTAAATAAATAAATAAATAAGTACATTTTTAAAAAGAAAAAGACAAGATCCATAAAACAGAGTATGAGAGTCTGGTGGCCACCCTTTATAACCGGGATTCTGACCAAATTCTGGCAACGGGCACTGTCTATGCAGCTTCCTCAAGTCCCCAAAAGTGCACACAACAGAAAGCTTACCTCCAGAGGTATCCAAGTTCCTCTCCTCTTGGATCGGCTCAGGACGGGAGGAGCTGAGCCACACTGAAACCTCTGGGCCAAAGTGAAAGTTACATGTTCAGCATTCCAGTTGTCTGGAGTACTAGGGCACAAGGCAGTCAGAAAAGGTGAAGCAGGCTGAGTGCCCCATTCCTAATGAGCCCCCAAATGTTATGGGTCAAAGGCAGTTCAGGACTTCACTACACTGACACAGAAATTTTATCAATGAGGAGGTTTTATTGAGGCCGATTAATGACCACATGCCAATGTGAGGCAGCAGATTTTTAAAGACAAAAATCACATCCCAATTGGGCATCTGGTCTGGCTACTTGGTAGGTAACAATGATTCTGTCACTACACTGAGATCTTAGGCAAACAATATATGAGCTAAATCACATCTGGTTGGCCCATCTGGTGAAAATACCAATCCTAGCACATACGTTTTGATCTTGAGTGAAAGCAAGCAAGTTACAGAAGCTGACACCCTGCGATAAGCTGGAGTAATCACAAGAAGCAGACTGGTGCCAGCATTTCTATTAGCTCAACAAACTGGCTGCCATTTTTTTAAGTCGGCTACTACAGTAGAAGCAGGAGGCTTGTTTGCTTCTGGCGTGGTGACATTCTTTCTCATTTAAGAAATTGGTTGTCCCAGAGGCTTTTATCACAGGGGTCCACCTCAGCTGTGTTGATAGTAACAAGGTTTTCTGTGGTGAGAAGCCAGCTCCAAAGGTCCTCCTGGGTCAAGTGTGAAACAGGTCCTGGGACCAGTTCTGGCCTTCAGTGACTCCTCGAAGGTTCCAGGCTCTTCTATGATATTAGACCAATCACTTGTGACATGACTAGTAAGGAAAAAGGAAGCTATAAAGCTTTGGTTTCAGTAGCTCGTGCTTCTTCAGAAAGGCTGGGTCTTCTCAAGCCCTTTCTTGAAGGTTACATGCAGAGTAACACTGTTGGTACCTGTGCTTCTCACAAAGTTGTGGCTTCATTTTGAGAGCAAGCGAGTACTGAAAGGAGCCCTCGGGAGTTTTCCTGTGGAGAGCTTGATTGCCGCCTGGGAAGCACTCTGAATCTGGGGGCAGGAGGAGAAAAAGACCTTTTTCAGTTCTGTTTTCAGATCACTTTTCAGTAATTCTCCTTTTTTCATTTGGATTTGGATTTCATTTGGATTTTTCACAGTTTTATGTAATTCGATGCTAATGAAAATATTAAAAAACACAGATTAGAGGATTCTGAACTTGGGAATCAATACTGTCATTACTCAGAGGAGGCTGGAGACGTGGCTCAGGGGTTAAGCCTCTGCCTTGCAGGAGGAAGGTCCTGAGTTCGGATCCTAGACCCCACCTATGGACGCCTGGTGGAAGCAGGGGCTGCCTGCGTTTCTGATCCTGGTAGGGCGGAGCCTGTGAATCCCGGGACAGAGTAAACAAGGAGGAGGTGGAGGCGTCCATGGTGGTTCCCGAATTCGTCCGTGGTTCTACACACACACACACACACATGCACACACGCACACACACAATTGAATAAAATAATAATAATAATAATAATAAAATACTGTCATTACTCAGGGACCTCCTCAGTGTAATTCTTCTTTCCATCACGTATCTTCCTGTGGCAGAGGGAAAGGACAATGTCATTTTCCACTGAGGACCACTCAGGACCGAGGACTGTAGCCCTCTTTCTCCAGATATTTGGCCATTCCAGAGATACATTGCTGTACAGGAACTGAAAAACTAGGACAGAAGAGATTTTCCTCTGGTGTCCGATTCAACTTCTCCAGGCCCTCGACCAGCCTAGACGGAAGGCTGGCTGGTGAGCGCCTTTCCTCTAGAGCAGCACTGCCGGCTCTTCTGTTACGCGGCTGAAGACCTGTCTGTTGGAGCACCTCTGGGTACAAACACATAGCCTGATTGTCCCCTTCCAGGATGCTCCCTCTCCACTAGGGAGGGACCTTTGAATTCAGTTCTGTCCCACAGGTAGTTATGGGGGAGAATCCTCCCGATACATGGAAATAGCGGCAAGACTTCCTTGAGGTGCTGCTCAGGCTCCGTGGTAAGCCTGAGTCACGTGAGCAGGCCAGAGTGGAGCAGAGCTTCACTCCTGCCAGGAGGAGATGCAGAGGGAACATCGGGAAACTCCGCGATACTGTAAAGGCTCTGCAGGGAGCGCGAGAGCTCAGCTCTGCAATGAGTCAGTCACAGGATCGACTGACAGTGAGCAATACTTCTGGTATCACTGACGGCAGAGGTACTTGCTAGAGTTAAACCTTGAACACACACCACCAATGTACAGGGGATGTCTCCAGGTCGATGGGCAATCAGACAAATGGGAGATTTAAAACTGACACTAAAGATACAATGCTGTATGTGTTACTAGCTCTTTGTTCATCCGAGCAACATGCTATCTTTTAGCTGAGATTAAAAAATATATGTGTACTTAAAAAAGAATGCTTCATGTATCTCTGACTTCTGTCTCACAAGTGGGCCAAATGCTGACCAAACACATTTAATCATGTCTCCTTTGGGTGTGAGGGGAGGTTACCATCCCTGGAAGGCCACAAAATTATTTAAAGTATTTTTAAAGCCTTAAATGGGGCTGAAGAGATGCATTACTGACAAAAGGCTCCTTATTTGCAAACCTGGCCAGATGAATTCAATCCTTGGAATGAGAAGGAAAGAGCCCACGTGTCTTCTGATCTCTCCATGCACTCTTGGCACACTTGTGCCTACCCTCAACCTCTTTCTCTTTTATTGAAAAAAAAAAATGAAGAGAATGGGCTTGGAGACCTAAACAGGAACTGCTCTGGAAAATGAGGCTACAGTAGATTATTTATTACAGAAGCATAGCATGGATGTGTTTTTTTTTTTATTATGTTGCTTCAACTTGTCAGATAACATTGTGCATATGTACCATGACTCAAAGGAGGACCATCTTCCAGAATGTTATGAATGCTGTGTCAGGTAACATTCAGTTCTTTAAACAAACAGTTAAAACAGGTCATGAGATTATCTCCCATATCAAAAAATTACTTTTGCTTTTGTTGTTTTGTTTCAGAAATGTGAACAGACTAAGGGAAGAAAAAGACCAAACTTCAAGAAATGGTTTATTTACCTGACTACACTCAGGGTGGTGGTCGGAGATGGGAAAACTCCTGTCCAAAAGAATCTGTGTTTGCTGCTTGGTTGAGTCTCTTTACTTCCAAGGTAGCTTACAAAACATGCCAGCAATACTGATTGATCACAGATGTACATTTGTGCATTTGTTAAAGTGCACTGTTAAAGTGCATTTGTTGCAGATACGCAGGAGTCAGGAAGGAAGACTGCAGTGTAGCAAGTAGTCACAGAGGCAAAGAAGTGGAGCTAGATGGAGAATCCTGATTAAGAACTCCTCTCAGGCCCCTTCACAATGGGTAGGAAGTGATAATCAGGGTTGGAGTTTCTCTTAACTTTTAACCAGACTTTTAAACCTCTTTGGTTTGCCTTCTAGGGGCTAAAGTCCAAGAGATACCAGGCCTTCTTACATTCCTAAAATGTAAGGGGTTGGGGAGGGGATGCACGTGAACTCTCTACAGTGTCAATCTCTCATCTTACTTTATGGCTCCTAAATCTTGCTGGCCTTAGGGAATCGTTCCTTGATCTCATAGTTCTTATCTTCATGGTGTAACTGTCTGCTGCTATGTATGGTGTGCTCTGATATGGTGAGAAGCCAAATAATTCATTGGAAGCTCAGCAGCAGAATCCATTCTCAATATGAAAGAGCTGTTAGAGATGTGAGTTGTTACTAACAGTGGGGGAATGATAGGGCACAGATGTTAGTATGCTGCATATTCTATAAGCACATTTGTACATCGTTCTTTAGGACTAAACCTGCATATACAGTTTTGAAACACTTAGCATGCATGGGATTCACTTGCTCTGAGTTAACGTCAAACTAGATGCCATCTAAACTGGAGGCTGAGAAGGGATGCAAGATCTGAGTGTTCACCACCTCTGTCCCTACTGCACCTGCTGAAAGGTGTGTATAAGAAAGAGAGAGAGAGAACTAAAAAGAATGGAGAAGACTGAAAAAAAAGCTGAATCTCAGTGACAAGAACCACTTGATCAGAGAGACAAAACTGAACTTGAAGTTAGTTTATTAAATTTTCCTTTCCCAGTATACACTGCTGACTAAAGATGAGTTGTAATATAGACCTTTGAGATACTCCACTGTTTCTCAAATATGAGCGCACTGTCTTCCCAGATTTCTGGCTCTCTGATTACACAAAGCACAGCTTAAAGATTCATTTCCTCATGCTTGCTTGTGTGTTAGGTAGCAGGACTATGATCCTAGTCTGAGGGTACAGGGATTCAAATCTCAGGCAGTAGAATTGTCTCCATTTCCTCCAGTGGCTGCCAGGAATCACTGAGTCAGTAGGGGGGGAGCACTGTGGTATGCTTGCTCTTGATAAAGCTATTCCTAAGCCATTTTGTTAAATGAACAACCACAGAAGGAACTTTCAGGTACTTTATTGTCTCTAGAGGACTTGATTTTTTGGCAAGAATCTTGATCCAGACTTTGCATAGTTAGTTCAGAATCTGCATTGATATTTCTGCTTTGAACTTGGAAAATGATTCTGACATTGCTCAGGGTGATTCCTGAGTGTAACTTTTTCTCTCCTGGATGGTTATTTATGCAGAATTTGCAATGAAGAAAAAGATATTTATATTTATCCTGTGACAATCTTCCAGGAGCAAGGATTTGTATGTCTCTTCCTTCAGAGAGATGCCCATTCACTGGAAATATTGCATATCAATTGCCAAAATGAAGACAAAGCAGACTTAGCTATGATTATTTCTAGACCCTGCTAAGCCACTACTAAGAGGACGTGGAAGACTAGCATCAATATCATCTCCTAGAAACTCGTGACTTGTTTCTTCTGCACTTGTCAGGTACTCCCTCACACCCAAGGATGCTTGGCACCAGTTCTTTCCCACAGGAATTCGTGAGAGGGGAATTATCATAGTTAGGCACAGCTGCAACTTGACTGGGTTTGAGCTCTGGGCACATTTGTGGAGAATTAGTGGTTGGGTTAAGCCCAAAGCAAACCTGCAGGAGATTGTCTAGCTGATGGGGAAGGCACAGCCTGTGGTGGGTGGGACCCTGAACAGATGAGTTAAAACAGATGAGTCAGTTGAGGAAGTTGATATCCTTGTATACACTTGGTCAGACATGCTGGTCTGGCAAATAAGGATCATCCCTTTCTCAGCCATTACATAGAGATGGTGTGTCCAGTTCCCTCGGACTGGTGTTGGTGCTGCTCTCCCGTCAGACTGGACTACAGACTATAACTGGACTATCAGTAAGAAGATAAATCCCTTGTTCCCTTAAACCATTTAAGCCATCTGATGGTCTTTTATCAGCAACCATACAGGTGAACTGCAACAGGAATCTTCTTAGTAACACCAAGATTTCCCTGTGGCATAGGTGAAGCTCTAAGGTCATCCCGACTCAAGCTAACAGGCATGGATGGTGGAGAGCATCCCTCCAGACATAAGTAGATAAAAGAGCACCTCAGTGAACCTCTGTGATCCCATTGCCTGCCTGGACTGGGTGAGTGCTCTTCTACGTGAGAAAGTAGAATGAGTCCCTTTCTTATATCTTCCCTAAAAACCATGATTAAAAAAAGGCAGTGGTGTTTCATATGTTACTAGCTATGGTCCATGTTGTATTTTCAGATTGCTGTAATTCTTTTGGTTTCATGTTTTATTTTAACTGCCTTTTTCCTTTTTCTCATTGTGTAAGTAATGCATCAAACTAGAAAGGAAGCGTGTTAGGCTTCCTGCACATGATGATTTGCTAGTTTTGGTCCACAATAGATTGCAATAATGATGAAACCTGAATAATTCCACACAGGGTGTAAAAGAATGGCTCTGTAGAGCAGCAGTGAAGGAAATGTGCCATGAAGATAATACCACTATGCCATTTGCCGATGTCACACCACAGTGTATCACCAACACAAATTAAGGACCTTCAATCCAATGATTCCAGAATTTCTGAGTTCAAAACTGAGATCAGGTGGTAAAAAGAGGGGACATTTTTCTAGTGATGCCAAAGAAAAGATCAACATTTTAGCAGCTGTCATAATGTGAGTGTTGAACTGCCCCACAGGCTCAATGTTGGATCCTTTGCTGATGTTAATGTTTGTGGCACCTTTGAGAGGTGGAAATTTGCTGTGGGAAGACATGTCACTAGCCTAAAGGTTTGGTTGTCTAGCCCTGTTTCTTCTGATTGCCCTAACTCTTTCTTGCTTGTAGTTGATGTGAATATAGATTAAGGTGGGATGCCATTCTTTCTAAAGATGTCTAAGGAATAGGTTCTGCCCAGCAGGCATTCGCAATGGGGTCCCTTTTCGGCTGTCTTCACAGCAGCAAGGTTTACTTGTGGTACAAAAGCCAGCTCCAGGCTCTTCAAGCAAAGTGCGCGCACAGGTTCGAAGCAAATGCATGGCAACGGTTTTGACCCTCGCAAGGGGGGCTCGAGCACAGCTCTTGAGCGAGGCCCTGTGGTTTGTCATTCCTGAAGTCACAGGCAAGGAACAATGCAGGCTGTGGTTTCAGGGTCTTCTGAGGCTTCCGCTGGGCTCTGTCTTTCATGCCCACTTCCAGAAGTTTACATGGTGAGTAATACTGTTGCTGCGCCTGCTTTCCAGAAAACTGTGGCTTCACTGTGAGAGTGATCCAACACAGAAGGAAGCCCTGGGAACGCTTTTTCTCTCTAGGACAACTTGGTTGCTACCTAGGAACTTGAACTAGATTGAATTTGGAGGCAAAAGGAGGCATTCCGGAGTCCTGACAGTTGTAGTTTCTGCCCCTTGCTGTTGGGGTGCGATTAGCAGCGGATTCTGGGGAAGGAGCTGAGGCAGCGTTGGACTCAAACGCAGCAGGGAGCCTGCTGGAGCTGCTGGTGTCCTGGCCAGCCTGCAGGATGGTGCCTACCCATATGCTTCATGATTCATCAGGATTTTTATTATTATTATTATTATTATTATTATTATTATTATTATTATTATTGTGTGTGTGTGTGTATGTGTGTGTGTATCAGAGGGGCAGTGCCCCTGCGGAGGATCAAGGGTGACTTTGGGAGTCATCCTGCATCTCTTCTCTCTTTTTCTAGCTTCACTCTGAGATTTCCCAGGCTCTGCCTGTGTAGGCTTCTGTGACTTCTGCCCAGCTTTTTAAAAGCAGGACCTGGGATCTGAAGTCAAGATCTTCTGCTTCTGAGACACAGTCTTAACCCCTGAGCCATCTCTCCAGTTCTCATCAGGACTTCAAAGAGCTTCAGAAATGCTTTAGGCGTGCTAAACCTCATGATATATGGAATTTTAAGTTTTATTCTGTAGGTAGCTGCCCCAGCGCCAGTGACCTCTGCCAAGATATAATGAGATATGTTTAACTCACAATAACCGAAGGATTTCAGATACTGGCCATTCTGAAGCACCTCGCAGTGGTCTGTGGCTGCTTTTATTAGGAAGCAGAGATATCACACGCACAGGATACAGTGTCACATACAAAGCAAGGCATCCACAGATTACCTATTAATACAGATGGGAGACAGCTGGACTTACTTCAAGACTGAGAAACACAGACTCCCTAGAATCGCTAGAAGGAGAGGAGGTTTATCATTTTCTGCTCCCAGCATTTCAGGAGTTGGTGTGGAGTCAGGTGTTCCAGTCAGTCAAGATCTAGGGAAGTCTGCTAATTACTGGTCAAGAGGTCATTGTTTCTAAGGAGCTTGGTGAGGAGGTGGCATGTTCCCCTTCCATGTCCCCCTTTTTGTTTAAGTAAATATAAAGCTACATTACCTCAAATCTATTACTAGTGAGGCAGGATATGTGATTTAAAATGCACCATAGCAAAAACAGAAAAATGAACAATAGCAAGAAAAATGCTGTGACTGGTCCCAGAAAAGATGGGGGGGGGATAAACCTTGAGAAACAAATGAAGTTTAAACCCTCACAGATTATCTTGTTGAGTTCATGTCCAGTTTGAGCTATATGAGTTGAACAAGTTTGAAATTTTCTATAATATTAAAGTACCACATCCCAGAAAAACATTTCATTCCAATGTGATATCTTAACAATAAACATTCAATAATGGCTAATTTTAGAGAACTACTAGTCTAAGTTCTTTTACTTTTTGATAGATTTCTGCTAATGTCTAGGCAATGACGTATGCTGTTTTTAACACAAGCTAATTTTATCATCTCTTTGTGATCCTGTCATTAAGCAGGATCGGATAGAATAAAAGCAGCTACAATTGTCACACTGAGGTCATCTATTAATCTTAAGCTGTCATTGTATTTAGGGGAGAAGTGAATATCCAGAGTAACTCAGCTGTGATGTTTAGGGGTCCGTGAAGGAAGGATTTATCTGATGGAACACATTTTATAGAATCTAGTAGATATGACTTGATATTTACTGCTATCACAGGGTAAGGATTCATCCTATAAAAAGTCTTTTTCCTTTGGGCAGGACAAGATTATGCTCAGTATAACAGTTTGAAGAATAGAGAGGAGAGGCACAGTTGATACATAAGCATTTGGGTCATACTCCAAAAGAACATGCCATATGAGACACAATCTAATCTTGAGTGGTAAAATCATGTTTAGCAACATTAATGCAATCAGCATTTTTACAGATGTGTACAAACATAAGGTTATTACTGATATATTGATTTTCTTTTTATGTATGGAATATACTCTCATTTACAGCTTTAACTTTTAATTGAATCCAAAGGTTCCTGTCATCCATGGGCCCAAGGAACCCACCAAGAGCTTTACATACAAAGCAGTACTAGAATAGACACATCCTCAGATTTTTTTTAAAGTTTAACTTTAGTACAGTTGTTTGCCCTATATCTTAAATACAGGTCAATTTTTATACATGATTGATTAGTAATGTTTTTACGGTCTTTTCATATTGACTTGACCAAATTTTTTTCCATTTTTATACCATCTAATTGAATTTATTACAGCGTTGAAGGCACAATTTAATATTAAAGGACATCCCACAATAGCCAGTCCTACTTGGGCCACAGAAAGTGTGCATACACTTTGCATGGTGTAGACATGGATTAAAGCAAGCATCAACAGGAACTTAGTCATAGGGGAAACTTCATGTCTGGTATCTTTAATTTGGTGTTTAGCTTCTTGGGTGAACTTCTTCAGTTGACCCCAGATCAACTAAATGGGACAGTTGTTTGTTAGGTGTTAGGCATGTTCTCATCTATATCCAGACTTCCAAGGGTTCTCAGGGTTGGAGCATTATGGCTTTAATCTTTGTGCCAACTTTAATCTTTGTGTCCTCACTGCAATCTATGGATATACAAGCATAATCTTGAACCCATACTACTCATTAGAGATTAGATCCTTTTACTAAATAGGTTGTGATTTGAAAGTGGTAATGACTTTAACCCAATTGTCAATGGGCAGCAAAGCATGTCTCATTGTCTAAAATTTCATTATTAATGGCATAAACACCCAAAGCCAATTGTTTTTTTAGGAGTAGTATAAGTTACCCCTTTTGTTTAGAAAGATATAATTTAAATTTATGATTTTTCGTGTTTTACAATTATCTGACCTTGATATGGGATCATTTAAAATTATTAAATATAAAGAGTAGGCTATCATCAAGTTATTTGTCCCTTTGATGGGGCCTTTTTTTATTAGCTGAGGGGACAAGTATTTGAGGGGAACTAGGATTAGGATCTCTTAAGATTTACTTTTGAGATTTGATGTTATGTTTAATTTTTTTAAATATTAGAAGGTTTACTACTTTGAAGCTTACTAGGAATTATTATAAGTCCCATATGGAAAGTTTTTTATTATCTTTATTACTTCTTTTTAATGAGAGTGAATAAGTGAAATATTGTTTATGTGATAAATAACATATGTCTTGGGATGTCTTTTATGATTGGTTCAACAGCTCTACCTACAAATTTTTTGGCATATAGTAGAGCAATTTTTAAATTTTGAAGCAAAATCTTTCATTGAAAATGACTGGTAAGTTTAATTTTATTAGTAATAGACAGGGAGGAGGCAAAAATGTTTTTTAATCACCTTGACAAAAAGGAATGATTAAAAAAGCAGTCTCTTAGATATTTTATTAACTTGATGATAATGGAATCATAGAACACAAGGCTTGTGGGGATCTAAATCATCAACTTTTCTGAGATATGTTATATATCTCAGAATATATATATAACATATATAAATATGTTATAAGGACTGTGAGAAGGCACAATATGACCTAAGATGAACTGTTGTTTTACCTGTGTTGTAGCAACAGCCACTTCCTCTCCCAGTAGTGGCCGTTGACCTACCCAGACAGGGCCATTTAAGAGTCACACTATCTGGGAAACAGTTTTTTGAGAGGTCTGTTTATAATTTTTGATTGGCAACCCTATGAAAAAGATGATGAATAAAGCCTTAAATTTTTAAAATGTTATTAGATAGTAAAGGATTAATTATATTTTGATGAGTTGGGGGAGTCGAAATTTTGAGTTAGTATTTGATGAGTTGCAATTGAACTTGGACTATGTAGTATGAGTGAGGGTTTTATTTTCCTAAATTAATGGGCAAATCTTATAATATATAAAGAGTAATACATTTAGAATTTTTTTATTTTATCTCTAAATAACACCTGTAGCATTTGCAGAGGCCAGTGTACCCAACACCGCTGAGATCAGCCATTGAAGGCTTAACAGGCCATGGTCGAGGCCAATGTCTCTGGGCAATAACTACTATATTTATTTTAGTATCTATTAGACCTTAAATGGCAAAGAGTCATTTTACATTTTTGTTTGGTTATTTTTTGAACCCAATAAACGTTATCAGAAGAGCTGAAATCCTTATTTCCATATGGTTCCTATGAAAGCAACCTTGTTATCATAAATGGCAGGAAATAATATTAATGAGGTTATTTTTGTTGAAGAATTGATTTTAACATAAATCTAAGGATCTTTTAATTGTTTTGTATAATCTGAATCAACTTATAGATTTTAATTATAAGATTATTTATAAGTTTTATTTATATGTATAACTTGAATATGTTATTTGGAGATGGTTAATAATTATTTAGATGTTGTATAAGTCTCATTTGTTTACTGAGGCATTTTGTCATTCATTAGGCTTTGTAACCTCATTTTATAACTTTTTACCTTGGTAAAATTCATTCATCTTATTTTTGAAAAAAGTTTTATCATACAAAAATATAACTATATAGAATATCAAAATATCTTGTAAGAAAGATAAATCTAAAATTATACATACAGTTGATTTCCAGTAAATGAATTCTTCTGGTTGTCTTTACTTTGTAGAAGTCTTCTGTGGAGAAAGACTTAAAATTTATTAGTAAGAGTTTTTAAATTAATGTTAACTTATGGAACTGGAGATCATGACCCAATGAAATATTATATAATTGATTAAATTTAGTAATATATTTCTGTAAACATTTCAAATGTAGGTTTATATTTAAGAAAACCTTATTGTGGGTAGAATGTGGTACCAACTGATTTGTGGAGCAGAATTTTGACTTTAGGAATTTGCATTTAAAAATCTTTGGTTGTTTATGACATCTAATGAAATACTCTTTAATAAACAAATAATAATTTGGAGCATTCAGGTATCCTGAAAATAAAATTACTTTTATTGATCAATAAACCATATTAATATATCTGTGAGTTTAAAATATCCCTATATATTTTATATAAAGACTTTTTGGATCTTAGAATTGAAATAGTCATGGAATTGTTAACTGAAATAATAGCTAAATTCTAACAGTATTTGACTCAATTATTAACACCACTCATTAATTTTATATCAAAAATATATAATATATAAATTAACATAATCAATGTACAATCATTAGTCCTATAGTAATCCCATAAGAAATAGTTGTTAGAAACTGTTGAAAACAGTTTTTTGTAAAGCTTTTATGTTTAAATGAAGACTCAGGGAATTCCGGGAATATTATTAAAAAGTGGATCCTAACTAGTTGTCATTAAAATTTTTAGACTGGAGAGATAGCTCAGGGGTTAAGACTCTGTCTCTCAAGCAGAAGGTCCTGAGTTTGGATCCCAGGTTCCACTTAAAAATGCCAAGTGGAAACAGCTGTGGCCCACACTTTGGTCCTGGTGGGCGGAATCTGGGAAATCCCAGAATGAGCAAGAAGGAGGTAGAAGCAATTCAGGATGATTTCCGAAGTCACCCTTGGTCCTCCATAGGGACACACAGTGCCCTCTGATACACACACACACACACACACACACACACACACACACACACACACACACAAAATAAAAAATTTTTAAATCTTCATATCCATTTATATTTATGTATATATCTTAATATTTTGGTATACAGCACTTTGTATTAAACTGTGAGCATCTTTTAGATCCTACAGCAGGATCTGAGGCAGGGAAGGACCTTTGGCCAGAGCCTGTGTTAATGCTGAAAACACACAGAGGCGCAGTTTTCTACTGGGAAAAAAATCTCATCTTAAAGAGATAACATATTGGGTTGTCTGTTATTCTTGGACGTTTCTGTAGGAAAGCCCGCTGGGAAGATGAGACGTTAACACGGGAAAAGCCAAAACAGGAATCACAGGGGCAGGAATCACAGGGGCAGGTCCTTCGTTACCTATTTATTGGGAGTTGTGCTGGGTACTGGATTCCTCTCCCATCCCAGCACTGCAGCCGCCACAGGGCACGAAGCTTGGAGCCCCCCCTCCCCCCGAGGGCCTGAGCCCAGTCTGACCTGGCTGGAGAGTCCAGTCCTTCAACCTGTCACCCCGAGCCCACATCGCCCCTGGAATCTGGAGCTGGTGCTGGAAGCCTCCCATGTTGTGGTTGAGGGGGCCAGAGACAAGGCAGAGATTTATGATGGGCTGATTTTTCTGTTTGTTCGTTTTTGTAGCTTTAGTTTATGAAATTGCACAGATTGTGAGAGCCTATAATCAGGTAAAATAGGACTTTTCTCTAAGGGGAAATCTAATCTTGAAAATAAAGCAGCCTCAAAAGGGAGCAGATACTTGACTCCCTAACTGTGAGAGGTCTTGTGGTTTTTCTGAGGGAAAGATATATTTTAAAAGTAGCTCCACCAGTTTTTAAGAAGTTACTTGGTTATTAGAAATATTTGTATTATTGATGTTAAAGACACACTAAGCTTGTCTGTTCAGATCCTATGTCAGAGAAAGAAAGATTAAATTTTGTCTGAAGACAGAGGATGAGGGGAAGCTGAAGACAGAGCAGTCTCTTCAGAATAAGGCTCCTCATCATAGTTATTCTTTTTGCTCTGTGTAAGATTTCTTAGTCTGCTTCTGAAGGGCAAGTGTCTATAAGGTTTGAATATCTAAACCAAAAAAGTTGCATAAAGATATTTAAGGAAATGATCTCTCCCTTTCTGTGTGCTTTTTTTTTCATTTTGAAAAAGATCCTAAACTTTCCATTGTTACATATAATATTGCAGACCATAATAACATTTATCTATATGTTCAGACAGCTCATAAAAATCCTGTCTCTTTATCTTAACCCCAGATGCTTCTAGCATCCTATGCATTAAAACCACATAATCTTGCCATTTCCCGTGGGCTTTGCCCATGACTGCTCTGGTGTGCTGGAGAGGCTTCTTGTGGGCATAACCTGGATCTCCCATGATCTTGGTAGACTCCTCTGTTTGGTCTGCTCGTGGTCAGATCCTGAGATCTGATAAAATGAGTTTAACTCACAATAACCAGAGGGCTTTGGATATTTGCCATTCTGAACCTCACAGTGTTTTGTGACTGATTTTATTAAGAAGTCCAGATATCATACACACATAGGATGCAGTGTCAAATACAAAGCAGGGTATGCAGGGATCCCCTATTAACACAGGCTGGAGGCAGCTGGGCTCAAAGCTGAGAAACACAGATTCCTTAGAATCACAGGAAACAAGGGTTATTATGTCCTGCTCCCAACATTCCAGGAGCTGGCATGTGACAAGGTGTTCCCATCTCCAATCTCCAGCCAGTCAAGGTCTAGGAAGTCTGTCAATTAGAGGATAAGATGTCATTGTTTCTCAGGAACATGGAGAAAGGTAGCGTGTTCCCCTACAACTGTGAAACATGGAGGATAGAACTTGACTTTCCACCTGGAAAGGAAGAATACACAAGACTTTCAAGGTGACCAGTTTGTTGAGTGGAGAGAATGGACATGCTGGACAGCTTCCGACCCAGTGACAAGCTTTTATTTTTCTCAGCACCTCAAAGACTGTGGATGGTTGTCATAGATACAGGTGTCAGCTATATATATGGTTGAGGGCTCAAGCTCTGGGCACATTTGTAGAGAATTAGTAATTAAGCCCAGAGCGAACCTGTAAGAGATTGTCTAGTTGAAGGGGAGGCCCAGCCCATTATTGGTGGAACTAGGTCCTGGTTAGATGAGTAAAATACAGAGCGTTGGTTGAGGAAGTATACATCCTTCTGTACACTTGGCCAGACATGCTAATCTGTCAAGTAAGGATCGTCCCTCTCGCACCTTTTATGAGGAGATGATGTGGCCAGTTCCCTCAGCCCTGATGTTGGTGTGAGCTTTCCTGCCAAGCTAGACTTAGAACTGTAACCAGACTATCTTAAGAGAATAAACCCCTTGTTCCCTTAAGCCATTTGATGGTTTTATCAGCAGCCATGCAGGATAACTGCAACAAGACCCAAGGGTGACTTTGGGAACCACCCTGTGTTGTTTTACCTCTTTATTGCTTTGCTCTGGTTTCCCAGGCTCTACTTTCCAGGGCCAGTATTTTAGGCTGATGCCATTTCCTCCTGGCATTTTTACATGAAAACTGGAATCTAAACTCAGGTTCTTTTGTTTGTGAGACAAAGTCTTTAATTCCTGAGCCATCTCTCCAGCCCTGTTGTAACCATTTTTATGGCATTCCTAGAGTGGCATTCTACTTTCTCAAACTACTACAACTTATCATTTGGAATTATTTTAAATAATGCCTAATCTGTAACTGATACACGTATACACTCACTTATTAATATCAGCAAGAATTTACAGATTTTTTTGAGCTAGTCCTTCGGGTTCTAAGGAAGAGTTTGAAAGCCAAATCACACAGAAAGCCCTGGTTAAACACATTGGGTCACAAAACAAAACAAAAAAATATAAATTTTATTCTTGCAAACCTTCTTCCCTGTGTAGCCCATGGGCTATGTCCATCCATAAGATAGGCCTGTATTCAATGATTACACATCTACTAGGATAATTCTGCTGCTTTCTTCAGGTGGAATGTAATTGCAAAGCAGCAAGAGATGACCCTTTTACTCCTCTTGATTTGCCATGACAACAGTAAACAACTATATTCCTAGGTTCTCCTTGAAGGAAGCAATAAGGCACCTCAGTATATTACTTCACAGTAGCATTAGCCTTATGCCTAGACACATACTTGTGAGACAAAGTCTTTAATCCCTGAGCCATCTCTCCAGCCCTGTTGTAATCATTTTTATGGCATTCCTAGAGTGGCATTCAACTTTCTCAAACTACATTTATCATTTGGAATTCTTTTAAATCACGCCTAATAAGTAGAATCAAGAAAATTGATAGCTTTTATGTTTCTTTCTCTGTAAGCCAGAAAGTTTCAGCAAGATCTTTTATTTCTTGGTGGCAATTGCATGAACTGTCACTTTGACATTGTATCAAAAGATGGAGATAAATATGAAAATTAACAAATATTACTATCAAATCCACTTCAACACATTTAGAATAACAGGACATGGATTGTGATGTTTTTAGAAAAATACAAGTTTTTTATTAAACAAAAAATAAAATTCATTAAAATGGAAAGGCATGTACAAAAATTTTATAAATATCAATGCAGTGTAAAGCGAATAGTTTTTACATAAAACCTATAAGTATAAATATGAAAAAGACATAAATAAAACTAAACAAATTAATACTAAATCAACTTAATAAGTGGATTTGGAAAAATAAATAACAGATTTTCCTAAAGTTAAATATTTTTAACTCTGCTTGCTTATTCTACTGGCAGGATATTATCTAAGTTAATTTAAAAATTCCATGACACCACGCAGGTGTGACTGTCAATTGGTCAAGAAGAGCCACTCAGGATGACCTCAGGCCTCAGTCCTCACTCAGCCTTTCTCCAAGCTGCGCTGCTGAAGACAGGGCTCTCACGATTTCCACTCTGACGATTTCCCAGGCACACGCGCTGTGTTTCTTCTCCTCCAGGTAGAGATGGAGTCCCCGGAAGTACTTCTTCAAAGTCACCTGCACCTGCTCAGCCGCCAGCGCAGATTCTTCCTGTGCACTGCCCTGCACCAAGCAGGTCTCTAGCTGCTCCAGCTGCTCCAGCTGCTGGTGGAGTCCAGGGAGGAGCTCCTGCAGGAGGGCCGCCTTCCAGGCAGCAGAGGAGTCCTCTGTGTTGAACAGGTTGAAGATCTGCTGCAGCAGCTCATGCAGGACAGACGCGGCCTGGGCTCCGTGGAGCTGGCTGTCATCCACCATCCGCTGGGGGAACCGGAAATCCCTTCTGTCCTTCAGACACGAGAAAGGGGACACCCTCCTCATCTGACCCAGGAGCTCAAAGGTCTTCCTGCTGAGCAGGGCAGAGTTCTGAGGCAGGTCACAGCCCAGAGATCCCACAGGACCATAGCTGCACAGCACCAGGGCGGCCAGTAGAGGGAGCAGGAGAGCCATGGGGAACTGCGGGTGATGCTGGTCAGCTGGGATGAACTAGGTCAACCTTGGAACCTAGGTTCTCTGAAGACATTCTGTGCATGCATGGCTCTTAAATACAGAAAAAATTATTTTCATTTTCTGTACATTTCTTGACAGTTTTACTTCTCTTTTTTGTTTCCATTTTTTATTAGCTGTATGGCTAATGGTAATGTTAGGTTAAACTATTACGTTTTCCAAAAGTTATATTACACAGTAAGTTTCGAATATGGCAAGTATAAACAATGTTCATCGTTTTAGTGATAAATGTGTGAATTCTGTATACCAAGTGTTAACTTGTATAAATCCATACATGGAGATTCATTATTTTTTTCATATACACACTGTCCTCTGGTTCTAGGGAAAATTGTTTGGCCCTGATTCTCAATTCTAATTCTGTCACTCATATATTACATGGAAAATTTTGCTTCCTCAGATTTATGGAGTTTCATATTTATTTAAGGATTTCCCATACCGTTCATAATGAAGAAAAGGGTTTTATTTACCCTATTTGTTCATGCACAGCAGAGGCCAGTGGCTGTCAGTGAATGTGTTTCTCTGGGGTTTCTTTCCTGAGGAGTCACACAGGGTGCATGGCGATGCTTCACCAGAGTCACAATCAGGATTCATGTCGACGTCTCCTTGTCCATTCTTTTTTTCATACGCTCCTTTCATGTACCAACAACCCTAGGAGCAATCGTTGCTTTCTTTGGGCACTTAAGAGCATGAAGATTCGAAATCCAAGGTCATGCTATGTGCAGTACTGCTTCACCCCAGGCATGGTCACTGCATGTAGTGATGCCCCCTCTGTGGAGCGACAGTGTGCCTGCAGCCCACACTCATCAGGCGCCTTCCTTAGAGCAGGCTCCTCACAATCTCCTAACTTTACGACCCACAACTGAGGGAGTCTTGCTTCTTTGTTAGCAAAACAAGATATTCTTCAATATTCCCGCCCCTCTCCTAGAGTGCTTGGTTTGGAGGGTCTGCATTTCCAGTAATTTTCTTTCAATGATTCATGTTCCCAAGTATCAAAATTAACTACAATCCCCAGATACTGATGGCAAATGTTTCCTCGAAGTAGCTAGCAAGATAAGTCTTATTTTGTTTCACCAGCAAATCTTATTTTGCTAAGTACAGTTTTTGTTGTCTAATTATCTTACTTAAGCTAAAGAATCCTTTTTACCTGCAAATGATCTGAGCTGGACACAGGAATCATTAATGATGGTGTCCTTTACTAGAAGCACATGTCATAGAAACCAGTGATCTGTCGTCATGGTGCTGGTGGGACTTTTTGCTCTCCAGTTGCCAGGCTGTTCTCAGCTAATACATCAGGGGATGGCCGACATTGTTTCATTTCTTCATAGTTTTTCATTCTGATTTCTTTTCCTTTGGTTTCACTAGTAGTTAATGGGCTAGAGTTGTCTAGCTGCCCCTGTATTAGATCCTAGCGTGTGATAACACAAAGGGAAGTAAAAGAAGCAGCAGGTTGCATTGTTTGCTTTTCTATAATTTTCACAACTTCGGAGTTTTTTGTTTTGTTTGGAAGAAAACATAAGATGTTAAGTCTGGATGTCTTGAAAGTGAAAGTGACAGAAAAGAATGTAATCCCTTGCCCCTCACTGCCCTCCCCCAGGATGCAACTGAAACTTAGCAAAATAGCAAAATGTGAGTCATCCAAGTTGGGAGTTAGGAGGCATGGCAGCAAGATATGGAAGCCAACACTGAAGTGCACAGAGGCAGAAAGATGGATGCCGAACAGCAGCTCACGCACACGCACACACACACGCACACGCACACGCACACGCACACACACATGCACACATAAAGTGGGCTGGGTCAGCTTTTCAGACACTTCTCTCCTTTGAGTCAGATGTGATGACTCACTAGTAGAGAAGAGGACAGTCAACCAAATAGCTTACGGTTGTTTGTCAACCAGATCCCAGTCATAACACTAATTCTCTCTGGCAAAATAATAGAGACTAGTCTTGTCTGGGTACTTCACATAGTTAATAATCCACTCAAGCAATTGAAGAATGTTTTGGGAAACCTAAAAATGTAAATAAAGGAAATTAGATGATCCCAGAAGATTCCAGTTTCATATAGAAAATACTAATAAAGGTAGTATTAATGATCCTAAAAATAGTATCATGGACTATGGCTAGCTCAATGGGTTGCAGGGCTTGATATATAAGCACATAAATTTGATGCCCCAGTAGCCATGTAAGAAGGTCTGTGCATGTCTGTGCATGCACTGAAAGACAAAGAAACAAGAGGATCTCAGAGGCCACCAGATAGACTCAGTAAGCCCCAGGCTCACTGGGAGACTCTGTCTCAAGGCAATAAAGTGAAGAGTGATGGACAGGACACCCAGTGTCTTCCTCTGTTCTCCACTTGTACACACATGCATCCATTCACACAGATGGTCTGCACACACATACCAAACACACTCACTGCATGTACTCTCTTAAAATTTGTTTTGAAAATTAAAATATTCATTTAAAAATGATACCACCTATTCGTGAAATTAAGTTACACCAGAATTTTTTTTGCATGCTAACTATAGACTGACCAGTAATCTGACATCTCTGAAAATATTTTGTCCATTGTAAGAGCAAAAGGATGGGAGGAGCAACGATTTGCAAGATTCTCAACAATAGTTGGGGCCAAAGCAATCATAATGGGACTTTGCATGCCCTGCGCAATGTCCAGCGCACTGTTGCCCTCATAAAGTCTAGCATCTGTTAAGGGCACCGAGACCCCTGGAGGCAAGGGATTGACAGCCATAGTAGTGATCTTATGCTTAAGGGGAACAAGAGAAAGGGCTTATGGAAATGCCACTGGGTCCTTATATGTCATTGGAGAGGAGGACCCAGTGGAGAGTTAGGCGTACACAATAAAGGACTCTCTGGGAATTGGGGGAGAGGCACTGGGGGATGAGGAGGGGGAGGAGGGGGTTCGGGGGGAGGAGGGGGGAGGGAGGGAACTGGTAAAAAAATTTTAAAATGTATAATTAAATTTTTAAAAAAAAAATTAAAAAAAATAAAATGTTGTTAGTGAGGTAGTCACAAAACAAATAAGATTAACATTATTTATAAGAAATACTCTATGATAAGTAAAGTTTAAAAAAAAAGAAAATATTTTGTCCATTCAATACTCTTATTGAAGTTGATCTTCTTTATGTAACACTTTTGGAGAGAAACGTAAGTCCAGAGGAATGAAATATTCAAAACATAGCAATAATCCAAGGCCAGTACTTTACCAAAAGGTAATACACTAGCTTGTCTGGAATAGACATTAAGTGGGGGGTGAAAAACAGAACTGCACATGTGAGTTATAATCCAAGGAGAGGCCTCTGCATGAAATCAACAAATCAGAGAGACTGAAGTGACAAACCTTTTTCCTACAAACTGAAACAAATTCACTTTAGATAATCCTTAAGATTTTGTTTTTCATAATACTCTTAGCCAATATATAGATCAAAATATAGTTTAGTCATAAAAGATAATGTAATAAAGAATTCTCTTTATTAATAAAATATCTCACTTTAATAGAAAATGAGGTATGCTTTTTAACAAAAAAGTAAAATAAGTTTTGTGACAAATGGGAGAGTTTTAGGTTAATAGATCATTTAAGTATATCCTAAATGTGTGGCAGTGGTAGTTAGATTAAAGTTTAATGCTAAAATGGTGGAAGTAATTTGAAAACTGTGATTCTGAGATGATTACCAAACCCAGGAAAAGAGTACTATTAGCTCTCATGTAATATATGTAAATAAGAACCTAATGGAATATAAAGTCGATGTAGTTCTCCAGGATTCCCTTGCCCCTCATAGACTGCATGTCTGTAAGCTCCTTTCTTTCTCTCCTTTAAGAAACTCTAATTTAATTCTCCAGGAGTGTTCTGTTTCAATTTGCAGGACACATAAAACCATTCCCCTGCAACATTTTAGCGAACAGATCTAGCTCAAAAGTCTATATCAATATTATGTCGTGTGCTGCTCAAACTCTTAATTCAATAATTATGCCCCTTAACCATCCCCCATTTGCTTGGGGATTTGTAAATATTTTTTAAAAAAGGTCTTCTGAAAATGTTATGCTATATTGGCAAGATTGTTAAAAGTTTTGAGAAGGAGATGGAAGTATTTGTGGAACTACCAATTTCTGGGATATAAATATTTACAGGAATAATTTCTGCTAACGCTGTTGGAACTGTTGCCCCTAAACAAGGAATTAAGGTGACAGACCCATTTTACTTAAAGATCTAACAAAAATGTGCCTGAGATTAAATGCCTCAAGAAAAAATTAATAATTGATTTCATGGAATGGATAAATACTCTTAAGGACAACATTAATTGACTGGGTCTAAAGGTCCAGGCTATAAAATATCATGTTACCATCAATTGTCATTATAACCATATATACATATGCATATAGGCCTTACAGCAACTCAGGATTCAAATAAAAAGTTATTTAAATGAAGTATGGTCTTCTCATAACAGTACAGTTGACCTCAGTCAACTTCATAAAGAATTTTTTTCATTACAACATTCTCACCTTTTAGGTATCTCTGGACATCAATTTGCTGATGCCATATAAGAAACCTGCATTGCCTTAATGCCCTTACTCTAATCCATAATCAAGCAACTCAAATATTAATCATTCTAATTGTCATAGTTTTATTAATAATAATTATAGACTGCTTCTATCTCCAAGAAATCCAGAGAAAACTGCTAACTCAAGAAAAGCAAGCTTACCTAACCATAATGCTTCACAAAAAGAAAGGGGGGAAATTCTGGAATTTCAATCTTCCCTCTGTAGCTCAGTCTTCAACCACATATCCTGACTCAGTGCAGCCTGAATGTCTTTGGAAAACCGAAATCTGCAGAATGCCAAGGTCAAAGTCCTCATCTTTGTGGACTGAGCAATGCTTTGGATCCCGAGTAAGGTTAAACCTCCAGTGAACAGACTGTAGAGAATCAGGAATAGTTTAGAAGAATGAGACAGCTGCCACTTGTTGCCACTACTGAAGGAGTTGCTTTAACTAAATCTACCTAATCTGCTTATTCGATCAATAGTTACTTAGAAAAAGTGCCTTCTGAAATTCTTCATCAAAAAACAGCAAGTCCTCCAAAACAAATCTAGCATAAAGCCTTCGGCTGTAGACCGCCTGGCTGAGGTTAGCTGCTAAAGAGAAGAGTTTGGAGGAAGTTTGGCTGGGAAATGCAGTGCTCTGTCCAAGCAGATACAGATCAGATCAACATGCTGTTTAGCAGAATTCCCTGATTACACAGATGACTGCATTGCGAAATTAACTTGAAATTTCCTCATTGCTGCATTCCTGTTCATTGCTTTTTGTATTCAATGTTGCCAGCAGAGTCCATGAGAGAGTCACAGTCGTCCCATGGCTGTGTCCCTTGGGTTTCTTGGAATAACCTTGGGACCATACTGAAATGTAGGATTCCAAGTATTCTTTGGCACTTGCTTTCTGAGAATGGCAAATGCATTTTTCTGTGGATATAAAGCAGAAAGATTGAATTTAAAAAGCATCTATACTAACAAAGATGTTGCTCAGTTATCATCAGGATAACTTATATAGAACTCAAAATAAGCATATTTCAATTAAACTAAAGACAAATATATGTCTATAACTTAAAAAAATAACTTTGGTGACATCACAGATGCAACCAAAGTTGCCATTTTAAATACACGGTTTTAGTTTTGACAAATACATCTCATCATGGAATCAACATCAAAATAATGAGTGCTTCCTCTCCCCAATAACTTTCTGTGTGTCACTTTGCCACCTGTTTTTCTTCAGTGTTATTGCCCCACGAGTCTATGTGTTGTGTTTGTACCACGGACAATTGCGAACACCATGACCCTCCACTCCTCCTGCCTTAAGTTCACAGACTCCGCCCACCACACAAGCGCAAACCCACGCTTCGTCTGCTATACGTGGGATCTGGGGGACTCGGACCTTCGCCTGCAAGCGGAGCTAACCCCGAACCACCTCTTGGGGCTCCACAATAACTTTCTGTGTCAGTAACTTGCACCTGTCTTTTCCTCTTATAGCCAAAAGATGTTTTGTACAAATTTTCTTAAGTTTCACAGAATGCCACACACAGCAATACCCAGCTTATGATCAGTTTCTTTAACATGTGGAGGGATTTGAGGCTCACAAATCATATCAGTAAATGTTTCCTCGAAAAGTATCCTGTTAAATCAAGTTGCTGGTCTTGTAATGAAACATGGTAGAGGACAACTTGCTGAAGTCTGGTCTCTCCTTCCATCATGTGGCTTGTGGGTATCAAATTCAGATTGTCAGTCTCAGCATCAAACAACTTTAGCCACTGAACCATCTCACCAGTCCCTTTATACCTCTTTTAACCAGAGTTTAATCCAGTCTATGGGATTGTACTGCCCATCTGTTCATGTAGACTCTTTCCTTCTGGGAGTTCTTTTATAGACACATGTAAAGGTGTCTCACTAATGCCTAGACATTTCTTTTTTATTTGTGTCTTTCATGAATTTTTATTTTTATGATGTTTCATTCATGACCATAGTGAATTTGTGATATTTTAACACCTTAATCCCTATTTCTACACCCCTCTTCTTCCCATTTCAATCTTCTTCTTCACCAGTGCCCCCCCCTATTTTCTTATTTTTTTTCATGAGGGGCCAACTAAGTTTTATCTGGGTTGTTTTTGATGACATGTACCTGAGTACTTGCTGGGGCGTGAATCCTATGACAATGGATATTCCATTGAAGAAAACAGCTTCCCTTCCCTGTCCCCCATCCATCAGCTTTGAATCTCATCAGTCTCTCTGGGTGTGGGGCCTCTTGAGAGCTTTCCCTTTCTGTGGTGAAATGTACATAGAACAAATCCTGTGCTGCCATGTGGAAATATACATAGCTCCAGTCAGTTCATGGGTGCAATAGTCCTATCATGTCCAGAACATAATGTCTGGCAGCACTTCTGCCCCCCTTCAGGTTCTTCCAACTCCCTTTTCTGTGATGTTCCCTGAATCTTGGGGAAGGGGCACTTAGATGTTCTGTTTAGTGCCAGTTTCCATCACTTATTTTCTGAACTTTTGCCAGTTTTGATTTTGGAAGCTTTGCAACCTATGGGTATGATGACTACTAGTCAGGGTTCTCTACAGCCACGGAATCAACAAAATGAATATATAAAAAGGGAATTTATTGAGTTGGTTTAAGAGATATGGCCAAAGTAGTCCAACAATGGTTGCCAATAGCTTCTCAGTCCAGTAGTCTAGTGGGTGAGGCCTGAAGCCTGGAGGATTCCTGGAGAATCTTTAGTCACCTTGAAGACTTGGAGGGTTGGAGAGCTGGAGGGTGGAAGAAGTGAAGAAACCAAGAGGGAAGAGCATTTTCTAGCACAGCTTCAGAGAATCTCTTCCAGGTCTTTCTGTTCTGTGGTTCCTTTTACCTGGTGTACTACTGGGAAGTTCCAATCAGATCTGGATCTGGTCTTTGTATTATAAATGTATTGATTTGGATAATCTCTTCAGGTAATCTGACTAGCTTATCTTATTTAATGCCAGGTGTGATCAAGTCAACACCCAAGATTAACTATCACAATGACAAATGTTTAAAAGTCAGTTTAATATGGCATCTTTATAATTAAACATTAATAGCTTGAATACTACCTAGGGCATGTGTCCTCCCCTCTCATAGGTTCTTGTTCTGTTTGTTGTGCAGCATCAGGAATATGATCCCTGATGAGAAGTGGGCTTTAAACCTAATCAGAAAGCAGTTGGTTGTCCCCTTGACATTCCTGCCACTATTACACTGATGGTCACCTCTTGCCACGGTGGCCACTATTGCAGCTGAGAGCTTCTATACACTGATGAGACTTGATTGATTTTCTCTTACAGCAACTTGAATAGTACTTTCTGGTATTCTGAAAGCTGTCCAGCATGGAAGAAGCTTCCAGACTCATTCCAGCTGACACTATTTTTATCCATGTCCTGTGATCATTACATGTTGCAATTTCGGCAATAGGATCTTACTGTCAGCTTTTGGAGGGAAACCAAGAGAAACTTGTAGACAAAATGCTGTCCAATAGCATCAAATGCTATGAAGAATCTTCATATAGTAAGAGTCAATAAAATTAAGAAATTTCATTGTTATATTATTTAAATAAATTATGAATCTTTTTAAACTTTAGCAACTACTCTGATTAGTTTGTAATCATGAACTTGCTCTCCTAGCACAAAAATGGAGCCTGACTGAAATCTTAGATTATTGTTAGTTTTGTTTAATTATAAAATAGTTTATAATTTAGTTGTATAAATCTTATATATAACACAATTTTGGTTTATTTGTGCTGAGAAATGTAAAAGTTCATGTTCTTTATTGTATGTGCCCCTTATTGTGGTGATACAGACCAAATCTATGGTACCTTCCACGTTTGCCTGGAAGAAAACATAAAGGAAAACCTTCTTGACTGTGATGCAACAAAACAGACAGACAAAGTAAAAACAAATACATTAGGGGCTATGGAGATGGCTCAGTGGTTGAAGTGCTTGCCATTCAAACAAAATGACAAGCATTAGGATCTCCAGATACCAAGTAAAATTCCAGGCAGCTATGGTGACCTATCTGTAATCCCAGTCCCAGAAAGTAGAGCCTGGGAATCATGAGAGAAAGCTGGCTAGATAGACTAGTTCTATAGGTGAGCTAGAAAATCAATTAGAGTGTCAAAATAAAAAATGTGGAAGAACAATTGAGAATGATTCCTGATATCACCCTTGTGCCTACAAACATGTATATGAAAATGGAAAAAATGTACTATATCAAAATTCCATGAAATTTGTCCATTGGGCATAATAAAAGGCAGTATTTGGAACTGAAGAAAATATTTGCACATCACATGTCTGCAATAGAATAATATATGCAGACTGTGAAAAGAACTTTTGCAACTTAATAAGAAAGCATGCAATAACTTAAAATTGGCAAAAGAATTGAATGGACATATTTCCTATTTAGGCACATATAATCAACAACCATATTATTTTAGTTTGAATGCTGTGTCTTCCCAAAATTCATATGTTGGAGTCTTAATCCCTAAAGTGATGATTTTAGGATGTAGAACTTTTACCAAGCAATTAAGTCACAAATCCACGGGATTTATGAATGGAATTCATGAACTTACAAAAACATTCCAGAGAGTCTTCTATTTTGGTGTGTCAGGACACTTCCAAATGTTACTATTTATTAAACCAGGAATGGATTTCTCATCAAACAACAAATCTGCCAGCACTTTGATCCTCCTGGTTTACAGAATTGTAGAAAACAAACTTCTAATTTTAATGAATGACCTAGTTAATAACATTTTGTTGCAGCAACTAAAATGATGCACGTGTGATGCCGAGATGCTCAACAATGCTAATCATAAGGTAGATCAGCTGAAAATATAGTGAGGTATCACTTCATACCCATTAGGATGTTGACTACCAAACACAACGCAAACTAAACAAAACGTGTTGTTAAGATTGTGGAGAAATTGGAACATGTGTGCAACTATTAGTAAGAACATAAAATTGGGTCTTGCAATTGAGTCTTAAGGGAAAATATTAGATATTCCAAAAACAAAAACAAGCAAATAGAGAGACAGACAAAAGGCCAAGAGGAAAGTATAAAAGGATTTTCAGATCCAGAAATTCTAACCTAATTCTGGGTATATGTAAAAGAATTGAATTGAAAGTTTGAGGAAATTTGTATTTGTGTTCCTAACAGCATTATTCACAAAAGCCCAAATTTGAAAGTCTATCCATAGATAGATGAAAATGAACACTTGTTATAATATTCAACCTTGTATCTATCTCCTTAAGCATTTTGATACAGTGATTTTGACAACATGGGTGTTTTCATAGCCCAGTTTTGCATGATTCTTAACAGCTATCAAAGATTAACCTGAGGGCTGGAGAGGTGGCTCAGGGGTTAAGCCTCCGCCTTGCAGGCTGTAGGTCCCGAGTTCGGATCCCAGATCCCACGTATAGACGCCAGACAGAAGCGGAGGTGGCCTGCGCTTCTGGTCCTGGTAGGGCGGAGCTGTGAATCCCGGGGCAGAAGGAGGTGGAGGCGTCCATGGTGGTTCGCAAATTCGTCCGTGGTTCTACACATACACAGACACACACATACACACACACACAGACACACGCGCACGCACATACACACAGTTGAATAAATAATAATAATAATAATAAAAATTTTTTAAAAAAAGATTAACCTGAGACAGTAGCTCCAAGTTCATTATCTCACATCAGTGGAAATTAAAAACACAGACACTCAAGGAAGTATGCAAAGCAGAAGCAGGTTTTGTTAAGAGGAATTACAAACAAGTGAGAAATTGAGGGAAAGAAATTGAATTGAGATTAATTGAGAGAAACCCCTAAGAGTGGGAAAGGTTTCCAAGAGAATGAAAAACTGTGGGATGCACGGCAGTCACAAAAGTCAGATATGATATTATCCTACTTATGTGAAATGTTTATCAACATGTTCCAATATGGGCTGGCAGGAGCCTAATGAGGAGCCAAAAGTCAATAATGAGTTCAGAGTTCCATCTTCACAAAAGGAAACATTCTGAAGATGAATTGGACAATGGTGTGAATACACTGTTAGTTTTAGAGCCGTAACAACTGTCAGTGGCTTTTCTTAGAGAGATATGAACAAATGTTTTGGGGTTTGTTTGGTTTTTTTTTTTTTTTTGGCCCAGATAAGGTGCCAACAATTGACCAAAGAAATGATTTTGAACAACAATAGCTTAGTGGGCAAGTAGAGTTTATTGCGGTTCCTTAAAGCATGACTGAGGGTTACTTACCACAGCATGGGTGAGTCAAAGGTAGCCATCAAAATGTGGACCCCAGCATGCATGATGACAGAACTTGCAGGCAGGTGAACTGGAAAGTCTCCTCTTTCTAAGCAATTGTTTACTGCCTGTGTCTTGTGAATCTTGTAAATTTAATGAGCTTCCTGACCCTTGTGAGTTTCATTAGCTTCCTGAGCCTCAGGGCTCTCCCACCTCTTTTCAGGAGGGAGTGTTCAGCTCAGGGAAACAGCTACACAATACTCTATTCATTCCTCTGACTCTGGCCTTTTCTTCTACCCCTTTCACATGTTTCCTGGACCTGTAGGGAATAAGAGATTTATGATTATTTTATTCAAGTTATAGCTGAGCACTGTGCCACTATGCCGCAACAAGAGCCACTTATTCTGAGCCTCCACAACAGTTGGGAATCTCCATAGTAACCACAGTTCACTGAGGGGAAATAAAATTCTCTCCATAACCAAGGCTGATAGCATCAGTTATTTATGGTCATAAACATAAATGTTTAGAAAGAAATTTGACAGAAACATCACATCCATTTCATAAAACAATTGCAGTAGCATCCCACTAGGTTATCACCTCCCAGCCAAGCGTTTTTGGTCTGACTTACAGGTCCAGATGTGGAACAGGTCTTAAATCCAATCAGAAAAAAACAGTCAGTTGCATCTATAACACTTGTGCAATTATTGCTCCAGTGAGGATCTCTTGCTCGACATGTCAGTGGTATTGGCACAGGATCCATAAACGAGTAGTACTATTTGTGATAATTCCCTCCCAGCAGCCTACATAGAATGTTCCAGTCCTGTGAAAATCAGCAGGTAGGAAGAAACTTCCTAGCTAGTGCCAGTTTTATTTCTCTATGTCCTCCAACCAGAGTTTGGAGTGTTCAACAATAGGGACACACTACCTAAATCTGACATTGTGACTAGGAATAATGGAAATAGCCTGAATTGGAGGGCAGCATACAATTCATAAGTACATTATGCACAGGGATTTTCATTTAATAAACTTAAAATTACTGAGAAATATCTTTTTCTACCTTCTTAATTTGTCTTTGCTTGAATTCTTCCACTGATGTCTCTCAAAATTCTTCCAGATGCTTCTCCAAATCTGTAAGTCGCTCAATAGTCAGCTTTGTAGCAAGAAACCCTTCCATTTCCTGTTCCAAGCAAATATGAGCAGGGACAATGCAATGTGAAAAGGTCCCATCATCTACACTATTTGTTTCATCAAAAGAGAAGTGTTTGGTAATGTAACATGGAGGAAAGACGCTATTCTACTAATGCTTTATGATCCATGGTCATTTTTCTTAAACCTGCTTGTCATAGGGTGTTGACGGGGTGCTTCAAGTCTCCTCAGTTCTAACAATCTCAGCAGGGCTTTCCTGAGCTGCTCAGCCCAGCTCAGGCCCCACAAGGAAGAAGGCTGCACAGCAGCCTACCATGTCTGCCCCTGAAATTGGCTTCTCCGTTCTGACAGGCCTGGGGACAGTGCTGAGGATATGGCTCTTCCATTGGCCACATCTGGCTGTCCAAAGGGCCCAGGCAGGGGGCATAGTCTTCACATCAGTCTGCTTTCCTACAGGGGAGGGGACATACCATATACTTTGGGGAAATAACTCTGTCCTTTTGGAACAAGTTTATTTTTTTTTATCTACGCTATTCAGTCATTTATGTCTTTCTCAAACTATTGTCTTTAAAGTCTTCCAGAGGCTTCTCATAATGAAATATATATGATTCTGAGTAATCTTAGGTTCTCATGTTCTTTTTTTCCCTCTGGTTTGACTCAAGTTTTGCCATATTTGCTTTCAAGTGACCTGAGCAGGTTCATATGTTTTTCTTATTTTTCTTTTCCTTTCATGATCTGAAATGCTGTAGCACCTTACAAATCAATTTACATGTTGGTATACATCATTCAGATCTGTCAAAGCTTCTCTATCTCACGAAGTTTGCATTGAAACATAAAGTTGAGGAAATCCAGAAAAGCCCTATACTAGTTACAACTTCCTTGTAGAATTATCTTCTTTCTTTGAATATTTTTTACATTTATTCTCTTTTTCTCTTTCTGCACGTAAGTGCATGTCTATCAGAGTCAATGTGTGGGGGTAAGAGAACAACTTATGCAAATTGCTGCTTCCCTTCTACCATTTGGGTTCTGGGACTCGAACTCAGGTTGTCAAGTTTAGCAATAAATGTCTATACCTGAGCCATCTCAATAATCCTTAACTTCTTTCTTAACTCTTAAAGAGACATATTATATATGGCCCGGTGAATAACTCAAATACCAAAAAAAAAACCATGATCAATGGTTTTTCTTCATCAATGACTGTTCTTCATTTATTATCCTCACATGCAGACACTTCAGAGGGTGACAACAAAGTGTTCCTAATGGCTCAGACAAGTCAGTCCATCCAAGGCTGGTTTCCCTTGTGTTTCCCAGGTTATCCAGCCTTCATCTTGAGAAACGATAAGTAGTTATATCACTCAGTCTCTCTGCTTTGGGAGCAGTCAAACCAATCTCATCCACCTTCATGTCCCAAGCTTCGTAAGCTAGACTCTAAGAGGGTCTTTTATCTTTAGTTGAAAGTCTTCCTCAATCCAAGCAGTTGATTGGCAGAGTGTCTCCCTGATGGTCATCATTTCCTCTACTGGGAAGTTATCTTTCCCTTTCTTTTTTTAATGTTTGTTTTTATTCTTTGACAGTTTCATGTGTGAATACAATGAATTTATGGCATTTATCCTCACATATTACCAGATCACATCCTCCCTCTTTCTGACATTGAAAACATTCTTCTTTGCAGCCAGACTTCCTCCTACTTTCATGTCTTTTTGCATGTTGTCCCACTGTTCATCTGGGTTGCCTGTACTGGCATTTGTCTGAGCACTTGCTGGAGCAAGGATGACATATCAGTGGAAAGTAAGCAGTAGGCTTGTCCCCCACCTAGCGTTAACCTTCAAAAGTTGCGTGTGATTCTTCTGACTCTCTGTGGCCCTCACCACCGCTATCACCTGAAAAATCGACCTTTGCTGCTCACAATGCTTTGCATTCTCCTGCACTTCAGGCAGCCATAGTTCTCTGTATAGAACACCTTCCATTGTAAAAGGTTTGCACCTCAGCCAAGACCTGAGAACTACTCTAAATGTACTTATGAGTATTTAGATGGCAGTTTGATGTCACATCCTTATTGCAAAATCATATCCACTGGTCAACTATTAAGGTACCTCAAGTTTTCATACACAACTTAAGGGAAGAAAAGGAGAGGGGAGATACAGCCCGTTGTGGTAGAAAGGTGTGGCAGATAGCAGAAGCTGGAGGAGGCAGAGGAAGATAAGGCTGAGCTACCAAAACCTCTAAGCCCACACACTGTGGCTTGCTTTCCTCCAGCAAGTTTCCGTCTTCTAAAAGTGACCAACCAACAGTCTTGCTGATGGGAGTCAGCTTGTATCCCTGAGTCACTTACCATGAGTTTCCTAAGATTTCAGTCTGTGGGTTGCGGGGCTGCCACTCAGCAAAGGATCTTTTCAAAATGGAGTCTTGCATTTGTTATTCCAAATCCAGTCTCTTCCAATACCCACTTGGCACTTTGTTTGAGTTGTTGGTCTTCCACCTGACTGTCATCTCACTTTTGGAATTAGATCACCTCCCACAAGCACTGGGTCTCTGTGCCTAAGCGTGGTAGCTATCTTTCCTACTTCCTCCCACTTTGGGCTATCATTCATTCCTGTCCTAATGCTGTGTGACCTTAAGATCCAACCCTGGCCTCTATTCTAATGTCTTTCTTAAAGCCATCCTATGTTATCTTTCTTCATTAACAAATCTTCGCTTTCCCCATCAATTTGTTATAATAACCTTTAGTTCTTCCACTTTCTCAGCTTGTGCATATTAATAGCCATAAATGTCACCATTACTTTTGTTGAAAAAAATGTACGGATTTTGATTTAAATAAACTGTAAGAAGCCTTTACTGATGTGAGCTAAGTAAAATACAATGCAAAATAAATAAATAAATAACATGAAATGCAATTTTGAAAATTTTAATGAAATATAAGTTAAATTTGTTACTATATGAAACTGTATAAATGCAATAAGAACAATATATGCAAATGTAATAGAAATAAATAGGTAGGTGAAAATTAATCAAGGCAATAAGTTATCTGTGAAAATAAATAGATGGAAAAATAAGTCAATCAGTTATCTCTGAGGAACTGAGATCTCTGGATGTAAATATTTTTATCATACACTTGGTTAAAATTATTGTAAATTAAAATTGCTAAACTAAATCAAATATGACTAACATGGAAGTAAGGGTCTCTTGACATGGCCAATGGTAGATGTGTGTGTTTAAAGTGGCAGAGAAGTCTAGAAGGATCAGAGGAATCATTTCAAGATAACTCCAGATGGCCAGCTTGGCTTCATCTTTCTGGCAGCGAGAAAGCTCTCACGATTTCCACGCTGACGACTTCCCAGGCGCAGTCACTGTTCTTCTTCTCCAGGTAGCGATGGATTCTCATGAAGTGTCTCCTCAAGGAGAGGTTTGGGCGCTCTGTTCCCAGGACAGACGTTTTGTGCTTTATCACCTGCACTAAACACAGGTCCTTCGCCTGCTGGAGGAGGTCACTGCGGAGCTCGCCCAGGAGGACGCACGCCAGGCTACGGAGGCGACGTCCGTGTAGAAGGGTCCGATGAACTGTTGGAGCATCACCTGGTGCAGACTGGCCCTGGCCCCTCTGGAGTTGGCTGGAAGCACCATTCCGCGAGAACCGGAAGTCCCTTCTGTCCTTCAGACGCGAGAAAGGGGACACCCTCCTGGTCTGACCCAGGAGTTCAAAGGTCTTCCTGCTGAGCAGGGCAGAGTTCTGAGGCAGGTCATAGCCCAGAGAGCCAGCGGGGTCATAGCTGCACAGCACCAGGGCTGCCAGTAGAGGGAGCAGGAGAGCCATGGGGAACTGCGGGTGCTGGTGTCCTGGCTGAGCTAGAATCTGGGTGAAGCTTGGATGCTAGGTTCTGTGAAGACATTCATTGAGTGCATGACTTCAATGCTGGGAAAAACCATTTTCACTTATTCATAGTTTTTCTTCTTTTTTGCTTTAAAATGTGTGTTCTTCTTGTGGCCTAAGAATACAAGTCTAAAAATATTCATTTGACACTAGAAGGTGAATTTTCATGGTAAATTCCAGACAGTCAGATCCAAATAAATATAATCACTCCAACCATAACTTGGACTCAAGGCAGAAGTGTGTAAACTTCCATTCACACAGACGCATAATTGCATACTTATTTTATACATCAACATTGTTCTTTGTTTAGCTCAGTAAGTCTTCACCTACATTTTTCGATTCCTTCCTTCCCATAGAAAGTGATGTTCCCTTGGCCCTATGTACTCATTTAGTAATTTTCCAAGGAAGCTCTTTGGGATGAAGAGCAGATGCTGGCTTTCTATATCATTCACAAAGACGGCTGCTGTTGGTGAAGGACCTTCAGTGAGTTTTGTCTCCTTCAGAAATAAGTTGCTTAGACCATGTGCTTGTGCTTCTCTGGACATCAAGGCCAGGATTAATGCCCACATTGTCCTTTCTTTCTTCCCACAATTTTCATTCTAAGGTCTAGTGTTCTTCAAGCTGTTACAAACCCTCCTTTCCCTGAGTGCAGATTCTTTACAGATAGATGCAGATGGGGAGATCAAATCCCAACACAATGCTGGTTCCCCAGCACCATGTGACTCACTCGGTAGTTCTCACATCTACTGACACCTGCTGCACAATGAGGAGAGTTCCTCAGCCCACCCCCTCCCTGCCTCACTCCCTGACAGTATGTGTGCCACACCCTGATGACTTCAGAACTCTTACTAGACGTGATGTTCTCTTGGCTGTCAATACAATAAATCTCTGCACTTGCCTCTAGAGTACAAGTGAAAGGTCCTATTGCTTTCAGTAGTGACCCCTGTATCCAGGTATCAAATGCTAATAGGAAGAAAATGGGAAGAGTTTGCTTTGTCTATATAAATGGAGACAATTTATAAACTGTTGTAATTTTATTAGGCATGTACCTTTTGATTTTCTAAATACTGTTTTTATCATCAATGCATTTACTTAAATATTGAAAGCTTGTTATGCTTTAGTGACTCATTGATGATGATCCCCTTCATTGGAATTCTAGATATTTTGTCCAGTCATTTTGTTGTCACCTCCTAAATCTCAATTATTGCACATCAGTTAGTGGAATATGACCAGTTTTGCAGAGAAAAAAGAAGAGTTAAATCAACCAGCTCACAGGAGACTGGCCATCAGATTCAGTCCCTGGAACACTAATCCTGACAGGCAGAACTGCTTAAGAACTCTGGCTATTAATGATCCTTTGAGGCAATGAAAATGCTGCTTCCAGAAATTTAGATTTGAAAAGAAAGGGGATCAGATTATGCCAAAATATTTTGCTCTAAATCTGTATAATAATAATTATGATGACATTAAAAAGGCATAACACTGTTGTAAGACAATGTGCACTCAACCCTGTTAGTAGAAATATTTGAGTGATATTTATTTATGTGGCTGGTTGAAGAAAAAAAATCTGCAGAAGACAAGATGGTCCATTGACCTGGGAGGAGTTCTTTCACAGTAGACATTTCCCCATCTTTTATACATCTGAAAGCTGACCTCCAATTCTTTCTCAGCTATAGTTTTTGACACTCAGCTTTGCCTCACTGAATTTCCTTTCAATCTATACTTTCCCATTTTGACAGCAGATGTCACTACCTTTCACTTTCATGACAATTAAAATAATGACATGTTCTTATACATCACAAACCACCAAGTCTAGCTATTGAGCTTTGCTTTCTAGGAAATTAGAAAAGAAAAATTAAAAAGTTGGGGTTATCCCGTCACCTGTGTTCATGAGTAAATGAGTCACATGGGTCTTCAGACCCCATTGCATGCTTGAAGCTTACATGTAGCAAAATTCAACCTGACTGAGCAACGACGTTATCGATGGGCCTCTGTGGCTGCCTGAGAGCTGGGCTATACCTCAGCACTTTCAGAGATGGTCTCATTTGCCTCACAGGGAGTTAAAGCAAGTGGAATTCTTCCTTTCCACTGGTGTGCTGTAGAAGAGAAAATAAAGGTGGACTCGGTAGCCCAGGTATGTGGTTAATAACTCACAAGGCTGAGGCAAGAATGTTGCAAGCTCAAGACGAGCTTGAGTAACTTTGCAAGCCCCTAACTTAAAACATCAAAAATAAAGATAACAGGTTGATGATAAAGCTCCATGAGAGAACATATGGATAATATGTGCGAAGACCCTCCCTCCATTCAATCCCTAGTACTGGAAATAAGCAAGTACATAAATGAAAAAGTGAGGGAACAAGAGAAGAATGGCTTTGGGCTAGAGGATATAGCTCAGTGGCAGAGTGGCTCCCTGCCTTGCATCCTGGGTTTCATCCCCAGCACAGGAGGGATGGGAATGGAGTGATCAAGATGTGTTTCACTCGATTGTGCCTAGCATGCACAAACCCTGGCTTGGTCCTCAGTATCAAATAAAACCCTGGTGTGGTGTAGCATATCTCTGTAATCCTAGAACTCTCAAGATAGAAGCAGAAGAATCGGAAGTTCAAGGTCATCCTCAGCTATATAACGAGTTCCAAATCAGCCTGGAAGACATAGGATGCTTTCTCAAAGCCAAAAAATGTAACTTTTTCTTTGCATCTTTAAAGACACCACCACCAGCAGCTTCATAGCTGCCACATGCTGCTAGATAATGGACTTTATGCAACTCCCATTAGTGACTGGTGGTTCTAGTTTTTTTTTTTTTTTATAAATTTTATGTTCTTTGCTGTGTGGTTCCTTATCTTCATGGATGGGTCAAATGTAAATATCTAAATAATCCTGTTCAGAGTGAAAGGCACCAACTGGAAAGAAAAAAATGAGAATTGACCTAGTGAATTAATCTTTTCAACTAAAAAAAGTAGATGAATGGACTTTTACAAAAGAATTGGTACCTCTAGCAATTATCATTTTCCAAAATGTCCATTGCTTTTGTTCTGCTGGGACTGCCTTTGAGGTTTATTGCTAAATATACTCAAATCTCTGCTTGGGATCTTTTGTGAAAGCCTGTTGCCACAGTGTCTGTGTTTTAACAAAGTTGAATTTTGAATAGAATTTCAGAGTTTCCCTGAATTGCATCAATCCCATGAAAAATCATGTCTGAATTGTGATGATTTGCCATGTCTTAGGAAAGAACCTTAAGCCTGCACCAAGTGTGAGAATAAAGTAAATATACCCTTTCCCTCCACAGACTACTGGGATCTATGCTGGGGACACGTCGTTGGCATCTTGTCTGTGGACCAGCACATTGTCCTCAGAATCTTCTTTCAGTCAGTTCTGTCATTTAGCTGTGGTTCTGCACCTCATAGTCATTAGTGGATCTTGAACCCTGCAACTCGGGAATCAGCAGGCAGGAAAATTAGAAGTGTGACCACATTCATATTCTTGGTTCTGAAACTCAATATACCTGATATCTCCCTCTGCTGTGCATGTTGATCTTTCTCGCGGTTCATGCATTCACTGCCACTCCATGCCTATTGTTGGGTAGACTAGATGGTCATCAGCAGAACTGTGGGATGTTGGTTATGAGAGGATGTTCTACACTCACCCCAAGTACCTGCCCATTTCCACTTCCATAATTCTGCTGAATATATCACAAGTCAATAACTGTGAGTTATGAAACAAGATATGGTACGGAAATTCTCTGGACAATATATCAGTATGGAGTCAAATCATAAACCTTTTGCATGTTATTATAGATACATACATACATACATACATACATACATACATACATACAAACACACATACATAGACAAAAAGTTGAAAATGTAAGTAGCAGCAATCAAAAACTATAACTGGTCATAATGGAAAGATATTATATAATAAGAAATATAACCAAGTTTATGGAAAAATACTTAGCAGAGGCTCAGAGAAGTTAGGGGCAAGGGAGTGATGAGGACAGTTAGGTGGTGAAAAAAGCTCACCTATACTATTGCATAGTAAAGTGCCTAACAGAAAGCAGAATGGACTGCCATTCTTAAAACTGTAAGAAAAGATCAATTACCATCAATTACTGCAAGTAAGTAGTGAGACATCTGGTTAAGCTCACTCACTTTCTTCCCTGGTTACTTGCAACTGAAGGAGTTTGATATCACCAGTCAAGGAAGGCATAGAGTCTGGCAGATAGATGGTAACCATCCTGCAAATGGGAGAGTGATCCCCCCTCCCAACTGCGGTCTCCTACTCTTATTCCATCTACCTTTGAATCTACTGTTATAGTAAGACTCTATTTTAACAGCCTTTTATTTCTGGCTAGGAGGTGACATCCAATACCAATCAGGATGGAACTAAGGGCAGTGTAGGAACTGAAAATAACAACAAACCGTAATTCAAAACATCAGAGACCCTACATTAATCACCTGGAACCAGACCAGCCAAATCTCTCCCCATCCTAAAGCTCAGGGAAATTTGCGGAAGAGGGGGCAGTAAGATTGTAAGAGCTTAAAGATGGGGAGGAGTAACAATACGCGAGATACTCCACACAAATTAGAGCTGAAGTAACCATAATAGGACTTTGCATGACCTGCACAATGACTGACATATCAATGATCCCCCCAAATCTATCATGGATCACTAGGCACTAGGATCTTTAGAGGCAAGGGATTAAGTCACAATAGTGCTCCTATACCAAAGGGGAGCACAACAAAGAGCTCTAGGCAATGCTACTGAATCCTTACACCTCATTAGAGTGGAGGACATAGAGAGAAGTTTGACATTCACACTAAAGGATGCTCCAGGGATTGGGGGGAAGGGGGGGTACCTGGCAAAAGCGGGGGTGAAAGGAAGGGGAAAAGGGGGGAGGGTGCAAAGGGGTCTGGGGAGGGATGAAGGGAAGGGACAGGGTACCTATTAAGTTTGTATAAGTGGGAAAATAATAAATATATAAAAAAATTACCTTTCACAGGCAAAAAAAAAAAAAAAAAAAGAAAGAAAGGATTTTTCAGGGCTGGTGAAGTGATTCAGCAAGTGATGGTGCCTGCATGCAAACCTGGCAGCCTGAGTTCAAATCCTAGAGCCCACTTGGAGGGAAAAAAATAGCTAAACTGACTTCTGAAAGTTGTCCTTGGACTGCATATGCATGCCTCTATTCTTTTCCTTTCTTTTTTTCTCTGTCTCCCTCTTTCTCAAAATACATAAATTAAATGTTAAAAAGAAAGCTCTTATTGTTTTTTTCCTGGAAATAATTAACAATAGCAATTAAATGTGCTCATAATAATTGCATCATGCACATATGTGTCAAAACAACACACTATCATATATATGTATATGTATGTAAGTTTTATGGTTTAACACATTGACTAGAAAAGCAATTTCAGTTTAAAAAGAATATTCTAAAATGTTCTATTCCTAAACTAGTTTTTTCACAAGTTGTAGAAGAGGAGAGAAAAACAATGGATAGAAAGCATTTCCCACAAAATTGGAGCCCTCTAACCCAGAACAGGACCGGAACTATCTAGAATCTATCCTAAACCAGGAAGAGATTAGGGTGATCCCAGGTGAAGAGAAACCCCTTTCTCCTGCCTGAGCGGTCTCGCTAATTTTAACTTCAAGCCAGGCAGGCAGATCACCTGCTTTCTCTCAGTTCTACCTGGGTAGCTGTGGTGTCACTGGCAATGCTCCTTGTCTCTAAAGTTGCCTTACTATACCTGTGTTTTCTCTAAGAACCAGATGAGCTTATCACGGGCGCAAGCACATTTCTTACTCAGAATGATAGAACTTGCTCTGGATTACGCAGTCAAGAGACAGGCTTTGCTGCTAGGAAGGATTTTTGTAAAAACAGACACAGCAAAGAGGAATGCGCCTCAAACAGCACACTTCCCCGAATTCCCTTGCTACTCCCCTCCCCACGGGGGACCTATGGATCCTGGAGGGACTGATATGTCAGGAACTCTTGCCCTGTGAGCAGACTGGAGGCAAAGGACACATTGTGACCCTTTAGTCCCCACACAGCTCTCCACTGTCCAAGGGTAACAGGATTGCCAGCATTGGGGAGAAGTTCTCTTCTCAACAGGCAAGTCAACAAAAGATACCAGTCGTGGGGTCAGTGCATTCCAGGGAAGTAATGACTGGTTTTTGAGCTCCAGGGAAAAACATGAAGTTTCACATCAATGAAAAGTGACCAGCTTCCTTTTTTCTTTTATTCTTTCACACATTCACACATAAATACAAGTCCCTCATCTGTTTCTGACAGACTGAGAATTCCACTCAACTTTTTCTTTTAGTTTGTGTCTTTGTGCTCATTAGGGGAGATTGACAGCTGGAAACAATAGGAGAAAGAGTTGTTTGAATGTGCCAGGGTTGGCTGCTGAGGGGTAAATGGGTAAAGGGGTAAATCCCAGGACTTACTGTGGTTTCACAATGAAGGTTTGTTCCAGAAAGCTTGGGCTGCATGCCAGAAACAGCAAGTTAATTCTCCACACACTATGTTTCAGTCTAGAATACCAGTTTTCTTCCAAAGATTCCTTCAAGCTGCATTTCCTGACTGATTTTAGAGTTGGCCTATCCAACTTTCAGACCAGGGGAGAGTTTCATTCAGTCTTCTCCAGAAATTTTTCCTTTTATTTTTTAAACAGTTGTGTTCTGCAGAGGATAACTGAGACATGCATAGCACTTCCCTTTTGTGACGTTCTATCTCCAGAAGACTTAAAAGCAGTAAAACACGGTGGACATCAGGATTGCTAAAAAGTGATCTCTAATGGCATGAAGAGACATTCCCACAATTTCTGCTGATCAGACGCATTGCTCCTCAATCTTGGTGACTGTCCTTGTTATATTTATCTTACCTCTTCCTGTGGTCTTTGATCTTACCTCTTGCTTCCTTTAAATATGCATTAAATTACATGCAATGCAAATTAGAAGAGCTCTCTAGTAGATTCGTCAGCAAACCCTAGACATTTTACTCAACTTCTGCTTCTTACTTGTGGTATTCTGCTCTCTAGGGAAAACCAACAAGCTGAAACCAGAATTGAACAGAAAGCAGCCTTGTGTGAATAAACAGTGAGGTGAAGAAACAGAATGACAGAGGTCCCAGGGAAAGTCAGCTTTAAGAAAGGAGAGAGAGGGAGATGGAGGGAAGCAGAGATTAGTACTCACCAATGTTTGTTAAACTAAACATTAAATAAAAAAAAGAAGGAAGGGAGCCTGGGTACCCAGACACAGGAGGGAGGCAGGAGGTGCCAGGATCATCAACTAAACATCACATGTTTTCTGTGCTTTCCTCCAGGTGTTTGCTCCAATTCCCAGGCATTTAACCCAGCTCCTGACTGAGAATGTCAATACGTCCTTAAAATAAAGAAGAATGACTTTTCAGACTCTCTCAAACTCATAATCCAAGTTTGACATTTTAGGCTACCTCCTCTGGGGGTCAGTTACTGAGGGAAAACACAGACACTAAGAAATTTGAGAAAAAATATTTTCATGTACGGTAAAGAGGAATTGGGAAAATATCACATTTAAGATATATTATACTATGGGGGTCCTACGTAAGGGTACTTTTCAAAATTGTTTGCTTTCATCTATTATTCAGAACTCTTTAAGCATGTTGAACCCATCTTATTCATGAGAAAACTGAAGTTTAGAGGTATTGAACCAGTGTCCCAACATCACACCAAATCTAAGCAGAACAGAATTACAATATAAAATTCTTTATTCTGAGTACAGTTGATTTTATGTTTTCACTTTGAATTCCTATTATAACTGCTCCATCTCCCCCTCATTCTAAAATTACGCAAATGCTTCTCTTGATGGATTTTCATGGCTCATTTTGTATTTTCAGCTGATTGTGAATGTGTGTGCACGTGTGCATAGATGTGATTGTGGGGGGAGGGATTGAAGGGTATATCATGGAAGGATTCTTTATTACATGTATCATCACCAGAAAGAGAAAAGTTGTAAAGTTGCAACAGCCAATCTGTATGGCAACCATTTACATTAACTTGTAGTGTGATAATCAGAAAACAGCTTTGTGTGACACTTCTCCAAAGTGATGAGTGATAACCTTTCAGCCTTTCTACAATAATAATTATAGACTTTAATAATTCTTGATTTCTATTTGAGATCAGTTTCTAAGCAACAGACACAGACACTAAAAATAAGCACGTAGCATTGAGATATCCTGAAGTAAGTAGCACTGAAATATCCTGATGAAGGATTGGATTTGCTAATATTCAAAATTATTTTAGATAAGTTAGCACTGAAATTAAATATGCTGTGATTAAAATGAGTATGCCAGTGTATCCATTCTACAAAATTTGTTCAGAAAAAATACTGCAAGAAAGGAGAAATTGTGTACAAAAGTATAACTTTCACTGATTTCTGGATTCCATCCTGTTCCTTCCATTCAGAGTCCTTGCATCTCTTATTTCCAAGTGATAATGTGATTCCCACTTATTAATTCTAATAAATCAGTTCTACCACCTATTTTTCTACAGTAGTGGAAGTTTCAATCCACACACACTTTTCCTGAATATGTGGTTCTTCTTATGAGCTATTTTCTTAAGTAGCTCTGTTCAGTCTCTGTCTCTGCCTGTCTCTCTCTCTGTTTCTCTCTGTCTCTCTCTTTCTCTCCAATATCTCATTCTTTAGTTCTTTAGCCCTGGCTACTCTGGAACTCACTATGTACCTCAAGTTGGCCCTGAACTTGCAGAGATCTTCCTGCCTCTGTCTCTTGTCTCCTGAGATTACAACCGTCTGGCTCACCATTCTCCCTTGATGTCTTTCTAATGTAAGCTCTTCCACCTCTGTTTGCTTTGTGGTTCTTTTCTCTCTTCTGTTTGAAGATATTGTCTTTGACACCTAGTTTGAGACCTCTGTACTTTCTTCCCATTGTTCTCTCATGTGAAACTCCAGCAGTTTATTTGTCTAAATGACTTTAGCATTCCAACTAGCAGTGAAAATTTACCCATAGGTGTCTATATAAGTTAACTGATGCAGGAAATTTGCCATTTTATTATACAAGTTTTAACTACTATGATCTACTATTTCTGAGATAATTTATTAGTTTTTCATTCTTGTCATTGTAGGAGTCAATGTAAGTGATATTAACTAAGTATGGTTATTGTTTTGAGATTTCTTTATCCACAAACATCAAAGAAACAAGAGGTGATGAATCGACTTTACTTGGTATACTCACCTGTATTTCTTGAGTAAAATGTATATTCAAGTCTAGTTCAGCAACAGCCTTATTTCTGTCATTTTTACACTGCTGTTAAAGGATCCCATGACCATCCACCTATGGTTAGGTAAGTTCTCTTCTGCTGGGCTGAATTGCTGACCCATAAGGAACTCACTGTTTTCCAATAATTTGAGCATAACAATGATGAGCAAATAAAGTTCTACTCTTTACAGGTTTTCATAATACATTGAATATTGTTCAAAGAATAAACATAAGCAATTTTAGAGTAGCAAATGGAATATACCAAGCAAAAATGAAACCTATTAAATATAAATAACCTATTCTATTATTAAGCAATTGAGAAAGTAAACATTTATATAAACCAATCATATAAGTACTTAAATAGATATTTTTGAAATGCATAGATATTATGTTCATCAATAAAGAATTAGTGTTTCTGGAAGTAAATATAGCATGGCTTATAATATTCATAAAATATATAATAAATTGAATTCTCCTCAAAATAGCAGAAATGAGTCTTCAAAATATTACCATTTATAGAAGTATGATATGACGCATCAGTTAATAAGAATCCTCGTTGTGTGGGAGTGGAACTCACTCCTTCCTCTCACTTAATTTGTTTTTTAATACATTTTTTATTATTTCCGCTCATACAAACTTAATAGGTAGACCAGTTCCCTCCCTCCCTTCTCCTCTCCCCCGAACCCCCTCCTTCCCCTCTTCTCCCTCCCCATCCCCCAGTGCCTCCCCCCCAATTCCCAGAGAGTCCTTTATTGTGTATGCCTAACTCTCCTCTGGGTCCTCCTCTCCGATGATGTACAAGGACCCAGTGGCATTTCCCTGAACCCTTTCTCGTGTTCCCCTTAAGCATAGGAACGCTACTGTGGCTGTCAATCCCTTGCCTCCAAGGATCTTGGTGTCTTTAGCCTCTCACTTAATTTGTCAAGGAAGTTGGCTGAGGAAGAGAAGGATCGCATGGTTTCCGCTCTGATACCTCCCCGCACAGGCTGTACTTCTCTTTCAGTAGACAGTGAGTCTGTGGAAGTGTTCTCCCCGCAGCCTCTGGGGAGTCTGTCTGCCCAGAGAGGCTTCTTGCACCCCACCTTCTGCACCAGACAGGCTCCAGGGTCACTTAGCTGCTGGAAGAGGCCAGAACAGAATTTATTTAGGAGGAGCAAGTGTCAAGCAGCGGATGAGTCCTTGATGCGGAGGAGGATCAAGATCCACTGGGTCAGCGCACAGAGGACAGAGACTGGCTGGAACCTTCTGGACCTGCTGGCCATCAGGAGAGGGAAATGCTCCTCATTTGTCCCAGGAGTTTCTTGGCGTCCCTGTTTCCCAGGCTGTGGGTCTAAGGCAAGTCACAGCCAGAAAGCAGGCGGACCTGCAGCTCAGCCCCGCCAACAGCCAACAGAGAAGCAGAGGGTCAGCCCGTTAGGGGTCTTGGGACACTGCAGGGTCTGCTAAGGAGTGTGGTCCGGAACCCCTGACTCTAGGTTCTCTGAAGACCTTGATTTGTTCACATGACTTAACTGAGGAACATTTGAGGTCCCGTTTTCTGCTTGCACCCATGTTGCCTTCTACTTCTGTTTTCATCTTCCCCCGTCCTTGGGATTGGAGTGGTGGTTCTAATTGAACTCAAATTTAAATTTCAATAACAGACCCACAGTCACATATTTATGTACTTTATCTTTGTTTTATAAAGGTTTGTTCAGAATGAACGATGACAAAATAAATTTAAAAAGAAAGCTAAATTTAAAGAAACTATTGATATTAATAACGACTTAGTAAAGGTACTTTTGCTTTTACTGTTACTACTTATTATTTACTTGCAATTTTTTATTTGTTTTTGTAAAAATTATTTACTCATAATTTATATATAATTAGTGACTTAAAATTATTGATATTCAACTTGACTTAATAAAGGTGCTTTTGCTTTTACTTAGTGCTAATTACTTATAATTTGTGATTTTTTGTAAAAATTATTTATTTGCTCATAATTTATGTATAATTGACTTCCAATGCAATGCGTGCACTTATATATGTTGTAAATAATCATATTACACTGGCAAATTTATGTTCACAAAAATACCTGATCTCTAACAATGCAATTCTTACATATTTTTCAAAATTGCTGAAACTGAAGCATATTTTTATTATTATTATTCATTCAATTGTGGGTGCGTGTGTGTGTGCGCGTGTGTGTGCGCGTGTGGGCATGTATGTGTGTGTATGTATGTGTGTGTGTGTAGAACCACGGACAAATTCGGGAACTACCATGGACGCCTCCACTTCCTCCTTGTTTACTCTGCCCCAGGATTCACAGGCTCTGCCCTACCAGGACCGGAAACGCAGGCTGCCCGGCTTCCGCCTGGCGTCTATACGTGGGATCTGGGATCCGAACTCAGGACCTTCTGTCTGCAAGGCAGAGGCTTAACCCCTGAGCCTACCTCTCCAGCCCCTGAAGCATATTATTTTTTAATTTTCTCTTAGTGCAAAAATTGTTTCATATAAGAATATACATCTTTTACATTTATTTATTTATCCTTGGGGGATGAATCATGCCACTGTATGCATGTGGAAGTCAATGGGCAACTAGTGAGACTGCTCTCTCCTTCTACCAGGTAAGTTTGGGGAATCAAAGTCACCAGGTTTATTGACAAGTATCTTCACGCTCTGAGTCGCCACATTGACAAGGTAATTTTGGCTCTCTCTCCTCCCTTCCCTCTGTGTTTGCTTTTGCTATGCATAGATATAGATAGACTTCCACTTAGACACTTAGACGTAGATACAGACATAGATAAATAAAGATACAGATACAAATACAGATAAAGATATAGATACAGATACAGAGATATAGATATGCATGAGCATTCACCCATGTGTATAGAGACCAGAGATTAATATTGGCTGTTCTCTTTTCTATGTCATTCAGTTATATTTCTTGAGGCAAAAATTTTCACTGAACCTGGAGCTTGCTGTTTTAGCAAAACTATCTGACCAGTGAGCTCTTGGAGTCTTCCTGTATCAACCTCCATTCTCATAAGCACTGTGGGTTGCAGACATTCGACAACAGTCTACACATAGGTGCTGTGAGCCCGAACTTGGGTCTTCGTGCTTGTGCAGCAACCACCATCCCTACTGAACATCTCCCCAGCCTCATGAATAAATAGTTTTTAACTTCATTTTCTGCAAAATATTAATCGAGACACATTTAACATTTTTTCCTTTCACAACTTAACATAATTATTCGTGGAGTGTATTACTTTAGTAGAATCAAGTGAAATTCAATCAGTGTCCTCACTTCCCATAACCATAGCACATTTGAAGTTCAAACATAAGCAGCATATACAAGATAGCCAATGGCAGGCACGTATACATGTGGACAGTGCTCAAGTATAAAACAGAAAGTCATCTTGTCTCACTCATATGTCATCTGTGACTTGAGGCATTCGCTTGACATATATTTTAGTTACCTTCTTTGAATTTTGTGTCAGGACTTCTCATGAGATACATAAGGAAATAAAGAAATAAATTAAATATTAGAGATTAAGATTGTGTTAGAGTTGAGTTTTGGAGGGTTCCAAACTATTGTAATAGCTCAGATTTATTTAACATCACTACAAACCAATCTTACCCCAAATTATCATCCCTAATTACAATACACAAAAGACTGCATTACTGATTTTTTAATGAATAAGAACTCACATTTCCCAAAGAACCTTCAGTGATCCATTCCTAATTAACTCTTACCAATTAAAAAAAGATTTTGTCTTAAATGCCAAAGGACTTTACAGTCTCCCTGTATAGCATGCAATATAGTAGAAATCTTTCTTTCTCTTACCATCTTTCATAGAAAGCAAAATATTCATATACGACAATGACCAAGAGCACAAAGAAGACAAAGTATATCTAAATGTGATAGAAAGTGAAAAAGTGGAAGCATCATCCTACTGGAAAATTAGAAGGAGGAGAGTACAGAACAATGGAGCAGGGGACCAAGATGATGAAGGATTCTGGGGCACCGGCCTCCCCAGCTCCTGAGGTTTCTCTTTGTAGGCACATAGCCAAGTTTGTTGCTGGGTCAATTTTACTGATTTACTTTAGTGAATTGGACTCCAATAATGATATCTATTAGAACACATTAAAAGTGACATATTGAGGAAAAGTATGAATCTGCAGTGATGCAGAGAAATTTGGCAAAGAAGCTTGGAAATGGAGAAAGTGCTTCCTTTGACTTTCTATTTTTTAGGCAGATATTGACTGAGTGGCAAGAGTAGTTTGACATATGGAGATCAAGAAATGCATCATAGAGAATGAAGATAAAAATCATGACCATCCTAATAGAAAAAGCATTTGCTAAAGTTTGTGATAAAAGTTCTAACCAGGGGCTATGGAGACAACTTAATGGGTAAAGCAAACTGCACAGGCCTAAAAACCTGAGTTCAGATTTCACACAAAATTAAAAGTTAGGTATCAGGCCTCAGTAACTCCAGCATTTGGGGCAGGTAGAGTCCAGTCAGTCTAGCCCAGCAAACTCCAGATTCTGTGAGGTATTCTGTCTCAAAAAGTAAGTGATAGCGGAAGTCACACAATATCAATCTATAACCTACACACATACACACACACACACACACACACACACACACACACACACACACACACACACACACTTTTTAAAAGCTCTGAACAAATTGGATTAGAATTAGAAGGAATATTCTATAACATACTATACTATAAACACAACAAATCCAGTCTACATTATACTGAATACAGAACAGAAAATATGTCCTCTCAGATCAGGAATAAGACAATGTTGTCTATTCTCGCTACCCTTACTCAACACAGTAACATTCTGTAACATGCCTGCATGGTTGCTGATAAATGACCATCAAATGGCTTAAGGGAACAAGGGATTTATTCTCTTATGATTACTGGTTACAGTTCATAGTCCACCTTGACAGGAGAGCACATACCAACTCCAGGGCTGAGGGCACTGGCCACACCATCACCATATAACAACTGAAAGAGGACAATCTTTACTTGTCAGACCAGCACATCTGGCCAAGTATACAGAAGGATGCTAATTCTCTCAACCAGCTCTCTGTAATTTATTCCAGGGTCTAATCCCACCCACCATAGGCTGGGCCTTCCCCATCAGCTAGACAATCTCCTGCAGGTTTGCTCTGGGCCTAACTCAACCACAAATTCTCCACAAATGTGCTCAGAGCTGAAACCCTCAATTGTCAAGTTGATACTTGTGCCTAACTATGACACATTTCAAAAGAAAATAATTTTTTAAAAGTATACAAAGAGTACTGAAGTAAAGTTATCCTCATTTTCAAATGATAAGGTTTAAACAGAAACTTCTGTCTCTTCCTGTCTCCATCAGCAGTTATGTACTGAGTCGCACTGAGCATGTTAGTATTAACTTAACTCGAATTACAACTTTATGTACTCCATCCAGCAATCTCCCGCAGGGCTCACTTACAAGTGCTCATTGAAGATGATTGGACAGTGTACCCTGGTGCTTCCATCTATGGCACTATTTTTTGCAGATTGTGACAGAAATGTCTTGTTTAAAATGATGGATTAAATCTATGTTGTCTTAAAAGGGAAATGCAAAGATGTGTGAAAATTTTGCTTTCCAGTGCAATTTTAAGAAATTGTTGTGTTTACTTTCTTTTGCTGTGAGACAATGCTCATACACAATTTAAGGGAGAAAAGAGATTTAGTTGGCTGTTTCATAGGAGAGATATATTATGGTGGAAAAGGCATGGCAGCCCACAGAAACTGGAGTTTGCTCAGTCACAGCCTTCACCGTGGTGACAGAGAGAGAAAGCAGCAAGGTGCCAGAGGAAGCAGGGTGGGGCTACCAAAACCTCAAAAACCCACCTCCTATATGAAACAAGCTTGACCACTGTGCCACCATCAAGTTCCCTTGACCACTGAGTCAGCCATGAAGATAGAAAACAACACACTTACGTTCATTGTGAATGTCAAAGCTAACCAACACTAGATCAAACAGGCTGTAAAGAAGCTTCGTGACATTAATGTTATCAAAGTCAATCAGGCCTGATGGAGAGAAGAAAACCTAAGTTCGACTGGCTCCTGATTATGATGCTTTAGATATTGCCAACAAAACTGGGTTCATCTAAACTTGGTTCCAGCTAATTCTAAATACACATCTTTTCACACACAGAAAAAAAATCATCCACTAGAAACAGTTAAACAACGAATGTACTTTCTGTGTACTTTGTATATGCACTAGTGAATGTCCACTACTCTGAAGATTTAGGCAGATTCCTTACAGCTGTGTTTCCAGTTTCCCAGGAAAATGGGAAAGACAACATTCAGTTACAATAATGTAAATGACTGTGACGTGGAAAGTACAGGATTAAAAAGCATGTAAGTATTATGTGAATCAGAGGAAGCAACTAAGAAACAACTGTTTAAGATAGCATGTCAAAAAATTGTAAAATATATAGAGGTAGGTGGAGAGATAATGAAAGTTAAAGTAGGAAGCAGAAATACAGAAATGTTTCCAGCGGTGCACTAATGTCCAAACTAACATTAGAAAGACTCGTTAAAATCTGATACAGAGCTAGGTTCCACATGTATAGGAAGAAGGGAGCACACTGAAAAAAGTTCATTGTACCAAGGAGATAGATAGGAGATTTGGAAGATATCTATGAGACTGTACGTCAGCAAAGAACATACCTAAATGTAAAAGTGATGACTAAACATACTGAAATTGAGTTAACAGAATTTGCAGAATTCTAGGGATGTGTTAGAAACAAGCTCTAGACTAAACCCCATGGGAAAAAAAAAAAGCACAAATAAAACCAAATGATCACTTTTCGTTAATCTGTTTTAGTAACTACTGCAAGTACTATCATTTTCTGGAGCCATTTCTCTGGTGAACACTAAGGTACAAATCGGCTGGAAGGTTGTGTTTGTTCTCTCTAGGAACTCCTACATCCTTTCTTTCCAGAGGATGAAAGCATTAGCTATAGACCATTAGTAATAGGTTTCCTAGTGAATTTGACTTCTGATCAAACCAAGTCAGCTTTTTTAACTCTTGCAACGTCAATCCTTTCCATGAAGAACCACAATGAGACTCATAAGGAAGATCCCTTTTATGGGATTTGGACTCATAGTGGCTGGTTCTTAGGAAGACCCGAGTAAAAGATGTTAGCTTGGTTAAAGTGTTTAAGCTAGTTAATATGGACAAGTATTCATTTTGGCAGATCCAGGAACACAGAAGTCACTGGAAAGACACTTGGAAGAAAGCTATTAGTGTTGTGTGTTAAAAGGCTTCTATGCTACAGTCTTTCTGGAATAGTGTTTTAGATCTGTTGGGTCACCACAGTGTCTTCATAAACAAGTGTATGTGTGTGTGTGTGTGTGTGTGTGTATGTTATGTATCAGAGGACACTGTGTGTCCCTGTGGACTAAGGTGACTTCAGGAATCATCTTGGATTGCTTCTTTCTTCTTGCTTCCCTCTGGGATTTCTCAGGCTCTGTTCACCAGGACCCAAAGTGCCACCTGGGATCTGAACTCAGGACCTTTTGCTTCCAAGACAGAAGCTTACCACCTGAGCCATCTCTCCAGCCCAACACAAACAGGCCAATTATCTTAATCATAGAGTAAGATAATTGCATTAAAGTGCTCTAACAAAGCTTCATATCCAGGCTGCAAAGCAGGGGCTTTGCATATGTGGTTTAGATAATTCAGGTAACAAGATCAGAAATACACCTACCCAGTTACTCTTAAGTTGTTACAGAAGTGTTTCTCAGCACTATTGCTGCTATTACTTAATGTGATGGTTTAATATGGTCCACTTGACAGAACCGAGAATCACCAAGGAAACAAGGTTCTGAGTGTGTTTATGAAGGGCTGTCCAAGCTAAGTTCATTGAAGCTGGGAAGACCCACCCTAATTATGAATGACAACATTCCATGGGCTAGGGTCCCATGGTCTGTGAAGAAAAGCAAGCAGGCTTCACAACAGCACCTCCTTCCCAAGGATTCAATGTGAACAGCTGCTTCAACCTCCTGCACTAATACTTCCTTGTCATGAATTAAGTCAAAAATAAATCCTTTCATCTTTAAGTTACTTTTGTCAGCCACAAGTAACTAAGGTAGTTAGTAGAAATAGTGTTTACAGGTGATAGAGTTAGAAGTTTCCCTCCAAAATCCTCATGGATTGAAAGCTTGGTTAACCAGTTGGTGACAATAATGACAGGTGTTTGGATCATTAAGGTGCGGTTAGCCTTAGACGTGTTTTATAAGACCCTTTGTCTTGTCTTAGGAAACTTCGATGACTTATCTTCCTACACTTCCATTCTTCATACCTTATTTCTTTCACATTATTTTTCATTCTTTGTTCTTCCTGCCCTTTGGACCCCTTTCCTACATTGGCAACCTGCTTTCCTGCCATAGACTCCCACCACCATGCAGGCTATCCCAAGATATGTCCCTAGCTGCCTCTTAGCAACAGCACCAATCTTGATAGAGGTGAATAACAGGTTTCTACTGGTCACCTGGCACTCCAGTATTCCTTCACTTCCCTGACAACCATAGCAAAATCCTGTAGGTCTACAAAGGAAAGCTTTAAACCTATTGCTCCCTCTTCACTCTTCGTATTTTTCCGGCCCTGTGTCTATCAAGTCTGTGAGGCAGCAGCATTCTGGCTTTTCCATTTGACACCAGAGAACCACTCTGAGGTTTTATTCTTGAATAAAACCTAAGTTGTTGCAGTCACTTCGATTCTTTGCCTGTCCTTTCTCCCTTTGTTGACCTTATACTAATTTCGTCAATGAGTTAATCTGCTGATGAGTTCTGCCTCAATGACCAATTTGGGGTGGGGCTTCCTTGAAGGAAGAGGATCACTGAAGGACTTGTCGTATTCCTGCTTTTCCAGACCACCTTGAGGTGATCACATTCCATCACATACCTCACCACAATCTAAGAAAAATGGATCCAGCCAACCACGGATTCCAATCTTTTAAACTATGAGACAAAGTAAGGTTTTTTTTTTGATTAAATGACCAGCAGAGTTTTTTAGAATTGTGGTAGAGGTGAGGCCTGGGATATTGTATCATTCCCAGGGGATGAAAAAGAGCATTGTCAGTCTAGCATGGACTAAAGGCACTAGGATCCTTGGAAGCTAGGGACTGACAGTCACAGTAGTGTTCCTAAGTTTAAGGAGAACACAGAAAAAGATTCTGGGAAATGCCCCTGGGTCCTTGCACCTCATCAGAGAGGAGAACCCAGAGGACAGTTTGGCATGCACAGTAAAGGATGCTCCAGGGATTGGGAGGGGGGGAGACACTGGAGGATAGGGAGGGAGGAGAGAGGGGAGGGGGGAACAGGGGGATTGGGGGGAGGTGGAGAGAGGGAGGGGACCGGTGTATCTGTTAAGTTTGTATGAGCGGAAATAGTAATAAAAAAAAAGAAAAAGAGCATTGTCAAAATTCAACTGGAGTTCTCTTGAGTTTTTCTGTATCCTGAAAAACAGAAGTGTGCTCGTGAGACAGCAAAGATATAGGATGAAAGGCAAGCAGTTTCTGTGTACAAATGAAGCAGTTGAATTATGCATTTCCTTGTTCTTGACATCACCACCATCTCTATAGTCATCAGTCATTTCCATGATTAAATATTTTTAAATTGATTATTTTTCTAGTCACATTCATCTTAAGAGGAAGAAAAAAAGAGTCTCAATGTGTGAAAATATGCATTGTGGTAGTCCTGGAGGAGGAAATGAGTAGCTGATGCTACTTGCTGTTTGCATAGGTAGGAACTTGGCATTCTTTGACTCCATTACAGATGATACTGAGAAAAAAATAAACCTTCTGGTCTAAAGGTTATTCTATTACACAGGCATGTGCTTGTGTCTTTTGGACTGAGTGAAATAGGCTTTTATCATATGCAGAAATAAGAATAAGGTGAAAACACAAGTCTACTCAAAATACAACAAAAATCAATGAGTCAATGTAGACAGAAAGTCAATATGGTAAAACAACTTATTTCATAATAAGCTTAGAATATGGGTAAAGCACAATTCAAAATAGAAATATGTATACTAAAGGCAATTTGAATAGATCATTGGAACTGAAGAAAAATACCTAATTTAGCCATGCTGTAAACAAAATCTGTTTGTATAATTTAAAAAACTACATAAAAATTCAATGAGAATGTGAAGACTATACAAAACATGGTTATAAAACAACTGGGAAAATACATGTTAAATGTTATACTAAAAAAACACTAGAAAGCTGTGTTAATAACAAAATACCGGGATATTCCTCATATAATTCCTCATAATGTAAAACATATATGTAGCCAAGTGAGTAAAAATGACAATAAAGAACAGGCTGGTGGCACATGCTTGTCCCGGCACTTGGGAGGGGGACAAGAGGGTCAGGAGTTCAAAGTCCTTCTTAAGTGTACAGTGTCTGCAGTCATCCTGAGCTACATAAAAATAACCAAATACCCCTTAATTCCACTACTGTAAAGAAAAAAGAAACAATGTTATATGTTAACAGAAAAGATGAAGAAATCAATAAATCTAATTATTTACACATTCTTAATCTAATTTTTTACACATTTAGAAGAAAAAATGATCTTTTTACCAAGAAAAATTAAAACAGGTAAGTGATAAATGTTATCCTAGTAGGTCAAAAATCTACACTAACTACAAAAAAAAGAAATCAAATTATCACCCAAAAGTCAAGCTATTAAAAAAAATGGACTCATCTGATCAAAAATAAATAGAGTAACACTGCTCCCATAAAAATGTCATGAATGGTCAGTTAAAGCAAGATAAGAACAAATGGTTCACACAAAACAGTTAAGCATAACTTGTAATTAATGCAAGGTTAAAGATTCAAACAACTAGAACTGCAACTTTTTCCTCTGACATAGGTACTGAGCACAATTCTGAGGGAAAGGCAATTAACACACTCCTGACAATACTTTCAAAGAACCTCGGAAAACACATGGTTCCTATTTATTTAGAACTTACCAACTGGTGTGGTGGTTAATCTTGGCTGTCAACCTGACTAGGTCTGGAATCAACTCACCAACAAGTGTGGCACTTTCTTAGTCAGTGTGAGTGGGAAGACCCACCCTAAATATGGGCAGCACCCTTTGGTGGCAGCACAGATAAAGTTCCAGAAAGAAAAACCTTGCTTTGTGCCCTCTTGCTTCGTGTTGTGGTGACAAGCTCATCTTGCTGGTTTGCATCTTGCAGCGAGTTCGTACACTCTGTTGCTGAAACCTTCACTGACCAAAGCCAGTGGCTCTTTAGGATTTCTCCAGACTTCCAATGCCCAGCTGGGACTGCTGAGGACTCAGCATTGTGGACTAAGCAGAGATTTAGTGGGCGGAGCCTGGAAACCCCCAGAGCAAAGCAAGGAGGTAGAAGCAATCCAAGATGATTCCCCAAGTTACCCTTGGTCTTCCACAGTGACACACAGTGCCCTCTGATACACACACACAAATAAGAGAAAGCTCTAGGTTTTAATTAGTCCTATTAACTTCAGTCAGCTATTTGTATCATCACTAACAAAAATAATCTAATTTTTTACACATTTAGAAGAAAAATGATCTTTTTAACAAGAAAAATTAAAACAGATAAGTGGTAAATGTTATCCTAGTAGGAAAAAAAAAAAAAAAAACTGGGGATGTACAAGGAGAGATGAGATGTGCAGGCTATAAGGTGACATAGACAGGGCAGTCAGCTTACCTGATTAAATGGTATTTAGTTAATTATAAAGCAACAAATTGCAATGTAACAGAAGCAGAATCTTTTTTCAACATCAAGAAAAGCTAGTATGATCAAAGTACAGAAAAGACATGACAGTGGACTGTTCGGCCTAAAAAGGGCATCTAAGCCACTCCTATTATCTCCCCCCCCTTCCTCCGTCCCAAAGGCTCAGGGAACATCTGGGAAAGGGGAGTTGTGCAATTTTAAGAGCCTGAAGGGAAGTGATTGCAGCCAGACGCTGCCTTCTGGACAGCATACAGTACTTGTGTACTGCTATAAGACTTAATTGGATTTGTCCTACTTATACTTCACCATGGAAGGGCACAGATCTCAAGAGGCCCCACACTTCCCTGGAAAACTGATGAGAGTAAATGCTAATGATGGTAATGAAAGGAGATGCTTTCCTTGATGGCATACCAGCTGATATGTGATTCACGCTTCAGCAACTACTCAGACACATGCCATCAAAGGAAACCAAGATGAAACCCAGTGAGCTACACATGCAAAAACATGAAAACACATGACTGGCAGGTAAGACGTGTTGTAATGAGAGGAGGGATGGGATTAGGGATTAAGATGTGAAATTATTACTAACTCATATTCATATATGAAACACTAGAAGAATTTAAAAATTAGTGTACTGGGGCACAGCATTTATACTCAGAAACAGAAATCGGGATATCTTTACACCAAGATGGCATTATGTAACTGGCACCCTATCATCACCAAATGTGACCATTATCCTTTCTTTCATCTGTTTTTACATTTAAACAAACTGTCATGCTTCTGTAACTAGGCTGAACAAGTTACATTTCCAAATGACTGAATGCCATGGCCATTATAAAGTACATTTTATAGAAATAAAAAATAAACACATGAAGCAGATTTTTAAAAAGTTACCACAGAAGATACAGTAGAGCATCACTTCAATATGTAAGAATCAGCCATACACTGAATGAGAATACACCAACACTGCATTAAAAGTAAAGTCTAGGAAAGTTACCTCCAGAAGGTCAAAACACAAACAAGGTTAAACTTGTCCTAAAAAATTAACCAAGCAACTTTCACTTGGAAGACTACAAGAGATCAATAAATCAATGCAAGCACATGCCAGTTAAATTCTATTTATTATATAAAGAGATACTATAATTTGATATGAAAGACAAGGCAATTCCAATAGGTATCACAGTACAAAGGACATAAACATTTGACCAAATTTGACTAAAGAAGCACAGCTTTCCAAAATAGTACTGTTAATAATCAAAGAAATGACTGAGATGTCATTTCTGATGCAATACACAAATAATAATTTTAACCTTATCTTCTAAAAGTACTCAAATGTGCCATTTTAAGTAACAAAAAACTGAGTCATAAAAAAAATAGAAAGTATGAAAAATTTCTGCCAATGTAGTAATCATAAAGAACATTAAAAAGAATCAACACTTTTATGGGCAGTAAGTGAAGTTCAGATTCCTGGAAGCCAATTATTTTCAGCTGGTTCCTGAGTTATATTATGGAATTATCAATAAAGTTGTTGCTAATTTATACTTTGACACTCTCCCAAGTATAGGGACATAGGACACACGCACACACACTTTTTTCTTCAGGCAAACCATTTTTCCAGAAAAGTCCCTATTTAGAGATCACTCTTTACAGAGGACTCCTATAATTTCGTTTGTTGGTAAGGTCACATATAATTCCCAACCTGCTGTTATCCCAGGGTATTTAAGTACTCTTTAAAGAGTGACGATGTACATCAGTAGAGTCTGTAGAAAGGGACCTGGTGTCCGTAGCTGGCTTCTTAGGAAATCTGAAGTTGGTCCTGTCATTGAGACAGGCTGAAAAGACACGCAGGAGCATCTCCTCCTGCTCAGATCACAGCTTGGAGGCTGAGCACACGGCTCCAGGTGCCTGGCTACAGCAGCACCAGAACCATCACCGCACTCGCAAAACCATCATAGCATAACTGCACGGTATTTATTTACTTTGCTTGTCTCCCAAGTTTTACAGAAAAAAAGTTAAAAAAAAAAAAAAAAGAAAAAGTTAATGAGAAAAAGTAATTCTCTAAAACCTAAACTTTACTAAATAATCTACATAAAAGTAACTAGGGAAAATATACATGCAGGAAAAACTAACAAGCTTTATCTGAATTTAATTGACAACTTTGGTTGTCAATTTAATTTGTTGTAGTCCTTAACTACCTAAATTCTACACAAGACTATTAAACATTTACTGACACTGACTTCTCACTTAAACAAAATTAGCTGCTTTGTGGAAGAAAAAAAAAACTAAGAACAATTTCACTACTGAAGTTAAAATCAATTTGAAAAGTTTATGCATACACATTTTTGTATATTCATGGATATTGGTCTTTTATATAGTTTTGCAATTCTTCCTACTCTCCAAATGGACTTTTTCTTACCTAGGACCATTTCTTCTGACTGATATTTTTACTATTCCTTCTGCCTAAGAAACTTCACATATTCCCAATGCAGTCACACACCTAGCTAAGAAATTGTCCAAAACCCTATGCAATAAGGGAGACAGCTATACTTGGTAGCTTTCATTACTTTGCATTAAGAGCTGGTGGTCTCCCTTTAATGTTTTTCAATAGGATTAAAACTTTCAACTATGAACTATAAGACATAATTACACATTTACCAAGGTTGCCTACAATTTCACAATACATAACACCACAAAAAGACAACTACTTTTCTACATATCTTTTTCACTTGTTAAAACAGCTGATTATTGAATACATTTCAGAATGCACTTACTAGTCATTTAACACACTAAGCCAAACATGTCAAAAGCCTAAATTACCTTTTTGTCTAGTAACTGTAGTAATCATACGAGACAACACAAGTGGAAGGATTGAGATCATCTATGACAAACTGGAGAGGTGCTGCCCCTTCAACCTAAGAATGATCTGAAGGTGCAGAAAGAGGCGACTCTCTGGAAGGTGACCCAGGGTTTTCTTCAGGTGGAAAAACTGTCAGAGTACAAGCTCGAATGCCACCAAGTGACTCTGGAAGATCAAAAACCTTATGCCATTCATCTTTTTCTGGGTCGTATTTCTGGACAATTTCTACCATGCAACGGTTATTCCAAGAATATCCACCAACGACGTAGATTTTGTTTTCAAAGACAGCAACTCCAACATCACTTTGACCTCTCAACATGGCAGCAATTGGTGTCCACTGGTCAAGGGTCGGTGAATAGTATTCACAGCTTAGAACATCATCATAATCACTCGTTCCTCTGAAGTGGTTGCCACCAATGACGTACAACTTGTCTCCAACTGTACACATGCAGTGCAGGCCTCTGACTGTAGTCATTGGAGCTTTCTGTGTCCACTTGTCTGTATCTGGGTCAAAGCACATCAGCTCATTTTGGAAAGTGTCATGGGTAATTCCTCCCGAAATGTACATTAAGCCCCCATACACTGTTCCAGCATGGCCATAGTGGGGTTCACTCATTTTTGCAACATAGCCCCACTCATTCATTCTTGGATTGTAACATTCTACTGTGGCCAGTTCACCAGCAGCACTGCGCCCACCAACAGCATACAAATGTCCTTTGAGGGCACTCAAGTGGAAGAATGTGCGCTTTTCATTCAGTGACGCCACCTGCATCCATTTATTATACCGGGGATCAAATCTGAAAACTGTGTCGACGGCAGTTTTTCCTTTTGTATCATAATTGCTCTGACCACCAACGACATACAGAAAGTTTCCAATGACAGCAATGCCGTGCTGGTAACGAGGGGCATCCATGGGGGCTAGAGACTTCCACTCTTGTGCCCTCTCATCGTACATCCGTAATTCTTTGCTGACGACCAGCTGCTGTCTCAAAACTCCTCCTAGTGTAACCAAGTGTGTGGAGTCAGATCGAATAGCAGTTCTGTCTGACTGCATGACTGGCTGCATATACGGCATCATTTGGTAATTGCTGGCTTCCAGAAGTAAATTCACACAAGTATTGTCGGTTCTCATGAAATCTACTGTCTGCACATAATTGATGAGGTCTTGCGGTGTCATCAGCGGGAACCGAATATTCTTCATTAATTTTGCAGCATAATCCATCCGAAGGTCTTCCAGCCTCAACCAGCGGCAGGCTGCCTTGAAGAGATCGAGCTCAGTGCAGTGCTTAAGGCTGTTACTGGAAAGCACAAAGGCGAGCCTTTCAAAAGGGAGTTTCAGAAACTCCCCCGTGCTCAGGAGTGCTGGAAAGTTCTTCAGGATGAAATTATTAACATATTTATCCACTTCTATAAGATTGTAGGTGTTAGCAATGCGTCCGACCTCCACACAGTTTTCTAAGGAGACACCTGATATCAGAAACACCTTGCAAAAATCCAGAACAGGCAGAATCTGTAGGAAGCTGGCGGCTTCCAGAGTGTCCTGGAGATTGTCCATGTTGAGAGAGAGCTTCGCGGTGTAGATGAAGTCAATGATCTTCTTCAGGCCGACCTTGTTCACGCCGTGCAGCTTGATGCACATCAAGTCCTGCTCCTTCATGCCGCCCGTGAACATGGCCTTGAAGTAGTCACTGGCCGACGCCATCATGGCCCTGTGCACCGGGAAGCCGTCCTCGCCGTCGCCCGGGACCAGGCTCACGTCACAAAGCAAACCTTCCACCCGCAGCTGGTCGAAGCCCTGCAGCACCGCCGCGCTGTGCGTGTTGCTGCTGAAGAAGCGGGTGGCGCCCGCCTTGCACGGCTGCAGGTGGGCGGAGACGCCCATCTCGCCGCTCCCCAGCGACACCTTCATGGGGACGCCGCGCCGCGCGGGGCTGCAGACCGCGGACCCCCGGCGCGCCGCCCGGGGCGCGGGGCTGGGACGCAGCAGCTCGCGGTCCTCGCCGCGCGGCACCGGGACGCGGCGGCCCCGGCCGCCAAGAGCCCGCAGCAGGACCCCGGGCTCACGGCTGACGACGAGGCGGGCGACTCATCCCCCGAGGCAGGTACGTGGCCGCTTCACTCCTCGGCCGGCGCCGCCGCCGCCTCCGGCAGGTTCGCTGCGGGCGGGGCCGCCACGTCCGCGGCTCGGCGGCTCGGCGGCTCGCGGCTCCGCGGCTCTGCGGGCGGCCACGCCGGGGACCTCGGCGACGGGCCCGCCGCGCTCTCGCTGTCACCAGAGCGCCGCCGCAGCCGCCGGCCGAGCGTCGAGCGCCGCCTGGAACACGGGCTTGGGCCTGGAACACGGGCCTGGTGCGGGACGCCCGGCCGCTCCTTCCGGAAAGGCCCAGTCCCAGGATGCCCCGGGCTAGGAGCGGCCGCGCGCTAGTGCGCCTGCGCGACCGGCTCGCTCGCGGGCGGGCGCGGCGCGCGGGGCGGGGCTGCCGAGGCCGAGCCGCAGGGGCTGCAGCCCGGCGCGTCCGGCTCGCGGCGCCCGCGGACGTTTTCTCGCGCTGACCGCTTCCTCCGTCCACGTGACTGCGTCCTCCGCCCGCTCTTGGAGACGCGCTGGGTTGAACCGCAGCCTTTGCTAAAGGGAGAAGAAACGTGGCGGAAAAGGGAGGTCGTCGGATTGTTTATTTTTCTCCAGGAACGACTTTATAATTTCTAACCTACGCAGTTTAACAGCCGCCACAGTTATAATGCTGACTTAGATTCTTTATTGTTTGAGACACAGCATTTGTTTTGCTATTAAATGATGGCCATAACATGTAAATGATACTTTTTTTTTTTACTCAAAAGGTAATGTTATCAGAAATAGTTTTTTCACGATCCTGCTTCGCAATCACCATTTTGAAGATGTTTTACAATTTTTCCAGTGACGGTACATACTGTAGTTTATTTTGGCTGTTATCTTCTGACTTTATAAACCTTGTCTTCTATTGTCTTATAAAATCTGTAATATATACTTGTCAATGATTTCTACTAATATTATGCAAAGCTTATAATTATTGTCTTTTAAATACCCCAACATTTATGCATGCAAGCTAACAATATATTCTTTTCTCATTTTTATGTAAAAGATACTAGACCATACATATATATTCTGCTACATCTCTGCTTTTTTCAGTTAGACGATTTTTTTCTTCTTCTTTCCCCTTCCCCTTTCTCTTCTACCCCATCTTGCTGTTCTTCCTGGCTCTTGCTCTTTCTTTCCTTCTTTGTTCTTTTGTTTCTTCTTTCTTTCACCCTTATTTCTTTCTCTTTCCATCCCCTTTCCTTCCCTCCCTCCCTTCTTCCTTCCTTCCTTTGTCCTTCCCTCCTTCCTTCTTCAGCAAGGTTCAAAAGTTTTAGACCACCACTGTCCTCCACAAGGTGGTGTAGCAGATCTGGACCTTACTGACAAGCCTGGAGAGCTTCTCTGAACCTTACCAGTAATCAGACAACCTGGAGACCTGCTTGTGGCAGGAGCTGGGAGTGGAAAGATTCACTGAGCGGTGGTAATTCCATATTGGCTGTCAAGAGGAATTCCAAGGAATCAGTGTCTTAACTGGTAAAGAAAGAATAAAGCCATTATTTCTGAGAAGTTATTAGAGCAAAAATAAATCATGAGATCCTTCCATTTATTAAGTTTGCATATAAACTAAGAAAGTAAACCTGTGCTTTCAGGTTTTTAGGGGCCGATGCAGTTTATACATGATTTAATTATTTCAAATGACTTTTTTTGCTTTTATCATGAAATGAATGAACTTATATCATTTACCTATTTTATATATTTTATTCATATTGTATATTTATTTATGTCACAGTATTTGTAAGTAATGTTAAACAACTGCATGTTGAAGCATCTAGTTCTTTAGGGCCTCATTCCACCAGACAGCATTATTTACTAATTGCTTTACTGTCAACTTGAGGACATTTATTATATTTCAGTATTCAGTGTGTGTGATATCATATACATCTTTATATTGTGCTAACGAAAAGGTCTTTGGCTTCATATTCTTAATTATGTATATTATTGAAAGTTTTAGTTTTAGACCTTGGTTCACTTGTTTATTCTTTATATTTTATTTTATTTATTCACTACCTGTCCCAGACTGGCCTTGAATCGTGATCCTTCTGGCTTGGCCTCCTGAGTGCTGGGATTGCAGGTGTGTAGCACTGTACCTGCCTCAGTAAATTAATTTTAATTACCTTATTTATTAACATTGTTGATGTGTGCGTGTATGTGACTGCACATGTGTGCTGACAGAGAGAGAGAGAGATACAACTATGACACAACGTGCATGTGAAGGTCAGAGGACAATTTTTGGAGTTGATTCTTATCATCTACCTTTTATATAGGTTCTAGGGATTGAATGTAGGTTATTAGGTTTGCATTGGGTTTTGTGTCCATCTTCTGCAGTCTCAGACCATCTGGTGACCACTTAAGCTCCTGCTGTGTAGTTTAATCCGACTCAGAACTCACTACCTGTCCCAAACTGGCCTTGAATCGTGATCCTTCTGGCTCGGCCTCCTGAGTGCTGGGATTGCAGGTGTGTAGCACTATACCTGCCTCAATAAATTAATTTTAATTACCTTACCTAGATGTATGGTTCTGAAATTTATAGTTCTGATCACTGAACACTTAAGAATTAATGATGTTCAAAGAAATTGAGTAGCAATGAGAACAGGAAAAAAAACCCTAGATCTTACATCATAAAGAAAGGAAGTGAATGTATAGTAAGAAAAAGACAGTGTCTTCTAGTCTGGGAAAGAAATCACTGCCTGACAATTAATTCAGCACAATTCAGATCAATGTGTAATTAAGGTAATTAACAGGAATATACTGGGGCAAAGTGGACCGAAAGTTCTTTCAAAAAGTTCATTTTCAAAGGGAAGGAGAAAACTTAAACACATAATTTGTTCAGGAGAGACTGGGAAAGAGAAGACAAGGAAACCCTTACCATGGCATGAGTGTGAGAGAACAGCTTTCCAAAGTCACTCTCCTTTTTTTTTTTTTAACATTTTTTATTATTATTTCCGCTCATACAAACTTAATAGGTAAACCAGTTCCCTCCCCCCTCCTCCTCCCCCCTCAGCCCCCTGCTCCCCCTCCCTCCCTCCCCATCTCCCAGTGCCTCCCCCCCCCCAATTCCCAGAGAGTCCTTTATTGTGTATGCCTAACTCTCCTCTTGGTCCTCCTTTCCGATGACGTAAAAGGACCCAGTGGCATTTCCCTGAACTCTTTCTCGTGTTCCCCTTAAGCATAGGAACACTACTGTGGCCATCAATCCCTTGCCTCCAAGGATCTTGGTGCTTTTAGCCGATGTTAGACTTTGTGAGGTCAATAGTGTGATGGACATGGCGCAGGGAATGCAAAGTCCTATTATGATTGCTTCAGCCCTATCTAGTGTGGAGACTCTTCAAATCATTGCTCCCCCCATCCTTTTGCTCTTACAATCTTACCGCCCCCTCTTCCGCAGATGTCCCTGCAAAGTCACTCTCCTTTTGTCATGTGGGTTCTGGGGATTGAACTTGGGTCACAAAGCTTGCATACCCTTGCCTTTACCCAGTGACCCATCTCAACAGCCCCTAATTTTTAACTTTTTTTGGCAGCATTCTTTTTTAAAGATTATTTCAAAGAATAAATCCCAGATGCAGAACCCATATAAAATCAGAACTGTGTGGCTTTTATGTAATGGGTTACAATATAAATAACTGCTTATGTAATGCCAACTACTATTTTTAATGACTTGTAAATACTGTCAGGTTAAGTATATTTATCAGTTTCATTTTGAACTACTAACTGTAGTTTCATATTGTACTTGTAAATTATGTTTTTATACTTATTTTTTTCTTAGAAGTGTATATAAACCTTTTGTGTGAATGGTAGCTATATTGCTGTGACATGCCCTCTGTCAATCTTACCCTTATAAACAACTGTTCATTTTTTTATGTTCTTTTGAGTATAAGAATATCAGATAGATAGAGTCAATCTTCCCTCATCTGTTGACTTGAATCTCCAGATCTTTTTTGTTTGATAACTTACACAGCTTGCAAATTTATCTTATATTCCATTAGTATTTTGTTTTATCCATGATATGAAATGAGAATCTAAGCTGATTTTGTATGTACATTATCACCAATGCCATTTATTAAAATAACATAAGATGACCTTAATTCCTAGTTTAATTATTACTGGTAATACAGTAGTCTGGGATTATTTTCTTCATTATGTTGGCCATTTAGTTTCTTCACTGTCACCATGGTTATATGATTGCTATTTTATAATAAAATTCATTTATGGTAGAACTAACTACTGTAAAAACTTGTCTTTTTTACTCTGATATTTTTACTTGATTTTTACTTGAACATAAGTATTTCTAATTAAGTTTGAGTTGCTCTTTCATAAAAATTGCTAAATTTTGTATATTCCACAAGAGTCTGCTTGCAATAAATGCACAATAAACTTTATTAGATGGAAAGATGGAACTGAGCAAATCTAAGTTAAAGAACACCAACTAGATTAAATCCAGCAGTAACTATATATAAATATAACTGCCCAAAATATAAGCTCATGACAAATAAGATTCTTTTTAATTCTACAAATAGAAAATAGATTTTAAACAATAACAGAAACCAATGCATGTCTTTAAAAAATTCATAAACTCAGTAGCATGTAGGGTTCTACAGGGAGGTTATTCAGCTTCCCTGAGCTTCAGTTTTCTCACATGAAAAATGGGATTAAAAACTACTTGTCAAGATGATATGGTACATTGTACAGCACTTCCTCACAGTCAGCATCTAATAAATAGCAGATCTCTTTATTTTTTTAAGGTAGATTGATACAAGAATGTTGCATATCTTATTCTCTCAAGTGGTTGGAAACTGTACCTTCCCCATAATTTACAGTAAAAGAACAACAACAAAAAAGCTGAATTCTAGCAAGAAATGCAAAAACGAGAGAGCGAAAGAGAGGCGTGTTGGACATGTTCAGTGGCCCCTTTCAGTGACCAGGCGACAGAGGGAGGCTGGCTGCGTTCTCTCGCTCACTGTGAAGGCTGACACCTTTCCCTCACCTTTTGCTTCTTTCCTGAAGCTGTTCCCTTCACTGCCAGAACTTTGCTGTGGAAATTCCAGGCTTCCTCTACTTCAGTCCTATCTGAGTCCATTCACACAGCTGCTTCCTGTTTCACTGTGCCCTCTAACCTCAAGGTTTCCTAGAGAAACATGAACAGAAAGTAAAACTTGAATGATTATTTGAGGCTTTTCAGGAACCTATGTCAGTGAACTGTGCCTATTTTATATTGGCCATTTTCGGATCATGAGAGTAACCCACATCGCTGAAGAAAACCTAATGACACCTACGAAGTAAGAAGCCCCCTGCTGTCCACATGTAGTAGGATCAGAGGCCAAAGAGGACCGTCTCTGGTTTACTCACAAAAATGCTATGTGTTCCTTTTGGAGGATATTTCATCCAAAGCTGAAGACACTCCTTTACATCAGAAATTGCCTCCAACACTTTGAGTATTATAGTCTGTCTTACAGAAAGAACAGGCCTTCAGCTTAATGCAGAGCAGGAAGCTATGAAGAAAGAGAAAAGGCCAATGTGTGTTTCTTTCCTCAGCCTGATAGGACCCGTCAGGAATCCTGAAGATGGAACCTTTCTTTGTGCTTTCATGACTTTAGACTGGAGGGTAATTTATCCTAAATTCTGAGGATAAAATTGCAAGCAATTTTAGTGCAATCTTATGTTCACTAGTATTCAAATGTCTTTCAGTTGTAAAGTCCCTGTTTCGCAAGCTTATTTTATAGCAGCTCTTTTAATATTATAACTAGAAGGACATCTTCATCTCTTTGCATAAGGATTGCAACATCCTCTTTTGCTTCTGACACTGGCAATAAAAGAGCAGTCTTGCTCCATATTTGCCGGGAAATTTCCTAATCCTTTCACATGGAAAACAGCTAATTATGACATCTTTTCTGAGCCCTAATTGTTTGGCAGAGTTCTTACAGTGTTTAGTGCCTAGAGCCTACTTCACAGCTGTTTTTGGAGCAGGAGTTGCTGATTGTCAGCATATCCCTCTCCTATGCAATTCCTGAAGATGAAAGTCCTTCGTAGAAGACTTCTGATTCATCTCAGAACAGACTCTAGTGAATGCCTCGTAATTATAGCACATCACAGATCTCCAGCTGTGGATGGAGATGTAAGATGGCCATCCTTACATCAAACCCATCTGTCCATAAAATCCTGAAACGAGAAGAAAATGTTAGTTTGGGTAAGTGCATCACTGAGTAAAACACTGAACTTCTTAAGCAGGAGATATGCATATGCAACAGTTGCATTTTGGTGGCTAAAGAATATACCCAAGCCACACAAAATTTATGGAAAATGGATCTCAAGTCTTACTTGCTGCAGGCAGGAATTTATGCTATCTTTCCCAGTGTGGATTTCAGTGAACGCTAATGGAAGGAATGCCACTCACTGCATTCCTGTCCAGTGGTACTCTGCAGATTTCAGTCCCATATGCCATATAAGGCCTCTGTTACTTTTTTGCATGATACCAAAATGAAACAGCTACCACCCTTTGTTATTCCATTAAGTGTTCATCTTTTTTTGCATATGCATATTTTCAACTTGGACTGGAAATCGTACAAGCCACATAGACAGGATTGGGATGAACAAGCACACCCACAGAGCACTGGTGCGCTGGAACTTTAAAATCCAGTTATACAGAAATAAAAACAAAGTCCAATTTAATTTTCTCAAGAATTTCAGGTTGAAGTATCCGATTTTCTTTACATGTAACTCAATATATAAATTTCACGCATCCCAAACATTTACCTTTCGATGGCACATTTAGAGATTAGCCTTCTGCATTAGTCAATTTTCCAATCACTATAACAAAATATTTCGCAAAGGCTACTTAAGAGAAGAAACTTAATTTTGACCTTTGGTTCAAATCCAAGGTTAGCTGAATTGATTAGGGCCTCTGAATTGTAGGGAAGTACATCTGATATTCAGAAAGATGTGTCTAAATCAGAGCTCATATCTCCATTGAGGAACAGAGAGGGGAGGAAATGAGAAAGAGAAGGAAAGAGAAAATGAAACACAGGAGAGAGAGAGAGAGAGAGAGAGAGGATATACTTGCACAGTCCCTCTGAGTTTCAGACCTCCCACAACTGGAAGGAACAGCAATCCCATGAACAGCTACAATGCTAGCTAAGTATGGTTTGTGGTGGATTCTCATCGCTCTGGGCCCCAAATCTTACTTTCCAAGCATGTCGTTCTCAAAACAATGGAGCTGATCTTTCACCATTATTTAGCTGGAAACCCTCTGTAACTCACTGGGTTCTAGTATTCATAGCATTATTTTTTCCATCTGCTGTTGTCATGATAGTAACTTTAATTTCCATCATCCACATGACCTGAGCACCAAGCAGAATTTGCAGGAAAATGTTGGTTCGGATCATTTAATGTAACAAGTAGCTATCATTATGGAGATGGAAGGCACTTGAAGTTTTATAAGTGTCTATAATATTCTGTCACCACCTGGGTCTTTCACAGCCTGGTGGATGCCCAGGCACCAACTAGTGTAGATGTCCTAGATGAAACCCAGTAGTGCACATATGCAGGTTATGGGTAGATAAATGGGCATAAAAACACCTAAAATCATTGTTAATATAAATTTAAAACAGATTGTATCTAAAAAATGTTTCTGTCTGCAATTTTTTCTTCCTTGCTTGATAGCTTGATAGCTATGGAAGCTACTGAGAGACAAAAGCAATCAAAAGTTTCATCAGGGTATTATAAAGAACATGTTTTTCTTAAGTATTCCTCCTATAAAGTTCTATGTAGATAGTAAAAAAATAAGAAAGGAGAAAGGACCTTTAATATTTATTTAACATGTGTGTGCATATGAGAGAGCACTGTGTGTCCCTGTGGAGGACCAAGGATGATTTCAATATCGTCCTGGATTGCTTCTACCTCCTTTTGGATTTACTCTGGGATTTCCCAGCCTCCACCCGTCAGAGTCAGAAGTGCAGGCTGCCTGGTGTTTTTATGTGGGATCCATGATCTGAACTCAGGACCTTCTGCTTTTGAGGCAGTCTTAACCCCTGAGATGTCTCTCCAGCCTGAAAGGCTCTTTAAACTGTACTACTGTGTAAGAGAAGAGATTTAAAAATGCAATTACCTTTGCCATGCATGAAGGGAGCTTATTTATTTAGGTACCTAAACTTGTGGTACCTAAACATAAGGATCATATGTAAGCAGCCCAAACTGAAGGAGATGGCTGCCTTCTAAAGTCTATCAAGTAAGTAAGTAAAGATATTAGAAAATATCTTTGAAGACCTGTTAGTATTTCTGCCTTTTGGGCCCTTTCCCAAATTCCCTGAATTTTCTAAGAGCTATAGAATATATGTTTACCTAACTCTGTTAGTGGCTCTGTCACATTTTTTAATTTAAGGTGCTCTGAAAAGGAGTATTTCAGCAGGGACTTCAATTATAGTAAGTAGTAAGCATGCCAGGGTTCAAAATGTCCCCAGGGAACTGTATATTGTTTCAAAATTTTGAAATAAAATAATTTTCCCATGTAATAATGCTGGTTTTATTTATGAAAAGGTACATGGTTTGTCTACACATATTTTATCCAAAGAATACTTCATTCAACATTTGGATTCAAAATTCCTATCTTGAAAAAGACTTGAAATACTATGGCTGAAATGTTAATGTTGACTTTTTTTTATTATGTAATTGTATTTTTTGGGCAAAATGATAACATAATTTCTAACTGTTTTAGCACAGATTTACTTGTACATTTTAAAGTTTCTAATAGAAGGGTATATTTTATAATGTAATATTTTAGCTGTTGTAAATACATGGGTAGTAAGTAAAATAAGTATGCTAGAGTTGTGCGTTCCATGTGTTGTCTGAGGCATGAGATCACATGTGTAAAGCTGACTAGCTGCTCATATCTGCATAATCCCATCCCATTCTTTTTTTTAATTTATATATTTTTCTGCTCATACAAATGTAATAGGTACCCCTGTCCCCTCCCTCCCTCCACCCCTCCCTGCACCTCCCTCCCTCCTTTTTCCTTTCCTTTCCCCCCTCCCTCCCTTTCTCCCAGTGCCCCCTCCCCCTATCTCTGAAGCATTCTTTAATCCTGAAGCATCTGACACACATCCTTTAATGTGTGTCAAACTTTCCTCTGGGTCCTCCTCTCTGATGAGGTATAAGGACTCAGTGGCATTTCCTAGAACTCTTTCTTGTGTTCTCCTTAAGTATAGGAACATTATTGTGACTGTTAATCCCTTGCTTCTAAGGATCCTAGTGCCTTTAGTCCATGCTACACTTTGAGGAGTCAGTGACAAGTTGGTCATTGCACAGATCATGCAGAGTCCTATTACAATTGGTTTGGCCCTAACTTGTGTGGAGTATCTTGCATATCTTGACTCCTCCCATCCTTGTGCTCTTACAATTTTACCGCCCCCTCTTCCACAAATTTCCTTGAGCTTCAGGATGGAGAGAGATTAGGCAGGCTTGATTCCAGGTGATTGATGTTCTGAATTATGGTTTGCTGATTTTTTTTTTCAGTTTTGCTGCTCCTGCAATGCCCTTGGCGCCATCCTGAAATCCCATCCCATTCTGACTTAAAGGTGTGGGGAGACATTCTCTGGACGTCACATGTGTTTGACTTGTTTTGGACAAAAAGAATAGGGGGCTGGGAAGGCAGCTCAGTGTAGTTCTAGGTGGGCGCATCTGCCTGTAAGTCCAACTTTGGAAGGTGGAGACTGGGGATACCCAGAGTGTGCTGGCTTGCAAGGCTAGTCCCATTTGGAGTTTATTAGGGCCCCTGACTCGAAAGGATAAGGTGGGAAAGTGACTGTCTCTCTATCCTGTTCCCCTCTTCACCTCCTTCTCCCTCATTTCCTCCCCCTTTCAGTGCACCTCAGTGGAAATACGAGCACTGGTTGCGGCACATCTTCTTGTGTCAGACCTACATTGCTCGGCGGAGGCCCAAGTAAGTCAGCTAACCCTGGACTTGAGCAAGGATCAAACTAAACCCTTTTTAGTAGCCTTTGTCAGATATTTTGTTATAGTCATGGGAAACAATGAGAGAAGCAGGCTGCGGATCCCAGCAGCTGTCAGGAGGAAGCTGGGTGGAGAAGAGGAAGAGAGAAAGCGATTCTTTTGAGCTACAGGTTATGTATACTCCTGTTCCAGGCTTGAATGTTATGGGCACCCTGCACTTTTTCACTGATCTTTAGTCACAGAGGTGGTGCTTTTCAAATCACAAGCATATATATACAATTCCCCAAATTCAAAAATTTCTGCTAACATTACTGGATAGTTTCTACTGAGTGATGACTAATACAATAAATAATGAAGAAAAGATAGATTTTATGATTCAGTTACAAATCTTCAATAAAGATGTGGAAAAGTGAATATGCACATATACTCTTCTGAATAGAAATCACAATAGCCTTGGAAAGATCATTTAGAGTAATACCTTAATACAATTTAATCAGTTTTACTTCTAGATAACATACTTTAGAGGACAGCATCTCATGAAAAGAGAGGTTTTCTTACATATTTATTGTAACATTCCTTGAACTTAGATATTAGCATTTAATTGAATGCTTAAACTGTCGTCCTCTCACATACACAAGGTGATTGAACTCTGTGTACTAAATTAGAATATTTTTCTGAACATAAATTATTTTTGTGGTACTTAGGTCTTCATGCATGCTATCAAGTGTTCTGTCACTTACTTACATCCTTGTCGCTAAACAGATTTTTTTCTTTATTTTTGTTTTGTTCACTTATTTATTGAGTGAGACAGGTGTCACAGAGCCCACTTTCAACTCGAGATTGGTATGCACCACTGCATCCAGCTGTGTAAACTGCATTTTAACAAGTGAATTGTTGAGTGATATTTATGATAAGATACCATGTATGTAAAAACTTATTATATAATGCGTATGCAAATTTTGAAATCACTTACCAATCCTTTAGTAATTTCTAGTCCTTGAAAGTGAAAGAGTTGAAAATTGATTTCCTGGTGGTCAAGGAGAATTGATTTATTGAAAGTAACTTCATTTGTTAAGTATTGTGATGTATTTGTGCAACATTCACATAATTTAAAAATCACAAACTATTCATTATATTTTCAAGGCCCCTGGGAATCATCTGTAAAGAGATTTTCTTTTCCTCTGAATGACTTTCTTGCTTTTTTCCTGACTTCTTTCTTACTGGTTCTTTTACTCTAAGAATATAACAATTCCATCATACATCTTTATTTGTTATCATTATCCTCACTATTTCCAAGTATCCATTGTGTGATCAATAGTTAATAACCATAATGAAACCATCATAGTTTTGTTCATATGACCTTGATGCTTTGGATAATTTATTCAACAAATTCTCACAAAAGCCAAAAAACTGTACTAGAAAATATGACAACTGCCTGCTCACACAGTACACTGAGAAGAAGACAAAGGCGAAACTCCAGCTAACAAGCTTACAGTTTACTCCAAAGATCCTGTGGATATCTCAGTAGAAAAAAAATGTGAAGGAAAGACGATGATTGCAAATAATGATGCTGCTGCTTCTGATGATAAGCACAGATATTTTAAGCTTACCAGTGACATGTATCACTTTTATTCACAATTTCTAGGGCTTATTCACAGCTTTCATGAGGATACCGTGTGGGAACAAGACAGTTAGGAATTATAACCCCTCCTTCTGGAAATTTGTTGCCTGCAGCTTCAGAGTGAATGTAACCTCACTTCAGAGTGAAGTCCTGGGAGAGATCTTTGCATACACCTTTCCACCAGTTTCATGAGTTTAAACTGAAAAGAATTCCAGGCAGTAGCTGCAAACTCAAAAGTTAGGATGTCACAAATAAAACTCAGAAAGAACCAGTGAAGCAGTAAGAGCATTCGTGTGGAGCCTGGGATTTAAGTACTAAGCAGTGGAGTCTGGGATTTAAGTACTAAGCAGACAGATGTAGGGGGACCCCGCAGTTCCCATTGAGACCATGCTTCCAGTGAGTGAAAACCTTTCCACGATGCTCCACTACATCTCTTAAAGGCTCAAAACACAAGCCACCATGACCTCCTAAAAGCCAAGCCTTGCCATATGTATCTGTGGGGTCCATTCTACAATCACGGTTCAACATCCACTGAGCTGAAGCTAATTTTGACACCTGGCATTGTTTGTTTTCTCTAACATCATTCACTCTGGTCACAGCAGCATTCTCCTTCCAGTGCAAAATTCCCCACGGTGCTTTCTCCATTTACTCCTCTACAATGTGCCCTGCTCTCTACACAACTGCTTCCTTTTCTGTCTCTCTTTCTGGTGGCCAACTTTCCCTTAAAGTACACACCCGCCAGTTGAAAGCAAAAATTGAGAAAGTTACAGTTTTCAGAAACTCCCATATGAAAGGCTTTCCCCAAAACCCAATGACTATTTTTAGAAATGAGTGAGTATCCCCATTACAACGTGAAGTGACAGTAACTGTAACCCAAAGACAAAACCAAGCAAAAAAAAAAAAAAAAAAAAAAAGAAGCCATAATTCATTTTTTTGCTGAAGTCCGTTGAAAGCCTATGAAGTCACAGAGGATGAGAATCACCTAGCGGCCGAATGAACAAAGCCCTCATTCCAGCACACAGAAAGGGCAGAATTCGTCCTGACCCCTGGCAATAGGTATTTCTCCACAGTTAAACTGAGTTCTTCCTTGAAAAGAAAAGAAAAAAGAAAGCTAAAGGTAGAGAAAATTCAGCTTCAGACACAACATAGCAGTGGACACTATGTGAAGAAAGATAAATCTCAAGATGTCTTTCTGGCCACCACTTTGTTTCGCCACTTGAAAAACCACCTCGTTTATAATCTGGACATATATTAAGGGCAGGATAGTCTGATAAACTAAGTTCGAATTTGCTGAAGAAAGTTCCTGTCTGATGATCCATTCCTTATTTTTTTTTAAAAAAAATAGAGAGAAAGTACGTGCTATGATGCAAGGTCAGAGGAAAACATTCAACAGTCATTTCTCTCCTTTCATGATTGAAAAGGGTGGTACTCAGGACAACTGTTGAGGGATATCACAGGCTTCAGTACATTCATTCTCAAGTACAAGTTGCCACTTTTAGAAATGAATTTCTACTACCAGGTCATGTTGGTTGACTAGCAAAAATGTTTAAATTTTATTTATTATTCGTGTGTGTGTGTGTGTGTGTGTGAGAGAGAGAGAGAGAGAGAGAGAGAGAGAGAGAGAGAGAGAGAGAGAGAGTACTGTGTGTCCCTGTGGAGGTGACTTGGGGTATTATCTTGGATTGCTTCTACTTTCTTTTTGGCTTTGCTCTGGGATTTCCCAGGCTCTGCCCATCAGGGCCAGAAGTGCAGGACACCACCATTTCTACCTGGCTTTTTTTTTTTTAATGCAGAACCTGAGATCTGAATTCAGAACCTTCTGCTTGCGAGACACAGTCTTAACCCCTGAGCCATCTCTCCAGCCTATTGGTCGACTTTTAATCAGGAGGAAAACCTCAGTTCATGCCAAATAATGGCCTTACATCCCTTCGCTTTTTTCCTGCTCTTACCAGTAGAAAGAGAAAATGTAGACAGACAGACATAAAGGATTAGAAAAGACAATGACAGCCAACTGACAGATAGATGGCATCTGAACAGAGTCAGAGATAGGAAAGGAATATCTACAATTTTGTAATTGTTCAGGATGTCTCTCTGTGTGTGACTGGTTCTGTTAGGTAGTGGTTTTGATTTAGGACATATCTCTCAAATCTCTCAGTTACCGATTGATAGACTTTAGATGCTTCTCTCCATATATAGGAGTTAGAGGATGACTTTTTATGTTAAATGATTTTGGTCTCTGTTTTCTCCCTGCTCCACAATAAAGGACTAGTTTAAATATCTCAGGACTCAGATGCCTTTTTCTGTGATTACCTAAAAACACCCATTCTTTGATTGCTACTTGCTACTTCTACTTTAGTGTAATTTTACTTTTCTGCCTGTGTATGTATGTGTGGGTGTATGCCAAAGAGCACTTGAGTGTGTGTGCCTATAAAGGCTCAAGGGTGACATCAGAATCATCCTGGATTGTTCTTCCTCCTTATTGCTTTGCTCTGGGGTTCCCCAGGCTCTGCCTTCTAGGACCAGAATTATAGATCACTGCCATTTCTGCCCAACATTTTCATGTGGGATCTGGGTATATAAACTCAGGTTCTTTTGCTTGCAAGACAAAAGCTTTGACCCCTTTACTTTTTGTTGTTTTCACTATAATTTGGGGGGGTGTTTAAGTTCTGTGATTTGGTTCTTACAGCTATATTGCTCTGAAAGTATTTGTAACCCTATTATCTTCTACATTCCAGAGTTACTAAACTGCTATAGATGGGAAAGTGTTGGAGAGCCAAGTGTCAGGGCCCAGTCACCAGAGGCAGTGGGGGAAATGATTCCTCTGTCCCAAGTCAGCTTGTTCACGTCCCACAGTGTCGCAGAGCCAGACTCTATCCCCAGAAGGTTCTGCAGTTCCTCTAGAAAGAAGTTGAGGAAGTCAGGATCTGTTTCCACGACCCTATGGACATGCTGTAAGACGCTGAGGCTCATCGGAATCAATGAAATCATGACTGTCACTAAGCCTTCACCCTTACTAACTGCCAAGTGTCAGGTCTGTCCTGCAGTTTCCAGGATCTCCTTATGGGAATGGACACGTAGTCAATCAACACAGACCAGCCTCATGGCTACACTGAATGAGCTGTTAAGAAATGTAAAAATTCATCTGTGCCTTATTTAGATGACAACCTGTTTTAATTCCAGGGGAGAATTAAGGTTCTCTGTTGCTGGAAACTGAAGTGCACATCATGGAACATGAAGAAATTGAAAAATTTGGGAGCATCAGCTACAGCAGTGTTCAGGAGCTGGAAGGATACTAATAGGCAGCACCAAGTCAGGTGGGTTTGTATTATTACCAGCAGCAAGAACATTGAAGTGGACGCTGGCAGTGCAGGGTTCTCCCGTGGAGATGTGGACAATGTCAGTGTCTCCAGATGGATGACAGTGAGACCACAGCAGCACATAGAGAATTGGAAGCAAGGAGGGCTACTGTAATGCCTGCTGAGAGCTTGCATTTCTTTGCTAGCACTCAAGTCCTTGCAGTGTAACTGTCAACAATTGGCTGAGAGTGATCCATACACAGATGGAAATCATGAACAGACAAGATGCAGTTCCCTTAACGCCGGAAACTCCAAGCTGGAGCATTGGAACCCACTGCTTCCAGTGCTGTGTCAGAGGCTGAATACCTGCAGATAATGCTACAACTCTCAGCTTTAGGTTGCTGACCTGTGACTCTTAGGATTGTAACTCCCGGTAGGTAAAGCTAGCAACCCTCAGCAGCTGTCCTGAGCTCCTTGCGGCCCAGGCCTCTCACCAGTCTCAGCTTTTCTCTGTCTCTCCCCTTCTCAGCACTACGGCTGTCCCTTGTATTCCTGTCTCCGCAGTCTTTCCCTGCAGTTTTCCACTGCCCTGCTGGGCACACCTTGAGCTGGCAATCACAGTGCTTGTCTGCTCTCTGTGTGTTGCCAGTTCAGCCCCTATATATCATGTGATAAAATGATTACATGTAGGGAATAAGACACTTGAATGCAGCTTTATTGAGGTCTGAACTTGAGCCCAAGGATGGGTGGGGACAACGCCCAAGAAAGTGTTCCTAAGGCAATGCAAGAGGTGCTACTTATATACCAGCCACACATATGCATTAGCTGAAGGGTTGAGGAAGCACTATTCTTTTGAAGACGACTGCAAGGAGGTTGCTGGTGTGGACTGTAACCTAAGGGCTATGTGAAGTTGCATGAAATTCCCAGTAGCACAGCCTTGGCTGGAGCAACAAGGATGATACCTCCAATGGTTTCTGTGCGTGGAATGGTCAGTCCTTCTGGCATCTGCAGGTAGTTCAAAGTCTCCTCTGGGCTAAATCAACGTCTCCTTGAGAAGCTATGGATTAGTTAATAACTTCCTGTTGGCAACTGGAGGAATTGCTGAGGAAACAGCTGTTTAGTTAACATGTATATTATAGATAAATATTATGTATTCATATTTATAAAATCAAACATATATTTATATTCTTAGGGAAAATTGCATTCCCCTGATGTGTCTCACAAGAGACATTATTCCTAGGGCCTCAAAATCTCTAAAATTATAGTCAAGATACAGTATGCTTTAAAAACAACAAGATGAAGAAACAGTTGAACAAAAGAGGTACAGGTAGGTATCTGAGCAAAAAGTCAGGCAAAGCTGTCAGCTGGATAGACATTACTAACAAGCAAATGGAAAAATAACACTGTCCCCCACCTCCTGTGTTACAGCCCAGCTTCATGCAAATGCTTCATTGCCTACTCTTGGTCTTCAGCACAGGTAAATAGAATGAACTGACAATGAGTAAGACATATGTGAAAACTGATTTATTTAAGATAGCGATTGAAAAAAATAAATTACTCTAAGATCTCGAAACCTAAAAAAAAAAAAAGATAGCGATTGAGAAGAGACCAAGGCATTTTATGTTCACAGATAGCACAACCTGCAATAAACAGCAGCTTTACAGTCAGAGTTTGAACTCTTCCTGGAAAGTAGGTTCCAATAAAACAACAAAAAAATCAAGCATAGAGAATGAAAATTAAATCCAGTTGCCATTAATATGCACTTAAAAGGGATATTCTAACCAGTCCGTGACAATTATCATAAAGTCAGTAGATGACAGAGTCTATAAAAACCAAACAAGAAATATTCAAACAAGCACTAACTTCTTGTTTCAATAAAAGGAAATTCAATGTAGCGTGACAAGTAAATCACTGTGTGCTCAGCATTCCATGGAGTCAGGGCAGGGCAGTCTAATCATATCTCACTCTGCTGTCTCTAGGTTACAAACCCAACCTCAAATTATATGTCTCTCTCTCTTTCTCTCTCTTTCTCTCTTTCTCTCTCTCTCTCTCTTCTCTCTCTCTCTCTCTTTCTCACACACACACACACACACACGCACACACATGAAAACAAAAGCAAGACTCTATAGGAATGTGAGCAGGAGCAGAGGAAGAAACAAGAAGAAAGGGGTCAAAGAAGACATGTGCTGTCAAAGTATAAAAATGTCTTTTTGAAACCTGTTACCATGTTCAATGAATATTTGTTATTATAAGCTTACACACACATATATACACATAACCACTTAAACATACGTAAATATTGAGATTTGACTATACCTTTTAACATTTAAATAATTTTAAGATTTATATTCCATCACAGCTATTATATATCATATAGGTTGCTAATTTGCATGTGAATGTGACGCATTGCAATTTGTATGCCTAAGTAAATGGTTATCTATGCAAGTAAGTAGTTATGAAATTAAGTCAAATTTCAATAACTTAAGCTTAGCTTTTAGTCTTCAACTTTCATTTAGTCACGTTATTGCAATGAATAAAATAATTCAATTAACCTTTTTTTGTTAAAATTAGACCTTTACAAAGAGAACTCAAATGGACTGTCATATATCTAGGCCACTAAATCTTTGCAGGGATTAATCTAGGGGAAAATACTAACGTAGCTCCAGGAGCAAAGGAGAGGAGAAAAATAATGAAGAAGCTATCGAGAGCATCCCTCTGATACTTGATACATGTACAATTATCTGTACAAAGATGTACAGAGTAAAGCAAACCAATAGATATAAAGAGATTTGATGTTTAGAGAATGGCAAGTCCATTGGTTTCTACTTAAGATGTGTGTACCAAGCATGGTCTTTGGAGAACCTAGAGGTGAAAGTTCAGGACTGCACATCTCAGGAGACCAACAACCTCTGCAGAATCCCTCAATGATCTGATGCTTTCCTGATGGCTCTGGTAGTGCGGAGCTATAAGTCAGTCAGCTCTCTGAACTGTGAACTGCCTCAGACCCCTACCTAGCCTGAGGAACAGGAGGGCTTTACTACTCCTAGGGCAAATGAGGTGAACTTCCCCTTTCTCCTGCTTCAAAGACAGGACTGACTTTAGATTTCCCCAGAAGGAGTTTGATGGCAAATAAGTCCAGAAGACTAAAGCCATCTCTGTTCTCCATGAGCTGATTCAGCAGATCTCGAACTTCTTTGGAACAAAGGACTTGTGCAAACTCTCATTTCTGGAAGCCAGCAAGTGATGCAACGGCTGAGCTGGAGAATGAATTGGGAGACCTGGGCTGCTTGGAATGTGCTAGATGACGCCATGGTACATGTCTTAACTGTGGCAGCAGCATTGACAAGCCAAGTACTTCTGCTCCCAATATGGATGACCCAGAGACATTCCCAACTCTGCTTCACCAGATACTCAAAGGCAACCCTGTAGCCTTCAAGTTTTTCGTGCATAAGGATGAAATGACTAAGATCTTTAAAAAAATGCTCATCATACCACCAAAGACTTAAAAGAATGGTTTTAAAGTAAATTTCTCCTGTCTACTGAAGTGACAAATAGGGTATTCACTTTTGTATTTAGAAATACATTAATAGTAAGAGTATTTTCATAGCTTTTAGTGATAATGCATTATTCATAAACACTTTTGCATTCTTTTATGATGCCTGGAGTGTTATGCAGGATTCTGTATATGGGAAGTAATCAAACATTTTTACTCAGTTGTGCACCTTATGAGCTAAAATATCAACCTGAAAGGCGAGCTGTGACCACTGATATGATAATGACATGACTTCTTTTAGAGTGCCAACTATTTTCTGATTAGATTTGAGGCCTGCTCCACAGTAGGGAATTCATACCTGGTATTGTAAATCTAGTAAAAAAAAAAAAAAAAATGTCTGGAGAAGTTATAGGCCCCAAGAGGAGAAACTTACTACTTTTGTTTTGCTAAATGAAAAGAAGATGCCTTCTGAATATTTACGTTTTTATCCATAGTCAGAGAAGCTTCTGTTAGCAGTGGACAAGCATTCATGCAGTGACTCATAATTAGTCAAAGAAAAAGTGCCCTAAATGGTATTTCTATATCACTCCCTTCACAACTCAGGGAAGGTTGTAGAAGTAAAGCTGGAAAAAGTGTTGGAGTTAGAGAAAGAGGAGAAGCACTGTAAAGCCGTCTTCTGGACATCACAGGGCCGTTGCAAACATGAACTCACAGCAGCAGTTTCCTGCACAAGACTTGCACAAGATGGAGTCCATCAATATTCCATCATAAATGGGGCTGTGTTCATGAGGCCCCACACTTCCCTAACAGGGGAGAATTGGCAGTTCCTGATGGGAATTGATGGTCCCTGAGGGAGGGGAGCCAAGTCTTCAGTGGTGTAGCCACTGATAAGTTTCTCATGTTTTCGTAAATAACCCATCACCAGTGCTTATGCAAGCAGCCCTCATTAAAGACTAAACCAAAACAAGAAACAAACAAATAAGCAAACAAAGGCATGAAAGGAAGGGAGGAGGAATGGAACTTATGGAGAAGCAGAAAGGGTGTCCTGGGAACAAGAAGGGCTGAGAGTGGGCACCCAAATACATTATGAAATTGCCAGAGAATAAAAAAAATAATAGGAATAATAGTTTTATGAGATGGTGAGATAGCATTAAACTTGTAAATGCAACAAATAAATAACCAAACAAATATGTAGGAATCCTGGGAAGAGTTCTTGAGAAATCTGAAGAATATTCACATTTCATTTGGAAGCTAAGTCTAACCTTATGAGTCAGTAAACAGTAACTTGATGGAATTTTGGGGACAAAGACAATGTCCTTCACTTACTGAAGGAAATTCATGCAATATTCCCTCCTTGCTTCTGACACCTGGCATGCTCGCCCCTTTTTCCCCCTATTTTTCTTGGACGCACACATCCACTGTGAAATCACAGCCAGCACCTCCGACTGCTGCCTCAGAAGTCCACACACACACACACACACACACAATTCCCCATTTACCTGTTCTGCATATGCAAACAGCTGCTTTCTCCTCCCCTGTGGTTTTTAGCCACTGTTTCTCCTAAGCCATGCAAAGACACCAGCTAGTTCTCATTTTGTCTGAAATTCCTGTTCAAAAAGTTATTTTTTCCCTTATGATGTTTTGTTTTGTTTTGTTTTGTTTTGTTTTGTTTTGGTTAATGAAGGTGTTTCTGTTACTATAATGTACAAGTAACTGAAGCTAAGCAGAATCTGGCGCCTGCTACTGTGGAAACATTCACAGGGAAAGAGAGGCACCTAGTGGCCAAGAATGACAAAGACAGGTTCAAGTCAACAGAAAGCCTGCTTTTCTCTTTGCAATCAGTGTTCCTCCTGTTTTTCTCAGCGACAAGAAACACTGGTTCTTTCCTGTGATGAAATGTGGTCCTCTTCTCTTGGAAGTCAGGAAAACGTGTTTGGAACATTGACTCTTCACTGCAGGAAACTTGTCTGCTTTTCATATGCCTCCCCATCAAATCCTGTCTTTTGGAATCAGAACCTCTGGCCTATAGAGAAAACAGAGATGAAAATACAGAAATTTCAAAGAATAAAAAATTGCCAGCTAGCATCTGTAGACCACATGTTCGGGCAGAACTGAGAGGTACCGTGCACAGCATTGTGACTGAAGAACTCACTCAGGAAGCACAGTTACTCTGACATGAGCAAATGGCTTCTGTTCTGCTGATAGGTTCTCATTTACAGGGGAAGTAGCTTCTGTCAACTGCCATTCGATCCTCCTCCAACACTTTTGAAGGAATGAAAGAACTAGTTTATGATCACGGCTAGCCAAATATATGTGAATGCGCGTGTGTATGCCTGTGTGTGTGTGTGTGTGTGTGTGTGTGCCTGTGCCTGTGCCTGTGCCTGTGCCTGTGCCTGTGCCTGTGCATGTAGAAGCTAGAGATTAACACCAGGATTTTTTTTTCCTTCCTCTACTATTCTCTATTTTTTCTGAGACAGGATCTTATACTTAATATCTAATTATTGGTCATTGATCTTATACTTAATATCTAATTATTGGTCATTTGTACTCTTGGAAAACTGCCTGTTCAATTCGTCTCTCTATGTAATTAATTGCTTGGAGTTTTGGTACTAATTCACTGTCAAAGTAATAGTTGGGGGAGTTTTTTTTGTTTTTGCTTTTGTTTTTGGCTACTCTGTAGACATTCTTTTCACTCAGGCAGGGTTTTTTTCTTTGTTATGCAGAAGTTTTGTAACTTCATGTCATTTATCAATTTTCGAATTGTCAATTCTTATTTTACCTAGAATGTTAGAGTATTTTTCCAAGTCCTCATATGTGCTTATATTGAGATGATTCACTTATGTGCTCATTAGCAATTTCACAGCTTCTAGTCTTACATTTGGAGTTGACATTTGTACAGGGTGAAAAGTAAGAATTTAGTTTTATTACTATGGCCTCGTGATATAACTGTGATTACTACAGTATTTCTCTGCTCAAGAAAGCTTTAGCCATTAGGAGTCCTTTGTGCTTCTGTCCTTATTTTAGAGTTGATATTTCTGTTTCTGAAAGAAATGTTGTTCAGAGTTTTATTGGGAAATGCATTAAATCTGCAGACAGCTGTCAATTATAGAAAGAGTTGCATGGTGTTAATTCTGTCAAGCATGAGCATAAATCTTTCTACTTGCTCTACCGAATATCAGGACCTTGTATTGTTTCCTTGTGTCACAATAAAGAAACTTGCTTCATTTTTCTTTCATGACAATTGAAATTACATTTTTTCCTTTTATGGCCCAAACATATGGTGTGGTTACTTGGGTTTTGCTTTCAAGGAAAAGTGAAACAAAAAGTTGATGTAATGAAAACCATAGATAAAGTGATGTTCATCTTGCCTCTCTTTGCTTGAATTGTTTCATCGTGAAGTAAAATGTAATAAAATGACAGCTGGACGAATGCCCACCATTAGACTATCACCTTTAAAAATTGAAAAAATTAAAAAAAAAGTTGTACTCAATTGAAGTACTGGAGGCTATTTCTCTCTGGCAAAATAGTCTAAACATCTCTACAATGTGTTGATAAACTTAAATAAAGACAAAGCAGACAAACCAATCTGAGACTCAAACTACATAGTCATCTGTAGGTCAGGTTCCTGTCGAAGTATCTATCAGCCAAGGCAGTCCAACATTGTGCCCTGGTTGTACACATAGGAAGTTTTAAGCATAGCAACTATTTAGTGATTAATTATAGCTTAGTGATAGGTATAGCTGACAAAATAAAAAGTATTTATCTACTAGAAATGAACTTATGACAAATTTGAAAATACCCCCACTGCATGCAAAAAGTAAGCTTTTGCTCCTAGTATCTGAAGACTCTTGATAGCTTGACCCCTGAGGACATTTAAAACTCATATTCTAGAGGTAAAAGCAACATTATTTGGGGGCTAATTACACCCAGTAAGGAACATCACAGCCAATAAAAGCTCTGAAGGCATAGAGATATGGTGATGCTACTCTCAGGGAACACACTGGAAGAGGATTGACTGAGGGTCCTTTGTCACTATGCAACAGGTGTTAGATGTGAGGTGCTGGGGGAAAAAAAAAAACATTGCTCTAGGATTGGTCTCTGCCTGCCCATCCACATCTGGAAAGAACCAGCTCCTGGGAGGTGGGGGTGATTGCTAAAACTTCAAAAGCAATAGACCACAAAATGAAGATGGTTGCCAGAAAGGACAAAGTGTGCATTACTCCTGACATTGAGGTCTAGCACAGTGACACCACATGACCCAAACCAACTTATTCTTCAAGGAAAGAAGGAACTATCATGGACATTCTACAGTCAGTAATCTATCACTTTGGGGAATAAAACAAACTATTTCTGTTGTCCAACTCTCCAGGAATTTTTGTTTGTTTGTTCGTTTGTTTGCCATGAGTGGACTGGAAAATCAATAAACATAGGAACAAAAAAGCATCACTTTAAATGTAAAGGAAGAACAAAACGGAGGGGGAAATCAAGGCTGAAAATGTGTCCCTAGAGCAAAAAAAAAAAAAAAATATTTACATATGAAAAGAATGCACACATGGGTATACATGAATGTATGCGCACATATACTTACTATGACTTTAGATCACAGACGTCCATAATTGGTGGGTGTTTTTCACTGAGATCAGAATAACTGGAGGAGTTTACTGGGAAAATTTACATTCCTTTGCAAAATAAGCCTTGTAATTTTAGGTCAAATAGAAAACATACAAATGAAAACAAAAAAGGGAAGGAAAACTACAGATAAATGTTCAGAAAGTGAAAACGCTTTCTTCCCTATTTAAGAGCCATGCATGCACAGATTCCCTTCACAGAACCTAGGTGCCAAGGTTCACCAAACCCCGGTTCAGCCAGGCCAACAGCACCCCCATTTTGCTATGGCTCTCCTGCTCTCTCTGCTGGCCGCCATCGTGCTGTGCAGCTGCGGCCCAGCTGCATCTCTGGGCTGTGACCTGCCTGAGAGCAGCAAGACCCTTGATCTCCTGAGGGAGATGAGAGGAGTCCCCGGGTTCTTGTGCCTGAACGACTGGAGGGACTTCCAGTTCCCGCGGAAGGTGGTGGAGCATCCAGCAGAAGGCCCAGGCCGCGCCAGCCCTGCGCGTGAGCCTCCAGCAGACCCTCAGGCTCTCCACGCGCAGCAGTCCTTTGCCGCCTGGAATGCTCCCTTCCAGCTGAGCTCAGCTCTGACCAGGAGCAGCAGCTGAAGGGGCTGGACGCCTGCTTGACGCGGGAGAGAGATGCCCTGGCTGGAGCCTGAGCCGAGGAGGTACTTCCGGGGAATCCACGTCTACCTGCAGGAGAAGAAGTGCACCAAGTGTGCCTGGGAAATTGTCAGAGGAGAGATCCTGACAGCCTTGTCCTGATGGCGAGTTTGTAGGAAGGTGAAGAAGTGGGGGGGGCTTGGAGTCCTCTGAAGGGATTCCTCTTTGCTCCTTTGTCGTCTCAAACTTGTCTGTGAAACTTTGGTCATTTGGAAAAGACTCTTATTTCTGCCTCAGACACATTTTATTGAGATAACTTTCAAAAATACTCTAATAATATTAAGCATTGAAAGTTAGAAGTACTCATCGCCAAGAGAAATGGATCTTCATAGATAATTTGCCAGATTATTTATTTTCCTGTTTGTTTATTTATTTATAGTCCCATCATTTTTGTAGGTAGTATGCCTATGTATCAGCATATCATGTGTTCATGTTGACATTACTATAAAATTTATAAAACATCTGCTTTCTCTTGTTACTTATTTTGTAATTTAATTATTTTGTTCTTGTGTGTGCATGTTTTCATGTATATGGACTTGTTTGGTGGGGGCATGTTTGTGTCATGTTTGGTGCGAGAGTGTGTGCATGTGTGTGCATATCTGATTGGAGAGTATTTGCATGCATGTGTGTGTGTGTGTATATACGTTTGGTGGTGGCATGTTTTCTTGTGTACATGTGTGTGTTGAGGACATAGGGCAGTATCATGTTTATTCAGTCTCTTTCTACCATGTTTTCTGAGATATGATCCCTCACTAAATCTAGGTCTAAGCATTTTGTTCAGAACTGGTGCCCACCAAGCTCTATGGACCTGCCTGCTTGTACCCCAAGTGCTTTGATCACAGGAACATGATGCTATACCTGGTTCCCATGTGGTGCTGCAGATCCACAGTTGCATCTTTACACTTTTGCTGCATGTACTTTGCCATCTCCTTGGCCAGTATTTTGTGCATTTAATGAATATCAAAATCTCTTCTGTTTTCTATTATCAAGTAATATCCACATTCATTTTTAATATTGCAATCATGTTAACATTTGTTTATATAATAAATGTTAATTGAATAAGTGGGTGATTATAATTTCTTCTAGAATTCAAGGTAAGTCAGGCCAAGGTTCCTAAAGTCTTCATGTTGCAGAAGGGAGACAAAATATAGTACACATCCTTCTTTTTTTTCAGTCATGGTAAGTAATGCAAAGAGAAGGTCTCCCAACAGATACTTAGATATAGATAATGGTTATTTCTAATTCTAGAAGTAACACTAGATTCCCTTCCAAGGTATCTTGGAGACATGAATGTTCAGAAGTCTGAACATTTTCTTCCACGGAAGAAAAAATAAATTGTTGGCATGCTTGAAAAAGCATGAGAAGAAACAGTCCACAGAGATGCAGACAGTTGTAGGAGAATATGTTCAGACAATAAATCAGACAAGGGAAATACTTATTGGTCTGAAAAAGAAATCAGCAAAGAGAGATTATTGAAATGGATGAAACAGAAGCGTTAGCATTGAAGAAAATTGAAGTGGCACTTTAACTGAAGTGCCAAGTGAAAACACTGAGAGTTCAGTAGCAGACATGATGTGCCTTAAGGTATAGGAGACACTGTAGAATGAAGGAATAATTGAAGTATGGGTATTTGACAATGTGAACAGAACAGTTGTAACTACCTACCAGTGAAATAATAAGTAAGTTTCCTACGGACTTGGGAAATATGGCCATACACATCCAAGCTGCATAAAAATCCAGGAATATTATTTTGACAGAAAGTGATCATCTCCATGGTATATTAAGAGTCGAACTGTGAGCACTCCAGGATAAAGAGCAAATATCTAAAACAATAAGTAAAAGCATCACTTTAAGTAGAATCATATTAGATGATAGCAGATGACTCGGTAGGAAACTCATTGTCTAGGCAGAAACAGGAGACAGGAAAACTTGTGAATAATGACAAAACTGTCCACTGCAATAGAAGACTATTTACTGGGAATGAAGAAATAATTAAGATTTTTAAACACAAGCTGAAGGATTTCGTTATCAGCCCAACAATCTATGACTAATGGTTTCCTGTTTGGAATGAAAGGATCAAAACTACTATCATGAAAATATATAAAAGAATAATTCTCCCTGGAAGAAGAGGAGCAAGAGCAAGAAAATCAAAGTGAACTTTTCACTTTAAAAAACTGTAGAACCACAAATACAGACAATAGGGAAGGGTCTGAGTACCTAGAACATGTAAAACAGGAGTAACTTGATTTTGGTCTAGTTCATAATAACATTCGATTTAATTGCAGTAAATTGCTGAATTAAAATGTAGTACCTGATGAGGTTGAAAGTTAACATTCAAATATATGCTGCTTACAAGAAATTCAAATCATCTAAAAGATTCACATAGTCTAAAATTGAAGATTTATAAAAATATTCACCTAAAGCAGAAAGTGAAAATGTACACCTCCTGCTGCACCCAATGGGCTCGAAGGTCACTCGGTTGCTGGAAGAGGCCAGAGCAGAACTTGTTTAGGAAGGGCGTGTGCCAGGCAGCAGATGAGTCCTTGGTGCTGAGGAGGTTCACTGGGTCAGCTCAGGAGGACAGAGACGGCTGAAACCTTCTGGAACTGCTGGCCATCAAACTCCTCCTGAGACAATCCAAAGTCACTTCTGTCCTTCAGACAGAAGAAAGGGAAATGCTCCTCATTTGCCCCAGGAGTTTCATAGCGCTCTGGTGGGTCTGAGGCAAGTCACAGCTAGAGAGCAGATGGACCTGCAGCTCAGCGCACCTGTGCAGACTGACTCCCAAGAGACTGTGAGCAAACACATCCACAGCAAACACTGTCCTACTGAAAGAGAAGTTCTGTCCTGCGCCCAGAGATGTCAGCAGAAATCACGAGATCCTCCTCTTCCTCAGCCAACTGCTTAGAAGAGTTAATGACAATGAGTGAGGACTGATCTGAGGTCAAAATGAAGCTGATGGGACTATGACACTGTATCTCTCTCTGCACAAATTCTCCTATGTCAAATACTGTCATTCATTTGATCATATATTCAATCAGTTTGTAGAGATGTTTTCAGGAATATGTGTTAATCTGTAGAGTCACTAGTCTATACCATGAAGATGTATCTATTGCCTATGCAAATACTTACTTTATTTATAATATTTAGATTATTTTAAGTTATAGTATCAGATGGAGGTTTGCATTTTCTTAAATATAGTAAAAGTTTACATGCAATCCAGTTCTTTTTCTTTGTTCATTAAATTTTTACTATAGAAATCTGCTTGTATGCAACACTCAATCTAGACTTCCTTCTGCAACCAATGGTGTTTTTTATAGAAAATAAAAACTGGACTGAGGTGAGCCCCTCCTGCTCCTTGTAGGAGTCAAAATGACAGTGGGGAGGAGGAGGATGGCTGGGGGGGAGTGCAGAACAAGCTGCCAGATCCAGGGTTGAAGGTTCCTAAGGGCCTCTGGGATTATGCTCTGAAGAACCCACAGATGGAATGCCCGAGTGACTGAAGAAAATGGGTGCTAATGCATCTCATTATCCTCACTCATGTTCCCAGGGGTAGGGACGTCATCCTAGTCTCAACAAGGCTATGCCTGTGAATCAAAGTTGTATAGCCTTAACCACAGACATGAAAAACCCCAAGACAAGATAAAGAAGAACCTCTGGCCTTACCACATTCAAAAAGAAGTTTATTAAGCCTCGAAAATCTAGTAGGTAGGTCTGCTGATCATGCCAAGCAGATGTGAGACCTCCTCTCTGGGTGGGATGTTAGAGTTGTTAATGAATTATTGGAAGAATATGAGGGAACCTCACCCTTAAAGAAACCTCTACAAGCCAGTTTGGCCAGGCCAGAAGCTGGGACACTGCAGAAAGATATGACTGATCTCTATAATTATTGTACTGATGAAGACTTTATATTTCAAGAAACCTGTTTTCCTGTTCATCGTGCCATTTTGGCCACAAGGTATGCGTTTTTTTTAAAACACTGCTTTTATCCTCACCTGAGTGTGGGGCAGAGATAATAATGGATGTCAGTACAGCTGGTATTGATATGCCCATGTTTTCTGCTTTGTTACACTATCTTTATACAGGAGAATTTGGAACAGAGGATTCAAAGTTTCAAAATGTTGATACCCTTGTTCAGCTTAGTAAAGAATTTGGAACATCAAATTCCCTTGATGTAGATATGTGTGGACTTTTTGATTACATGTGTTATTATGATGCCGTCCTTAGTTTTCCTTCTGACTCTGAATTGGTTGAAGCTTTTGGTGGAAGTCAGGATTGTTTAGATGAAGAGCTCAAAGTCCACAAGGCTATCATTTCTGCATGGTCCCCTCCTTTTTTTTTGAAATTTATTGCAAAGGAGGATAGACATTGGTGAAGAAACCACAGACCGAACTTTGAGAACTTCCACAAGAATTATGTTAGATGAGTTCATTATACCAAAACATATACAAAAGTGGGCTGGAGAGGTGGCTCAGGGGTTAAGCCTCTGCCTTGCAGGCAGAAGGTCCTGAGTTCGGATCCTAGACCCCATGTATAGACGCTGGGCAGAAGAGCGGGGGCGGCCTGCATTTCTGGTCCTGGTAGGGCAGAGCCAGTGAATCCCCGGGCAGAGTAAACAAGAAGGAGGTGGAGGCGGTCCATGGTGGTTCGTCCGTGGTTACACACACACACACACACACACACACACACACACACATACATACACATACATACACATACATACACACGTGCACACACGCATACATGCACAATTGAATAAATAATTCAAAAATATATATATATAAAAGTGAGTTTACACTGTATGTTGACAGACGTGGCAGACCTCTCTGTTTTGCACCCTCTGTGGGGAGTCCCAGGAAAGCCGAACATGACCAGGACAAAAGACGTGGACTTGTGCCACATAGCATTGTTCCTGGAACATAACATGCTGGCATCAAGTATGAAATTCCAATGTTTAATTTTTATTTCTGAAATTACATATTTGTCTTCCAAATTGAAAGTATAACTACTTTGTTCTATGATATCAGGATCAGTTTTCTCATTCCATAATTAAAACTGCCAAGACATCTTAAGGGTCAGTGCTAATGCTCTTTTCAATATTAAAAGCAAGCACGTGGTACTGTTTAAGAGCATTGGGTGAGACTTGAGGCTCCCTATTTCCTCATATAAGAGGATGGATGTGGGGATATGTAATTACCCATCTGCACTGTACACTGCTTCCATCCAAGCTCTGAGCCAGTCTGGTTCCCATATTTCAAATTGAGATTTTCATATTTACATTCAGTGCCTTGTTGATTTTAAATGTTTGCAGCTAGAATAAATTCATTATAAAAATGAAAAAAAAACTGGCAATAAGGGATGGCAGTCTGTTCAGTCAGAAACAGAACAGCTTAGCCACTCACCCACCCAAAGGTCAAAGAACATTCCAGAAGAGGGAGCTTTAAGATTGTAAGAACTGAAGGGTAGAAGGAATGTCATCCAGAAATTATCTCCTGGACATGGCAGGGATGCTGCGGCTGTGATTTCACTGAATCCGTGTATATTTCCATAAGATGGTCTGTGGATTTGTCCTATCAATATTTCACTGTGAAATGACAAAGGGCTCAAGAGACCCTACATCTCCCTGAAAACCAATGAGGGTTAATTCTGATGGAAGCAGGGAAAATGCTCTTCACTGGTGTTCTCACTGATTTATGACACATGTTCCCACCAGTGCTCAGACACATGCCATTGACAGCAATGACAACACAGATGAAATTCATACAAAAAAAAAGGAAATATGAAGGCTCTTGGCAGGGAAAATAAGGATTGTAATGAAAAGAGAAAGGGAGATTGGGATTGGGGATTAAGGTGGGAAAAAAATTGTGAATTCACTATATTCATGTGTAAAGCACTAAAAGAATAAAAAATAATCAAAAAACAATCTGGCTCTGTATAAAGAAGAAATAGCATATATATTTATTTTATATCCAAGTATAAAGTTAAAATGTTAACTCTTTGAGACCTTGACAATATGTGCTGAATGTCTCTTCAATCTATATATATGATGCTGCTTTACCACATTTTTTATTTAAGGGTACATACTAGAATATGTATCAAAGCTATTTAATCTCTATTATATGGATGGAAATATAAAATGGCAATAAAATTTAAAAAATAACAAAAATAAAGAAATCTGAAAGGATATTTTATATCCTTTCAAAAACTTTTAAAGTTTTTTGTTCTTTGAATTTTTATTTACTTATTTATTTTTGTTTGTGCATATACAAGAGGGTACTGGAGTATATGTGCCTTTGGAAGTCCAAAGGTGACATTAGGAATCATTCTGGATTGCTCTACCTCCTTATTGCTTTGGTCTGGGATTTCCCAGGCTTCTCCTTCCAAAGTAAAGGCCACACCATGACATTCTTCATTTTAGCATGGGATCCGAGATCCAAACTTAGGCCCTTTTGCTTAGGTTCAAAGGTTTTAACCCCTGAGAAATCTCCCCAACCCAAAATTTTCAAGTTTTTTAACTGATACACTGTAACATAAAAATGTATATATGAGAAATTAGAATGTAATACATTATTTGATATATATACATTTAAACCAATAATTAATAAATATAGTATTTAACCCAGATTAAATATACTCACCTTACATTTGTCATTTCTTGTTCGTAAAAATCCTTAAACTTTTATCCTCTAGATTTTTTTAACATCAACACATCACTGTTACATAGTTAATATGATATGTAATAGTGACACGTTGTTCAATCAAATTGTGACTTAGCACCTTTTGATCAACTTTTTCCTATGCTTTCTCTGCCTCCCCTGTCTCTTACAAACATCATTCCTTCTAATCTTCTGTGAAAGTAACTGCTTTCAATTCTAAGAGTGAGGTCATATAGTGATGGCTTTTCTGTGCCTCTTCCAGTTAACACAATTATCTTTTTCTTTTTTCACACATTCCATCTAGTTCTTTGTATTCTTTGATAGTTCCATATATGCATACGATGAATTTAAAGAATTTCCACCCCACGTGACTTGATTCCACCCGCTTCTTTCTCTCCCATTGACAGACAGCCTTCTGCCCAACCAGTCTCCCTTCTCTTTTCATGTCTTTTTTTCCTGTGTACTTGATGGAGCATGGACACATCAGCATACATAACCGTTGATGAAAGTCACTTACCTTCCCACAGCCAAAGGAACAAGGGGTTTATTGTCTCTTAGGATTATCTAGTTGCAGTTCTCAGTCCAGCTTGACAGGAGAGCTCATGCCAACACCAGGGCCAAGGGAACTGACCACACACGGCTGAGAGAGGAATGATCCTTACTTGCCAGACCAGCATGTCTGGCCAAGTGTACAGAAGAATGCCAACTTCCTCAACCAGCTCTCAGTATTTTATTCATCTGTTCAGGCCTAGTCCCACCCACCATAGGCTGGGCCTTCCCCATCAGATAGACAATCTCTTGCAGGTTTGCTCTGGGCTTAATGCAAACACTAATTCTCCACAAATGTGCCCAAAGCTCAAACCCTCAACAATCAAGTTGACACTTGTGCCTAACTATGACACCTGGCAAAGGTTAGCAGGCCAAATCTTGTACAAGTCTTGTTGAAGAAAATACAACTGTAATGAGTTCATGGGTGCAGCAACCCTCTACCTTCTGACTCCTATAATCTACCCCCCTCCTCTGTGCTGTTTCTTGAGCCTTGGTGTAGGCAGCGATGTCCTGTTTAGAGCTAAGCACTTCATAGTCACTTATTTGTAGCACTTTGGCCAGTTATGATTTCTCTGTATTCAACATTTTCCATTGCAAGAAGAAATATCTTGGTCAGGTCTGAAAACTGCTCTATGAGCATAGTGGTGCATTTAGAAGACAGGTTGATAACATATCTATACAGCAAAGCAATAACTGTTTCCCTGTGGGTCCTCTTCAACCTCAGGTTCTTATCCTGGCTTAAAGTACCAAGCATGAGTTCTCCACTGAGAGGGGCCTTAAATCCAAGCAGAAATGAGTTGGTTACCCTCACAGATTCATGACACTATTATACCAGTGGTTACATCTTACCATGGCAATTGTTATTGAAGTTTATGATCTTCACTTCTAGTCAGGTTGTTGCATATGACAGTCTTTTTCTCTTTACATGGCTAAATAATTGTACATATGCACATTTTCTTTATCAGTTCACCAGTTAATGGATATGGAGTTTGTTTCCATCTCTTGGTTATTGTGAATAAGACATGTGAATACAAATGCTCCTTCTGAGTCTGGCATGCACATTAAAGGATTCTCTGAAGAATGGGGCAGGAGGCACTGAGGGATGGGGAGGGAGGGGTGAGGGGAGGGTAAGCAAGGGGGTTGGGGGAGGAGGAGGGAGGGAGGGAACTGGTGTACCTATTAAGTTTGTATGAGCGGAAATAATAATAAAAATGTTAAAACAAAACAAAACAAATGCTCCTTCTATAAACTGATTTCATTTTCTCTGGAGAGACACTTAGGATTGCAACTTCTGAACCATATAATAATATTTAAAAATAATTGAGAAAACACTATAGTGTTTTATAGTGGTCTCACTATGTGCATCTGACTAGCAGTGTACAGGATTTTCTCTTCTTCACATCCTTTCCAGAACTTGTTATTTTATCCAATTTCACCCAGAGACACTATGTCTTTGATTTGCACGTTCCTGGTGATTGGTAGTGCTGATCATTTTTTCATGGACCTGTTGGCCACTTGTATATCTTTATTTAAGACATGTCTATCTAGACTTACTGTCCATTTCTAATTGGGTTATTTGGGAATTTTTAGCTATTGAGTTTTGGAGTTCCTTACATATTTTGATATAAGCCCCATGCTAATTTTTTGAAAAGGAGTTCCTTCTTGATTGTAAAAACTGATTAAAAGATGAATGGTATCACTGATTTATCCATTGTTACTGTTTGTAAGTAAAAATAGACTTCCTCTAAGCCAGGCCATATGTTTTCCTTGGGATACAGTGCTAAGTATAAAAAGGACAGTTCACAAGTTGTCCTCTGACTTCTGTGTTCTGTAATATGTGTATACCCACTCACTCACACATACATGCATCAATACATATAAATGCAAAAAAACTAAAAGAATTATGACAAATAGTATTTGATAGGCTTAATGTCCCGAGAAGAAGCAATACTATCAAAATTCTTTCCAAATAAGCTGGTAAGCAGATCAAATCAGGAAATACACACAGAAGAAGCAGGCATGCTGTGCTATTGATTGGTAGATGTAAAAGTCCATTGTCAAGTAGATATCTTAAACTTCCATTTATGAAAAATGTCATGAATCAAAAAATCTGGACCTAGCTGTTGTTACGTCAGAGATAGAAGAGACACCACAGAGCAGAGGTGGAACGGCTGTTCACTCAGACATGAAAGAATATTAATAAGAACTCACTGAAAATGAGCACTGCTCTTGGAAGAACCAAAGTATTCATGCCAAGTATGCAGATTAGATGTACTTGGTGATGTTGATACAGGTGATAATGGTGTAGGACTTTTCCATTTCCATCTTTGACAGTGGGGTAGAACTAATGAGTAGAAACCATGTTGAAACGGGTGGCAGTGTGATCTAGACAAGTTAATAGTGCCAGACATAGAAAATGCTCTTGAGAATTTTTATTGTCACATGAGGAAGAGAAATAGGAACTATTTGCATAAAAGAGGGGCTGGAGAGGTGGCTCAGGGGTTAAGCCTCCGCCTTTGCAGGCGGGAGGTCCTGAGTTCGGATCCCAGATCCGACGTATAGACGCCAGGCGGAAGCGGGGGTGGCCTGCGCTTCTGGTCCTGGTAGGGCGGAGCCTGTGAATCCCGGGTCAGAAGGAGGTGGAGGCATCCATGGTGGTTCGCGAATTCGTCCGTGGTTCTACACACACACACACACACACACACACACACACGCACGCGCGCGCACATACATACACCTCACATGCACAATTGAATAAATAATAATAAAAAAATTAAAAAAAAAAGAATGCAAATTATTTTTTCCTAAATAGTTTTAATTTTTTTGTGTGTATGTATGCATGTGTCCATGCAAGTAGACAGCGAGCCCAATGCCTACAGGTGCTGATCATGCACTGTACCACCGAACCACATATCCAGGTTGCTTTTTACATTTTGAAAAACATTTCCTGTCCAGATAGAGTTCATGGAAATCCTGTGTGTTGTTACTTTTTTTTTTTTGCAGTTTAATTCCTCTATGCATTTATTATTAGCTGTAATTAATGCTGAAGAAGGGGACAAAAGGTTCACAGGCTACACACAACTTCACAATATGCAATGCAGGGGGAAGAGAAAGAGATTTGATCAGCAACTTCCTAGGGTCTTGGAGGATGCATTCCTGGGGGAGGTGGACCTCTGATTCCTGGTGGAGGGGGTCTCAATCCTGGAGGAGACATGCCTCTTGGTGTCTCTCGTGCAGGGGGTAGACCAATTGGTGGACCCATGGGTGGTCTCATACCAGGTGGAGGAGCCATAATTCCTGGAGGTGGAGATTGCCTTGAAGCATGGAGTGCATGGGGCAAACCTAAGGTTCTAAAAACAGACAATGGACCAGCTTATACTTCCCAAAAATTCAAACAATTTTGCTCACAGCTACAAGTGACACACATTACTGGCCTGCCCTACAACCCCCAGGGTCAAGGCATAATTGAAAGAACCCACCGGACACTCAAATCTTATCTAATTAAACAAAAAGGGGGACCCATAGCGTCCCTATCTCCTGGTCCAAAGGCAGCATTATCTTTGGCACTTTTCACTCTGAACTTTCTTAACTTAGATGAATCAGGAAGAAGTGCCGCTGACAGACATTGCTCAGAACCTCAGAGACCACAGGAGTTAGTAAAATGGAAAGATATTTTGACTAATCAATGGAAAGGCCCGGATCCAGTTTTAATTAGGTCCAGGGGAGCTGTATGTGTCTTTCCACAGAGCGAAGAACATCCATTTTGGATCCCACAACGGCTAACAAGAAACATCCATATCCAAGAAAATGAAGCCACAGATATTAAGACTGATAATGCTGATCCTGATGAGAAATCTCCAGTCTCGCTCCGAGCACAGATGGGGGATAATGTCCACGTTCCCCCTGCCCATGCCGTTTATGTTACAGAACTGGACCCATGAATTTGAACAGACGCTACGAGAACTCAGAGTCGCCATTATGCACGTCAACTCAACCCGCCTTGACCCATCTCTGACGTCGGGATTCGCCTCCTGGATTTCCTCAGCTTTTTCCTACTTCAAGGAATGGGTGGGGGTGGGACTATTTGGAATTCTGTTCTGTCTTGGTCTGGCAATATTGTCTTGGCTCTTCTGTAAATTTTCTAACAGGGCCAAACGAGAAAAAATCATGGTCACTCAGGCACTTATGGCCTTAGAGCATGGGGCCTCTGCTGAGATCTGGCTTGCAGCATTAAAGCAAGAATAAAGGTTGATCGCCGGCCAAACAGCTCATGCACCCTCAGCACCTTTGTTGCATTGCACGAGGACGAGTGTCTGGCATAGGCAGCCCACACAGGTTGACGAGCAAAGCATCGCACAGAGTTTACTCTGGAAAACACGCCATCTTGCAAAAGGGTTACCTGCCCCAGAATCCCTTCCTCACAAAATTGGCAGGACGAATTTTTCATGAGGATTTGGCCTCTGTTTTCGCCTGAGTTGGGTGGTCACCTCATCGCTATCATATTTGATAAGAAAGGGGGAGATGTAGGGCGCCGCCCTGCATGCCGCCATTCTAAGATGGCGCCGGTTCCCCTTCTCCTCTCAGCAAAACAAGCCAATGCGCAAGCGCCAGGCCCATTTCCCGCTCTAGCCCTGATCGCAAGACCATCGCCACCTCGGGTGACACGCCCACTACCAATCAGGTGCTGCCACATCCAAGACGGGACAGAATCCCTATATAAGGGTGGCGGTTTAGGCAGTTGGGGTCTCCGTGCTGAAAGCTAGTGCTCTCCCTCTCAAGATGCATTAAAGCTTGCTACAGAAGGATCCTGATCGTGTTGCGTCGTTCTTGCTGGCGAGACGAGCAGCGCAAAACAGAGTTGCTCTGCCTACAAGTGGGGGTGGAGTGCCACGTCCTGGGGGATACTGAGTAGGGGCTCCAGCAATGCTGGCTGTAGCAGCAACAGGAGCGGCTGCTACAGTGCGTCTTCCCTGTGGAATCATTACCTGCTGGGATGGACCTCCAACTCCTCGAACAGGGCCTGCTAATCCAGCAGGAGCCTGCGGAATAGGTAGACCAGCTGGCACTCCTCTGCCAGCTGCCCTTCCAACCCCAGGACCTCCTGCAGCTCCAGCTAGTGGTACTCGAGCAATGTCAGTATCCTTAAGCGGTGGCCCCTCCACAGTCATGGAAATCAAATTCTCTCCACGCAGCAACACCAGACCCAAAACCCGTTTTTCTTCACGTTCTGGCTGCTTTGCGTTCTTTGGCTTGATGTTCCCAAACTCATCACAATCACAAAGGATTAAGTTCATATGCTTATCAAAAGCTTTGAAGGTACCAATGAAGATTCGGCCATCTTGCAGGATACATCTCATTCGATAATCAATGTGCTGAAGCATTTTACTACTTTTACCCACAGTCATGATTGTTGTTCCACAATAGCCAATAACAACAGGAAATTTTCAAGTTTTGTAGTACTGGGGGGGGTGCTATAAGTTAAGCTATAATGCAAGCCTTCTAGAAACAAAGCAAGCTTGGCAGAAGCTTCACAACAGCGGACAGGTCCTGTTTTTTTCTTGAAATCGGCTATCCAGATGTTTAAATACTGCTTTAACCACCTCTTGATGTCTCAGCTAAGAAGGCCTGTTGCAGTTCTGCTTGCAAATCCACCACAGGAACTTGTTGCTGCTGAGAACACCATGGGTACAATTGACACTCTTGATTGCTCAGTGAGGCTGTCCTTCTGCGTTTAACTTGAACTTCCACTTCTGGCACGTGTTGCTCAGTAGTTCTTCTCAGGTGCAATCGATCCCTTGCTCGCTCCATTGCGTTGCCAATGGTTCTTCAGATCCAGGCGCCAGGCATCTCCAGCCGCCTCTGCTCTGTGCCCTGTGTGTTGTTAAATCCCGTGTTTAGTATTTTATTGATTTTAAGTCACATTAAATTATTCATATGCGGCAATGTTACTATTTACATAGGGTTATATTATATTATATTAATATTTTATTGCATGTCAATCAGCTATGTGGATGGAAATCATCTCTGTGTTTGGAAAATAGATGGAATCAATGATCTTAGTCAGAGCTAGATTAGTAGAGTTAATCAGTAAAGTGATATTAAGTCCATTAAGTCGGGTGGAAGATGTGAGACAAGGACCTCTGTTATCTTTTCTTATCTGAGACATGGATCTTTTTTTCTCAGACTCAAATTCCTTTTATTTGAACTTACACAGATGAATCTCAGCTTTCTATGCTGACTGGAGAAAGAAAGGAAAATGATGTATTGGGAATCACCAGAGAACAGTGGTACAGGACTTTTCCATTTCCATCTTTGACTTCAATACTTAGGTACTAACTTCAAGATGAAATAGAAAATAATTATAAAGAAATGAGACAGTCCTGGGTGAGAAAATTACAAAATTGGAAATCAGTTTCAAATTTTGATGATTTTGAAGCCATTAAAGGCGGATGGAACATTTTTATCTATGATCACCGTCTGGACCTCACTGCCCTGCACTGTCACTAGGAGATGCAGGGTAAGAAACCAAGAAGCTAAGCAGAAGGGCCCAGATTAATAATCTAGAAAAGATAAAAGTCACTCCAAGGGCTGGAGAGATGGCTCAAGGGTTAAGACTATGCCACACAAGCAAAAACACCTGAGTTCAGATCCCACGTCCCATATAAAAATCCCAGGCAGAAAGAGTGGGGGCCCCTGGGAAATTCCAGAACAAAGAAAAAGAAGGTAGAATCAATCCAGGAAGATTCCCAAAGTCACCCTTGGTCCACCACAGAGACATGCAGTGCCCTCTGACACACACACACACACACACACACACACACACACACACACACACAAGTAAAAAAGTTTTTTTAAGAAGCCATTTCAATAAAATATTTTGATAGGAAGAAAATCAGCACTGAATTCTCTGTGACTCACTTGGAAACACAGATAACAATTTTTTCACTGCTTTGATGATTTTTAACTCAACATTTAAATCAACATAGAGAAAAAAATAAATGTCTATTGCTACTTGAGATGAAAATGGACTTATCTAACCTTTATCCCCATCTTTAAATGTAATTTTTCACTCCATTCATATAGAGGCTATGAAATGTATGACCCCTTAGCAACTGACCAAAAAGAAAGAGGAGGAGTCGCAACTGCTCCTGTAGTAGGCATATTAAATCCAGGTCAGGATGATTCATACCAGCTTATTAAAGGGTAGATTAGCAAGGAATAAACTGGAACTCTTGTGACTGTGAGCACATTGACATAGAAGGTAAATTTGAAATCGTCACATCTAACCAGGGAGGTGGGGGACAGGTGCAGAGTATGGACGAAAATGTTTCCATTTTGGAATTTGATGTGCATGATGCACACTTAAAGAGAATCAAGATAGTCTGCAAACTGTCATTAGTAAGAAAGGATGAAAATATCTGTGAAAGTTCTGGTCATGAGGCCAGGATAAGCAAAGGCCCAGTCATCTTTGAAACTCATCTTTCAATAATAATAAAATGTGAATATAAGAATAAATATTATTCTCATATTAAAACATAAATAATATAAAATATGATTAAGCCCTTTCTAAACACAGTGTTATTTGTCCAGTAGGTATCCTTCCTGGAGAATACAATCCAGATGTAGCATGTAAAATAAAGAGTGAAGGAAATAGCCATGACAAGGTATTTTTTAATAAGGAAGAAAAGTGTTATTTATTTAGGTTTGCTTTTAACAAAAAGACTCTTCTAACTTGAATGACCTACAACAACTTACATTATACAATTGATTGTGAATTTTTACTAACTTTTTTATTCTTTGACTGATACTTTCATATATGAATACAATGAGTTTGTGTGTTTTTGCCTCTTACTATCCAATCCTTTTCCCCACTCCCGTCCCACTTCAAGCTTTCACCTTTCCAACCCTCCTACTCTCATGACTTCCTTTATTTTTTTCTGTTTTATTCTTTTTATCATTTTTATTCTTTTAGTGTTTCATACATGAGTATAGTGAATTTATGATATTTTCACATCTTAATCGCCAATCTCATCCCTTCCTCCCTTGAAAGAGTTTGTTGAAACAATTGATGTTTCTCGGGGAACCCAAGTTGAGAAAAGAAATAAAACAACATAAAATAAGATGCTCCTCGGCCTTTTCAGAGATTATTTGAAGGTAATAAAAACAATTACTAGGAGCTTTTGGAAAATCAAAATGATTCCTCATTTTCAGCAAGATTCTTCAGAGGGTGCCTTTTGCAAGCATGGCAGCGTGAGGTCCACCGTGAAGCCCACATGGCACAAGGAGAGAACTGTCTTTTGGCAGTTGTCATCTGACCTTCACTAGTGCACTGAAGTAAGCATGCATTCTCTCTCTCTCACGCACACACAATCAAACAAACAAACAAATAAATAAGTAAGTAAGTAAGTAAGTTTCAGAGGAACTAAGACTGAATACATTGCCCAGGTTACTTATTGGCTTTCCCCACAAAATCCCTATTATTATGATTCACTGGGGGACTCTGACCCACATATGAAAAAAGATTTGGCTCATAGGAAGACCTGATGTGCCCGCCAAGTGAGGAGTTTCTCCCTTTCTTATGCATGAAGGACAGAAGGGATTTAAAGTTCCCCTGAGAGATGATGGATGAAAACCATTTTCAGAAGTCTTAGGCCATCTCTCTCCTCCACAGATTGCTGTAGCTGATCTCCATTTTGTCCATGCAGAGTCTTCTTCTGCAGCCTGGCATGCGACGTTCCTCCCTGAACTCCACCCTGGACTCCATCTGCAGCACCTTGAGGCCTGGCAAGCACAGAAAACGGAGTCAGAAGAATCTTCTGAGAAACATGGATGTCATGTCACAAGAAAGAGGGCACATCAAGAGGATCTGTCTCAATCTAAGGAAGAAGAAATAGAGACTGTATATGCCCAGCATGTGGAGTGAAAACTATAAGAATATTCTGTTCATCATGTTTGCTGATGTGATTTACCATTCGTATACTTGGAGGACTTCCGAGTTGCATGTCTGTGCTGATGTGATGCATGTTTTCATATGCTTGGAGGGCTTCTCCATTGTAGACCTGTCACCAGTATTCAAGTTGTTACTCCCATTCTGACAACTAAATAAAGGAAGAGCAAACCCACCAATTCTATTTAAATTTGTCTGAGAACTGAGCTCAGAGAAGTCACTACTCAGATATCTGCAGAGATAGAATAATACATCACAGGCTATCTGGAGGAAAATCCAAATCTGAAGCTACTGGGATGAGCTCTGTGTGAGCTTGAGCCTTCACAAGGCATCCAGTACTGGGAGAAATTTTCTACAACTATACCAAATAAAAGCATCTAATGATGCTTAGAAATTATCTTCCTCTGAGTGAAGCTTTAACAAATTATGACTATTTTCTTATTTATTGACACGAAGATCTATATGGGGATGGTGAGCAGGCTTATTTCATTCTGTGAACTGTCTAGAAACGACATATACGAGTTGTTCTAGAGAGGAATCACATTAAACACACTGGACATCAAAGAAAGTCAGTGAAATTAATGCTCTATAAGAAACTAATGAGTCATAATTATCTTACATAAGGACAAGTGTCCTAAACCAAAATTAAAAGCACATGTGTTTGGGGCTAAGTGGTTAAAGTGCACAAGCCACAAGGACCAGGACCAGATTCCTAGATTCCATGTAAAATGTTAGGTGGGTGTAGCTATCCTCCTGTAATTCCAGCCATAGAAGGCAGAACCTGGGAATCCCCAGAGCAAACCAGCTAGCCAGACTAGCTTTGTAGGCAAACTCTGATTTAATTAGAGGCTCAGCTTCAAAAGAATAAAGTATAAGAGTGATTGAGAAAAATTCCTGCTATCAACCTTGGGCCTCCACATACATGTACATATGCATCTATGCACACACACATGCAAACTCCCATATACACAGATGCATTCTACATACATACACATGAAAATAGAAACATGCATATATATAGCAAATAATATGTACCATTAAATCAATAATAATGCATATTATGTACAATATATATGTATGTGCATTTAGAACACATAGGCCCTTCTTTCTGATACCCTGCTTTCCTGGACTCACTCTTCCACACTCACAACATCACTTTCTTCCTCCCTGGTGTAGAAAACCCCAGAGTACTCTCTCATTTACTCCTCATGAACCCGTTCCACTCTTTCATACAGCTGCTTCCTCTTTCATTTCAGCTGCTAACTAGATTTTTCCCTGTAGTGTATGTACTCTATTGACTGAAAACGAAAACTGAGAGAATGTTCCTAATTTGGCAGAAACTCCATGAGAGGATTCCCCACACCCTCCTCCACTTCTCCCACAAAGCCTAGTAAGTATATTTGGAGCTGACACAATGATCTCATTCCCATGATGTAACTGTTACAAAAATGAAACAGAAAGGGAGACCCTGGGCTTGGCAAAAACCTTTAGAGGTAGGGAGCCACCTACTGCCCACGGCAGGCAAAGGCCAAGTCATTAAAATTCTTAAGTGGAAAATTCTGTCTCATGAGCTGGAGAGATGGCTCAGGGATTAAGACTCTGCCTTGCAAGCAAAATGACCTGGATCCCAGGTTAAAAAAAAAAAAAAAAAAAAAAAAACAAGAAATGGCAGTGATCTCTGCACTTCTATTTCCAAGCAAAGCGGGAAAAAAAGGTAGAAGCAGTCGGGATGATTTCTGAAGTTACTCTTGGACCTCCACAGGAACACACACTGTCTGTCTCCCCTCTGACACAAACACACACACACACACACACACACACACACACACACACACAAATAAGTAAATAAATGAGTAAATAAATACTTTAAAAATCTGTTTCTTGACAGTTTTTTTTTCTCTAGAGTTAAAATAGGATCTCTCTGAGAAAGCACTGACATCAATATCGTAAGAGTCCATTTCCTTAATTCTGCATGTCCCAGAGGGACGTCCTCCCACTTTCAGACAAGTCACGTCCTCTAAGCCATATCCACAAGCTCTTGGGGTCAAAAAGGTCATGGTGAGTTTCTGGCTACTCGTCTGCTATGAACTGAAGTTCTTGGAAGAAGTCACATCAGTGATCACTGGCTAAGAATTTTTTGATTATGGAAAGATGGATGCATAGAACCTAGCCCCAAATTATCTTGGGCCAAAAGCCTTAGTCCCCTTAATAATGCTTTACTATCAACCTCTACATGTGAGTATTATGCAAAACTTTTGGAGTGTGCTGCTTAACCTTGCAGATCACAAAGTTAAAAAAGTTATAAGATAGTACCTGAAAGGCTTAGAAGAAATTTCTTCTCTGTATTCTGACCACCCTACCTGATTACCCAACAATGTATTTGGTAAATGAACAGAATTATAACATCCTTTTGATATTTTTAGATAAGCTATTCACAGTGAAAAGTCACTAGAGACAACATGAATCCATGTTCTCAGGTCATGGTCATATGTAAATGCCTCCAGATTCTTTTTTTAATTTTTTTTATTATTTATTATTTTATTCAATTGTGCGAGTGTGTGTGTGTGTGTGTGTGTGTAGAATCTCGGACCAATTCGGGAACCATCATGGATGCCTCCACCTCCTCCTTGTTTACTCTGCCCCAGGATTCAAAGGTTCCGCCCTACCAGGACCAGAAACGCAGGCCACCCCTGCTTCCCCCTGGCATCTCTATGGGGTCGAGGATCCAAACTCCGGACCTTCCGCCTGCAAGGCAGAGGCTTAACCCCTGAGCCACTTCTCCAGCCCCACATAAAACTTTCTCATCTCCATTAGAATGGAAGCTGTGTTTTGTATCAGCACTGCTTGGCAGCCCAGAGCCTCTTGGCCTACCAGTCCCTTTGGGTTGTGCAGAACATATGGAGGGAGGAGAAAAACTCCCCTCTGGGTGTGAAACTGCAAAGGAAATGGGAAATTGTCCTGTTTACAGGCACATTACACTTTTCTAAGAATAACTTGTCAGATTTCAAATTCCCACCACCAACCAGATCTGATTCCTTAATTCATAAGCAGAAGAAAGTGTTCAGTATCACTTTGAATAAGAAACATGCTTACATGACTGCCATTGTGCCTGGGTGCTGAGAGCAAGTAAAGAAATTTTAGCTGCTATGGATATAGATACTTTGTACTATGTATTTGGGCAGAGCTGAGACTTCTAAGGTGACCTGCACAGCTTTGTAATAGAATATTCAGGACAATTTTGCTAATACTTTAGTATTTCTTAGGGGAAAGTAGCTCTTTTCTTTCATTTACATAATATTTGGGTTCATGCTTTTATTTCATCCACAATCAGCTGTGGAGTCCTGCTTTGCAGGAAAGCCAAAATGAGACATTTTTGAAAAGGTCTTATGTCTTAGCTAATTGTGGAAGTGCAAGCTTGTAATCCAAGCAATTGGAGATGTTAAAACAGGAGTGTAAGTTCATGACCACCTGTGCAGCATAGTGATGCCCCATCTCAAAACCACCAAAATATTATATCTTAAAAATTATAGAGAAAAAGTAACTGCATAGTGTGGGTCCTGATGCATGTGAAAGGAGATGGGGTGTGGAGTAGAGGGTGATCTGAAGGCATTGACTCTACACAGGCATGAAATTGTGAACTAAATTTTATAAATAAAGAAAAATGCAGTGAGAGACTATCAGTGTGTTTAAGGGTATTTGTGATTATAAACATAATTGTGGTCTTAAGCTCAGAATACTTTCTATATGGATACTATGTGCCATTTGATTTGGCACATAATTTACTGAATACATTTGTGTGTGTGTGTGTGTGTGTGTGCACGTGTGTATGTCAGATTGCACTTGAGTGTGTGTGTGTGTGTGTGTGTGCGTGCGTGCGTGCCAGTAGAGACCAAAGGTAACGTAGGGAATCACTCTGAATTGCTATACCTCTTCTTTGCTTTGCTCTGGAGTTTCACAGTCTCAGTCTTCTTGGGTGGAAAGTGCAGACTGCCAGGCGATTTTTACATGGTACCTGAGATCTGAACTCGGATATTTTTGTTCAGAATGGAAATGCTTAACCCCTGGGCTATCTTTTCAGCTCTCTGAATATATTATTAGCTTTCAATTACATAATCAGTAGCCCTAAATTGACACAACATCTGCATGAAGAAAACACAAATGAAAACAGGAAAGGAAAAGGTTTTTTTTGAGGATAATTGTGTTCAGAAAGTGAAAATACTGGTTCCTTATTTAAGAGCCATGCATTCACAGAGTGTTAAGACTCACCAGTCCCATCCCAGTCAGACCAGCAGCACCCGCAGTTCCCCATGGCTCTCCTGCTCCCTCTACTGGCCGCCCTGGTGCTGTGCAGCTATGGTCCTGTTGGATCTCTGGGCTGTGACCTACCACAGAACTCTGCCCTGCTCAGCAGGAAGGCCTTTGAGCTCCTGGGTCAGATGAGGAGGGTTTCCCCTTTCTCGTGTCTGAAGGACAGAAGGGATTTCCGGTTCCCCCAGCGGATGGTGGACGACAGCCAGCTCCACGGAGCCCAAACCGCGTCTGTCCTGCATGAGCTGCTGCAGCAGATCTTCAACCTGTTCAACACAGAGGACTCCTCTGCTGCCTGGAAGACGGCCCTCCTGCGGGAGCTCCTCCCTGGACTCCACCAGCAGCTGGAGCAGCTGCAGCAGCTGGAGACCTGCTTGGTGCAGGGCAGTGCACAGGAAGAATCTGCACTGGCGGCTGAGCAGGTGCAGGTGGCCTTGAAGAAGTACTTCCGGGGACTCCATCTCTACCTGGAGGAGAAGAAACACAGCGCGTGTGCCTGGGAAATCGTCAGAGTGGAAATCGTGAAAGCCCTGTCTTCAGCAGCACAGCTTGGAAAAAGGCTGAGTGAGGACCGAGGCCTGGGGTCATCTTGAGCCGGCTCTTCTTGACCAATCAGACATTCACACTTGGGCGATGTCTTGTGTCATTTTAAAGGACTCTTCTGTTTCATTCAGAATTTGTGAAATCAGAGATGACCACTTATTATTTATTTATCTATTTGTATTTTATTTATTTGTACAGCTTTGAATAGTTAGTGTTTGGGTTTTCACACAACAGATGTTTACCTTTACGTTGCGTGAAAATTTAAAAGAAAACATGCTCATTGGTTCACTTCCATTACATATGGTTTGCGATTTACTGCATTCCTATCAAATAAAACCTGGATTTGTTTTCTTTTCTGAAATTGAAATCTATGCCAGATTTCTGAATCAAATTGAAAATTGGATACTAATACTTTTTATTTTTTCATTCATTCCATTCACAGCACACATAGAAAATATCAATTTAGCATATGTTTATGTTGCTATCAAAAAACAAAAACTAATAAACAGTTCTTTCGCTGCTGAAACTTGTCTCCCACAGAAATCAGCACACAAACACACACAAACAATAGTACATGAAGTACAAAAAAGGAAAGGAAGTTTCAAGTGGGTAGAAATACATGTCTAGAACAAACAACAAATCTGGCAGTTGGAGACAGCAATTTAGGATTCTTTGTTGCATGTTCCAGAGCATGGGGAATTGTCATGATTACTTACAAGTGGAGGGGACAAGGAGAGGAGGGCCTGTCCTTTGTCCTGTCAATGCTCTATTTAGAAACAGGCATTGAGGTGGAGCATCAGGGAAGTGTGTGGAAAGATGATGGAAAGGAACATGCTGGTACTTTCAGGGTAGGTTGGAAATTGTCCCTGTGACCCTGATGACAGATGATATTTGCAACTGTAGCAGAATCTGGTTTAGCAAACCGTGTGGATGAAACTTGAAAAAGAGATGAGAAAGGAAGTTAGCACTGGGGGTTGCAAAATCCTTAAAGGTGCCCTTTACATGAAAGACAAAGCAAAGAAGCTCGGAGAGAATGTGGATTCTCCTGCATGCTCTGCTCACACTTTTGCTGTCTTCTGAGAATAGTTTCAAAGAATGAATGTATTATCACAAAATACATGAACATTTAAAACACTCGATTTAAATAATTGCTTATTTACCTGGGAAATCTGGTAACTTGTCAAGAGTATTAGTATTGCTTGGAAATAAGTATCAGTGGTATTTATTTCCTCCAGCAATTTTTATAATCAATCTCTGTTATTTATTCTAGATTGTGTACTGGTCATTTGCATTATTATTAGTGATTTCATAATTTCTGATCATTACTGTATACATATTCCGAAAACTCCAGCCATGTTTCATCGATGGACATTTTTGTTCTGTTTAGCTCTTTACCTGTGTGCAAAGAGCTGTCCATTTCCAGTTCTTTTTTTTTTTTTCTTTAAATTATAGACTCTCTAGCCAGACAACCATGCCTTTCCATAATCTTGCTCCTGGTTCTTGCTCCTGTGTGTGTGTGTGTGTGTGTGTGTGTGTGTGTGTGTGTGTAGAAGAGAGAACTTGAGTGAATGTGTGTGTCTACGTAGGATAAAGTGTGACATCAGAAACCATCCTGGAACCCCCCCCCACTCATCCCAGCTCCTCCCACCAGCCAGTCGGAGAAGGCACTGCTCCAGGCTGGGGAGGACCCCTAGACCACACCCCAGATCCCCAGGTTAATTGTGCCCACCTCCAGCACCTCCCTTTCCGCCTGCATGTCCAGGACACGAGCAATCCAGCAAGGACACACTGTGCCCCAGTCCAGGGAGGACACACTGTTCATCAGAATTCAACAGAGTCCACCCAAGCAAAGCTCTAGAGGACAAAGGCCACACACACATCTGAAATCCTCTAAATTCATCCTATCACATGGAAGAGATTCTCCACATCCAGACCAAAGATAAGTAACCCCCCCTTTTTACCATCCTGTTCCTTTCAATTATTAGTTACTGTACAGTAACTTTTCCATATAGCCACCCCCAAAACACATACAACTTCAGGGACTATACCACTCACCCTCACATATCACCAAGGTACTAAATCGTAAAAGTGCACTACCATACTAATATTCACCCCCTGTCCACTCCCTCCACTGTCTAATAGCCTCATCTAGGAAACAACAATAACAACAAGTGTAACCAACAACAAAGCAAATACTAGTAATAACTGCCCAGGAGTAGTGATACCAACTAATTCAGTTCAGTCAAAAATACACAGAAATTGAAAGAAGGTCTTAAGAGATAAAAGAACAATGCCCAAGTCAAAGTGCAAACCCATGAAAAACAAAACCCAAGAAAACAAATCTCCCACTGAAAGAATTAACCCCATAATGATAGACTCCAACCAGAACAAATCCACAGAAAATAGCCAAGAAAGCCTGACCCAAGATAATGACTTTCAAAGCATGATCATTACCATGATCAATATTATGAAAGAGGAAATCCAGGAGGAGTTAAATAACCACATGAACCACTTTGAAAAGGAACTCAACAGACACTTGGAGGAGTTGAGAAAAACAGTTCAAGAAACAAAAATAGGCATAGAGCAGTTAAAACAGACTCAAGGAGACTTTAAAACTGAACTAAAAGACAAGTTATCTTCAACCCAAATCTCAAGAGAGAGTCTTATCAGCAGAACTAACAAAGCAGAAAATAGAATTTCAGACTTTGAAGACAAAGTGGGAGTATTAACCAGCTCAATGGAAGAGGTCGTTAAAGCCAAAAAGATACTCGAGAGAAATATTGAAGAGTTATTGGACACCCTGAAGAAGCCTAACATACGTATTCATGGAATACCAGAGCAAGAATCCCAAAATATCACACCTGAGGAAATTCTTCAAACGATCATCAAGGAAAATTTTCCTCATCTAAAAAAAAGAAAGGCCCATCCATATACAAGAGGCATTCCGCACCCTAAACAGATATGACCAAAATAGAAACTCACGCCATGGCAAATAATAGTTAAAACACTCAACATACAAAACAAAGAAATGGTGCTGAGAGCTTCAAGGGAAAAAAAAAAACAAGTCATTTTTAAAGGTAAACCTATTAAAATAACAAATGACTTCTCAATGGAAACAATAAAAGCAAGAAGAGCTTGGAGAGACATACTTCAAGTACTAAATGTGCAAAAATGTCAACCCAGACTAATGTACCCGGCAAAACTATCTGTCATGATCAAGGGAGAAAGAAAAGTTTTCCAGCACAAAGACAACTTGAAGGCTTACATGTCTACCAAACCAAGCCTTCAAAAAATGCTAGAAAAGATACTAAAGCTTGAAGATAAGAACAAGCATATCCAGGAGAACAGAAGGGAAGTATAATACCACCAAAACCTAAAAGCCAAATAATACACTTACAAAAGCCACTAAACATAAAAAGTATCCAGAATTAAAAGTAATTTCTCCATTATAACATTAAATGTCAATGGAATTAACTCACCAATCAAGAGACACAGATTACAAACTTGGATTAAAAATCACAACCAATCAATCTGCTGCCTTCAGGAAACTCATCTCACCACAAAGGAGAGGCACATCCTAAAAATAAAAGGCTGATTCAAAATTCTGCAAGCTAATGGAACCAGGCAGGGGTAGCCATTATGCTATCGGACAAAGTGGACTTCAAACCAAAAAAAAAAAAAATCATAAGAGACATAGATTGATACTACATTTTAGTCACAGGTACAATTCGACAGGAAGACTTCACAATACTGAACATATATGCACCTAATATGGGCTCCTCCACATTCATTAAGCAAACCCTACAGCATCTAAAGCGAGATATCAACCCCCAAACGATAATTCTTGGGGATTTCAACAACTTCCTCTCAACATGGGATAGATCAATAGGTCAAAAGCTTAACAGAGACACTTTGGAACTTAATCAAACCCTTACTGAAATGGACCTTACAGATCTCTATCGAACTTTTCATCCACACACCAAAGAATACACATTTTTTTCAGCAGCATATGGAACTTTCTCCAAAATAGACCACATATTGGGCCACAAAATGAATCTCCACATATACAGGAAAATTGAAATTCTAGCCTGTACCCTATCAGACCACCAAGGTCTAAAGCTCTACATCTGCAACACAACAAACAACAGAAAATACACTAACTCCTGGAAACTAAACACTATGATGCTGAATGAGAATTGGATTCAGGAAGAAATTACAAAGGAAATATAAGATTTCATGGAAGTGAACGATAATGAAAATACATCTTATCAAAATTTTTGGGTCGCAATGAAAGCTGTCCTAAGGGGTAAGTTCATAGCTCTTAATGCCTACATCAAAAAAATGGAAACATCACAATTAAATAACTTAACAATGCAGCTTAAAGCTTTAGAGGCACTAGAGCAATCCGATCCCAAAAACAGTAGAAAGAGGAGATTAGCAAAAGCAGGGGAGAAACATCCTCTCTTGTAAATTTGTTTTATCATTCAATTTTGTATTCTTTTTATTTTTTAATTATTTATTGTTTGTTTGTTTGTTTGTTTATGTGTATGTGTATACCAGAGGGCACTGTATGACCCTGTGGAGGACCAAGGGTGACTTCAGGAATCATCCTGGATTGCTTCTATCTCCTTCTTGCTTTGCTCTGGGATTTCCCAGGTTCCATCCACAAGGGCCAGAAGTATAGGCCCCCCACTGTTTCTGCCTGGTGTTTTTAAAGAGGGACCTGGGATCCAAACTCAGGACCTTCTGCTTGTGAGACAGAGTCTTAACCCCTGAGCCATCTCTCTAGCCTAAATTATGTATTCTATCAAGGTGTTTTTCTTCTATGATATTTGGTGATAATGTAAACTGTTTTTTATTACAGTATCTATCAGATAAATCTTGGAACCTTTTGTTGAAATTTTCTTTCATTTCTTATTAACCTCTGAGACATATTTATCACAAATATATTTACTACTTATCATGCAATACTTTCCACATTATTTCATTCATTCCATAACATGATTAGTAAGCTTTCCTCCTCCCTGATATAATCTTATTACTTGTCATCGAAAGCATTTAATCCCTCTACTTCAGTCAGCTAATTTTAAAATCCGTCTTCCACTCTTTAAATACTATAACTTACATTATTTCAAAATAAAATCAAAAACTACTCTTCAGTGGGAATTTTAGTTTTACCCAAATCATGATCATTATGAATTTATGGTGGTCAACTACAATTTGTGCTGAGAAATGAGTCATATAGTCAAAAAGAATGAAAAAAACTTGATATACAAAATCTTCCTTTCAAAACGCAGAACAACAAGTTATAAATATAAAATGTTGATATTAATTAGAAAGTAATATTACACACTTATAACTGAGGCCAGAACAAGAATCTCCAGGGAGAAATAATCACCATGCAAACTTAGACTAAAACAACTATGAGAAATACAGGCAGGTCAGGAGCCGCGAGCCTGTGATCCCAACACTTAGGAGTCCGAAGGGGAAGTTCGACCACAGTTCAAGGCCATCCAGGCTCGCAGGAAGATCCTCTCTTGAAAACTCTTGTGGAAGAAGGGCTGAGGAGAGTGCTGCCAGACAGTATTTTGGGGACATTAGAGGGCTGCTGCACCCCAATAACTCCTGCAGCAATGTTCACTTCCACAAGACCAGCACACTCTCTGGCCTGTGGACATTTCGCCTCGGAAGAGGAAAGATAACAAGAGACTCTCCACTTCCCTGAGAGACTGTTAAAGGATGATGTCAGATAAGAGAAGGAAAGGTTCTTTTCTCGACGATTTACCCATCCATGCCCTAGGATGCAGGCAGGCACTTGCAAATCAAAGCAGGCGTCCCAGATGAAACCCAGGGGGCCACACAGGCAGAAGGATGTGAAAGTATGTGGGATACTGGAAAGGAAAAAGTATGAAATGGGGAGAGAAAGGGGAAGGAGTGGGTAGTAGAAGGTGGAAGCACAAATTCATTGCATTTAGATATGAACATGTCAAAGAATAAAAGATAATTTTAAAAACCCTAATCCAAACAATAACAAAAAACAGCAATTCACAATATAAAATTTAGGAATCATCCAAACCCTCAATATAGGATTCTGGATGGAACCCCCATTCTGCCCGTCCATAAGTTTGACTTTGGACTCCTCACCCCATGGGTCTGAGTTTATCGGATGTAAACAGAATGGCAAGAGTTCTGAGTGGTCGTATGAAGTCAATGCGCACAGTCTTAGGCGCACTGTGAGGGAGTCCTTCACATCCAGAGCTCACTGGGAACAGGGCACCGCGGAACTGTTCCATACCCTCCTTAGAAAATAACTGCAAAGCTGGGATTCCCTGGACCTTACGGCGATGGTCTCTTCCTCCCGCGCCCGCCTCCCCTGGCATTTCCCTTCTTCCCTGGCCGCAGTGTGCGCCCTGCCTCTGCTCGCGCCCATCCTCGCAGGTGCTGGCAGAGAGCGGCATGGTTCTGGTTTCCAGTTTCTCTGCAGAGTGAAAAACCACAGGAAGAAAGCAAAGGTTTTTGCAAAACTGTTGAAAGCACATTTCCGATTGTGTGTGGAGGAATGCCCGTCCGGTGACGTCATAGGAGCCGCAGAAGAAAGAAAACCAACCGCAGTCTTGGCTGAGCAAGATCCGAGCTCCAGGGCAACGCGTGGACTGGGATGGCTCGGCAGCCCCTGCGCAGCTCCTGGGGAAGGGAGCGCAGGCCCGATTACAAGGAAATCTGCCTTGTTGGGTGTTGATATGTTATTGAAAGTAAATTAAAATTCCCAAATTCACCATAAATGTACTCCGTCTGGCTTTCATTTAATCATGAAAACGTACTCCTTTTTACAGCCCTGCCATAGGGTCATAGGTTTAGATGTATTTACAAAATGTTAGAAAATTCTAATGTCTCTGGCAGTAAGGGAAGCTTTTACCTTGACGTGCATGAGTGTTGGTAGAACTCAGTTGCAATGCACACAGTTTCAACTTTGACATCATTCGCCCGTGTGTGTGTGTGTGTGTGTGTGTGTGTGTGTGTGTGTGTGTGTGTGTTTCTATGCATGATCAATGCTCAGGTCATAGAAGGGATTGTTTGGGCACAATTGTTTCTCCACAGGCCACTGTCAGCACATCTAGCTGTAAAAGTTTCTCCAATCTTTGCTTCAGATGGTGTATTAGCCGGGATTCTCTAGAAGAAGAGACCCCACGGAATGACTATACAGAAAGAGAAATTATTGAATTGGCTTGCAAGCCAAGGTCTGGGTAGCCCAATAATGGCTGCCAGTGGCTGCTCAGTCCAGAAGCAAATTGTCTCAAAGTTTCAGGCTGTTGCTCAAGGCTGGAGAATTTCTGGAGCATCTTTAGACTTCACATTGAAGAGTGGAAGAAGTTGGATTGTGATGTTGAAGAGAGGAAAGATGAGTTTGCCAGCACAGGTAAGAGAGTCAGTGAGCTCTTTTGTCTTTTGATTCCTTTTATCTTGTCTGCTGCTACTGAGAGGTTCCATCAAGATTTAGGTTTTTTTTTTTTGCATTGCAAAAATCTTAATCCAGGGGCTGGAGAGGTGGCTCAGGGGTTAAGCCTCCGCTTTGCAGGCGGAAGGTCTCGAGTTCAGATCCCAGATCCCACCTATAGACGCCAGGCGGAAGCGGGGGCGGCCTGCGCTTCTGGTCCTGGTAGGGCGGAGCCTGTGAATCCCGGGGCAGAAGGAGGTGGAGGCGTCCATGGTGGTTCGTGAATTCGTCCGTGGTTCTACACATACACAGACACATACATACACACACGCGCAAGCGAGCACACACACACACGTACACAGTTGAATAAATAATAATAATAAAAAAAAATCTTAATCCAGATAGTCTCTTCAGATAGTCTGACATCTAATCTGTTAGTTAAACCCAGGTGTAGTCATGCTGACAACCAAGATTATGAACTGTGAGAAGTCTTAGTAATGTTTGAACACATTTTTGTCTTTTGCCTTCCTTTCCCTCACCGCTGCCTGTGGGTGGCTGAGCTTATTAAGAACTGGGCTCATCTGGAGAAGTTACTATCTCTCCAGCATATTTTTGTTTTCCACTAAGGATTCACTTGCAAGTGGATGATACTCCATTGGTCTCTGTTAATGAAGGCTTTCCAATGCTAATTCCCATGACTTCAAACATTTCTGTAGCTGACATAGAGAAAACATACGTATTTGTGGGACAATTTACTGGATTCATACTTTGTGTGATGTTTAAATCAGTAGAACACACCTCAAACATTTATCACTTCTTAGCAGTAAAAATAATCAAAATTATTCTTTTAGCTTTTTTGAATATGGAATGTGTTATCATTACATATTCCTGAACTTTTTAAGGAACTTATTAAAAGCTGTAAAAGTTTCTGCTATGCACCTTACTGAAATTTCCTGATGGTTCTTTATTTTCAGTGGTTTGCTTTTTCTCTTATCTCTTCTAGAGATCTGTGTTCACGGATAGGGAATTTCTTATTTCCACTAGCATCTATGGGAGCAACCCTAACATCTTTGGTTTGCTGTTAAGCCAGATTTGTCATGGTGTGGTGCAAAACCATATGCTTTGTTGAATTGATCTTGCTTAGAGTTCTTTTTACTTTCCATTTTTATGTGTCTGGGAGTATGCATGCATTATGTGTGCATGTTCACATGTATGTGGGTGTGAGTGCATGCTTGCAAAGATCCTGAATTGTTATTACTAATCATACTTAGTCACTCTTCCATCTTATTCTTTGAGGTCGGATATCTAATCACACCCAGAGCTCCCCAACAGGGATAGTCTAGGCAGGTCAACTTGCACTGGAAATTTCAGGTCTCTGCCATTTAGGACTGGAATTGCAGGGAGGCCACCACGCCCCCCTGGGATCTGAGGAGCCAAACTCTGCTCCTTCTTGCTAATGCTGAGCCATCTCCCCTGTCGTTGCTAGAGCAATGAATCCTTATGTCTTAATGCTCCTTCCAAGTTTTGGGAAACTGTCTGACAAGCTTATTTGAATAAGATCCCTGGTCTTCTCTCTCATCACTTCTAGTGTTCCTGTGATGTGTATATTCCTGTTTAATAGTATCCCATAAAGCTTCTGTTTTCTTCCCCCGTTTTAATGCTTTTTAGCATTTTAATCAGTGACATGTTTCTCCTCTATGTGCCTAGTGATAAGGGTTTGTACCTCTTCCTGACAGGTAGGTTTCAGCAGGTAAAGATTTTCTCCTATTGGCCCCGAGGGCCGATGGATTGCCTCCGAGATCGCCATCATGTGAAAATGGGGTCAGATCATGTGGCTACTCCCGAGTCTGTAATGCAGTCTGCAGCTGACAACCCTCTTTTCAAGTGCTTGAGATGTATGGTGTAAATCCTAATTTCTCACCGGCCAGATGGAATCAAAATCCCAGGACAGTGACTTTAGCAAAGGTCCATGTTCAGTTCCACATTCAGTGGAACTTAGGCCCAGATAGTGTGCTTACAACAGGTATTCAGGTGAGTATGACTTCTACTGGGCATCTAGAATGGTTCTCACTAGCACTGGTCCTTGAAGAGGCTGGGCTGGCTCCAAACCACAGATAATGTGACTGGGATTGAATTACAAGGTTGCTTCAGGATCTGAGAAATAATAAATTACAAACTATACTAGGAGAGAGGTTGCCCACAGAAGGGGCACTTACACTACCAGTGAGACGTGGTCCTTTTCTAGTACAAGTGCTCCGAAGGGGACCCTGTTATCCATACATGCAGAGGGACAGGAGGGTGGGAGGAGAGACATCGCTGCACTGGTGAAGGGAAGATGGGAGAAGGCAGAGAGGTGGTAAGGAGGGGGGATGGGACATAAGCTCATTTTGTTCGTATATGAGAAGAGAAGGGAAAGAAGGAGGGAGAGATTGAGGTAGGGGAACAGGTATAGAATTTTCATTTGTGCCCTCTATTTCCTGAAAACCTACAGTTTGGGTGTAGTCAGCTATATTTCCTCAACTGTGGTTATTCTTCTTTCACTTGAACATGTTTGGAATTGGAAGATGGAAATTATTGGCCTCATTGAATTTAATGGCTGTATAATTCTCTAATGTGAAGGAATGATCATTAACTGATCCACCTCTTGCAATTACAAAATTAATTTACATGGTTTATCCTTGATATAAATAATGATACCACAAACAAAACTATGTTTTAAATATTTGGTAGATTTCTTAACAAATTAAATACCAATAGTTATGAAAGTTTCACATTTCTGTAAACTGCATGTCAGTGTCCATACTTACTCAAACCACCACTCATCAAGCTTCCCTCTTGGGATTAATCGTGTTTTTACTTCTTCGGCATATCCATGACTCATCAGGGGGTTATTTATTCTAATCAGCCTTTGTTTATCCATTTGTATGTATTTCCATTTTTGTGAATTGTCTCATGTTCTTTCCTTATATTTCTATTTGGGGCCTAAAATTTTGCCACTTTCCATGTCTTCACGTTTTTTTCAAAAATCTCATGTATCTTTATATTCTCTATATGCTCTTTTTCATGATGGACTGTTGAAAACAACTCATATGTCAAATAGCTATTCTTTTCCTTTGTAGACTCCAGGTTTCAAGTTGTTGAGTAAGAGTCACATCTGAGGAAAATTTTGCAATATTTTCCCCAGTATCTGACAGGCTTGACTTTCTTTTCTATATTTGATTCTATTATTCATATTTGTTTTTATACATTGGGCATGCCAGACATTGTTGTAGTAACTTTATATGTATATCTCTGTTCATTCTTATAACTATTTAACTATTTTACTACTTTTATAATACCTGACAATCAGATAACTCAAGACACAAGGAGAAGGGGATCCATATGCTTATGAACATAATGCTGAGTATGGCTGCAGCAGGAACCCTGGGCTATCAGGCCTCATCTTCTACTTGCCCCCTTCTCTCATTAGGGATGAAAATAAAGGAAGAATTAATACAACAAGAAGCTTATGATATTTACTAATATATGACTTAATATAATCCTCAGGGCTGTGAAAATGGTTCTCAGACAAGTGTAGATCTGAAACATCTACATAAAAAGCCTTCATTTTTCACTCCAGCAGTATCTAATCTGAATGGAGAGGTGTAGAAAGACTTAAAAGTGAAATCAGTAGCTCTGCTTCTTAGCAGTCACCTTCATTATTCTGCATCTTTTGGCAACCCAGAGTCTCTTTACATGTCTACTCCATCAAACCATATGGTTCTAGGACTGTCTCACAAGCAGAAGGACCTGGGTTTAAATCCCAGATCCCGTGTAAAAATATTCTTACATGTGCATCATGAATTTTAGTTGTTTTCACTTCTGTTCTCCCTTCTTTCCCCTACCATCTCCTGATGAACCCCATCTTCTTCCCATCAAGTCCCCTTCTTGCTTTCATGTCTTCTTTTTGTATGTGCCCCATTGAGTTTGGTGTCAGTTGTATGAACATGGCGGGGAGGTTAGCTGTCAGAGACCGGACAACTATATCATTGGCTAACCACTGAAGAAGAATGAATGACATTCTCTCCCTCAACAACCTTTAACTACCAATAGTCCCTCAAGGAGAGGTGAGGCCATATGGGCTCTCCCTCATCCATAATGAAATGTTCATGGACCCAATCTTTTGCAGATAACCACAGTTGCAGTGAGTTCATGGGTGGGGTGCAATGACTATGTCATGTCCAGAAGACATCTTTCTGCTGCTCATCTCCTTATTCTGAGATCTTTTTTCTGGTCCCTCTTCTTCTATGCACCTTGAGCCTTGGCAGTGTTCCCAGAGTCTTGGAGGAGGTCATACATAGATCCCATTTATGTCCTAGCATTCCATCATCACTTACTTTGGCAAGATATGGGTTTCCACATTAGGCATCTCCTGCTGCAGTATGAAACATCTCTAATGAAAGCTGAACTCCTCACTAATCTGTCGGTATAGACATGAATAAATAGAGGGCAGTTTGACAATATGAAGACTTAACAAAATGATAGTAATTGTTTCTTCAAGGGAGCCAGGGCCTCTTGACATTAATTCGCTCCTGAGGCACAGTCTCAAGTCTAATCAAAAAATGGTTGTTTATCCCCATAACAGACATGCCACTATTATGCCAGATCACTGTTTAGGTTGTTATTATAGTGTAAAACTGCTGATGACTTTTCTCCTCCAGAAGCCTGCATAGCAACTTCTGGTACTATGAAAGTTAGTCAGTAGGGAGGAAGCTTCCAGACAGTCTCACCTTAATTTCTCTTGCTCTCTGACCAAAGTGTGTGATATCTTCAGCAATCGCATTTTAGCATCTGATTCTGGTGAGCAATCAAAACCAATGGCAATACTGAACTGTCCGTGAACTCATCCCTTTCCCTGACTATCGCTTGTGGGGATGAAGCCAACACCTATCACCGGGACTTTCTTTAAAAACCTGTGGCTTCTGGGAGGAACATTATCCATCCATGAGTGGACTTCCACTAAGCCTTCTCATTTTTAGATTATATTTTTGTTAAGTTTATAAAATAATAGGCTTCCATTTTTTTCACACCTCTCAGTTTGAAAGGAAAAGTGTCTATGCTGGTCCAGGTAATAGCTCCTGAGACCTTGGGTGTTATAAGTCAAGAAGGCATATCTGAGGAGAGATAAACATGCACAATTTACTAGAGAGTGCCAAAGGATCAATGTCTTTGGGAAAAGACACTGTGCAGAAGAAAAACTTGAGTGCAGTGTAATCAGGACCTCAGCCAATCATAAAGGAATTTGTGAACCCTCAGTAATGGTGTGGAGAAGATCAACATCTGTGTGACTCTATCAACCAAACTATTGGATGCTGGTAGCATCCAGGAAGGAGTAACCACAGCCTCAGTAATATACTTTACCTAGTTAATAAGAAAAGGCTGGTTCAAGGAGATTCTCACTGAGATGTGGGGTGAGGTAGCAGATAAAGGTTCTTCAGTTCTGAGGGTGCCTACCATATCTATAACAAATGCTCAATGTTTGCTTCAAGTTAGAAGACTGTAGTCTAGTATATTGTACTATATCAGGGTTGTATTTGAATATCTAGACGAAGCATGCTGAGTTGATTCTCAGTTAAGACACTGCCCTGAGAGTAAGTAGAACTCTTTGGTCAGTTTGATTATGAAGAAGCACTGTGCTTATTCCCTTTAGATAGCTCTTCTCAATTTCATTGTCTTAAGCTTTCGAGCTTCTATAACAAAATATCATTGAAGAGGTGGTTTAAAGTAGCAGAAACTTATTTCTTAAAGCTGTGGCAGATAAGACTTCCATACTGTTCTTGTTGCCATCTCACATAATGAAAGGGCTCTCTCCACTTTTCTGTAAAGACACCAACCTTTCTGTAAAGGTTATATTTCTATCATCTAGATACTTTCTGGAGACTTTGCTTCTGAATGCCATTGGTTTAGCAGGTTAGTATTTCAGGAATGAAGTTGCTTGAGGATAACAGTATAGGAAGGCCACATCATTAAGGCTGTAATTACTTTTAACAGTAGCTCCTTATTTCTCAAAATTGGTTATTAGTTAAGAGACCTCAAGTTTCTTTAAAGACAGTGCTGAGCCGTGCCAACCGATCTGCATAGTCAGTGTGGAAGGGCGCATGATGGGAAGTAAAACAACACCTTGCTATTTGATGATTACCTGGTAGCCAGGCACAAAAATATGATGCATCCCCCCCCACCCCTTGAGCATTTCCCCTGTGATTCCCCTTTCCACTTTACCACCTGTGATCATGTATATCCCCTACTTCAAGGTCTTTACCCTATCCCTCCTTCCAACCCCTGCTTTTCATGGTATGTTGTAGGTTTTCTGGCTGTTACAGGAATTTCGAATTAAGTACATAAACTAGAAGGTTCAAAGTCAGCATCCACATACAAAAGATAGCATTCAGTGCTTGTCTTTCTGTGTCTGAGAGACCTCTCTTAGCACAACATTTTTCAGTTCTGTCCATTTGCCTACAAATTTCATAATTTCATTTTCCTTGATAACTGAATAGTATTCCATTGTGTATACATTCATTCACTGGTGGACATATAAGCTGATTCCAATTTTTTTGGACATTTGAAATTTTGGGGGGCATCTGGGAAGATGACTCAGTAGTTAAAACCTTTGCCTCTCAAGCAAAAGGACCTGATTCTGATCTTCAGACCCCACATAAAAATGCCAGGGATATAATAAGTCAATGAGTGGTCTTTAATTTTGGCTTACAAAATGGAGCATGGGAAACCCTAGAACCAAACAATAAGGAGGTAGAGCAATCCAAGATGATTCTCGATGTCACCCTTGGACCTCCACAGGACCTCCATAGACACACTCAAGTGTACTCTTGTACACATACCTGTGCATACACTCACACACAAGCACACATATACAAGAATCCGCCTACACATGTACCACAGACACACACACACACACACACACACACACACACACACACACACACACAATTCTTAAAATGCCAGGAACTTTAATACAATTTTATGGTCATCCTGAAAATCAGTGTCCTTGTCCTCCTAAGACTTTGGTTTTTTTCTATTGTTTATTTGGTGATTTTTCTGTATTCTTTATTCTGTATTTACTGCTCTGCTATACAGACCCTAAACTTGATATCTCATTGGTCAGCTAACTAATATTTAAACAGAAATTATCTTTTTAAAAATGTATTGATTTGGTGCATGCATGAAAGAAAGAGAGAGAGAGAGAGAGAGAGAGAGAGAGAGAGAGACAGAGACAGAGACATAGAGAGAGAGAATAAATGTATGGCATGATGCACAGGTGGAGACCAAAGGGCAACTTCTTCCAGTATTTGGGCTTGCAGGGATTGAATTCGGGCCAGCAAGTTGGCCAGAAAGTACTAGTGAACTATTTCACTGGTTCCTGAACAGAGATTTTCTTAATGTCTGAGGTTTGTTTCTAGTTTGACACAGAGTTCTCTGCGTAGGATGGAACAAGACAGCAATATTCAAGTCGCTTGTAACGTGAACTTTACCTTCACTTCTTTCTTGTGGTAAGACTGAAGGTGAGAAGACTGAGATTTCCTCAGGTATTTCCTGAGTCAGCTTCATAGCCTGAAGTGTGCACATGCCCTTTACTTTCCCCGTATGTTCCTATGGACAGCATGTCCCTCGTCTTTTCCTTGTAAACTTTTGAGTTGATCACTCTTTGTTGGCCAAAAATGCTGTAAATCAGGTGTCGCTGCATTAGGACACTAGCCTGTAAATTCTTCTGTCAGCCTCTACTTAGGAGTAGGCTTTTAGCACTGGTGAGCTTAGACATAGGACAAATAAAGATAAGCCTCTACACTGGGATCTCTCATAGTCACTGCTAACAGCTCTGTAAGAACAACCTTTGGGAATGAAGCTACAGCCTCATCATCTCTTTCTGGCACCAGGAACTTGGGATGTTATCTTTTAAGGCTATTGATGAGCTTGAAAACATGCGATGTGACCAGTGTGAGTTAAAACAACACAGAACTATCTGTGCTTACTAAGATCTGGATACTTTTCTCAAGTAAATGTTCCTGGGGAGCAAATTTTAATTCATTTCCACTGATCTAGAAAAGTTCATTCTCACAATGTTTGCTTGTTTTCTTTTTCTGCCTCTACTTTTATGGAGGGAAAAATTTCAGAGAGTTTGTTCTGCTTTCATTCCAGACTGTAATCTCCCATTTCAGTCACTCTACTGTTGCCTATACAAATGCACCACCAAACAATTTAGGAACCAGAGGTTGATTTCAACCTATTATTCTCAGTTACAGTCCGTCATTATGGCAGAAGCCAACCAGAGCCTCAGCAAAAGCCGAGAGACAGACATACCTCTCACTTGCCAGTCAGACGATTTCCAACTAGCTCTCTGTAGATGTGCCTAATGCTCAATTACCATTTGTATCTAACAGTTACATTTTTCCTTCTCACTTTTATGACAAGGAAATGAAGAAACTGACCACCAGAGGCAAAATTGGGCCCTCCTGGACAGAATTTGGGACAACTCTGAGGATCAAACAAAACAAAACAAAACAAAAAAAAACAAACACAGATGATTTTATGGTTAGCTTTCCATGTGATTTTTTAATTTTTAATGTCATTTAGCAAAATTTTTAAAATAACAAGATTGCCTTTGGAGTAAAATGATAAATACAGGCATGCAAGAACATAAATTTCAGAATACATTTTCAACTGTATATTTTTGAGAAAGAGAAAGAGAAAGAGGGGGGGGCACTGTGTGTTCCTTGGAGGACCAAGGATGACGTTGGAAATCATCCTGGATTGCTTTGGCCTCCTTTTTGCTTTGCTCTGGATTCCCCAAGCTCCACCCACCAGGGCTAGAAGTGCTGGCTGCTGCTGTTTCCACTTGGTGGTGATCTGGGATTTGAACTCAAGACTTTCTGCTTTTGAAGCAGAGTCTTCACTCCTGAGCCATCTCTTCGGCCCACAGCTATATTTTTAACTATGACAAGCTAATTCCCAGTGCCTCCTTTATCCATAAGTAAGTGTCCTTTCTTTTATTCTGATTTCCTGCATTCTTCCCAGCTTGGAGAGCATTGATGGCCATGCCTTTGAAAACAAGTATTTCCCACTGTGTCCAGTAGATGGCAATATGCCATCAGACTTACATACCTTTAGTTTCAGGCCTGTCAGAGAAAGAGCCTGGAAGAAAGACACAGAAGGCATGTCACCTGAAATTTTTAGTCTTTAATCGTTTTAGGTTAATGCAGTTTGACAGTGGATTTGGATCACCAAAGAAAGGCCAATAGGGGCCTTCAGAGAGAGTTGAAGAATACGGTGAAAGCGAGGTAATCCCTGGTGCCTCACCTCGACCCACAAATCTAACAGGACTCAGCTGCCTTCTTGCATGCGGAGACAGAACTTAAAGGAACAGCTTATGCCCTGTGTAGACAATGCTGTTAGTCATTTTCTTAACTGCAAACACATTGCTACAGCTTCCAATGTAAGTGTTGAGTGATGTCAGAGCTATTATGACTAATTATATAAACAGTACTGAAATATGATGAAGTATTAGTAAGAAAACCATCTTAAGCTTCTTCCCCCATCCCTTCCACAGAGATTGAGATAAGAGGTTTCTGTGAAGAAGCTCACAGGAGTTGAAAATCCAAGACCTAAAACAATGGTTTCTGCCCTCCATAAGCATCAGTCCTTAGGACATCTAGTTATCCCAGTTTCCGTTTCTGCTTCCCTTCCTTAGCAAATAGAGTATATAGCCATCTGAGAGACTATCACATTCCTTAGGTAAATCATCGACAAGACAGGGCTCCCCTTTTTCCTTTTTTTCCCACTTCTGTTTGAACAAGATGTGTATAGAATGTGTAACCTGTCTTTTGAGGCTTCTAGCTCATAGTTTTTGACCAGTTTGAGGCCCTCTAGCTAGAGCAATAAATCAGCTTTTTGATCAATATTTGCATTTGGAACTTCCTGTTCCTGGCAGACAGCCATCCCATAACATTTGGGGGTTCGTTCAGGATTGCCGGAGGAAGCTACTCCAAACACCGGTGGGAGACTCACAAGTCTAGGCCAAAGGCAGGTGACTCTTGGGAGAGGCACCACTTGGGGGGTTCCAGGACTCAGGGACCGAAGCCATCCCCAGGAAACTGTGATGTCCTGGACCTTGACCTCCACATCTAAATTGGGGAGCAAAAAGTTGACCTGTTCCAGATTTTGGTCACTTTCAGAAGTAGGTTGGGGAAGACACCTTCAGGGCTGGGGAGGTTCAACACAGGCATTGACCCCCAAGGGTTGTTTTTGGGTACACGCTCCCAACCCTTTGGAAACACTCAGTGAGACTGACACTCCTTGATGAAACGGAGGCCAGATCTCTCAAAACGACCTTCTGGTTTTTGGTGTATGAATCTGGAGTTGTGGTGGCCACCGAGTGTTGTTTCTGTCCATTTGTTTGCTTTTTCATTGTATAGTTCCTGTTTCTTGTTGTTTCTGTTTACTATATAGTCCTTGTGTTCTGTTATCTGTAGACATGGGAGGAGGACTAAGCCATCCAAAAACTCCTCTGAAATGCATGTTTAAGGATTTCAGAGAAAGTTTTTTGTGGAGAGAACTATTTCGGTGTCACCCTCTGGCCCAGAAAGCTCCAGGTCTTTTGTGAGAGTGTCTGGCCCTCCTTCAATGTAGGTTAGCTGGGCAAGACCTCTTTAGACATCCAATGGTCCAAGGTATCTGCAATGTGGTCACAGGTGACCCTGGTCACCCAGATCAATTCAACATTGACTAGTGACTGGCTCTCCTCTGCGGGCCCCCACCATGGCTGAGGGTTTATGCTCTGTCTCTTGGCTTTGGATCACTGTTATCAGATCCTCTGCTAGAGAAAGAGCAAAATTCCTTCCCATCTTTCAGCCTGAGGACTCTGTCCTCCCCCCACTTTATGTCCTTATCAGAAGAGAACCGGAAGGACCAGAAGAATTCACTCACTTCTACTTTGGACTCTTTCTCCCAGCCTCAACACACTGGGGAAGGGTGGGGGCAGTTCATAGTGAAGCTAGGCAGACTTTGGAAGAGGTGACTGCAACACTTACTCTCCCATTACAAGAAGCACCACCAGCTAATTCTGATAGTTCAGGGTCTGTTGGGGGAGCAAATGATCACCAATAACCCTTCATGGTTTACATTCCCTTCTCTGCCTGTGACTTATACAACTGGAAGATCCAGAACCCCCATTCTCATAGATGCCCCAAGTGCTCATTGGGCTTCTCGAGACAGTCTTTTGTACACACCAACCCACTTGGGTCGATTGCCGCAGCTTCTGTCTACCCTGTCCACTGCTGAAGAGCGTGGCAGGATCGGGCTGAGAGCTGAAAATTGGCTTTTGGATCTGGAACAGTTTCTTTCCGATGGTAATACCCTCATAGACCAGGTCTTTCCATCTGAGAGACCAGACTGGGATCCTAACACTGACCAAAGTAGGACCTGGACAAATTTTGCCAGGTTCTGTAAGGAGGAATCAGAGCAGCTGCCAGGAAACCCAGGAACCTCTCTAAAGTAAGCAAGGTTATTCAAGGACCTCACGAATCGCCTGCTGGGTTTCTGGAATGTCTGAGAGAATCATTGGATTTTCACCACTGTAGACTCAGGCACTCCCACAAACCAGCAAGCCATAAACATTGCCTTTGTCATCCAGTTAGCCCCAGATATAAGGAATAAATTACAAAAGTTAGACAGATTTGAGGGAATGAATAGATCTCAGCGTTAGAAATTGCTCAGAAGACCTATAACAACTGTGACCCTATAAAGGATAAGAAACCAGCAAAAGTAGCAGCTTTGAGAGAATCTAGGGACTTAGAAGCTATGAGACCAAAAAGACAGGGGGAAAGAAATAAGCAGATGGAAAAAAAGAAGCTAGGTAGGGACCAGTGTACATGTTACAAACAGAAGGGACATAGAAGGATGAATGTCCAAACTAGGAAAAGAGAAAGGACCACCCTGTTCTCCTGCTGGAGAAAGACTGATGGGGCCAGGGCTCCATTTCAATCAGCCCCCAGGAGCCCATAGTGACAATGAAAGTGGGAAGCAAACAAGTTTGGTTCCTAGTGGCTGCCCATTCAGTTTCAAAACAGCCTCTAAGACCTCCGACACCCTATAGACATCAATACAAGGAGCAACAGGAAAAACTACCTCTTACCCGTGGACTCCTTCTAGGATGGTGAATTTAGGCCAAGGTATTGTGACCTACTCTTTTCTTGTTATAACAGATTGTCCATATCCTCTGTGGGGAGGGACCTCCTCCAAAAGCTGGGAGCAACTATCAGCTTTGGAGAAACTAAGACCCAACTCACCTTGAACCCCACCTCCTCTCCTTCAAAGATTTTGGTCACTTGCCCACTATCACAGGAATATCTCCCTTGCTCAAAGGAGAAACCTCAACTAGCTGGGCAATTATTGAGGGAGCTACAAGAAAATTTTCTCTCCATTTGGGCATAGGACAGCCCACCAGGGCTTGCCACCCACTGACCTCCAACTATTGACCACAGCCACCACAAGTCAAAGTGAAGCAATATGCCGAGTCAAGAAGCAAAATTAGGAATTGTCAAATACATTAATGGACTCCAAGAGGTAGGAATATTGATTCCTTGCCATTCCTCTGCTGCCACCCTCCTGCTGCCACTCCTGAAGCCAGGGACACAAGATTACCAGCCAGTGTAGGACCCCAGGGAAATAAACAAATGGGTTGAGACCATTCACCTCATGTTCTATCTTAAGATGACTTCCACCTGACAGGATGATCTACACTGTGTTAGATCTCAAATATGCTTTCTTTTTCTTTCCTCTGGTCCCATTCAGCCAGCCCATCTTTGCCTTTGAGTGAACTGACCCTGAAGGTGGCTAACATGAACTAGGCTGCCCAAAGGATTCAAGAACTTCACAATCTTGTTTGATGAAGTTCTGAGTACTGACCTTCTGGCCTCTTGACAAGAGTATCCTGAGTCCACTCTGCTCCAATATGTGGATGATCTACTCATTGACACTAGGATGGAGGAGGACTGGCACTAACCACAGACGGATTCTTGAGACGACTCCAGACTACAGGGGACCGTGCATCCTCAAAAAAGGACCAGCTTTGCAAGGCTCTTCTAGAAGGAGGTAAGCGAACCCTGTCTTCCAGTCGTATCTCAGCCATCCTTCAGATACACACCCCAGAAACTAAAAATAAGTATGGGAGTTCATGGGGGAGGAGGGCACTGGGCTACTGTTGCCTATGGATTCTTGAGTTTGCTGACATTGTCAAGCCATGGTGTGCCACCTTAAAGGGACACAACCCCTCCCAGGTGAGGTGCGTAGCCAGCATGCCACCAGCCTTTTTGCTGGTCCACCTGCCTGCTAGCCCTGGATGTTCCCTGTCACCCTGCATCTCAGGTAACCCCTACCAGCCCATCCCAGCTCCTCCCGCTGACTAGCCTAAGCAGCATCCAGCCTGCCTGGGGTTGGCTGGAACTCTAGGCCACTCCCCGGTGAGGCACTTCCTGGGACCCAGGTGAGGTGCGCAGCCAGGACGTGATCAGCTCCTTTGCTGGTCCACCCGCCCCGGATGCTTCAGGTCACCCTGCGTTTCAGGAAGGACACACTGCTCCTCAGAAACCAACGGAATCCAAAGAAAACCCAAGCAAAGCTCTAGGGGACAAATGCCATACATCTAAAGTCCTCTAAAATCATCCTATCACATGGGAGACATTCTTCACATGCAGCCCAAAGATAAGTAAACTGCTTTTTACCATCCTGCTTCTTTCAATTATTAATCACTGTAGATTAAATTTTCCATATAACCACCCCCAAACCATATAAAACTTAAGGGACTATACTACTCACCCTCACATATCATCAAGGTACTAAATCAAAGTCTACTACCATACTAATATTCACCTTCTGTCAACTAAACCTGTCTTAATTTATGTACTAACAGCCTAATACCCCCATCCAGGAAATAATAAAAACAGACAAACGTACTCACCTCCAAGGCAACCATTAGCAATAACTGCCAGAGAATATTAATATTAACTAGATCAGTTCATTCAAAAACACACAGAATCTGAAAGGTCTTAAGAGACAAAACAACATTGCCCAAGTCAAAACGCAGATCTATGAGAAACAAAACCCAAGAAGACAAATCTCCCACCGAAAGAATTAATCCCATAATGATAGATTCAAACCAAAACAAATTCACAGAAAATAGCCAAGAAAGCCAGGCCCAGGATAATGACTTTCAAAGCATGATCATTACCATGATCAATACTCTGAAAGAGGAAATCTGGGAGGAGTTAAATAACTGCATCAACCGCTTTGAACAGAAACACAACAGACTTGGAGGAGTTGAGAAAAACAGTTCAAGAAACAAAAATAAGCATAGAGCAGTTAAAACAGTCTCAGGCAAAGTTTAAAAATGAACTAAAAGACAAGTTATCTTCAACCCAAAACTCAACAGTGAATCTTATCAGCAGAACAAAGCAGAAAATAAAATTTCAGATCTTGAAGACAAAGTAGGAGTATTAACCAGCTCAACGAAAGAGGTTGTTAAAGCTAAAAAGATACTTGAGAGAAATATTCAAGAGTTATCAGATACCCTGAAGAAGCCTAACATGTGCATTCATGGAATACCAGAGCAAGAATCCCAAAATACCACACCTGAGGATATTTTTCAAATTATCATCAAGGAAAATTTCCCTCTTATAAAGAATGAGAGGCCCATCCAAATACAAGAGGCATTCCACACCCCAAACAGATATGACCAAAATAGAAACTTGCCACAGCAAATAATAGTTAAAACACTCCACATTCAAGATAAAGAAATGGTGCTGAGAGCTTCAAGGGAAAAAAAAAAACAAGTTGCTTTTAAAGGTAAACCTATTAAAATAATAAATGACTTTTCAATGGAAACAGTAAAAGCAAGAAGAGCTTGGAGAGATGTACTTCAAGTATTAAACGAGTAAAAATGTCAATCCAGGCTGATATATCCGGCAAAACTATGCATCATGATCGAGGGAGAAAGAAAAGTTTTCAAGCACAAAGACAACTTAAAAGCTTATATGTCTACCAAACCAGGCCTTCAAAAAATGCTAGAAATGATACTCAAGCGTGAAGAAAAAAACAAGTGTATCCAGGAGGATAGAAGAGAAGTATAAAGCCACCAAAACCTAAAAGCCAAATAATACACTTACAAAAGCCACTAAACATAAAAAAGTCCAGAATTAAAAATAATTTCTCCATTATAACATTAAATGTCAATGGAATTAACTCACCAATCAAGAGACACAGATTACAAACTTGGATTAAAAATCACAACCCATCAATCTGCTGCCTTCAGGAGACTTATCTCACCACAAAAGATAGGCACATCCTAAAAATAAAAGGCTGATCCAAAATTCTCCAAGCTAATGGAACCAGGAAACAGGCAGGGGTAGCCATTATGCTATCAGGTATATGAAGTGGACTTCAAACCAAAGAAAAATCATAAGAGACATAGATGGATACTACATTTTAGTCACAGGCACAATTCACCAGGAAGACTTCACAATACTGAATATATATGCACCTAATATGGGCCCCTCCACATTCATTAAGCAAACCCTACAGCATCTAAAGCGAGAAATCAACCCCAAAATGATAATTGTTAGAGATTTCAACAACACCCTCTTCAACATGGGATAGATCAAGAGGTCAAAAGCTTAACAGAGACACTTTGGAACTTAATCAAACTCTTACTGAAATGGACCTTACAGATCTCTATCGAACTTTTCATCCACACACCAAATAATACATATTTTTCTCAGCAGCACACAGAACTTTCTCCAAAAGAGACCACATATTGGGCCACAAAATGAATCTCCACATATACAGGAAAATTGAAATTCTAGCCTGTACCCTATCAGACCACCATGGTATAAAGCTTGACATCCGCAACACAACAAACAACAGAAAATACACTAACTGTAAATTAAATACTATGATGCTGAATGAGAATTGGATTCAGGAAGAAATTACAAAGGAAATTCAAGATTTCATGGAAGTGAAGGATAATGAAAATACAACTTACCAAAAATTTTTGGAACACAATGAAAGCTGTCCTAAGAGTTAAGTTCATAGCTCTTAATGCCTACATCAAAAAAAAAATGGAAACATCACAATTAAATAAATTAACAATGCAACTTAAAGCTCTAGAGACACTAGATTGGTTGGATTAAAAATCACAACCCATCAATCTGCTGCCTTCAGGAAGCTCATCTCACCACAAAAGATAGGCATATCCAAATCCAAATTTTGGATCCAGCACATGAAAATACAACTTACCAAAAATCTTTGGAACACAATGAAAGCAATCTGATCCCAAAAGCAGTAGAAGAGAGGAGATTAGCAAAAGCAGGGGAGAAATATCTGAAATTGAGATAAGGAAAACGATACAGAGAATCAACCAGTCAAAAAGCTGTTTCTTTGAAAAAATCAATAAGATTGATACACCCCTAGCTAAATTAACCAAAAGCAAGACAGAGAAAACCAAAATTAACAAAATTAGAAATGAAAATGGAGTTATCACTACTGATACCCAAGAAATTCAGAGTATCATAACGACTTATTTCAAAAACTTATACTCTGTGAAATTTGACAACACAAAAGAAATGGATGAATTCCTAAGTAAACACAACTGACCTTAATTGAATCAAGAAGTTTTGAGTTATTTAAATAGTCCTGTAACATATGAGGAAATTGATGAAGTAATCTCGAATCTTCCCACCAAAAAATGTCCTGGACCAGATGGATTCAGCACAGAGTTCTACCAGACATTTAAGGAGTTAATAACACCAATACTCCTTAAACTGTTCCATCAAATAGCAAAGGAAGGAACACTACCAGATTCTTTCTAAGAAGCTAATATCATCTTAATCCCAAAACCTAATAAAGATACACTTAAAAAAGAAAACTATAGGCCGATCTCTTTGATGAACACAGATGCAAAGATTCTCAACAAAGTCTTAGCCAATTGGATTCAAAAACATATCAAAAAGATCATTCACTGTGATCAAGTAGGCCTTATCCCAGGCACACAAGGTTGGTTCAACATATGCAAATCAATAAATGTAATTCACCACCTAAACCAGTCCAAAATCCAAGACCACATGATACTCTCGATAGATGCAGAAAGAGCTTTTGATAAGATCCAACAGCCCTTTATGATCAAAACCCTAGGGAAGGTTGGAATGGAAGGAACCTTTATCAATATAATAAAAGCAGTATACAACAAGCCTACAGAAAGGATTATACTCAATAGGGAAAAACTTGAAGCATTCCCGCTTCGATAAGAAACTGGACAAGGCTGTCCACTCTCATCACTTCTATTCAATATTGTACTTGAAGTCTTAGCTGAAGCCATAAGACAAGAAAGGAGATAAAAGGGATTCAAATCAATGAGAAAGAAGTCAAGTTATCTCTATTTGCAGATGACATGATTTTATACCTGAGTGATCCCAAAAACTCCACCAGGAAACTACTGGAACTAATACAGAAGTTCAGCAGGGTGCAAGGATACAAAACAAATGTACAAAAATCAGTGGCCTTCCTATATGGCCAGAATGAAAGAAGTGAAAAAGCCCTGAGAGAGTCAATCCCATTTATTATAGCCTCTAAAAAAATGAAATACCTTTGTATAAACCTAACCAAGGAGGTAAAAGACCTTTACAATGAAAACTTTAAAACCCTAAAAAAAGAAATTGCAGAAGGCACTAGAAGATGGAAAGACCTCCCATGTTCCTGGATTGGCAGAATCAACATCATAAAAATGACCATATACAAATTCAATGCTATACCAATTAAAATCCCAAAGCAATTCTTTGAAGAAGTTGACCAAACAACCTCAAAATTCATATGGAAGCACAAAAGACCCAGGATAGCAAAAACAATCCTGAGTAACAAAAACACTGCTGGAGGTATCACCATACTTAGTCTATACTACAAATCCATAGTTGTAAAAAGAGCCTGCTACTGGCTCCAAAATAGACACACAGATCAATGGATAAGGGTTGAAGACCCAGATATAAACCCACACAATTACAGCCATTTGATCTTTGACAAAGGGGCCCAAAAACTCCAATGGAAAAAGAACAGTATCTTCAACAAATGGTGCTGGTAAAACTGGATCTCCACATGCAGAAGATTACCATGTACAAGACTTAATTCCAAATGGATCAAGGATCTCAATATAAGGCAAGAGACTATAAAAACCATAGTTGAAAGGGTAGGAAACTCCCTCGAGCTGATTGGACTAGGCCAACAGTTCCTAAACAGACATCCAATAGCACAGTCACTACAACCAACACTCAACAGATGGGATCTTGTGAAATTAAAGAGCTGTTCAGATAAAGAGATTGTAACTCAAGCACAAAGGCAACCCACAGAATGGGAGAAAATCTTCACTAACCACATATCTGATAGAGATCTATTATCCAGAGTGCACAAAGAACTTAGAAAACTAAACACCAAGGAAACAAATGGGCCAATTCAAAAATGGGCCTTGGAACTTTAAAGAAACTTTACCTGGGACGAAATCAAAATGTCTAACAAATATCTTAAAAAATGCTCCACATCTTTAGCCTCAGGGAAATGCAAATCAAAACCTCCCTGAGATATCATCTCACCCCGATCAGGATGTCAAAAATCCACAATATAAACAACACCAAATGCTAGAGAGGATGTGGAGGGAGGGGAACTCTTCTACATTGCTAGTGGGAATGCAGGCTCATGCAATCACTCTGGCAAGCCGTCTGGCAATTCTTAAAGGAGTTAAAGACTGAAATGCCATATGACCCTGCTATTCCACTTTTGGAAATAACCTCCCAAACAGCAAAAATTCACCTCTATAGCACAAGCACGACCATGTTCATAGCAGCACTGTTTACAATAGCAAAGTCATGAAATCAACCCAAATGTCCAACAGTTGATGAGTGGGTAAGGAAAATGTGGTACATTTATACAATGGAATACTACTCAGCCATCAAAAATGATGAATTAATGAAATTTGCCGGGAATTGGATGGAATTAGAAACAATTATATTGAGTGAAGTATCCCAGATACACAGAAAATTAAGCGCTGTATGTACTCCCTAATAGGTGGATAGATAGAAAGTAACCATTTTGCAAATGGGAGACTGACCCCTCCCTCACTGTGGTCTCCTACTTTTATTCCATCTACCTTTGAATATACTCTTATAATAAGACTCTATTTTAACAGCTTTTTATCTTTGGCCAGGAGGTGACATCCAATACCCATCAGGATGGAGCCAAGAGCATTGCAGGAACAGCAAAACGGAAAAAAAAAAAATCAACAAACCATAATTCAGAACATCAGAGAGTCTATATCAACCATCTGGAACCAGGCCAGCCTAATCTCTCCCCATCCTGAAACTCAGGGAAATTTGCAGAAGAAGTCGCAGTAAGATTGTAAGAGCACAAGGATGGGGAGGAGTAATGATATGCAAGATACTCCACACAAGTTAAGTTCGAAGCAATCATAATAGGACTTTGCATGACCTGCGCGATGACCAACACATTATTGACCCCTCAAAGTCTAGCATGGACTAAAGGCAGTAGGATCCTTAGAAGCTAGGGATTAACAACCACAATAGTGTTCCTATACTTATGGGGAACACAAGAAAGAGTTCTAGGAAATGAGAGGAGGACCCAGTGGAAAGTTTGACATACCCATTAAAGGATACTCCAGGGATGGGGGGAGACTGGGAGATAGGGAGGGAGGGGGGGAAAGGAAGGGGAAAAGGAGGGAGGTAGCTAGGGGGTTCAGGGAGGGGAGGAGGGAGGGAGGGGACCAGTGTACCTATTAAGTTTGTATGAGTGGAAATAAATAATTTTTTTTTTTAAAAAGGGACACAACTCCTGGTGTGAACTAAAAAAAGAGGCTTTTACAAGCGTCAAAAGGGCCTCAGCATCAGTCCAGCCCTGGCACTCCCTGAGGTCACCAAACCTTTCCACCTGTTCATAGATGAGACTTGAGGAATTGCAAAGAAGGGTCTTAACTCAGGCCCTGGGGCCATGGAAAAGGCCGATATCTCCAACAAATCGGATCCAGTCACTTCTGGACATCCAGCTTGCATTCAGGCAGTGGCAACAACTGCTATACTAGTAAAAGAGGCAGACAAATTGACTTTAAGGCAAGAACTAACTTTAACAAACTCCTTACTCAGTGGAGGATCTCTTCAGGGGAGATGGATGTCCAATGCAAGGGTGACCCACTGTGAGGCACTCTTTTTGGACCAACCCAGCATAAACTTTTATAAAGCAACAATCTTAAACCCATCCAACTTGTTACCAGATACAGACCCTACTGAATCCTTACATAACTTCATTGAGACAACAGGTCTGATTTGGACTTCCAGACCAGACATGACCGACGTCCTGCTAAAAGAAGCAGATGCTTGTTTTTCATGGACGGGACTAGATACATTAAAGACAGAGTCAGGTATGCAAGAGCAGCTGTGGTCTCAGAAGAAGAAATTACATGGACTCAGTCTCTCAGCCGAAGGACATCTGCCCAATAAGCAAAATTCATAGCCTTAATGCAGGCCCTGAAATGCGGAAAAGAAAAAGACATCACAGTGTATACAGACGCTCTGTATGCATTCGCCACTGCTCATGTGCCTGGGGTGCTATATAAAGAATGCGGACTTCTAACTTCAGCTGGAAAGGAGATTAAAAATTCTGGCCCTTTTAGAGGCCATATGGCTACCGAGAAAGTGAGCTATTGTTCATTGCAAAAGACACCAGAAGAGATAGTCCCACGAGGCTCCGAGGAATCAGGTCATAGACCAAGAGGTGGGTTCACTCGAGCTTCTACTGTCTGTTCCAGAAAAGAGTTTGCCAACACACCCAGTCTATACTTCTGAGGAGGAAGAATGAGAAAAATGTGAAAACGCCTCAAAGGAAGTAGGATGGTGGTCATTACCAGAGAAAGGCCTATTCCTCTGGCTCTAGGGAGGGCAATGGTGAACTAGCACCACCAATTATCAAGAGATCACAAACATGACTGAGCTTCTCTGACCTCAATACTATCTTCCACAGCTAGATAAGATAACCAGAGATTTGTGTCTAGGTGTGATGCCTGTGCTCAGATGAACCAAAAGGGAGGTAAGAAAGCCCCAGAGAGAATCTGAGCTTGAGGTTCCTTTCCTGGAGAACATTGGGAACTGGATTTTATGGAGGTAAAACTGACTATGTTTGGTTACAAACGTTTATTAGTGTTTCTGGACATGTTCTCTGGATGGGTAGAAACCTACTCCCAACTTACATTACCTGCCTCTTTCTTTAAGGTTTTACTCCTTATGAAATTATGTTTGGGAGACCCACACCTATCATCCAGAATTGAGAAATGTCCCACAAACTGAAATAACTAATCATTCCCTCCTGAAGTCACTTCAGGCCGTTCAGCAGACCAACAGGGCCATCCACCACACAGTGAAGTGGAACTGTGGCCAGCTGTGAACCAAAGCACAAGATCCAGCCCAGTGACACAGTACGGGGAAGAGATTTCCCAGGCTCTGCCTTCCAAGGCTGGAATTTCAGACTACTGGGGATCTGAACTCAGATTCTTTTGCTTTCAAGGCAAAATTTTTGACCACAGAGTTATCACCACTAGTCAATCTTCGCACTTTTTAAAATGAAGCATTTTATTCACTATATTCTATATTCACTAACTTGTAGGCACTTCTAGTTTATTATTGTGTGAGGATAAATTCACATGTGTATCTCTTCTTCTTATATGTCTTACACATCCTTGCTGTATTAGCTAAAAGCAAAAGTCCTACTGAGGACTGGAAGCCAGTAGAAAAGTCAGTTAAGCTCTTAAATGCTATGAAATATTGAGGCATTTTTCCTACCCAAAGAGAATATGCAAATTTCTTTCCAAAATATATCATCTTTAACTTGTGAATGATTATGGAGCAACAAGCAGAAAAACAAGTGAAAAAAAGAAAGTAAAAGAATGTGAAAATAAAGCATAAATCCATATTATTCAGAAGCAAGCACAAAATGGTGAAAGTAGTAAATATAAATATTTAAGCTTACCTATTAAAAGATAATTTTTTGTTTGGTTTAAGACACAAATCTTGAACTTTCTGTATAGGAGAAAAGCTTAAATTTAAGCAATACTAGAATGGTAAAAGAGACAGAAGAGAATATACAAAAGGAAATATATTGGTCAATGTAAATAATTGATATTGATGAGAATCTAATGAAATGCATTACATTTAAGAAAGCAGATCAATATAAGAAGCAAATACAATTCATACTTAAACTATAAAATGCATAATATTAAAACCCAAGTCATATAAAAGACATTAGGAGCTGTGGAAATAGTTCCATAGGTGAGTGCTCACTGTGCAAACCTGACGACCTGGATTTGGATCCCTGGCATCCACATAAAAGTTGGCACATGGCTGTAATCACATTAGGGAGACAAAGATAGGATTCCTAGGACTTACTAGCAAGCCCCAGTATATCCAAACCCCATGGATCCTAGACCCCACGTATAGATGCCTAGGCCGCACATATAGACGCCAGGCGGAAGCGGGGGCGGCCTGTAGGTCCTTGTAGGGCAGAGCCTGTGAATCCCCAGGCAAAGTAAATGAGGAGGAAGTGGAGGCGAAATCTCCTGTAGTTCTACACACACACACACACACACACACACACACACACACACACACACACAATTGATAAATAATAAAAAAATAAAAGCTTCAGGACTAATATCTTGGATCCATTTTAAATCAATTTTCACACAGAGTGAGGGATGTGGATCTAGTTTTATTCTTCTGTATGTGGACACAGTTCTCCCATCATCATTTGTTGAAAATACTGGATTTTTCTGATGCACGTTTTTGAATCCTTTGTCAAAAGTTTGATAGTTAGTTGTGGGGGCTTATTATATTCCATTTGTCTACATATCTGATTTCATTCTACTACCACCGTTTTTTTTTACTCGGTAGTATTGTTTAAAATACTGTCCTGTGGTATCTGCAGTATTGCTTTTCTGCTTACAATTTCTTTGGATGATTGTTTTCTAGTGTTTCCACATGATTTTAGGTTTGTTTCTTCTATCTCTGTGAAGAGTCTCATTGGAGTTTTGATGGAGCAAGCATTGAATCTATACATAACCTTGATTTATATAGTTATGCTTTGCAATATCAGTTGCACCAATTAATTATCCTATCTTCTATTTTCTTCTTCAATTTCTTTCTTCAGTGTCTATTTTCATCTTCTAGGGGGATTTCATCTCTGTGGTTAAGTTGATTGCTAGGTATTCTATTACTTTTCCTGAAACTATTGTGAGTGGGAATATTTCCTGATTTCTTCCTCAGCAAGTTTATTTGTTGGTATATACAAGAGCAATTGACTTTTGTAAACCTATTTTCTATCCCGCTGCTTTGAATGAAATGCTTATTAATTTAAGAGTTTTCCAGTGAAGTATGCCAGGTCTTAGTGGAATTCGTGGGATCTTTTAAGAATAAGAACAAGATGCCATTTGCAAATAGGGATTATTTGATCTCTTTTTCTATTCATATCAGTTCTATTTCTTTCTCTTTTCTTATTGCTCTAGCTAAGACTGAACACTATATCAAGAGTGGAAAGAATAGACATGCTTGTCTTGTTCCCCATTTGCTATGATACTGGCTGTTGGATTGCCAGGTCGAGCCTTTATTATGCTGAGATGTATACCCTATGTCCTCAGTTTCTTCTGGCCTTTTGTCATGTAGAGATATTGGACTTTATCAAAAGTCTTTTCTTCCTATATTGATTTCCAAAATTAAGTCTGTTTATGCACTGTATTAATTTACTGACGTGTATGTATATCAAAAATCCTTGCATCCCTGGAATGAAAGCTGCTAGGTCATGGCATATAATCTTCTTAATGGATCTTGAATTTAGTTTGCAAGAATTTTACTGAGTATTTTGCATCTATATTTATCAGGGAAATCAGTTTTTAGGTTGTTTCATTGTTTACTTCTTTGGTGCCTTGGTCTGGCTTTGACACCAGAGTAATGCGGCTTCATAGAGCAAGCTGGATCATGCTCCTTTCTCTCTATTTGTGGAACAGTTTAGGAGCATTGGTATTAAATACACCTGAAATGTAAAATTTAGCAATGACTCTACAAGGTCCTGCACATTTCTTTGTGATAAAAATTTTTATTAGAGCTTCACATTAATGTTTATGAAGTTGTTTATATTTCCAATAACTTTTTGATTTAATTTTGGTAGTTCATATGTATCTAGGAATTTATGCATTTCTTTTAATCTTCGTTTTTTGGGGAATTTTTTTTTTTTTGCAATTTTTTTTTATTAAAAATTTAATTATACATTTAAAAATTTTTTTACCAGTTCCCTCCCTCTCCCCTCCTCCCCCCGAACCCCCTCCTCTCCCTCCTCTCCCTCCCCATCCCCCAGTGCCTCCCCCCCAATTCCCAGAGAGTCCTTTATTGTGTACGCCTAACTCTCCACTGGGTCTTCCTCTCCAATGACATAAAAGGACCCAGTGGCATTTCCATAGGCCCTTTCTCTTGTTCCCCTTAAGCATAGGATCACTACTATGGCTGTCAATCACCTTGCCTCCAGGGGTCTCGGTGCCCTTAACAGATGCTAGACTTTATGAGGGCAACAGTGCATTGGACATTGCGCAGGGCATGCAAAGTCCCATTATGATTGCTTTGGCCCCAACTATTGTTGAGAATCTTGCAAATCGTTGCTCCTCCCATCCTTTTGCTCTTACAATCTTACCGCCCCCTCTTCCGCAAATGTCCCTGAGCACCAGGATGGGGAGAGATTAGGCTGGCCTAGTTCTATGTGATTGATATAGAGTCTCTGAAGTTCTGGATTGTGGTTTGTTGATTTTCTTTTGCAGTTTTGCTGCTCCTGCATTGCCCTTCACTCCATTCTGCTGGGCACTGTATGTCACCCCCTGGCCAGAGACAAAAGCTGTTAAACTGGAGTCTTGTTATAATAGCACATTCAAGGGTATATGTAATAAGAGTAGGAAACCTCAGTGAGGGAGGGGTCCATCACCCATTTGCAAAATGATTACTTTTTATCTGTTAGACTATATGCCCCCCCTTCTGGTGAAATCAGGAAAGAACGTCTGTGAACTTAACCTGGTTTCTCATTACTTACTTGCAGCCCTTGATGGAGGCCTATTTTCTCTGCTGTAACATGGTCCCCTTTCTCCTTGTTTCTGGTTTGGCCCTCCTACCCCATCTCTCTTGTTCATAATCCTTGCAATTACTGTGTTACATAGGTTTACTTTTAAGTGTCTCAATGTGGGCTGGATGAGTTTGGTACTAGGAGCCACCTATTAAGGAGTACATACGGCGCTTAATTTTCTGGGTTTGGGATACTTCACTTAATATAATTCTTTCTAATGACATCCATTTCCCAGCAAATTCCATTAATTCATCATTTTTGATGGCTGAGTAGTACTCCATTGTATAGATGTACCACAGTTTCCTTATCCACTCGTCAACTGTTGGACATTTAGGTTGATTCCATGACTTTGCTATTGTAAACAGTGCTGCTATGAACATGGTCGAGCTTGTGCTATCAAGGTGAACCTCTGCTGCATGGGGGGTTATTCCCAAAAGTGGGATAGCAGGGTCATATGGCATTTCAATCTTTAATTTCTTTAAGAATCTCCAGGCAGCTCGCCAGAGTGGCTGTATGAGCCTGCATTCCCACCAACAATGTAGGAGAGTTCCCTCTCTCCACATCCTCTCCAGCATTTGTCGTTGTTTGTATTGTGGATTTTTGCCATCCTGACCGGGGTGAGATGGTATCTCAGGGAAGTTTTGATTTGCATTTCCCTGATGGCGAAGGAAGTGGAGCATTTTTTAAGATATTTGTTAGACATTTTAATTTCATCCCTGGTAAAGTTTCTTTGAAGTTCCATGGCCCATTTTTTAATTGGGCCAGTGTTTTCCTTGGAGTTTAGTTTTCTAAGTTCTTTGTGCATTCTGGACAGTAGAGCTCTGTCAGATACGTGGTTAGTGAAGATTTTCTCCCATTCTGTGGGTGGCCTTTGAGCTCGTGTTACAATCTCTTTATCTGAACAGAAGCTCTTTAATTTCACAAGATCCCAACTGTTGAGAGTTGGTAGCAGTGACTGTGCCATTGGATGTCTGTTTAGGAAATGTTGGCCTAGCCCAATCAGCTCGAGGGATTTCCCTATCCTTTCAACTATGGTTTTTAAAGTCTCTGGCCTTAAATCAAGGTCCTTGATCCATTTGGAATTAAGTCTTGTACATGGTGACAAGTATGGGTCCAGCTTTAATCTTCTGCATGTGGAGATCCAGTTTTGCCAGCACCATTTGTTGAAGATGCTGTTTTTTTTCCATTGGATTCTTTGGGCCCCTTTGTCAAAGACCAAATGGCTGTATTTTTGTGGGCTTATATCTGGGTCTTCAATCCTTATCCATTGATCTGTGTGTCTATTTTGGAGCCAGTACCAGGCTGTCTTTATAACTATGGATTTGTAGTATAAACTAAGGTTTGGTATGGTAATACCTCCAGCAGTGTTTTTGTTACTCAGGATTGTCTTTGCTATCCTGGGTCTTTTGTGCCTCCATATGAATTTTGAGATTATTTGGTCAACTTCTTTAAAGAATTGCTTTGGGATTTTAATTGGTATAGCATTGAATTTGTATATTGCCTTTGGTAGGATGGTCATTTTTACGATGTTGATTCTACCAATCCAGGAACATGGGAGGTCTTTCCACCTTCTGGTGTCTTCTGCTATTTCTTTCTTTAGGGTTTTAAAGTTTTCATTTTAAAGGTCTTTTACCTCCTTGGTTAGGTTTATACCAAGGTATTTCATTTTTTTAGGGGCTATAGTAAATGGGATTGTTTCTCTCAAGGCTTTTCACTTCTTTCATTCTGGGCATATAGGAAGGCCTCTGATTTTTGCACATTTATTTTGTATCCTGCCACCCTGCTGAACTTCTCAATTAATTCCAGTAGCTTCCTGGTGGAGTTTTTGGGATCCCTCAGGTATAAGATCATGTCATCTGCAAATAGGGATAGTTTGACTTCTTCCTTGCCAATTTGAATCCCTCTTATGTCCCTTTCTTGTCTTATGGCTTCAGCTAAGACTTCAAGTACAATATTGAATAGAAGTGGTGAGAGTGGACAGCCTTGTCTAGTTCCTGATCGAAGTGGGAATGCTTCCAATTGTTCCCCATTGAGCATAATCCTTGCTGTAGGCTTGTTGTATACAGCTTTTATTATATTGATAAAGGTTCCTTCCATTCCTACAGTCTCTAGCGTTTTGATCATAAAAGGCTGTTGGATTTTGTCAAAGGCTTTTTCTGCATCTATGGAAAGTATCATGTGGTCTTGGACTTTGGACTGGTTTACATGATGAATTACATTTATTGATTTGCGTATGTTGAACCAACTTTGTGTGCCGGGGATGAAGCCTACTTGGTCCCCGTGAATGATCTTTTTGATATGTTTTTGAATCCGATTTGCTAAGACTTTGTTGAGAATCTTTGCATCTGTGTTCATCAGAGAGATTGGCCTATAGTTTTCTTTTTTAAGTGCATCTTTATTAGGTTTTGGGATTAAGACGATATTAGCTTCATAGAAGGAATTTGGCAGTGTTCCTTCCTTTGCTATTTGATGGAACAGTTTAAGGAGTATTGGTGTTATTAACTCCTTAAATGTCTGGTAGAATTCTGTGCTGAATCCATCTGGCCCAGGACATTTTTTGGTGGGAAGATTCGAGATTACTTCTTCAATTTCCTTGTATGTTATAGGACTATTTAAATAATTCACAACTTCCTGATTCAATTTAGGTAAGTTGTGTTTACTTAGAAATTCATCCATCTCTTTTGTGTTGTCAAACTTCACAGAGTATAAGTTTTTGAAATATGATGTTATAATTCTCTGGATTTCTTGGGTATCCGTAGTGATAACTCCATGTTCATTTCTAATTTTGTTAATTTGGGTTTTCTCTCTCTTGCTTTTGGTTAATTTAGCTAGGGGTGTATCAATCTTATTGATTTTTTCAAAGAACCAGCTTTTTGACTGGTTGATTTTTTCTATCGTTTTCTTAATCTCGATTTCAGATATTTCTCCCCTTATTTTGCTAATCTCCTCTCTTCTATTACTTTTGGGATCAGATTGCTCAAGTTTCTCCAAAGCCTTAAGCTGCATCGTTAAATTATTTATTTCTGATGTTTCCAATTTTCTGATGTAGGCATTAAGAGCTATGAACTTACCTCTTAGAACAGCTTTCATTGTGTCCCAGAGATTTTGGTAAATTGTATTCTCATTTTCGTTCACTTTCAGAAAATCTTGAATTTCCCGTTTAATTTCTTCCTGAATCCAGTTCTCATTCAGCATCATATTGTTAAGTTTCCAGGAGTTAGTGTATTTTCTCTTGTTTGTTGTGTTGTTGTGGATGTCCAGCTTTAGGCCGTGGTGGTCTGATAGGGCACAGGCTAGAATTTCGACTTTTTGTATTTGTGTAGATTCATTTTGTGGCCCAATATGTGATCTATTTTGGAAAAGTTCCGTGTGCTGCTGAGAAAAATGTGTATTCTTTGGTACGTGGGTGAAAAGTTCGATAGAGATCTGTAAGGTCCATTTCAGTAAGGGTTTGGTTAAGCTCCAAAGTGTCTCTGTTAAGCTTTTGACCTGTTGATCTATCCCATGTTGAGAGGGCGGTGTTGAAATCCCCGAGAATTATTGTTTGGGGGTTGATTTCTTGCTTTAGACGCTGTAGGGTTTTCTTAATGAATGTGGAGGGGCCCATATTGGGTGCATATATGTTCAGTAATGTGAAGTCTTCCTGGTGAATTGTACCTGTGACTAAAATGTAGTATCCATCTGTGTCTCTTATGATTTTCTTTGGTTTGAAGTCCACTTTGTCTGAAAGCATAATTGCTACCCCTGCCTGTTTCCTGGTTCCATTAGCTTGCAAGATTTTGGACCAGCCTTTCATTCTTAGGACGTGCCTATCTTTTTTGGTGAGATGAGTTTCCTGAAGGCAGCAGATTGTTGGATTGTGGTTTCTAATCCAAGTTTGTAATCTGTGTCTCTTAATCGGTGAGTTAATGCCGTTGACATTTAATGTTATAATGGAGAAATTATTTTTAATTCTGGACATTTTTTATGTTTAGTAGATTTTGTAAGCATGTTGTTTGATATTTATATTTTGTTGGTATTATACTTCCATTCTGTCCTCCTGGACACGCTTGTTCTTTTTTTCAAGCTTGAGTATCATTTCTAGCATTTTTTGAAGGCCTGGTTTGGTAGACATGTATCCCTTCAAGTTGTCTTTGTGCTGAAAAACTTTTCTTTCTCCCTCAATCATGACAGATAGTTTTGCCGGGTATATCAGTCTGGGTTGGCATTTTTGCTCATTTAATACTTGAAGTATGTCTCTCCAAGCTCTTCTTGCTTTTACTGTTTCCATTGAGTAGTCATTTGTTATTCTAATAGGTTTACCTTTAAAAGTGAGTTGCTTTTTTTCTCTTGAAGCTCTCAGCACCTTTTCTTTGTCTTGAATGTGGAGTGTTTTGACTATTATTTGCCGTGGCGATTTTCTATTTTGGTCATATCTGTTTGGAGTGCGAAATGCCTCTTGTATTTGGATAGGCCTCTCATTCTTTAATTGTGGGAAGTTTTCATTTATGATGAATTGAAATATTTCCTCAGGTGTGATATTTTGGGATTCTTGTTCTGGTATTCCATGAATGCGCATGTTAGGTTTCTTCAGGGTGTCCCATATTTCTTGAATGTTCCTCTCCAGTATCTTTTTGGCTTTAACAATCTCTTCCATTGAGCTGGTTAATTCTCCTACTTTGTCTTCAAGATCTGAGATTCTATTTTCTGCCTCATTTGTTCTGCTGATAAGACTCTCTGTAGAGTTTTGGGTTGAAGATAACTTATCTCTTAGTTCAATTTTAAACTCTGCCTGAGACTGTTTTACCTGCTCTATACCTATTTTTGTTTCTTGAACTGTTTTTCTCAACTCCTCCAGGTTCCTGTTGTGTTCCTGTTCAAAGTGGTTGACACGGTTATTTAACTCTTCTCGGATTTCCTCTTTCATATTATTAATCATGGTAATGATCATACTCTGAAAGTCGTTATGTTGGGTCTGGCTTTCATGGCTATTTTCTATGGATTTGTTCTGGTCGCAATCCATCGTTATGGGATTGATTCTTTTGGTGGGAGATTGTTCTTGGGGTTTGTTTCTCGTGGATCTGCACTTTGACTTGTACATTGTTGTTTTGTTTTTTAGAACCTTTCAGTTTCTGTGTGTTTTTCACTGAACCGATGTAGTTGGTATGTTTACACCTGCCAGTTGTTACTAGTGCTTGCCTTGGATTGGGTATGTTTGTGTATTGGTATTGTTATATCCTAGATGAGACTACTAGGATGTTAGTACGTCAGTTACATAACCAGGGGATGAATATAAGTATGGTAGTGCACTTTTATGATCTAGTGTCTTGGTGAAATGTGAGGGTGGGTCGTGTACTCCCTGGAGTTGTATGTTTTTGGGGTGGCTGTATGAGGAAGCTGACCTACAACAATGATACTAGAAAGGATCAGTAAGGTGAAAGAAAAGAAAAAGAGTAAGGAAAAAAAAAAAAAAAAAGGTTTCCTTATCTTTAGGCTGGATGTGAAGAGTCTCGCATGTGATACAATGGTTGTAGTGAAGTCCAGATGTATGGCCTGTGTTCTCTTTGTTCCTTAGAGTTTTGCTTGGGTTTCCTTTGTACTCTATTGAATTCTGAGTAGCAGTGTGACTTCTGTGGACCACATGTGTAGGTCCCCGGTGGGCCAGAGAGGCAGAGGGTCTGATGTTGATGGCAGAATTCTTCACCTGCGACCTGAGGGGGGGCAGAGGGGCGCGGGGGCGGGAGGGCACAAGGGGCTGGTGTCCGTCCGGGGCGGGGCCCCGGAGGCTAAGCTGGCGGCCACGCGTGGGTGCTGCTGGCCAGGCGGCTGGGCTCCGGGGTGGGGGGCGGGGCTGGGAGGGGCTCGCTCTCACTTGGGCTCTGGTTCCGGTTCGGCGCGGAGAGGGGGCTGGGGACAAAGCCGGCGGCCGCGCGCGTGCGGGTGCTGCTGGCCGGGCGGCTCGGCTCCGGGGTGGGGGGCGGGGCTGGGAGGGGCTCGCTCTCACCTGGGCGCTGGTTCCGGTTCGGCACGGAGAGGGGGCTGGGGGCGCTGGGGGCAAAGCCGGCGGCCGCGCGCGCGGGTGCTGCTGGCCGGGCGGCTCGGCTCCGGGGTGGGGGGCGGGGCTGGGAGGGGCTCGCTCTCACCTGGGCGCTGGTCGGGGTTCGGCGCAGAGGGGGGGCTGGGGACAAAGCCGGCGGCCGCGCGCGCGGGTGCTGCTGGCCGGGCGGCTCAGCTGCGGGGTGGGGGGCGGGGCCGGGAATTTTTTTTTAAAGTATTCCCCTGTGATCATCTGGATTTCACTGGAAAATGTTGCAATACTTCCCTCTTTATCTTTAATTTTATTAAATTTGATTTTCTCTCTTTTTTATATTACTTTGTGTAGGCATTGTTCAAATGTATTTACTTTTTCAAGGAATCAACTCTTTGATTGATCTTATATATTGTTCTGCCAGTTTTGATTTCACTAATTTATAAACTGATCTTTATTAATTCTTACTCTTTTCGATTTGGCTTGCCTTTTTCCCCTAGATCTTTAGATGTTTATCAAAGTTCTTAAATCCATTTGGAAATACTGATAACTATAAACTTTCCTCTCAAAATTGTCTTTAGTTTATCTTGAAGATTCTGTTATGTTGTATTTTCATATTCATTCTATTCTAGAATTTTTTTTAAAAAAACTTCCTCTTTCTTTACTTATTCACTGGTCATTAAAGAATATACTACTTTATCTCCAAGTATTTGTATATTTTATGTAGTTATTCTTGCTATAGAATTCTAGTTTTATTCCACTCTGATTTGATAAGATATGATAAATTATTCTAATTCTTTTGTATTTGTTAAGATTTATTTTGTGGCCTAGAGCATGATCTCTTTTATGGAAGTTTCTCCATGGGTTGCTGAAAAGAATGTACACTTTGTATCTGCTGCATGAATCTGTTAAGCCCTTTGATCCATGGTGTAGCTTAGTAGCTTAACTCTGAAGCTTCTTTGTTGATTTTGATTTTACAACCTATCTAGAGATGAAGCAGGGTAGCAAAGTCTCCTGCTGTTATTGTTTCAGAACCAAGCTAACCTTCGTGCCCATTAATGTTTATTTTATGAATTTGGGACCCACAGCACTGATACATATATAATTACTATATCTTCTTGATCTGTCATTTCCTTTACTAATATGCATTATCATCCCTTTTAGTTTCAAGCCTACTTTACCAGATATGAGAATAGCTATTCCAGAACAGCTTGCTTTTAGCTTCCATTTGCCTTGTAATTGATTTTCATCTTTTAATGCTTAGTTTGCAGATCTCTCTACTAGTTTTTAAATCCAGTCAGTCAATATGCATCTTTCTACTGATTGTCTTGAAGTCATCTATTTTTAATGTTATTATAGAGAGATGTTTGCTAATTCTTGTAATGTTGCTGATAGTTTATGGTTGGTTTGATTGTTCTTCATTCTTGAGTTTCTCTCCTATTAGTATTAGAAGTTTGCTTTTTATTATGTTGGACATGATGGACTCCTTCCTAGTTGTCATGGTTTAAAATGTGTCCCCCACAGACTCATGTTTGGGAAGGTCATGGTACCTTTGAGAGGTGGAGCCTTACTAGGGGAAGGCATGTGACAGGGGGTGGGGCTTGAGGTGGGTTAATCCCACACTACTTCCGGAAGAGGTCTGCTCCTGCAACTAGCAGTCTTACAACTCTCAGTCTCCAAGATGTCTGGAGTGACTTAGACTGCCTCCAACTTCTGCCAGCCTGCCATGTCTTTTACGCCATGAAAGGACTGTTTCTCGCCATTGGAACTGTAAGCTGCATAAATCTCCTTTTCTCCCTTAAGTTGCTTGACTTTGGATATTCTCTCACAACAGAAATTTATTTTCCATTTACTCTCATGATTAAGAATTTCTTTATTCCCCCTCTGTGTTCAATGTTCCCTTCAATATCTTCTGCAGTGCTGGCTTGATGACCTTAGTTTGTGCTTTTTTGGGGAACACCTGTATTTCTCCATTAATTTTAAAAAGACATCTTTATTGGATATAATAATCTTGATTGGTAGTTATTCCCCTTTCAGAGTTTGCAATTTATCATTCAATGATTTCCTAGCTTTAGGGATTGCTGGAATGAGATCTGCTGTTATTCTGATGAGCTTACCTGTGGGCGAGTTGGTATTTTTCCCTTGCAATTTTTAGTATTGTTTCTTTGCTTTGTAGTTTTCGTATTTTGCCTGAACTATGTCATGGAGAGGTTTCTTTTCTGGTTATATCTGTTAGTGATTCTAAATATCTTGAGTTTAGATGTCCATTTCTTTCTTTAGAATTAACAACTTTTCTGTGAAAATCTCATTGAATAGATTCTCTATGACTTTACTTTTTCCTCAGCTTAATCCCGTGATGTCTTAGGCTTGATCTCTTGATCATGTCCCAGAGTTCTTCGGTGTTGTCGCCATGGTTGTTTATGATTTTTTCTTTATTGATGCTTGAGTGTAGCACATTGTCTATCTTTTCTTCCAATTTAATATTCTTCATTCTAGTTGTTTAATTCTATTAGTGATGTTCTTATTGTGTCATTAAATTTTTCATCTCCCACATTCCTATTTCTTTTTCAAAATAATCAAAGTGGCTTGTAATCCTTCATCTTACTTTGAAGTGGCAGCAGCAGCTTCAACCCCCCGTGGTTTTGCATCATCAATGTGAACAGGCAAGTATAAAAAAAAAATACAAGTGATAGCTTGATATTGTTGTTGGCATAGTTTTGACAGCATGAAGCTTCTTAAGGTATCTTGAGGACCCCAGAAGGACCATGGGCTGCATTTTGAGATCTGGAAGTCTGAGAAATTTTCCTAACCCTGTTCTGATCTAACCACTTTCCAGACTTATTCCTGGGCACTTAAATCCAACATACTTAGCATGTCAGCCTTATCCCTGTCCATTTCTCCAACATCATGACACACTACAGTGTCTAGCCACAGTTTGCTCCACTGTTAGGCTTTTCTCTTCTTTAAATGTACTGTGTCCTCTCAAGTTCACAGTCTATGCAGTTTGTTTTTCACTATGAGAAAATTTGGTCTCTATATAGTATTTAAGCTTCACCTTACTTTTGAAATTCTCATACTTCTTGTTACATTCTCAAGGTGTGGATAAAGGTGATTTCATGGTATTCACTGTCATAGCATCTTTTGCTTCTCCCAGATCACCAAGATGTTAAAAGTAGACACCTAACTACATTATTTCCACTTCTTAAAGGTTGTATCCTTTTCTTTCATATAAGATTTGTAGCAAAAGGAAAGCACTACCCAATTCCTATTCAAGTTGCCATCTCTGACTGTTGAAAACTGAAAAATAATGGGGAAGATTTGAATAAGAAAAGGTTTCTCCAAAGTGAGAAAAACTTTCTCCAAAGTGAAGAAAAACCTTGAATCAAAGTTAATAAATATGAAAAAGCACATTTTTTATTGGCTAGGTTAAGTATATTGCATAGACAATACGAATATAAATGAAAATGCATGAAAAATATGAAATAAATAAATAAATATTCATAAGCTAAGGATAAACCTCATGGTTAAATTTCATCTAGCTTTAAAAATAGACACTTATATACTTAATATATATTATATATGTATATAATATATTAATATATACTTATATATCCTGAAATATACATACACATAGCTAAAGCAAAAAATGTTTTGGAGTGACTAAACAATGAGAATCTGATCTTTCCGGACCTGCTTGGGCCCTGTCTTATATGTACCATTTCCATTTGATAATGGATTGCTGCTGTGCCCATCCAACTTTATGACTTGCTGGGTCAGACAATACCCAACTCATGATGGACAACTCAGGTCGCATGGTAACTTGATGACCCATTGTCAAACGTTCAGTTTCTACCAAGGCCCAGTAACAAGCCAAAAGCTGCTTCTCAAAGGGACAGTAGTTGTCTGCCAGTGATGGCAGGGCCTTGCTCCAAAATCCCAAGGGTCTTCGATGTGATTCACCAATGGGAGCTGCCAAAGCCTCCAGACAGCCTCTCTATTTGTGACAGGCACTTCCAATACCCTTGGCTCTGCTGGATCATATGGCCTAAGTGGCAAGGCAGCCTGTACAGCAGCTTGAACCTACTGAAGGGCCTTCTCTTGTTCTAGGCACTACTTAAAACTGGCAGCTTTCTGAGTTACTTGGTATATGGGCCTGAGTAACACACCCAAGTGAGGAATGTGCTGCCTCCAAAATCCAAACAGGCCCACTAAACATTGTGCTTCTTTCTTGGTGGTAGGAGAAGCCAGGTGCAGTGTCGTGGTTTGAAATGTGTCCCCCACAGTCAAATGTGTTTGGCAAGTCATGGCACCTTGAGAGGTGGAGCCTTGCTAGAGGAAGGCAGTCTCAAAGGGTGGACCTTGAGGTGGATTAGTCCCACTCTACCTCCAGGAGAAGTCAGCTTTTGCAGCAAGCAGTCTGCAGCTCTCAGCTTCCAAGATGTCTGCAGTGACTTAGCCTCCTCCAGCTTTGGCCAACCAGCCATGCCACCTCTGCTTTGAGAGACTGTACTTTCCCTCTGGAACTGTAAGCTAAATAAACCTCCCTTTCTCCCTTAAGTTGCTTGACTTTAAGTATTCTCTCACAGAAATAATTAAGAGTAACTGTTACATGCAGCAACTTATCTTTTGCCTTGGAGGGACTGTCTCTGCATGCCCCACACCACTGAACTCCTAGAAATTTTACTGAGGTAGATGATCCTTGGATCTTGGTTGGATTTATTTCCCATCCTCTCATGCACATATGGCTTATCAGAGAATTCAAAGTGGTTGCCACCTCCTGCTCACTTGGCCCAATCAGCATAATATCATCTATATAATGACCAGTGTTATGCCTTGTGGGAGAGACAGGTGATCAAGATCTCTATGAACTAAGTTATGGCACAGAGCTGGAGAATTAATATATCCTTGAGGCAAAACAGTAAAAGTATACTGCTGGCCTTGCCAGCTGAAAGCAAATTGTTTCTGATGGTCCTTATGAATAGGTACTGAGAAAAAAGCATTTGCAAGGTCTATAGCTGCATACCAAGTACCAGAAGATGTATTAATTTGCTCAAGCAAAGAGACCACATCTGGCATAGCAGCTGAAATTGGAATCACAACTTGATTAAGTTTATGATAATCAACAGTCATTCTCCATGATCCATCTGTCTTCTATACAGGTCAAATAGAAGAATTAAAGGGACAGGTGGTAGGAACCACCACCCCTGCATCCTTCAAGTCCTTGATGGTGGCGCTAATTTCTACAATCCCTCCAGGGATGAGATACTGTTCCTGATTCACTATTTTCCCTGGTAGAGGCAACTCTAAAGGCTTCCATTTGGCCTTTCCTACTATAATAGCCCTTACTCCACAGGCCAAGGAACCAATATGGGGATTCTGCCAACTTCTGAGTATATCTACCAATTATACATTCTGGAACTGGGGAAATAACCACAGGATGAGTCCAGGGACCAGCTGGACCTACTGTGAGCGAACATTAGCCAAAACTCCATCAATCACTTGTCCCCCATAAGCCCGTACTTTAACATTTAACAATGCTTTTTAGGGTCTCCTGGGATCAATGTCAACTCAAAACCAGTATCCAGTAGGCCCCGAAATGTTTGATCATTTCCTTTACCCCAATGGACAGTCACTCTTGTAAAAGGCCGTAGGTCCCTTTGGGGAAGGCAGGAGAAATATTAATAGTAAAGGTCTTTGTTATTGTGCCTAAGTCCTTTTTCAAGGTGACCCTGCCTTCCCTTCATTCAAAGGGTTCTGGATCTACAAACTGACCTAAATCTGGAAACTTACCGATAGGTCATGATTCACTACTACTGTGATTCAAAGCAGCCCTTCCTTCATTTGCTTTAGAAAGTTTCTGCTTATATAAATCATATAAAAACTTGGTAGGCTTCTTATCGATTTTACTTTTGGGAACACCATGATTAATTACCAATACCAAAGATCTAAGCAAGTCAGACCACCATGAATATTGTTCTTTCTATGCTGTGCATGACAGTTGGTTTGCTCGCTTTTCCACTGGCGATTCAGTGCTGCCACTTGGCCCCTGTTGCTCCTGGATCCACCTAAGCCCATTGGATTTAATTCTTCTAACTGCACAGCTGCATCACCCATTGTTAATGATGGTGCAAGAAGAAGAGCAATGGTGGGGCCCTTCAAATTTGCTGGCACCCCCTCACCAATTTGTATAATACAGTCTTGGTGAAAGGCGTATCATCTGGATTCTGCCACTGAGAGTTAGATTTTAAATAACGAATCCAGTTATTTAAATTCCCTGAGCCTTTTAATAACATCATCAACACTAAACCAAGGAATATCTGGTATCTCCAGCTCTCTTTCAGAAGGCCAAATGCTAATAAATGTTTTGACCACTCACTCAAATAAACTCTTGGCACCACTTTTAACTCTATGAGCTGCAGCATTAAACCTAGAACCTCTACTCAATGGACCCATTTCAATAAACTCAGTTTGATCCAGTTTTATACTCCTCCACCAGTATCCCAAGCCTTGACATCCATTCCCAGGGGTATTTTCAAGATTGATGTTTGAACAAAGTGTTACAAAATTCATAAAATTCTCTAGGAGTATAGTGAACCTCCTCATGTATCACACTTTCTATGTCACCTCTAGGGACCTGCTTAGACCTGAGTCTGGTAATAGGCCTAGAGGCAAGCACAGGTGGGCCCTCTGCAATAGCATTGTCCTGAGGGAAAATCCTTACCCCCTCCTCAACCAAAGAAAAGTTAGTTTCCTCAGGCAAAGGCTGAGACTGAGATGCTGTGGGAGGTGGGGGTGGGGAGTCATTCTCTACCATGGGTGGTAAGACCACTTCCCCAGATGAAAGTGACCCATCAGAATTTGAGGCTTCACTGGCCTGAGCCTCTTCTGAGTCTTCCCATACATCAACACCCCAGTTTTCAGGATCCCAGTTCTTTCCAACCAGTGCTCTAACTTTAACTGCAGACACCTTTTATTTAATTTACATTGCAACTCAGCCAATCTAATAATTAAAGCTTGCATTTGATTTTCAGCAGTTCGAGCCCTATTACTACTGGAGAGAAGATTCTCTTCCAGAGCACACTTAGAAACTTCCAAGCTGTTTACACGCATCTGAAGCTGATTGTTTTCATCTCTGAGGTCTTTCTTTTCCTCCTCTATTTTATCCAGAGATGCTTAGAAGCCTTTACATTTTCTATGCTCATCTTGAGCTTGGTAATTTCATCTCTGAGACTTTCCTTCTCATTTTGTACTTTATCCAGAGATGATAAAAGCAATCAACCAGCCTCATTATTTTCCTTATTTTTCCTTAGATTATCAAAAGTATTATATGCAGAATCACTAAACACCATGATCCTCACAATAGGTGAATCAGGACTATCCAACACCCCCACTTTTATCAGTTCTTTGATAAGTTAACACCACAGATCTTTGTGATCTTCATATCACAAAGGCAGTCTTCAGTAGCTGGAGGTTTCATTGTGTTGGAAAACCAGCTCCAGATAAGCTCAAACCTACTAGATACACTCATCTTTATAATTCTGTTCCTCCAGAACTGGTACCATTGTCCAGATGGTGTTATTCCTCTACTTTAAAGAATAATTTAAAGAAAACTTTCCAAAGAATAGTAAGTATCTCTCTGTCTCTGTCTCTGTCTCTGCCTTTACCTCTGCCTCTCTCTCTCTCTCTCTCTCTCTCTCTCTCTCTCTCTCTCTCCCTTTCTCAGTAATAGTAGTAGTAGAAGTAGTAGCATGATCTGATAGAGGGGACAGTCATGTGAGTTGGCTGGATGATGGCTTCTGCTTGTAATTCTGTAGTTTGATATACTGTGGTTCATCATTCTCATCTCTGTCTCCTGAAGCATATTCTTATACCCCCAGTATTTCAGTCTCTATGGAATCCATGCCCCCAACCAGGAACTAGATTGAATATAACTAGCTGAGTATTATTTGAACAACTTCACTTCTTCACTTCTTTATGTTAGTTTGTGACAGAGTTCCACCTAGTGTTTAGGCTAACCTGGCACTTAGTATGTAGCCTAGATTGGCCTCTTGAGTGCTGGGATTATAGGTGTGTACCATCATACCTGGCTCTAAATTCTTATAAGTACTCCTCATGAGCACATCTTCATCAGAATCCTTTAGGCAATCATGTTCAAGGTGCATGACTGGGAAGGTGTGTGTGTGTTGGGGGGATAGAGGATGAGATTTGGTATGTGGGAATATACATAAACTCCTATCATTCCATCTTTCAACTCATGCATCCTCCCCTGAACAGTTAGAGTATGAGACAGTAGTGACCTCTTTTCCTTCTGTGGATTCCTCTCTTCACAAAGTGCAGAAGTCCTGTTGTCTGATATAGGCACCATAAGTAATTTAAGTAAATTTCTTTTATCTAACTTGTTTCTATTTATTGTATCAGAGGAAATCACTAATGTATAGGTTATAGTTAGGTTCAGGCTATGCCAAGATGATTGGACATCTAGTATTACTCTCAAAGAGTGAAGTGTGGCCCCACCATCTAATTGTTCAAGCAGCCGGCCTGCAGTTTTGTTGGGTTTTTAGCATTCCTATTGCTCTAGTCCATTTACTGTAGATCTAGCCAAGATATGACCAAATCTGTTCTTTGTAAGTTTTATGTAATTTTGAAATTATCTTCCTTTTCTTTGTACTTCCCCTTTGTTTTATGGAACCAGATGTAATTCTCCTATAATCTTTTCCATTTCCACTTTCAAGTTTGTTGCAAATAAAGAAAGGGAGAATGTAACAGAAGGGAAGAGGTAATTTTTTTATTCTTTTTTTTTTCAAGGCTTAGACTCACTGCTTTAACTTTCCTAAGAAAGTGAAAGGAAGCAGTTTTGAAAAAGTATCACATAAAGGCAAATGGAAAGCAGAGCTGAAAGTGAAAGAGAAATTTTTTTATCCAAATGGCAAAATATAACCCGAGGATTATACCTGTCAGGGATTATGAACTCTGCAGAATGAAAGCTGTCAAGTGAGCCAGTTGTTAGGAATGTACATGCAGTTGCAGACAAGGTCAGGCAGGAGGTCACTTGTCAATAGAAGGCAAAGCTAGTTTTCAGCTTCATAGGATCAGAGTATTTACTGGATCTGCACAAATCCTTTTCTTCGCTCTGCTTACAATCTACAAAGATTACTAGAAATTGCAGGTTTATTATCTGTCTGTATGTGTGTGTATGTCTGCCTGTGTGTATCAGAAGGTACTTTGTGTCTGTGAGGCCCAAGGGTGACTTCAGGAATCATCCTGGCTTGGTCTACCTCCTTTTTATTATTCTCTGGAGTTTCCCAGACTCCACCTCTCAAGGCCAGAAGTGCAGGCTACATTTCCTCTTGGCATTTTTTTGTGAGATCTGGGATCTAAACTCAGGTCCTTCTGCCTGTGAGACAGAGAATTAACTCCTGAGATATCTGTCCCTGACACTGGGGATTTAGTCACACCAACCTTCTCCCCTCTCTCCCTGCACTAACAGCAGTGGGTTACAGGCTGGATGCTCCACTTAGCGTTTGGGAGGTCAGCAATCCCTCATGCTAGTAGGTGTCAACCATTTAGGCACAGTATTTCTTCCATAAACATGTTCATGTTCACATAAGAGAGACAATTAGAAATAAAACTGATCACTAACAAGCAAATAATTAGAGGGAAGGACTCAGATAGCTCAAAGAACATGTTCCTAGTTACCATGGCTGGGCGGGTTATGTTTCAATATTGTGAAAATGGTTAAAAGCTGTTGAGTACTTACTTTGTCCAAGTATTTTAGTTCAAAAAAGTTCAACACTTGTTTAAGCATGTGGAGTTCTCATTTTGAAACAGTAGGAAAGGGCATATGAGATGCCCAAAGTCACAGAGTCAGTGAGGCCTGGGACAATGACATGATCCTCAAAATTCCAGACAAACTCTACTGCTGTACTCACTGGACTGGTCTTGTGTTTGAGTTATTGTTATCCAATTTTCATCTCCATTCACACTTTTCAGATACACTGCAATACACTTGGGTAGGGTACAACTTCTTTTAACTTGCAGAGTTACAGTCCTGCCTTTCAAACAATACATTTTGTTGAGTTAATCCAGGTCTTGAATCTCCCATTTCCAACTAAGATGTGTTCAGCCGTTATTCAGGCAGTTATATGATCCATTTAAATTATTCTTTGTTTTTAGAGTATTATTTTCCTGCACAGTTTCCAAGTCAAGTGATGCCCTTAATGTGCAAGCACTATTTAAAATTTTAAAGGAAAAGAATGAATAAAAAGGAAAAATAGTAATTGCTATTCTCATATTCCTTTATGTTTCCTACTAGTCTATGAAACTCATTGCTTATTGTAGGAATATTTCCCCTTCTGTGACTTTGTTTAGACTTTCCTACTCTAGGAACTACCTAGGATATAGGGGCAGTCTGTAATTCCAGTCTTGGAAGGTGGAGCCTGGGAAGCCCCAGAGCAAAACAAAAAGGAGAAAGAGCAATCTAGAATGATTCCCCAGTGTCACCCTTAGCCTTCCACAGGCAACACACACTCAAGTGTCCTCTTATGCATACACACACACACACAGAGAGAGAGAGAGAGAGAGAGAGAGAGAATGAACTATGGAGTGAATTCGTCAAAATTGAAAGACACATAATCTGAAAAAAATGTCAGTTATATGCTAACAATGAATCCAAAGAAGACATTATTGAAAGCATTCTATCTTCAATGGCATAAAAAAGATTTGTACACTGGAAATTATACAAATTTGCTTATTAATTTTTAAGAAGACTTTAGGAAATGGAAAGAAATGCCATTTTCACTGGTCAATATTGTTTAGATGACAATGCCCCCTAAAATGATCTACAGATTCCATACCTTCTAGTTTTACAATACAATATGGAAATGCTCACTTACAGTTCAAATGAACTTGTAAGGGACTTTGAGGGCCAAAATGAAAAATATAAGCAAAGTTGGGAATTCTCTTTTCAAAAAAAAAAATTGGAAAACATACTGCAAATCACAGTAACCAAAAAAGTATACTATCAGCATAAAGATATGATACTACACAATAGAATTCAGAGACCAGAAATAAACCCATGATTTATGCCTATTGATATTTTTATTTATTTTGAGGCAGAAACTTGAACAGTGAAAAAGTCAGGATGGGTACAGGCCACTGAGAGCAAGAGATCAACCAAACAGTTGGTAAAGAACCAGAATTTTTTTATATATAAAAGTAAGAAGCAAGTGAATATCAAGGCTTCAAATGCGATCAAATTGTGCTTCCTAAGAATGAGGGATCAGAGCATGAGGGCTAGAAACTCAATATGGGAAACATTGAGGACCTTGAGTGTTCCAATTGGCATCAAGGACTACACTGCTACTTTTAACACAGGAAAGGGACATAGACTTGTCTGTGGCCAGTTTCCTTATCTGTAAAGTCAATATTGTTTTACTACTATGCTAAAAATGGTGATGAGGAGTCACTGCTTTTATGTAAGTGTTCCTTATTATATTAGCTCTTCTGGAATCTGGTTAGCTTATTCCTTACAGAATGTTCTAAGATTATGAGCAGGAAAAGTGACACAATTGTAGTATAATTGGTCAGAAACTTTTTAAAGCTTGCTTAATTATTCACAATGAAGAGGTTTTGCTAACCATGTTGCAATAACTTGTGTTACAGACAGAGCCATTGCTTCCTGGCATCCAGGCTGGCAGATGCAAGGTTGCACCTTTCTTCAATAGTCTCCTGTTTTATATTCAGGGAGTTAAAGTTTTAATCACGTGTCTTCCAGACAGCTAGAGAAACCCCCTGTTGTGTGAAAAGACACACTCCTACTCCCTTCTGCCAAGTTGTTTCTAGAGGGAAATCTTTCCCATTCTTTCAGTCCTTTGACAACTTGCATTTAGTTTCCTTTTCGCTTGTTGCATCAATCATTCCTATTTTTGTTCTGTTTGTTCACTACACAATCTCTGATGATGAAAGAGAACTAAATTTAGCTGTAAGTTTTAGCTCTGTGGAGAGATTTGCTTTGGCTGTTTCGTTGCAGATGGCCACAAATGGTTTCCAACAAAAAGCTCAGATAGAACATAGTCAGTAAAACACGGATATTTTAGTAGAAGGAAAGGAGCTTCTCCCTGCTTAACTGCTCTCCAGAAAAAGAAAACTACTGAGAGAGAGAGAGAGAGAGAGAGAGAGAGAGAGAGAGAGAGAGAGAGAGAGAGAGGAAGTGGATTAAGGGAATTGTCTCACATGGTTATGATAGTTGAGAAATCACACAGCAGGTCATCTGCAAACTGAAAGCCTTAGGATTCCAGTAGCAGGACTGAGTTCAAGATTTGAAGCCTCCAGAATCAGAGAAGCAGACATGTAAATCTGTGAGAAGACCATAGACCCAAGGACTCCAGAGTCCACCAGCTTAAGTCCTCATGTGCCAATCCTTTGACAACTTGCATTTGGTTTCCTTTTCGCTTGTTGCCTCTGAAAGTGCCAGAAGTCCTACAGTTGTGGTGTCCAGAAGTAGGAAAAGGTGAGGGCCCTGATTCTGAGGGGTGAGAGAGGAAATGGAATTTTTTTTTTCTGTTTGCTTGTTTGGTTGGTTGGTTCATATCAACCTACAGCAAACTGGAAAGTGTCCGCCCTGATCCTCCTCACTCAGTTCATGCATCAATTTTCTCTGGAAATTTTCCACAGGTACACTCAGTGATTGTCATTTCTCTAGGTATTCCTTCATCTATTCAAGCTATTCCTAGAATGAACCACAAGAGCCCCTTAGATTAAAGTGGAAGTCAAATAAGTCCTGAAAAAGCAAACTGCATGGGATCCAGAAGGAAAAGCAAACTCATGTTTTGGGAAAACACATCTGTATGTGGGAGCCCCACATGGCGTTTCTAACAGTGAGAGTCCTCATAGGGTGGAATGTGTCCCAAAGCATCAGCACATTGGAGGGGTACAGAATAGGGGACGTTGTGGCTTTATACACACACACACACACACACACACACACACACACACACACACACAGAGAGAGAGAGAGAGAGAGAGAGAGAGAAGAAATATATTTTTTTCACCAGTTTCAAGGTTCATGGCTGACACCCTCATAATAAAAAAGTGAAAGTATAATGCATCTACTTAAGCAAATTTATGTGAAATGGAACTCTCAAAAATGAAGGCATATGGGAAGCATTGACATGGTCTGTAAGACTGTCTGGCTTTAAGAAGCAATTTTCTTTAGCTGAGATGTTCAAGACTTATTTTTTTAATATAGTATCCAGTCTCAGGTACATGCATCTTGTTTTATCTTTTTTATCTGAGTAAAAGCACAAAGCTACATGTACCTCTTCAGAAATGCAACAGGATTGTGTTTTCAACAAACTCCAGCAAACTTTATAGCTGTGAACATAATATGCTCATTGGCTATTTGAAAGCAGGACCAAGAACTTCACTCAAGCCTATTCCTTGGGACATTTCCCAAATATGGGGTAAAAGCCATGCAAGGCAGACACATTAAAAAGTGGTTCATATTCTTTGATGTAAGTCACCACAGGAAGAAAAATGCATTTGCTCAAACAAATCAAATCAATTTAATCAAACATAACAAAAAGAAATGAAGGGGCCAAAACCCACAGAAATGCTTTTTCTAATTTTCGTAGCAGAATGATTAGAACAAAGGGGCCAGCAAGGCCCATCTTTCAGAACCTCGAGGTCTTCATGTTTTCATTTTCCTCATCCAGGTATGGCCAAGATAGGTACCTCATAAGCATTTTGCAATCAACTATTAGGGGAGGAGGCTCCTTTTAGATTCAGCTCACACCAAAAAGACAATAACTTTCTTATTCTGTGATTTGCTTGATTCAGAGACTTCATATTTTAGGGTAACATGTTTTTAACTCCAACATCAGTGAAAGATGGGCAGAACCCACAGTCAAGTGGCCTATTAACAGCTAGATCCTGTGATAACAGGGAAGGAAACCAAGAATGACTTTGTGGGCTTATGACAAGACTTCCCAGAAAGAAAAAGAGAGACAACTGTTGAAACCGTCAACACAGAGATCTTGGTTGCATTCTGTCTCCTCACATCAAGTCAGAAGCCTAGAAATAGCTCGATTCTCTCTTCCACCAGCTGTTGGCTTGTGGCAACAGAAAACCCCAAGAGGGTAAGCATGAGGGGGCAAGTGGAAGATAGGAAGACAGACTCCTCTCTTCACAGAGCATAAGTTTCTCTATTGTGGTTCTCTAGATTGCTGACAAAACCTTCCAGTGTGAGTAGAACTGTTGAACTTTTGACGAAACTACTCCTTCATCAGTGTGAACACAATTGGTTTTTGTTGCATGAATTTCTTTTCTTGGGGAGATGTCACACAACCATCTACTTAACCCAGCAAGTTTATTGGGATTACTTACAAGACAGGGTGAGAGTTACTGACAGAAGCAGGGACAATTGAAAGGCAGCTTCATCATCAGAAAGCTCTCAGCTCCCCAGACCTGCCCAGCACCCCTGTAGCTTTCTACTGCAGGACTTGATAGGAAAAATTCCTCCAGCCTTTGAGCTGCTCTGATGTCGCTTTCCAAACACTGGACTTTCACTGGCCTCTCTCCCTCCTGGACTACCGGGCTGGCCTGCTCAGTTCTCCCTCCCCGACTGCTGTCTATGATCTCCTTCAGACAGCCCTGTTCGGCTGACATCTTGCAGACTGCTTGGCTGCCCTGCACTCTCTTCCGGCTTTCTCTACTGCTCAGGGATTTCTCCAAGCTTGGCTGGCAGGGGAGTCTTCTCCCCCAGCTATTGTTTATTTTTTTCCCATATCCTGGGGAGAAGTTCTGATCCCTTCTCAGGAACTTCCTGAGAATAAGGAGTTGTTTACTTAATGAGTCTGGGGCAGAAGTCAAGATGGCTGCCCAGAGGCAATAGTGTCACACAGCACTCTACCCTTTTCCTCTGGCTCTTAACATTCTTTCTGACCCCCACTTTTCTGGACGGAGTGACATGAATGCCCATCTCTGGGTAGACATTGGGCCACTGTGTCAGCAACAGTGCCTGTTCTCAGGAACTTCACAAGTTGCCTTGAGTCTCTATCCGCAACCACCACCATCTAACACTAGCAAAGGTCTTCACAGCCAAAGGCAACAACACTACTCTATGGACATAAGCACAAAGGTTTCGATACCAGTGTAACAGGCACATCATATCCACGTGGTAAAGCAATTGCAGGGCCTGCACAGGGACCTATGCTCTCCTTAGCCACAGGACTTTGTTTTGGCTCACAGTACCATAGGTAAGTTCCCACTATGGAGTGGGTCTTCAATCCAATCTGAAACTGTTAATTGCACCCCAAAACTACTGTGTGCCACTACTGCCCCAGCAGCCACGTACTTGTGCCTGCTCTGCTTGGGCTCTGCCCACTGGTCATGAGAGTTACTTGTCTACCTGGCGGGGCCATGCTCTCGCCTGCCCGGCAGCCCATCAGGGCTGCGCTCTTGCCTGCCAGCGACGCAATCTCCACGGCAAGCAAGGGAGTAGATAGATATGTAACTCTACTTCTCGGGTTCCTCAGCACTCGGGCTGACTCCACTCACCCCCATGTCCTGTAACCTTTCTAGCCAGGCTGTGACAGGCTCGCTTTTCACTTCCTTAAAAGTCTTTCAACAGTTCAGGTGCTGAATGTTCCGATTATCGTAGTTTCTTAAAATGGACCATTTTTAAAGTCCATTTCTCTGTCAAAGGTTGAACCTGAGGAGAAGCTTCTGTCACTGCTGTCATGTTTCATCCTCTTCACTTTCTGACTCATCCCATGGATTCCAAGTTTTGGAATCCCAGATAGGACTCTTCAGTATGAATCTACTTGGACTCTCTTTTCCTTTTGCACACCTAGCCTAAGAAAAAAGCAAGCCTACACTTGGATCTTATCCTCTGTTTGTCCAGTTTGCTTGCCAAGTCAGAGGCCAGCATAGCAGAAGCTAGTGTCATTTCCCTTTCTTTTTCTACTTCCCCCTTCATATAAACAAGCTCCTTGTGGGCAGCTGCCTCAGTCTCAGACACATTTCTTATTACATACATCAATAGCCAGGCAACCTCCGTAGCTATTCACTGATACACTTGTCCCTTATACACTACTCTCAATAACCACAGTATATGTTTTAGATTGTTAACCATTCTTAATGCATCTTCATAACTCAGGAGTTAGACCCCATGCATCAACCAGGCATACCACAGAGATGATGACTGCTACCCTAGGATTTCCCCCCACAGACACTTTATCTCCTGGTAACTCATCTCTGGTCACATATCTCTCTACCTCTATCAAGACACATGGAAACAACACTATGCCAGGAAGACACACTGCCACAAACCACATGGGCAAGAACGACAATAGCAGGATTCCCTCTGCAGATCTCCACTCTCAAACTGCTCAGTCTCTGTTGCTGGTCTTATAACCCATGACAGGGGCCAAGCAACCACTCTTCCAATACCCATCTTGGTTCTATAAGTATTGAACGAATGAATTTGTTGGGGTTACTTATAGGAAGCTATATTGGATTTTCTCCCAAAGAAGCTCACTGCTCCTCTCTCACCTAATCACTACAGAGTGGACCATGGGTACCTTGAGACCTTTTCCATTCTACTTATACTCCCCCACCCAGTCAGAACACAGACAACTAGGTTTATTTACATGAAACTTCCCTTTTTGATGCTCCTCCCTGACCCAAATGGACTTTGAGTAAAGTTTGTCTTCAAGGGCCTGTAATACCAAGCTTCTTCCCATGGATGCTCCTTCTTCAGTGACTTCAACTCTTAGCACCCGTAACAGGCACCTTGCAACAGCTCCTACCCAGCACCTCTTTGCTCTGTCATGATCCTGCCAACTATGCCATGTGTTATTGTCAATTACTTTCCCTCTGCAAATGCTACACAACCCACCCCAGATAAGAGTTTCATGACAGACCAATTTGAGGTCAAATCAAAAATGCATTGGGGTTACATGTAGAATAGGGTAAGGATTGGGGCCGGAGAGGTGGCTCAGGGGTTAAACCTCTGCCTTGCAGGCGGAAGGTCCTGAGTTCGGATCCTAGACCTCACATATAGATGCCCGGCAGAAGCGGGGGCGGCCTGTGTTTCTGGTCCTGGTAGGGCGGAACCTGCGAATCCCAAGGCAACATAAACAAGGAGGTGGAGGTGTCCATGGTGGTTCCCAAATTCGTCCGTGGTTCTACACACACACACATACATACACACACATACATACACACACATACATACACACACATACACGCACAATTGAATAAATAATAATAAAATCATTAAAAAAAAGAATAGGGTAAGGATTAATGACAGGACTGGGAATAATTCAAAGGCAACTACATCACCAAAAAGCCTAACCCCAGCATGGGTGAGAAAAATGGAGACTGCATGCCTAGAGCTAGGAGAGTCTCCTACAGGCTGCTGGGCTGTTCTGTAGAGCTCTCTCCAACTTTCAGACTCTCATTGGTTTTTCTCTGTCTGTCCTGGACTGTTGGCTGGCCTGTCTGGCAGGCTTCCCCAGACTTCCTCCACGGTCTTCTGAGTGCTCCAGGGCCTCTTTCAAACTGCTCTGTTCTGCTGTTCTCTTCTAGACCACGTGGCTGTTTTGCACTCTCTTCCAGATTTCTTCAGACTGGTCTGACCGACTTGACTGTCAGTAGAGTCTCCTCCCCCAACTATTATTCACTCTTTTCCTCCAGCACGGGGGAAGCCCTGCCCCTTAGCTTGTTATTCCCAGGAGCTTTCTGAGAAAAAGGAGTTGTTTACTTACTGAGAATGGGGCAAAAGTCCAGATGGCTGCCCAGGGGAAAAGGTGCCACACAGCACTCCAAGCTTTCCCCCCTGGCTCTTAACATCCTTTCCCATCCCCTCTTCCCCAGTATTCCCTGAGCTTTGAAAGAGGTGATATGCATGCCCATCTCTGGCTGGACTTTGGGCCACTGTGTCACCAATATTCACTTGTCCTTTGGAGCTTCAGAAGTTCTCATGAATTTCTACCAGCAACCACCACCATTTAGCACTAACAAACATCTCCACAGCCAAAGGCAACAACAATATAACAACAGTACTCTAAAGACATAAGTACAAAGGTTCAGACACCAACCTAATGGGCACTGCATACCCACATGGTAAAACAGTTGCAGACCTCCCAACTGCGACCTATGGTCTCCTTAGTCACAGTTTTAGCTCACAGTACCAGACAAGAATTCCCTCTGTGGAGTGGACTGTAAATCCAATCTGAAGCTATTAGTTGTGCCTAAAAAACAGTCTATGACACTATTGTACTAGCAGGCATGTAGTGGTACGCATTCTCTTTCTGCCGTACCCACTGCCCACTAGAGTTACTTGCCTCCTTGACCAGAGCATGGTCTCCCCTGTTTGGCTAGGCCAGCAGGGCTGCACTCCTGCCTGCCTATTAGGACTGCACTCCTGCCTGCCTATCAGGGCCACTCTTTCACCCACCTGGGTATGAGAGCCATTCCCATCAGCCTGGAAAGCCACAGCACATGATGTTTTTAGCAATAAAGTCTTATCAATTAATTGTGGCATTTACCCAATAGCAGCGCCAATAGCCTTTACCATTCTCAGGGCCTCTGAGGTCTCTTGGATCAACAATTCACAGGGGACAATCCTCCCCTGAGACTGTGTCCCATATATAACCAGCATAAGACTTCTAGGAGTATCTTTTTACCTATACAAGTTCACACCTTAGTTTACTCTTTAACATTATTTTTAATTCCATTCTGGTTGGCATCAGCTGTGCCTTATCAAATCTTAAAACTCCGCAACGTCTTGTAGTTGTTCTTGACTTATATATTCTTTGTGGTTTCCCATCTTTCCTTTAGGTGCAGTTGTGTGACTTTTATATGGACTTCCAAATCTGTAATACACTCAGGTCAGTATTTCACCGTTTATATAACAAAGCTTTTACAAGGCATCAGCAGGGTCTACAAAAGCCCACCATAGTCCATTCCAAGCATCAGGTCATCACAAGTGTCAGCAAATACAAGAATACTAAAGGAAAATACTAGCTAGATCCATTAGCACATTATTGCGGATCATCTCATGAAGCTTCAGGCATTTTCCTTGAGGGCTTCCCCCACCCCCACCCCACCCCTCGCACTTCTCATCCATGTCACTTCTGTGGAGACCTCATGCATTTCCTCACCTCCAATGTACTCAGTGTAGCTGACTCAAGCTGCTGGACTTTGCCTAGGTCCAAAGAGGAACAAGGCCTTGCTCTTCCCTGCTGTCCTTCCTATTCAGGCTGGTTCCCTGGATTTAACCAGCACTGAGGTGATACTGTGTTTGTGGCTTCAGCAGTGTTTTCTCCACCAGCCATACTCTGTACCTGATGGGCTATGGGCTGGCTCACCAGCTAAAGACACGCTTATTGTCTGTCCTTTAGCACACCTGGATGCCGCGGGAGCCCTGGGTGAGGCAAACAATTAAAACTTGTAACATATCTTTTTTACAGGAGATAAAAGTTCACTCTGGGAGGATTACTGTTCACCTCTTGGACATGCTTTTTGGCTTTTTGTCGATGTTTCCCTTGGGAACTCTAGCATTATATAAACCCTGCCACACCTGCCTTCGAGAAACACAAATACAGCTTTTGTCTCTCTCGTCCCCTGTTTTGCTCCTCTTGGTTCCTGAAACAACTTAGAGCTCTGATTTGCGCGTTGGACCTGATATACATGCCTGTCTACGTCACTCAGGCACACCAGAGCCTTTCCAACTCTGGTAAATATCACATCCCTGCAAGGGGCTCAATAAGTGATGAAATCACTCTACCAGATCTCTGGTCCGAAGTCAGTTAATTTCCCTTTAATTTCCCATGGACACAGTCTTATTTGGACCAGCAAACTGGGCACCAAACATTGCTTCTCTTATTCCCTGTTCCCTCTTCTGCTGTCTGCCATTCCGACGGTCATGGGGAGCTCAGCTATTGATAACCAGGTTTTCCTAATTATTTGCATCACACACACAGGCACTGTCCCTGGTTTTGGCCTTCACAGCCCTCAGGCTGACTCTGCTCACTCCTATGTCCTGTGACCTCATTAGCCAGGCTGTGACAGGCTTTCTTTTCTCTTGCTTGAAAGTCCTTCCCAATTCCGGCAGCTCAGGGCATGAATATTCTCCAACTACCAAATTTCTTGAGTTGTACCATTGTTAAGGCCTTGTCTACGTGCTAAACCATGGATTTCCCCATCTTCTCTATCAAATTTTGAACATGGGGACAATCTTCTATCACTGCTACCATGTTCTCTGACTCCTTCCTGGGTTCCAGGTTTTGGAATCCCAGATAGGACTTCTCAGTATGGATCTCACATGGACTCTCCTTGTCTTTTTGCGTGCCGAGCTGCAAGAAACGACATGCGAGCACTTCCATCTCATCCTCTTCTTTGTCCAGTTTGCTTGCCAAGTCAGAGGTCAGCACAGCAGAAGCTAGAGTCATCTCCCTTTCCATTAGCACTTCCCCCTTCATACAAGCAGACTCCTTGTGGGCAGCTGCCTCAGCCTCAGACACACTTCTTACAACATACAACAATGGCCATGCAATTCTGCAGCCACTCGTTGATACCCTTGTCCCTTACAGGCTACTTTCAGTGACCACAGTGTCTGTTCTAGACTGTAGCCTTTCTTAATGCATCACCGTACTCACACAGTGGACCCCTTGATCCAGCAGACATACTACACCGATACCTCGCCGATCACAACTGCCACCCTGGAATTTTCCCCCACAGACACTTAATCTCCTAGTGACTCCTTTCTAGTCACATATCTCTCTACCTCTATCAAGACACATGCAAACAACACTATGCCAGGAAGACACACTGCCACGCACCACGCGGGCAAGAACGACAATAGCAGGATTCCCTCTGCAGATCTTCACTCTCAAACTGCTCAGTCTCTGTTGCTGGTCTTATCATCGATGATAAGAGCAAATTGTTCAGTCTCTGTTGCTGGTTTTATAACCCACTCTTCCCCAACCCATCTTGGTTTTACCAGTATTGAACCAATGAATTTGTTGGGGTTACTTACAGGAGACAATTTTGAGATTCCCCTCACGGAAACTCCTCCCTCACCCATACACAATAGTGCTAAGAAGGCTTCCCTTCAGAAGTTTCCCAGTCACCGCTCCTCCCTCATCTAGTCACTAATATTCTCTTTTTTTCTTCATTGTGTATGTGTGTATGGTTGCAAGAGGGCACTTGAATGCTTGTGCCTGTAGAGGCCCAAGGATGACAACAAGAATCAGCCTGCATTGCGCTAACTCCTTTTTGCTTTGCTCTGGAGTTTGCCAGGCTTCACCTTCCAGGGCCAGAAATCCAGATAGCCACCATTTCCCCCTCCATCGGTGTTTCTACATACATTCTGGAATCTGAACTGTGGTCAATTTGTGAGGCAACAGCTTTAACCCCTGAGCCATTCATTCACCCCAACCCTGACTTTCTATGTGAACGAGAGAAAATACCCATGTGCAGCCCGCTCCAGCCATCTAGTTCCCTCTAAGAAGAGAAGGGAGTATGCTGAGAGCTTCCTGTAAAGTCAGTCTTGAAGTATCACCTCCTGAGTCCTGACTCAGACCCAGTGAAAGGATTGTCGTCGCAATCCCTACCAGAATATCATACCAATATGTGTTCATATTTTCAGCTTCTACTTGTAGCAATGAAATTACAAGGCATACTTAAAGACAGAAGCAAATGACAGAAACTCTCACAACTGAAGAGACAGAAATGGCAGCAGTATCGAAGTTTCAGACCAAGGATTTAAACATCAATGGCTAATTTCAGGGCTTTAGTGGATAAAGAAGACAATTTTAAAAGCTAGCATGGAAAACTTAAGAGGGAAACAAAACATGATAGAAATACAAAAGAGCGGGGCTGGAGAGATGGCTCAAGGTTTAAGATTCTGTCTTGCAAGCAGGAGATCCTGGGTTTGGATCCCAGGTCCCACGTAAAAATGATAGGCAGAAATGGCCACACTTCCAGCCCTAGTGGATAGAGCCTGGGAAATCACAGAGTGAGGCAAAAAGGAGGTAGAAGCAAGCCAGGGTGATTCCCGAAGTCACCCTTGGTCCTCCACAGGGACACACAGGGCCCTCTGATGCACAAACGCACACACACACATATACTTACATAAAAAATATTTTTAAAAAGAAATACAAAACAGTGTACCAGAGATGAAGAATGTCTTCCATGGTCTTATTAGTAGTGACACAGTTGAGGAAAGAAGCTTTGAGAGGATGCTTGTACAAACAGAAACTAGACAGCAAAGAAAAAAGGTCCAAGAGGGTGGAAAAGCAATCTTAATACCCAAGGACTGGGGGACCAATGGCAAAGGTATAACAGACAAGCAATGAGATGATAGAAAAAGAATCCAAAATTACTTGAAGTAATAATAATAATCTTCTCAAATTAATATTGGGCAACAAACCACAGATGCAGGAGCCCAAAGGCATCAACCAGGATAAAATCCAGAAAAGCTATACCTAGTCAGCATTTTCAAAATACAGAAAATCAATGATAAAAGAATTTTAAAGAATACTTTGCTTATGGAAGAACAAAAAACTTCTTAGAATCCATGCAAGCAACACAAGGGTGACATGAAATGTATCAAACATGGAGAGAAAGACCAACCAACTTAGATTGTATACCTAGTGAAATCATTCTTCGAATATAAGGAAATGGATGGCGATGTGTCTCAGTGAAACTCTTGATTAGCATGCAGAAAGTCCGGGATGAAGGAAAAATAATGACTTTATCAAGCCAACAAAAATGAGCAAAGGTGCTACCATAGACCTGCTTTGTAATAAAGAGTTAAAAGTTCTTTAAAAAGAAAGAAACTAATGCAAAAACTTGGAGCTACACTTTAAAAAAAAGACCATCAAAAAGATATAAATGACATAAAAATAATTTCATTTCTCTTATTCTTAATTGACCTGACCTAACACTTTTCAAAATTATAATAACAGCAACAATGTATTCAATTTTGAAAATTTGTATATGCTGTTCGTAATATAATTTGAAATTGGAAGTTTGATGTTTCACCTTTCTTGTTCCTAAAGCTTGCTTTGGAAAATTGTTCTTTGTCTCTTTTTCATGGTTCCACAAGAATTTGGGATGTTTTTATATTTTGTGAAAAATGACATTGGATTTTAATAGGAATTGCATCGAATCTGTAAAGATCTTTGGACAGTTTGAACATTTTAACACTATTTAAAGTGCCTTAATCCATTAGCATGGCATTTGTTTTATCTTTCTCTTATACCATTTCTTTCATCAACATTTTTTAGTTTCCAATGTAGAAAATTTGGTTAAATTTGTTCATAAGTATTTTCAATGAATGAAATTTCATTTTTGTGATGAAATCATTCATATTTTTAAATAATTCTTTGTTATATACAGAAAAACTGATATATGTATTAATTTTGTGTCCTGTAACTTACTGATTTCATTTATTGTTTCAGTAACTACTAGAACTGATGAGATCTTGAGGATCCCACATATATAATATCATGTCAGACACAATTTTATTTCTTCCTTTCTAATTCACAATCCTCATTGCTTCCATTGCCTAATTGCTCTGGCTAGGACTCTCAGTGCAGTATTGAATAGAAATGATGGGATATACTTGTCTCGATGCTGATCTCAGAGGAAAAGCTTGCAGATTTTTACCACTAGATATTATTTTAACCTCACCTTTGACATACATGGCCTTTCATCAACATTTCTTCACCCTTCACAGGTTACATGCTAATGGGCACTTAACCATTTATTGTGTCAACTGTGCATAAAGAAGTCCCGTGCATGAAGCTGGACTCCTTTGGCTCACTCATGTCTTTGCACTTTTATTCTTGCCTCCTCTAACCCAAGATTTGTCCATTTGGGTTTTTTTTTTTTCAAAATAAGACTAATTTGTGGTGAAATTGGTCTTTCTTTTTCTTTGAATAATTGTGACATTTATTTCTACTCTCATCTTTGCAATTTACTTCTCTCTGTCAACTATTGGCTCCAAAAATTGCTCTTTTTTCCAGTTCCTAAAGCTGTAACTTTAGATTGGTCATTGGAGATCCTTCCTTCTTCCTACCTGTGCATTTGCAGATAAGAACTTTTCTGTGGGAACTGGTTTTGCTGCATTCCATGATTTTAAGTACTTTGCATTTCCATTTTCATTTGTCTCAAATTATTTTTTAGTTTCCTTTTTGATTTCTTTCTTTTGACTCATTAATTGACCAGGAGACTGTTCCTTAACTTCCACATATGTTTGAATTTTTCAGCTTTTATTCTGATACTAATTTCTAGTTTCATACCATTATTGTTAGAAAGAATACTTGATACTAGGTAACATAGTCTCATTAAATTTATTAATATTTGGCTTGTGACCTAAAATATAATTTATTCTCTGTTCTTTGTGTATTCTTCTGCCATTGAATGGAGTACCTATAAATGAATGCTAAATTGGTTTGGCAGAAGTTGTAACTCAAGTCCAATATAGCCTCATTTTCATATATTATGCCTATAATTATATAATTTACAAATACATGTCATAGTTGTAATTATATCCTTCTTCTGTTATTATCTTCTTTGCTTATTGTCCAAAGTGATGTTGAAGTCATGGACTTGCTTTCTCCTTGAGATCTATTAATAGTCTTTTCTGTATTTTGATGTTATACTGCTATGATAAATTCAACCAAACATGGGTCCACCATATGGGAAGGGATGGGGGCAATCTTGTTTATTCAAGTACTTTTTTGGGGGGAATAGTACTTTTTTGTGTCCCACATTAAGGCTTTGCTCTGACATGGAATAAGTTCTTTGGCAGCATATTGCTTGGAATTGTGAAATATCCTATGAATTGCCACTCCCTAGGTGGAACCAAATAGACTTTAACATAAAACGTGAAATACTGCTAAAGCTTCCTGTAATCAGGTGTGGAAGGTACTGGACTGCTGTGGAAGGAGCGAGTGTCACTCAGGTGGAGAGATTCACTACCCTGTCCTGATTCAAATACACATGAGCCAAATCTTGTGGTTGATGTGTGATCTTTGCTAACGGTTTTTACTGTCCAACATTAAGGTATTAGTCATTCTGTAGGTGCATGATTGTCCCAGTCAACTCAGCAGCCTTTGGAGTGCTTTACAGTGTTCTTTGACAGACATTACAGTTTAACTCCTAGAATCTAGTGCTTAAAAGATTTGACGTTCCCCAGGGTTACCAGTTGCTCTCGACCTAATCAGATATCCAAGTGGTTGCCTGGTTTTGTGTTTTTCATTCAGTAGAAATAATCCATAATGGGGTGTAAAACTATAGTGTACACAGTCTGAGTTTCTCTGTAATGAACCCTTTTGTCAAAATGTAATTCAGACAAGCTTCCTGTACCAGTATTGGTAGCACGTCTGAGCCAGCAGGGGGAGAGCAGAGAGGCTGGTGACTGCAGAAGAGCTGATTGGTTAAACTGACGTATTTGGGCACCAGAAATCTTACTGTAAAATCTTAGACCTTGGGTCACATATATCTCTAGATAAGTGTGTTCCCCCCCCCAGTTTTGTTCAGGCAAAGAACTGAGACAAGTGTGAAAGGTTTGCTTGGTAACGTACTGTACTGGATATTAGAAGGCCCACAGCATATTAAGTTCCAACTCTTCTTTGTTTTTTTAAGATTGTAAAATTATCAATGTACATGAACCAAGTTCCGACAGCTGTATGATGGGTAGAGGAGGCTGTCCATTGTGCCAGTTCTTGTTTTGGAGTCTCAGGCATGGTTTGGCAGTGCAAGAACTCTGTAACATTAACAGATTCATAAAAAGTCAATATAAAAGGTTTATGCAGCTATTCTACCTTTTTTATTGGGAAATTTAAGGTAATTATTGAAACAAAGGATTTTTCCTTTGCTGTTTTCTGCTTCTTATTAACTTACACAGTGATTTTATGATTTTTTGAAATGGTATGATTTATTACTTTCTCTTTATATCTTATAATAAAGGTTTTGTTCTGTGCTAATTATGAAAGTTGCATAAAATATATTTTATTTTAAGACTACTTCTCACTAAGTTGCCTAAGCTGGTCTTGAATTCTTCAATCAAGCAATTCTCCTGCATTTGCCTTCCAAATGCTGGAATTACAAGCACATACCACCATATCCAACATAATGTATCTTATGATGACAACCATATATTTTAAGCTATAATTGAATGCAAAACCTTTGCACATTAAATTCCATAACATATTTCATCCATCATGTTACTTTTTAATATATCCACTAGTATATTTTATACTTGGACTTTAATTTTTAATACTTTTTATGATATAATCTTAAGTGATTCATACACTATCATTATAATAGTAGAGTATCCTAAATTGGGCTACATAATTGCCTTAAAGCATTTCATCTTTTATAGTTATACTGTGTACTAATTGAACTGCCCATTATTGGATTTTAAACCTCACAACTATCCACTAAATCAAATGTTTGTGGGTTTTTTTGTTCATTTGTTTTATTTTACAAAATTAACCTGCCTCTGGTATTTTTGGTAATAGCAAAATACCAACTATTACACCATCTCAAATATTTACTGTGAGAATTATTCAGAGACTAGCACATAAAAGGTATTCAAAACTGATAACTGATACTACTTCTAGCACTGACTCTATTGTCTTTTTTAATTCTATGAGACTATATATGAGCTTGCCAAATGATATTTTACCATGGGAGATTAGAGGTTACTAGGTGTTGCAAGCTAAGAAACCACATCCTCATATTTGGACCATCAGCTTTCTACAAAAGGTGGCAAATCAGTCTTTGGATCCTGTGGAAGAGTCCAGCTGTAGTTTGAAGGACCTGAAACTCTCTGCTCTGGTCTTGGCGCCATAGATGATTCCAGAGTAGTCCAAAGATGCTAGCAAAGAAAAAGAAAGAACAAATGAACAAGAGTGCAAACCACTATGGAATTATTCAATCACTAATATAATTACAAGTGCAAGAGCGGAGAGATGACTTTTGCTTTTTAAAAAATTCATTGTTTTAGAAACTTTTTTTTCCCTAAAATCTATGGAATAGTCAAGTTTCTGCTAAGATCTGGCATGTAAAAACCAAAGAACTGGAGTGAAGGAATCCTATAGGAGGGGCAAAACTGCTTCAAAAACTGAAACTTGCTGGTTCCATTTGTGTATAGATTAATTTTCTTAAAGCAGTACATGTTCAGAAGTGAAAACCTAAGAAGGCAACAAAGAAAATGGGGATAGATCACTTGTTAGTTTTATATGTTAAACAAACTATTGAAATGTTTTATCAAATTTTCTCCATGTATCTTTATGTAAGTATGCTGTATGGACTTTTGTTTCTTGTTTTTCAACGTAACTAAGTTTTTTACTGACATATGTATATAAGTATGGGGTAGAATATGAAAATCATATGTGTATATATGTATGGTCATTAAGACAGGATAATTAGCATTTGCATCTGTGCTATCTTTCTATTTCTTTAAAAAATAACAACACTGGCGTTTATAAAGATAGCAAAGAGAAAAGCTTTCATTTGGAGGTTCCACCCATGACTAATGAGTCTTTGTAGCTTTGGCATGTGATAAAGAAACATTATACCTGGAGAATGCTCTGGAAAAAATTTGTTCAACTGTGGCCCCCTGCAAAAGAAATGAGGAGGGGGTCAGGAACCAAACTCTCCTTCTCTAGGATGTGCTGAACCGATGGCCTCTGGCTGGTCTCAACCTCCTAGCAATCCTATCAGAGAAGCTTCCCTGAGACTCAAACCTTAATACACAGGCCTTTAGGAAACATGCAGCTATTGTACTCCACCCATAGACATCGACAGTTCTTTATACAATGAGTTCATGAACTGCAATCACCCTGTTGCAACTACAGGCTATTGGAACCTATTTCTCCTGTACGATTCTATTTTCTCATGATACATATGTGTCCATTACAAGAAAAAATCTTGGGAATAAAACAAGCATTAAAGTTTAATAATATTTATTAAATTACCTCAGATAAAATGTTCTAACTTACAAAGTTGCATCATGACTCTGCCCTTGTGATATCATCTTGTTATATTCAAATATTCCAAAGGTACAAAGGGAAAAGGGAAAGGTTGTCTTTTACCTCACTCTTCTTAGCATTATTTCTTTATAACTGGTATTAATATTCAACTTATCTTTGCTCAGAAAAAGATCACTGTCATGTATCTGCTTTATTCTATTTTATATGATCCCCTAAACTTTGAGCCCTTCGTTGAAGGTGTGCTGCAATTGTGATCTGTGCCTGTAATCCTGGAATATTTTCAAAGACACCATTCTACTAATAACTTTGCATTGGGCCCCATCACGATACTTTTGTGTGGTTTGATTTTATAGGAACTTGTTTCCCCTGAACTTTTACTAGTAGCTGGGGTGGTTTTTCTGACTTTGCAGAGCTCCCTCTTCTGTTGCTTTGGCGAAGTGCTCCAAAGCATGGCGGTTGCTTTCTTTGATAGTTTCCCCCAGTGATCTGCCCTTCTTTCCCTTGTTCCTACTGCTTCTATATTGATCAAATTTAATCCCATTTGCCTCAGTTTCTCCTTAGTGTGGTGGCTTATCTTTAAAAGGACCTCTGGCTTGTTGGCTTGAAGTTTCTCATATACTGTACTATTGTAAGACCTCTCAGAACTTAAGGAAGCCCCCTCACAGGATCCCCCTTTTACAAAGGGCAAAGCCCATCCCAGAATCAGTATGATTCTGGTTGTCTTTTCAGTTAATGCCTCTTGGCTGTTGGCGGTTCCTTTGTTCTCCTGTCCTTTGCTTTCCTTTGTTCTCCCCCAGGTGTTTACCTTTCCTTTAAGTGACTAGTGACACTTCACAAGGTATTAGAAATCATCATAGTTTGTATATTTTCTCCTAATATATATTTTTTAAAAAAATAGGAGCTAAAATTAAAGGAATATTAGAAGTTGTTAGAATAAGAAAAAAAAAGTGACATAGGAAAACTGAAAGGGAGAACTGAAAATGGGAAATTCCTCTGAAACAGAGAGGACCATCCTGTATAAATAGCCCTTACCATGGAGGAAAGACACACATCACAGTCTTTGGGAGTCCTTGCCTCATCGTGCAGGTAGCAAGCAGCACCCGTGCGGCTTCCATCATGACCAACAGATGCATTTTCCAAGTTGCCTTCCTGCTGTGCCTCTCCACCATGGCTCTTTCCATCAGCTACAGTGATCTTCAACGCCATCAAATCAACAGCAGTTTGGTGTGCCAGGAGCTCCTGACACAGCTGAAGATAAAGTTGTTCTCCTGCCTCAAGGACAGAATGGCCTTCAAGATCCCTCGGGAGATGAAGCACCCACTGCAGTTGCAGCAGGAGGATGCCACCTTCTTCATCTCTGTGATGCTTCAGAACATCCTTACTATCTTTGGAAAAGATTTCTCCAGCATTGGGTGGAACAAGACCATCATTGGCAGCTTCTCTGCTGAACTTACTAAGCAGATCGATGATCTGAAGACCGTCGTGGAAGAAAACTCAGAGGAGAAAAGCTTGACCAGCAAAAACATCAAGATCGTCAGTCAACTGAAGAGTTATTACTGGAGGATCCAGATGTACCTGAAGCACAAGAGGTACAGCAAATGTGCCTGGATGGTGGTACGAGATGAAATCTACAGTAACTTTTCCATCATTAATGAGCTGCTAGTGAACCTCAGGACTGAAGACACCTCAGCCTCTGCCTCTGAGAATGGACAATGACAGCACATTATCTTTTTACAACAAAGCCATTGAGTGACTGCATTTGAAAGGACAATGGATTTGTAGCTGTATTAACTTATGAATTAAATTATTTTCTATCTTTATTTAAATTTTTATCTTAGAAAATAAATTATTTTTGATGCAAAAGTTAATATGGCAATTTTAATTTCAACATATTTATATAGCTACTTATTTTAATAATTGCTTAGTCCCTATAGGATATTCTTTGTAAAGCATGCTTCCTGAAGTCATACAATTTCTGGACATTGTCTTGAAGGAATTTAGGATCCAAGAAAGACACACACAATATACAAGGTAAGAGATGATCAGGGGACCTAAAGATTCTAGAAAAATGGATGCAGCATGAACTACCTTGTTACTAAAAAGGAAGGTCACACAAGTGACTCGGGAACTAGAACATGGAGTGTTTATTGTTTTTACTCTGGGCTCTGTGGCTGTAAAGTTGTCATCTGACTGGTCATCTGGGTAGCCAGAAGAACATGTCACTGTTGTGTTCACCCCAAGACCTTTTCTACTCTCAGAGGAATGCTGTCTTGACAGGATTTTAAAATGTGCATGTACCTCTGAGCACTTTTCTGACATTTGTTAAGAGCCTAATCTTGCTCTTCATAGTACAGTTAGTGTGTGCAGGCTTCTCAGGGAAACTGAGGGTAGCCGTCTGTTTTCAGAGGAAAGCATGAAGGAGAGCAGCGTCTTTTCTCTAGCACAGCCTTTGGTCTACTTTTGTCCCTAGTTTTCTTTTAAAATTCTCTGTTCTTAGTCCCTGCTTGCACTTATAGAATTCTGGGTGTAGCCTATGGGCTTTTCTCATCTCTGCTACTCTGAAGCTACTTGCTCTCAAAGCCAAATCCAAGATGAGTGTATCAGACTAAGTCCAGTTTCTAGCTAAGCCAAAAGCTCGAAAGCATGGAGGAAAGAGAAATCTGGGGAAGACAGAAGGCATTGATTTTTTCAGTGCTTGTACCAGAACAAATCAACTTTAAAAGAGCTCTTCTACTACCTGGCCAGCATGTGTCAACTAGCCTTCTATCTTGTACCACAGCTTACTGTCTGTTGTTTACATCTGATACATCTCCCGAGAGATTCTAATGACCTGGGGCAGTGCACAGAATCTATGTATACAACTGATTTACTCTTCCTGATACCCTTGGGTAGGCATAATTATCCATCTTCCAGGACCTCAGAAAACTCATTCTCACAGAGGACTGAAAACTGCTCCAAGGTCATTCTCTCTAGAGAATAGAGATTTCAAAGGGAAGTACAAAGGAAAGAATCGTGAAAGTTGGTACTTGTATCTACACATTTTCTCTAAGAGCAGTTCAACAGTCTGAGCTTCCTCTAAAAGAGTAAGTCTTCAGAAAAAGAAATCTGCCCAAGGAGCTTAGAGAAAACTGTGGTAGGGCTGGCAGCAAGTTCAGAGATCCTCCTCCTGACTCAGGTGGAAACTTTAGCAGCTGTGCTCTTGGAGAGCATGAGGTCATGGTCACGTACCCTGAAAGCAATCTTCCCTCTTCCACTCCTTACTCCAACTCTTCCAGAAGCTCCCCTTCCGTAGGGGTCCCCTTTGCCTGAGAGCCAAGGGCCAGCTCAGCACAGACAATGGCACAGAATAGACAGAATCCAGAAAGTCAAAGGGCCAACAAGGCTCAGAAAGGGATCTGTCCACTGCCCTTTCTGGGCCATACAGGTGGACTGGTTCAGACAGAGAAGTTTCTGGGCAGTCCTGTTTGGCCTGTGTGCAGGGATCACAAAGACAGAAGACAGCCTTCTACATAATTTTAAATGTTGTCAGAGCTGAGTACATGAAATCCAGAGTACCAATGTAGGTCCTTCCGCAGTGGAAAATGAATACAAATGAAAATTGATTCCAGCCCAAAAGATGGCATTTGCTGTGCTAGACAGATAATTGTGTATGAAGGTAAAGACATTATTTTAGTTGACATCAGTATATTCATGAGGATAATGCTCTGTCTGGAAAAAATATCTGAAGAGGGACTAGAGAGATAGTTCAGTGGTTAAAGGCTTTGCCTCACAAGCAAAAGGATCTGAATTTGCATCCCTAGATCCTACATAAAATTTCCAGACAAATACAGTGGTGGCCTGTCGTTCAGATCCTGGAAGGCATGATCTGGGAATCCCCAGAGCCAAACAAAAGGCTGGAGGAGCAATCTAAGATGATTTCTGATGTCATCCTTGGGCTTCCCCAGGCACACACACTCAATTGTCCTCTTGTACACACATCTGCATACCTATGCACATCCACCCACATGTAAACACACACACAAACAAAAACATCTGAAGGGTCTTGACATAGAAAGTGAGTTCTAGAGGCCAGGATATACAGCACAGAAGAAAGTGAAGTATCTATGTGACAGCATGTGCCTGTGTTCTCAATCAGTTGAAATCTCCCCAATGCAATTGTGTTGAGAGTTACACCTTCATGGGAATGTCTGGGTCAGAGGTGCAGATTTGTGCACTTCTTGAAGGAATGGGTCATCTGTATTTCCTCACATTAATATATATACTCTTTCCTCTCTTCTGCTTTCCACCATGAGGTCTTCATACAAGCCAGAGAAGATGTGGCTGCTTAATCTGCGACCTCTCTGTCACCATAGCAAGAAACTAAAATCAACCTCTTTGATTTATAAATTGCCCACTCTTTGGTATTACGTTGCAGAAACAGCAAATGGACTAAGATAACATCCTTGGTGGTATGTTGGCTTATTCTGAGAAAAAAAGGGACAGAAGAAAAATTTCCTGAAAAATGGTCTAGAACTATGATAGCCACTGGAATAAGGCAGATGGTAAAAATTTTGTTCCTCATATGGGTAAACCAGACTTTTCAGAACAGACTGCCTCAGACAGAGATTGAACCTGTGTCCTGATATGGTGAAACTCTCCTATCATTTTCTTCAAGCAGTAAAGTTGTCTAGTCAAAGACCTTATGTATGTGGACTTCCTATATACGAACCACAGAGAGTGTCCAGAGTCATGTTTCCCAGAGTATGGGGGAAGAACCGTTAGGGAGCAGCCAAACCTTTGTGAATGAACTAAACTGGTGAGAGCATAAGACAGTGATAACAACAGAGACACCTTTCCTCCATTCTATCTGATCTTTCAGGTCTCCAAGGAAATCATGAAGACATTGTTTCCAGAAACAGAGATTAGCAAGTGGAGCGGCCTTATGTAGCTATTAAGCGGTAAGCAGACTCTGGAAAAAAATGGGTATGTATGTATGTATAGCCTAGATGTGTGGATGATATAGACATGTAAGTTCAGGGCAATAGAAGCACATGTTTGTACTGTCTGTCTTGCACTTAGGAAAGCTAATATTTGGTCACTGTAGTTGGCATTAAACACTTTCGGGTATTCAGATTATAGCTAATTGGGAATTTACCCATAAAATAACTCATCAGAAAATGAAAAATATGCCATGATTAGGAGAAAATATTATATGTGCCAATAATCGCTGATCTGATACAAAACATATTTTTTCAAGTACTTTTATTATTATTTCCGCTCATACAAACTTAACAGGTACACCGGTCCCCTCCCTCCCTCCACCTCCCCCCACCCCTCTGCTCTCCCCTCCCCTCTCCCCTCCTTTCCCATCCCCAATTGCCTCCCCCCCCATCCCCGGAGCATCCTTTACTGTGCATGCCAAACTCTCCTCTGGGTCCTCCTCTCCGATGAGGTGCAAAGACCCAGTGGCATTTCCCAGAACCCTTTCCTCTGCTCCCCTTAAGCTTAGGAACACTACTGTGACTGTCAGTCCCTAGCCTCCAAGGATCCTAGTGCCTTTAGTCCATGCTAGACTTTGTGGGGTCAATAATGTGTTGGACATAATGCAGGTCATGCAAAGTCTTATTATGATTGCTTCGGCCCTAACTTGTGTGGAGTATCTTGCATATCATTACTCTTCCCATCCTTGTGCTCTTACAATCTTAATGCCCTCTCTTCTGCAAATTTCCCTGAGCTTCAGGATGGGGAGAGATTAGGCTGGCCCAGTTCCAGGTGGTTGGTATAGAGTCTCTGATGTTCTGAATTATGGTTTGTTGATTTTTTTTTCAAAACATATTTTTCCATACTACAAAAATTCAGTAATTAGAAAGCAGCCCAATGAAGAGGATAATATATTTATTCATGAAAGAATAAGCAGGAGTAGCAAGTAATTATATGGAGAGGCTGAAAATGTCCTTGGAGAGTTTTGGCGGGTCACATGAGATGATGAATGTGAAGTGGCTTTTGGTTATTAAGGAGCCTGCTGTAGTCAACAGACATCTTACTAAGGAAAGTCATCTGTCACCTTGACTAAGTCCACAGGTGAAGCATGGGTGGTTACTAAGTAGAAATGACAGGTCCCTAACCAATCTGGACTTCTGTTTTTCCTTTTCTGATTATAAGGCCTACAGTTGATAATAGGTCAGAAGGTATCTGGCACTTAGAACCAGACATTACTGATCATAGACATGCTCTCTAGATCTGTTACAGCAGTGCTTGTTAAGTCTAAAAATACAAATTATTATCTGAATATTTTTATTGCTCATGTTAATTGTTTTTTAAAGATCAGTTTAATTGTCTTAAATCCCCTACAGTTGTTAACTTAAAGCAAACTCCAGTGTCGGATTTGAACTGCAAGTATAGCATTCTCCTAATTTAGTATGTTCAAGTTACTTTCAAGTTACCTGACCCACTAATTGATTTGATGCAGAGTAATCCAGAAACTTCTTTACATCAAATAGTTATCATTGATTCAGCAAATTCTGCTTCAAGTTGACGTTCTGTTGGAAATCCCTGTGTCGCAAGTCCCTGTACAGACTACTCTAAAAAAAGAAACCAAAAAAGCCAAAACAATGCAAAACTCTCACTGCTTAAATTATGTCTCTGAGCCATTGGTGTACAATTTAACAAAACATCCCATTTTAAAATATCCTCTTAAGAGAATGAAAAGACATACCGCAGACTGAAAGAATATATTTTCAGTCATTTTCTGTTTAAGGACTTCTATCAATACATGCGAACTCTCAAAAAGCAAGTAACTCACCAAAAAATGGACAAGATGGGCTGGAGAGGTGGCTCAGGGGTTAAGCCTCTGCCTTGCAGGCAGAAGGTCCTGAGTTTGGATCCTAGATCCCACGTATAGACGCCAGGCGGAAGCGGGGCGGCCTGCGCTTCTGGTCCTGGTAGGACGGAGCCTGTGAATCCCGGGGCAGAAGGAAGTGGAGACGTCCATGGTGGTTCCCGATTCGTCCGTGGTTCTACACACACACATACACACATGCGCGCGCACATACATACGCACACACACAATTGAATAAATAATAATAAAAAAATGGACAAGATATTTGAACTAATGCTGCATCAAAGATACACACATGGCAAAAAAAGAGCAAGAAAATGTGATGACATGACAGGCAGGGGAATACTGCTTAAACCACGATGAGACACTATAACAGACTCCTTAAATGGCTAAGCTTAAGAAGACTCATGATGCCAAGCTCTGACAAGGACACAGAGTGACTGTAATTCTCATTCATTGTTTCTGGAAAGAGAAGAAAATGGTACAATTGCTTTGGAAAAGTCATTTTGCAGTTTGTGTACTTCTTTAATATTTATATTTATTTGTGAGTTAGAGGGAGAGAGGGAAAGAAGGCACACATGGATATATACATGTGAGAGGGTCAGAAGACAATTTTCAGAAATAATTTTCCTCCTTTAATCAAGTAGACTCCAGGGATTGAGCTCAGATCTCCAGGTTTACATGTAGACACTTTTACCTGCTAAGTCATCCCACTGGCCCTGCTTTTTCTTTAAAACATAAAAATACGTTAGATATCTGACTCAAGAAATCTAATCCCAAGAGAAAATACTCTGTCTATACAGCATATGAATGCTCTAGAAGCTTTCTAATAGTCTGAAACTGGGAATGATTAGCTATATATGACAAGTGAATAAATAAAATGATAAAACATCTAGGCAATAAAGTAATATTCAGAAGTATATGAGAAATGAGTCAATACATACAGCCATGTTGATAGATATCAATTATTCTGAATATAAGAAGATTGTACAAAAGGAATAAAAGCTGTACCATTCTGTTAATAAAAATTCTAGAAAGGAAAACTAACCTACATAAAGTGACAGTGGCTATTACAGCAGTGATATCCAAAAGTAGAATGTTGAGAGAATATAAAGTGATATAGGAGTCTCTAGGGAACATGTGGATTCACCAACTTGATTTCTTAATGTTTTCTTAATCTTAAGTTATCAATGATATAATGCTTATTATATCAATTAAACTAAATTCAAGTTCCTTGTATACGTATACACACACATACATTTTGTTTATCCAATTGCCTGTCAATAAATAATTTGGTCCCTTCTATCTTTTTGCTTTTGTAAATACTGGTTTTATGAACATGAGTGTACACATCTCTTTTCAAGTTGCATCTTTCACTTCTTTAGAAGTAGAGTGACTGACTTATATATGTTCTTGATGATGTACATATTTGCCATAATGATATCACGCAAATGTAACAACAGCTATATTTCTCAAGGACTTACTTTCTCCATGAATTTTGCAGAAAGAAAGAAGGATAGATAGACAGATTAATAAGCACATAATAGAGGTAGGTAGGTATTATAAATAGATAATAAAGGAGATAAGAGACAGATTATAGAGAGATAATAGACAAACAGAGAGATGGTAAGTAAATTATAGGTGATCTTATTTAATCTTCATGAGACCTTTTAAAAAAATATTGTTGTCTTGCTTGCACAGTTCCACTAAGAAAAAACAAGTTGAAGAGACAGGTTTGTAATCAGAGATCATGTTCTACAGCTATCTATTTCCAAGTCAAATGTTTTTATCCAGCTACACAGCTGTTAATATTTGCCTCGAGAATGGGGTGGGGTGCACTATTGTGGCTTTCACTGCTGTGCTCCCTCTCCTGGCTTTGTGCCCATAGTTGCCAGACCATCAAGGGAGCCGTAGAGGACTCAGAGAAAGGTCTGCTGTCTCAACTCAAGCATAGGGTGTCCCTTCCATTCCCATTCAAAAGGGATACATCCCCTCCCCCTTCTCTAGACAGAATAGCTGGAAATTCCCTTCTGGGCACTCACACGCTCTACAGAGAGCTTTTTTTTTTTCTGAAGCTTTTAGAAGTGACTCTCTGGATCATGAGTCATCATTTTCCTTATCAGGCTGCATTTCCTTTTCTCAACCACTCCAGTTTTATCCGCGCTCACATCAAGCCAGTGGTGCAGTTTCCCTTTCAAGTCTGCTATGCTACTTTCGTTATCTCATAGGAACGTTAAAACCTGAAAGAAAACAGGCTACATCATTCCTGGAAAATATGTAGTGCTTTTTTCTTTCCCTTTTTTTTTTTTTTTTTTTTTTTTTTTAACAGATTGGCTCAGAGTCACCCCTAGGAAAGTCCAAAAAGAAGACAATTTTTAAATTGAAATTTTCTACTTAATCCAGAAAAGTATGAATTAGAAAACCATGCATTGTAAGTTCAAGTTTTAAAAAATGTGCCTGTAATCTCTCAGCAAAAGCATGCATGGAGTAATACTAATCTGAGAGCTAATGTGGGTTCAGCCACACGAAGTGTATAGCCATTGGTAAATTATGTGAAGCAATCCTCCCCAAACTCTCCAAGATTGCCGAGAGAAACAAACGAGATGTAAGGCTTGGCCCAGTGTAGGACCTTGCCTGGTAGAAGATGCCCAGTGTAGAAATGTCCAATTAAAAGTAAATATAGAGCTTTCTTATCATGATGGACTCCTGGAGCAGCCTTTCTCGAAACGCAAGCTTTGAGAAGCAGGTGACTGATCACAGACTTCCTTTTCTAATGAGATCTATAAAAACATCGTATTTTCATGAAAGTTATATTTCTAGATACTGGGAGTATAGTCTAGCATCTGTGATGGCAAGAGTATGTAAGTATTACTGTTTGCTTGTCTGCTGCTAACAAGTTCATAACAAAACAGTTTATGGGAACAAGGGGTTTCATTTTGACATAATTGTCAGTTATATTTTTTAGTCCAGCTTGGCAGATGAGCGAGTAACCAACACCAGGAGCCAAAGGAACTAGTTACACTGTACCTACGGGACTGCTGAGAGAGGGACAAACCTTACCTGCCAGACAGCAAGTCTGTCCAAGATATGCTAAGTATCCTCTGAGTTCCACCTACCCAAGGAATCGCAGCCCCTACGACGGCCTGGTCTTCCCACCTCAATCAGGCAATCTCCTGTAGGTCTGCTCAGGGCTGCCTCAAACTATGAATTCTTCACAAATATGCCCAGAGCTCAGCTTCAGTTGTCGAGCCGATCGATATCTAACTATCACAATAAGGCTTTTCTAAAATTCCAGTTTCATTAGGAGATCCACAGAAGGCTATTTAAGAAGCAAGGCCAATTAGTTCTAGGAGTGACTGAAAGGTTAAGGAGCAAATGAGTAAGATATGGGCTCAGGTTTCAGGGAAGGGTCAAAGAAGAAGCAGTCTATGCTAGTTTCCTGGACATCATTTTCAGCACCAGGGCCAACTGTGTTAGAGTAGGCATCTGACTCAGGCTAGGATCATTACTGGACATCACTTTCAGCACCAGGGCCAACTGTATTAGAGTGGGCATCTGACTCAGGCTAGGATCCTGCAGACACTGACATTTCATGCCCACGGCAACCAATCAGGGATAAACATGTGTTCCTGAAAGATGTAATAAGTGTGAGCCCTTGCTGGGGTGCTGGGAGGAAGTGCACCCGCAGGAAGTGTCCAGCCTTAGGTTTGAAAGCACAGCTGTCACATCTAGCTTGCAGCCTCTAGATGGAGCCCTTCCATGGCGGGCCTGCTATGCCCGAATGCCTGAAGCAGAAAACCAACTCAAAAGACAGTAGGAGGAAAGACACAAGTTTGAGCCTTCTAACATTGTTACATAGTCTAGAATAAAGTTAAAGAGGCCTGGAAAAAAATCTAGAAGCTTATGCATCCCGTCAGTGACCTGCCTTTTGGCATAACACACTTGTACATTCTTCCACCTTAAATTTTATGGCAGACATTCCAGCTATGTTTGTCTTTAAAAGCACAGAGAGGATCTTCAAATTCATACTTGACTGACCCCTTCTTTGCTCTTCCAATGTGAGCTGGTGTTTCTGTACTAGTCAGAATTAAAAATTTTTGAGATGGCCTACACCCCTCAATGCTTTAATTTGGGATTTGGTTGAATCTGTACAGGAAGATGGCTCTGGCTGTTTCAGATAACTCATCTTGGAGGCACACAGTCCCATCATTCAACCAGCATTTCTTCAGGGCTCACTGAATACTGGATGCAGTGTGAACGCTGGGCTCACACAGGCAAACTGCTACGACATCTCCTCCAGAAGCTCGTTTACAGGAGAAGGACACAAATGTATATGTCGAAAATGATAGGCTGCCAAATGCCATTCTGTGCAATGAACACTTTCCTAAAGAAGCCCAGCTGAGAGTGTGATCTGGTCCATCTGATGATATTGGAACAGACTTTATAGCTTGAAGACACAGTAGCATTTTTTTAAATAATGAAGAGGAGAAAGGGTGCTTCAAAGAAGAGGGACATCTGAACAAAGTCATGAATCAGGAACTGTCATGAAGTATAACACTACCAGAAAATACATACGGGGTCAGCTAGGGTAAAAACAAAGCTGAAATTAAAGCTGGCCTATGTGCTGATGACCAGCAGACTGAATTTATGAGGGTATAGTCATATCTCTGTGGTGTGCAAGAGCCTCTGGTCACAGCTGGAAGGAGTAGAAAGGAGCAGGGTAAGACTGGGTACTTGAGAGATGGCTGAGGCTCTAGGCAACACAAATACAGCCTGAACAGGGACTGAGGATGGGTTTATAAGACAGGTCATTGTAATCCAGGCTTTGCAAGTCTTCATCTGACCTTTTCTCTTCATATTCATACTCAGTTCTAGGCATTGCCCCAGGTGCACACTTCCAGATCAGACTGAGAAGCAGCAGTTGTGTTACTTACAGTTTATGGACTCCTATAAGTCTTTCTTGACTTGGCTGGCAGGGGGGTCTCTGAATCAGAGATCTTCATGAACCAGTGTGGCATCAGGAGTCAGTAAGAGATTAACACAGATTAACATCCTGGCCATTGATATGAGACTCAAATCCTCTTTTCTATGTGACAGACCATTCTTCCTATGTGAATGAATTGCTTCTCTAGGAGGAGATGCAGGCTCTCCTATTCCATGGATGACATTGTCAAATACCCAAGATGCTGGACCGCACAGTTGCCCTGCACATTCAGCAGGCCACAGCAGTGCTGCCTAACATTCCCTCTCACACCTACACTTAGGAAGCAATGAAGATCTGTTCCCTGTCTGTCTTAGCTCCTGGTGACCCGCTGGTAGTACTGGGATTAGACCCAGGCCTGCTCTATCTCCATCTCCATCCCCTGAGCCTTCTCTGTGTGTGCATCTCCATAGTAGAGGCTTCTCTTTGTGTGTGCTTCTCCACCATCACAGACTTCTCCTCGTCTATGCCTCTCCATCAGCAGAGGCTTCTCCCTCTGTGTGTCTTTCCTAATCTCTCCTGTTTTATAAAAGGACAACAGTCTTATTGTAGTGGGGCCAACCTGCTCCAGCAGATTTATCCTGACTTAATGACATCTGTGATGGTCACACTGTGAAATAATGAGTACTAAGACCTCAACATATGGATGGTGGGGGAACACAATTTAAACTATAAAGCAGGGAGAAATGAAATGCCTCTAGGCATCATTTGTGAATATCCATTCCTCTGTTGGGTAATGGCGTGAGAGATAGTTCTCTCCATCTGCATGGCAGGGGGCAGGAGCACAGGCAGCCTCAACTTTCCTTAAAATGCTGCTCAAAAATCAAAATGAATTAGGGACCATGGACCTCTTCACAGGATGTTAAAATCATCCTTTCACTTATGTTTTCTGTAAACTTCATAAATAGGGCAAAACAAGAATATGTTTGGCAAATCGGCTTTAGACCAACTTGTCTCTGCTGGGCATGTGTGGATCCTGGCATCAATGGAGGAAGATGGGCCTCATTTGGGGAGTGTGGGGTGGGAGTCAACATATAGCATTGCTTTCTTCCCCTGAAGGCAGCAACTCAGTCTTTGCTAAGCTCCAGCAAAGTTTTGAGCCCCATGGACTAATATGGACTCTAACCGCACCCATGAAATAACAAATGTGGCCTGCATTAGGGATTCATTTTCTTTCTGTTTACCTAAATTTATTTTTCTTTTTATGCTCTAATTGGATTTATGAAGCCAAGAGAACTCGTTTGAATTTTCTGTGCCATATTGTACTACTTTCCCTGACTAAAAAACAAAGGTTCTTTCTCAGATTGCTTTAATTTTCCCCCAGGTTCCTATTGTTTTGGAAAGTGTATGTGAGGAAGAAAAATAGATAAGCCCATATTTTATCTATGGAGGACTTTTGCAGCAAAATGTTTGGCATACAGAAAATGGTGAGGTTGTTTCTGTCTTCAAGAAATGATTATTACTTTCCTAATGAAATGTAGGATACCGATGACAAAATACTCCATTTCTATGCCAAAGCAGAATTTCACAAAATCCAAGAGATTGGTCATCCTATTCTACATGGTTTAGAACATGTTTTAGAACAAGATAAAGATGTTACCAGTCAATAAAATGCAGTGTCCATGAGTAATCAAAACATATCTGTAGAATAAGAAAATATCCAGTAAACTACCTACTTCTCACTGTACAACCCCATGAACATTGTTGCCTGAACTCAGATTCCCACTGGAAAATTTGTTACCTTTTTGTGCCCTATCCCAGACTTCTAAACTGACCTCATACTCTATCCCCAGGTAATACGGTCATATGAATATCCACACATGCACACACACACACACACACACACACACACACACACATACACACACACACACACACGCACACACACACCCCATAACATGGGTGCTATAGTGCAGCAAGCTGGTACAGACTGGTCTTTTACAAGCCCCTGGTCCCTTCTTTCTTTCTTCCCTGTCTGAGCATCACTTGGGCAGGGAAAGGCACAGATCATGCTTAGGCTGAGTACACAAGAGTATTGAGTGCAGGAACAGAAGAGTAAAAGGCCTTCTGAAGGCTCTGAACAGGGATTACGGGCCACCAACTGAGATAATGTCATCATCTCACCCACTGGTGACAGCATTTTCATGAGGTGCAAAACCTCTGGTTCCACTCTGTCTCTCTCTTTTATTTTCTTTTAATTTGACATGTGGTAATTATGAGAAATTAATAGTGGAGGAACAGTTTACAATTCTGATTCTTTGATCTTAGGCAACTGCTTTCATCTATCAGTTGGGAGGAGGCTGTCTTTGTGTACCATCCATGCCCAATTACATATTGCAGATACTAAACAATCTACTTACCTGGTTGTATGTGAAACACATTTTGCTTCCAGAAGTGAATGGGCCATTAATGATCTCGCCTACCTTCAACATAAAGAGAAAATATATTTTCATAAACTCCCACAAGTCACTCACACAGCAGTAATTTTCACAGGAGCAAAACAATAATCTCTAATCTGAGGCAAGATTCCCTCCCAATGATGTGACTGACCCAGGAGTACATCACTGAGTCAGGATGCCTTCAGCAGCAAAGCTTTCTCAGTGCAATATATGAACTTTAAATAGACGTGGTCTGGGGATAAGGCTAAGTGGTTAAAGGGCTTGCTATATAAGCAAAAAGACAGGAGTTCAGTCCCTAGATCCTAGGTAAAGTGCTGGGCAGGTGACCAACCTGCCTATAATTCCAGTTCTTGGAGGCAGAGACAAGGAATCCCTGAAAGAAGCTGGCTAATGAAGCTGTGGATTTAGAGACTCAACCTCAAAACTGTAAGCTGGGAGAATAATCAGGATGATGGCCCATCTCACGCTCAGGGCTTTACCTGCACATGAACCCACACGTACATGCACCAACACGTGAATGTGAGCTGACTTACATGCAAACATGCATGCACATGTGTGTGCTCTCCATAAACACACACACGTGAAAGAGGAAAAACAGACTTGTCCCAGTTCCCATTAAAGATCTGAATACTAAAAATTTGCAAGAGGCAAGATTCAAGTCATGCCAAAATTAAATTGCTCAAGTAATAATGTATTTATTTGTTGGGAAGTGACTATATTCTTGATCTAGTCGCATGAATGGAACTTGAGAAATCCCTAACTTCTTGTGAATTTATGTGCTTTTCATTCCACACATTAAAACATGCAGAGAATTAGAGGGATAGGTCAGTCTCCGAGGCAAAAAACAGCAGTTAGAGTAGTATACAGTGTAGTTACAGAAGTACAAAGTTACAAAGTGCAAAGACCACACCAAGTCCTTCCTAGTAAGAGGCACTGCAGTCCCCCTCCCCTTGATGGAGCAGACGTAACCCCAAGGGCTGCCTTGTTGCCACATAATGATAAGCCCGCCTTCTCTCTTCAGCCTGCTCCGACCTTTCTTAATTCCACTCCCAACAGCCCACATGCCCTAGGATCAATGAGGATTTCAGGAGCCATCTTTTGGGCCTCTCAGCAGAGAAAAATAGAAACTTATCTCCAGCCCTGTTCAATAAAAATGAGATTTACTGGAAAAGCGAAGTTCCTAAAAATATATAATTGATTGTTACAGAAAGGGTGCCTTAAGAGATAGATAAGGATGGACTAGCAATAGAATACCTACCACAGAAGATTGGTGGTGGAAGGAGACCCTATGGACATCTGTGTGGATGACAGAGCTTCTTTCTAGATAGACCCAGCCTTCCTCACTTTGGGATATGTTTTGAAATAGTGAGTGATTGCAATGTACACTTAAAAACTCCAGCACTGGAAATCCAAGTTTGTAGTAGTACGGGACTATGATAAGTAATAAGGCAATTATATTATGCACATGTCTAAAATATACATGTGCATGCATGCACATGCATGAGCGTGTGCGCACGCACACACACACACACACACACACACACACACACACACACACACACCATGATAATCACAGTATAGAACATCATTTTCTCCTCCCTATTTCATTCCCAAGTGGCTCCTGGGGTAGGCACTGTAGCAGGAATATCAAGACACATGATGTGGTCAAGTTATCAATTGCAAAGAAAAGTTAGAATGGACTCAAGAAAGACTGATCACATTTCCCTCATGAGCTGTGTCTACATGGCCTGAAAGAAAAAGAGGACTTTTGGAGCAACTGAGCTATACGGCCAGAAGGGGGTACCATGGAGAAAATAATATAAAAAAAGAAGTGAAGTTTTTTGTTTGCTTGTTTGTTTTGTTTTGTTTTTAACACAAGCTGTCAGATAATCTCCCTCTTTCATCTCTTCTTTTCACTCTCTTCCTGGAATGAGAGCAGAGTAGAAATTAGTCATAAGATGGTGCTCATTGAGGATGGACAAGAAATAAAGATTGAAATTCATCAACAACACATGTCTTCCTACAAGTACATTGCTATACTATTAAGTCACCAAAGAAGAACCAAATTATGCTACTATTTCTTTGGGAATGCACTAAGCTACAAGTATCAATTTAATGAACAGAAAAGAGTTAATTTTCTCTACTTATGAAAGGTCCAGATGCAAGCATGAGTATGTTTTGTTCTTTAAGCAGATAGAAAAGATTTATGATAAATATACCGAGTGGCCTGCCCAGTATCTTGCATATAAAACATGTCATCAACTGTTTGCAAGTAACAAAAAAGATTGATTCATAAAATCTTTTTTTTAATTATTTATTATTTATTCAATTGTGCGAGTATGCGTGTGTGCACATGTGTGTATGTATATGTGTGTGTGTAGAACCACAGACGAATTCAGGAACCACCATGGACCGCCTCCACCTCCTCCTTGTTTACTCTGCCCCGGATTCACAGGCTCCGCCCTACCAGGACCAGAAACGCAGGCTGCCCCCGCTTCCGCCCGGAGTCTATACGTGGGATCTGGGATCCGAACTCAGAACCTTCCGCCTGCAAGGCAGAGGCTTAACCCCTGAGCCACCTCTCCAGCCCCCATAAAATCATTTTAAAATAAAAATTAACACCAAGAATTTACACATCCAGAAAAGTCATAAGGAATGATGAAAGTTAAAGAAGTTCACTCTGGTAAGGACCACAGAGTGAGGTTTTGGCTGTTTGCCAATGTACATTGATGAGGCCAAGGTACTGGGTTGTCTACAGTTTGTTTTCCAGACCCATTATTGTAAAAGTACGTCTTCATGTATTAGCTTAATTTAAAATTCAGCTGTTTTGTCTCACAGCTTGGGCTCCCAATAAGTAAATCTTTTAAATGAGCAAAAGCAATGTGCCATTCTTGTGTCAGAGAGTAGGTTGTGATAAGCCTTTTGGAAATGGCTATGAAAGACAGCAGAGAGATCATGACTAGAATGGAAAAAGAGTAGACAGAGAGAAGAGGCTCACAACCAAACTTCACTCATTCTATAAGTTTCCCAGTGGAAAAGAAGAGGATCAGGAAATATCAATGCTTCTGAGTTAGAAATGCCAGTTTCTTAAAAGTTCTTTACTTTCCCTTTTCCCATCTCTAAAATGAGAACTAGAATGTCCAGTGCAAGTTTGGTTTAGAAGGATTCTGTTAAAAAGGTAAAGGAAACTGTGATATGAATGCCCATGAGATGTGAGAAGTAACCAGTAGTCACGAACTCTCTGCTCTAAAAATATCTAATGCCCAATATAGTGTAAGAAACGGACATTGAATGCAAGATAATACAGCTTCCAGCTTATTCCACTTGAGATACAGTGGAAGGCTATGGAAAAATCTCTGCCAAAGGCTTCAGAACCATTTGTTCCCTTTGACTTAGACATTTTGTTTCAAAATCCCCTGTTATGGCAATTATCAAACATATTTTTTGTTTTTTAAATATTTTTAAATTTTATTTAATGTGTGTGTTTATTAATGTGTGTGTTTCTGTGTGTCCCTGTGGGAGGACCAAGGGTGACTTCTGGAATCATCCTGGATTGCTTCTATCTTCTTTTTGCATTGCACTGGGAATTCCCAGGCTCCGCCCACCAGGGCCAGAAGTACAGACAGCTGTCCTTTCTGCCTGGCTTTTTTTTTCTCACACATTTTATTTTTTTCCTAATCATACAAGCCGAATAGGTACCCCGTCTTCTCCCTCCCTTCTCCCCTCCCCTGTCATCCCCCATTGCACTCTCCCCACTTCCCCCTTACTTTCACCCCCTCCCTCTCCTGGTACCTCCTCTTTCCTTCCTCCCTCACGTCCTCTGGAGCATCCATTTATGTAAGCACCTAACCTCCTTCTGAGTCCTTCAAGGTAATGAGGGTTCAGAACTTAGTGTCATTACCTGGGGCTCCTTCCTGGGCTCCCCTGTAGTGTGGGAACTCTATTATGACTGTTTAATCCCTTGCCTCAAAGGATCCTACTGCCTGGAGCCGTCTTCCCTGTGATCCATACTAGACTTAGGGGGGTCATTCACATGTCGGCCATTGTGCAGGTCAGGCAAAATCCAATTCTGGCTGCTGCAGCCTCAACTTGTGTGGAGTATCTTGCATATCGTTGGTCCTCCCCATCTTTAGGCTCTTACCATCCTGCTCCCCCTCTTCCTCAAGGTTCCTGAGCTTTAGGATGGGGAGAGATTTGACTGGTCTGGTTCCAAGTAAATAACAGGATCTTTGGTGTTCTGAATTATGGTTTGTTGTTGTTTTCAGTTGTCCTAGGTGGGACCGGGACCCAGGACCCAAACTCAGGACCTTCTACTTGTGAAACAGAATCTTAACCTCTGAACATCTCTCCAGCCCATCAAACACATTTTTGTAAAGATGTTAATGATATTAATTAGTAAGACTTTGTAATATTTAGAGCAATATATAAATTCCTAATCATTTAAGATTGGTGAAATAAATTTTGCTACAGTTTCATATTAGAATACTAAAAAGTCTCTAGACCTCTGGGCACTGAATTAGAAATTACTCTATAGGCAACACACTAAGTGGCCATTGCATATTTGCAAATAGTATATGTACTGCAGCCTGGTTTATGAGAAACACATGTGTAAATAGATACAGAATAAAGTCTACAATTAGTACACTCAAATAGCAAAATAATGAGATGGCCTCAGATTTAGAAGTTAATTTATTCTTCTTTTATGTTTTCTAAATAATTAATGTCTTCATCAGGAGATAATGACTTTCATAATCATTTGATAACATTAAACCTATCTCAGTTTTGAAGAATAAAATAAAAAAAATCCATAAACTCCAATCTGATCACACTTCTAATGGGTTATCTGCCCTGGTTGTATCCCGATATTCTGCTTTCTGTTCTATACCCCTGAGAATATGAAAATAAGCTCTGCTTGATATTGTTATAAGCCCCAATTTAATTTCTGAGAATCACATAACAGTAGTATTTTATATCTCAGTGTAATCTTGAAGCATAATTACCCACTCATAAACCATTATCATTATTGAGAAATGTACAGCAGTGGGTATATGCAGCTTCAGCACTTTTCCCTTCTTCTCATTTGTGAATCGCTCTCCAAGACATCTTACAGGCCCACGGGGGAGGGGAATTTCAAAGGTTTCAACCTACATGAATTTCACATCTCTCACTCAAGGACTTAATGTCTTAACTGCTTTCCTTCTCTACTTACAGTTATAAATGAATGCAAAACAGAGGTTCAGGTTTAAAAAATATATATATTCACATCCTCCCTCCAACACTAACAAATCATGTGACTTTGAACAAATTTCATAACATTTCTGAAGTCTATCTCATCGTCTTAGAAATGGGATAGTAAAATGGGTGTGTTTCTTAAGATTTGTAAAATATGATAGTACATTTAGATCCCTTGGCAGAAATTTTGACACTTAAGAGATACTTGAGAAATGTTATGTTTTGTTAGTCATTAATTGCAGCAGTTACTCAATTGCCTCTATCTAAAGATTATGACATTGTAATAAAAGAATACACAAGATCAAGAAAAGAGAAGCTATTTTTGTTTAATACAAAGAGACATTGTTATTTTTGTGTTGCTGTGAGAGAAAACCCAAAGTCAAGCAACTTAATGGAGAAAAGGAGATTTATTCAGCCTGCCATTCCAGAGTTAAGAAACAGTCATGGTGGGCTGGCAGAAGCTGTAGACAGGTTATGTCACTCAGACATCTTGCAGGCTAAGCTGCAAGAGCAGACCTCTCCCAGAAATAGGGTGGTACTAATCTACCTGAATACCTACCCGTTGTGACTACCTTCTTCCAGCAAGGTTCCACCTCCTAAAAGTGCTATGACCCTCCCAAACACATGAGACTATGGGGGATACATTTCAAACCAAGATACACATATTGGTGATAAATGAGAATTTATTTAAATGAGAATTAAAAGAGATGATTCAACACTGTTAAATTTCTTCTGCACATTCAAAGAAAATTTTAATATACAAAATCTTGATAGTCATCTTTCCTTATCATTAGAAAGAACAGCTTGCATTAAAATGTTTGCCAACAATCACAGCCTTCTATCCTCTAATGGAAATAAATCTTAGTTTCATAATAGTAGTTAAGCATGAATTAATTAAACTGTTTATTTTGGTAGACTATCCATTTCCATTCTAAACTGCATTTAAACAATTTTCCTACCCAGGTCCATACAAAGATTGCCTGTGATTATAGATAAACACAGGTTTTTTTTTACACCATACTTGAAAGGGCTCCTGAAATTTAAGCCCTGAATTCTGAATTCAAATGGAGGGTAGGGGATTTACCAAATATGTGATGAAGACTTGTGTTTTCATGTTCTTTCATTTTGGCAGGAACTCTTGTTTCAATTGAAAACATTCCTTTACCATTACAGAAACCCAGAGGGCAATCATGAGTTAAGACCTGGAAAATAACACTGAGAGAAAAGTCTGGAACAACATGTGGTTATCATTTTCAGGGCCACAGAGAGGGGAAGTGGTTTTCCACTGCTATCTAAGCAAAGGCGAACACACATGCTACATTAACAGGGAGAGCAGACAGTCAAAACACAGAAATTGTGTATCACCTTCCTCATTCATGGCTGGGGAGGTGCTGACTTGCCCTGTAGTTAGAACTGCTCCATTGAGGATCTTGAGGCCATTTCTTATTGGGGGTAACTACTTTCTATTACATTTGTTAACTCTCACAGGCATTTATAAAGATATGACCATCTGACTTGCTTATAACTTCTTTCATAAAGACAAACTTTAGTAGGCTATAGAACTTCCATGAGACCATGGTTAGAATTTCAATCAGAAATCTCTGTTGCTGAATTTTATATCTTAGTAACTAACTGTCCGAGAGAAAAAAGAAAGCATAACAGGGAAGAAAGAAAGAAAGAAAGAAAGAAAGAAAGAAAGAAAGAAAGAAAGAAAGAAAGAAAGAAAGAAAGAAAGAAAGAAAGAAAGAAAGAAAGAAAGAAAGAAAGAAAGAAAGAGAAAAGAGAGGGTCAGGAGAAAAAGAATGAGGAAAGGAAAGGAAAGGAGAGGAAAGGAGAGGAAAGGAGAGGAAAGGAGAGGAAAGGAGAGGAAAGGAGAGGAAAGGAGAGGAAAGGAGAGGAAAGGAGAGGAAAGGAGAGGAAAGAGGAAAGGAAAGAGGAAGGGAAGGGAAGAGGAAGGGAAGGGAAGAGGAAGGGAAGGGAAGGGAAGGGAAGGGAAGGGAAGGAAGGGAAGGAAGGGAAGGGAAGGGAAGGGAAAAGGAAAAAGGACGAAGGAAGGAAGGGAGAGGAGGGAAGGAAAGATAGAAGGAGAAAGAAGAGAGAAAAGAAGAAACAAGGGTAGAAAGAAAAGAAGGAAAGAAGAAGGAAGGAAGGAAGGAAGGAAAGAAGGAAGGAAGGAAGGAAGGAAGGAAGGAAGGAAGGAAGGAAGGAAGGAAGGAAGGAAGGAAGGAAGGGAGAAAAAAGAGCATTTATTTTGTTTGACAATGCCATATTGTAAATGCAGCATCAGATCAGTCTAGAGAAATCATTATTCCTTTATACCTCCTGACTACCTTTCCTAAAAGATGGTAGTCATCTTTCGTGACTTTCCTTTTAATTTCCCCTTCTTCATTCTAGAATTAATTTCTGCTCCAGCTGTGTTCAAGTAAGTAGGACAGGTATAATAACTATGTGGTAATGACAGCAATTTCCATCATAAGCCAAAGTGTCATAGTTAGGGACAGGTATCAACTTGACAGTTGAGGGTTTGAGATCTGGGCACATCTGTGGGGAATTAGTGGTTGAGTTAAGCCCAAAGCAAACCTGTAGGAGATTTTCTGGCTGGTGAGAAAGGCTCAAGTAGTGGGATTAGAACCTGGAATAAAATATAGAGCTGGTTGAGAGAGTCGACATCCTTGCATATACTTGGCCAGACATGCTGGTCTGGCAAGTAAGGATTATCCCTCTCTCAGCCATTATGTACAGATGGTGCAGCCAGTTCCCTCGGCTCTGGTGTTGGTGCATGCTGTTCTGTCAAGCTGGACTATGAATTGTAACTGTACTATCAGTAAAAAAATAACCCCCTTGTTCCTTTAAGCCATTTGATGGTCATTTATCAGCAAACATGCAGTCAAACTATAACAAAAACCTTGTTGCTAATTATGGAACACTACCATTTAACATATATAAAGCTCAGAGCCACTCTTAATCCAGAAGGGAAACTGAATTGATTTAGGAGTAAACTCTTTTGTTTTATCCATATTAGAACACAGTCTTCTAACCATATCACTACTTCACCCAGTGACATTATCTCTGTCAGATCCTGAACACCTTGTAGCCTTTCCGATACTTTTCTTACCTGAAAAATGAGAATCATATAGTTATTCCACATTAAATTTGTAGCAAAATATATAGAAACACTGTGTTTGTATTGTATTGTATGAGTGCAAACACATAGAATAAATTTTCCTAATTTATTCATTTTAATTCTCTCCATTTGTACTAGTTACTCTTTTCTGTTGCCTGTGAGAGAACACCCAAAGTTAAGCAACTTAAGGGAGAAATTGCAATTTTACTCAGCTTATGGTTCCAGAGGGGAGAAACAGTCCTTTCATGGTGGAAAAGGTATGGTAGGCTAGTCATTCTTTAAAACTTGGAGGAGGGATCCAAGGCCACCTCCCTCTTGCATATTTGATGCCTCTAAAACCAGAACCACACAGTATCTTCTCCAAGTTCTTTTATAACCTTGACTCACAACTGGTTTGGCTTCTCTGTGCTGACTGTAGGAAAAATCTCTTTCTCTCCTGAGCAGTTGTTTCAGAGGAGAAACAAACCTGTTTTTGGAATTCTGTCCTTTAGCTCTTCCCTTCCAAAAGAGTTTGCATTCTTATGGGTGGAATCCTTCTCAAGGAATTTGCCCTCAGGGAACAGCCTCTCCTATTAACCAAATTGAAAGCAGGTTGAGTCAGCTGAGTGAGGAAGATTTATTCAGTGTCCAATCAGCCAAGGGCACTATGGAGCAAAAGCGCAGATCCCTTTTCTACAGCTAGGATATCCTCCTTCTACACTGGATGGCAGAGCTTCAGACTTGCTGGCCGTTCAGCCTCAGTTCTTGCACTAGAACTGACCTGCAATGACCATCCCTAACACTGTGGGTTTGGGCCTCAGACTGAGTTACATCTGACTCTTTTGTTCTCAGCCTTCAGTCTTGGACTAAGCACACAACTGTTTTCCTGGTTTTCAAGCTTGCAGACGACAGTCAGACTTCTGAACCTTCAGAACCAAGTGTTCCAAGTCCTTTAGCAAATCCTGTTTCACAGATCTCTAAACAGCCCCAAGTCATTTAGTGGCATTGCACTTTCAGAAAAAAATACATTACACAGTTTCATTTTTTGTGAACATCATAGAGTATATTTACACAAGTCAAATAGCTACAGTGTACAACGTTGTAATCTTATGGGGACACTATCATGCATGCACTCTGCCATGACCAAAATACTGCTGTGAAACACTTGTTTATATATCCCACAGCCTGTGGAGAAACCTAACCAAAGCACACACCAAACAATACAACTTTTCTTCAATATAACACTGTCATTGGAACTGTTACTTTACAGTTAAGAAAGCTAGAGTCTTGAGCAATGGGCTCCTGAGTCAAGTTTCTTAGGTACTTAGACCCACCTACTTATTGCATTCATGGTATTTTCTTAAATTTTTTATTATTATTATTATTTTTATTTTTTTCATCTGTGCGCATGTGTGTGTGTGTGTGTGTGTGTGTGTGTCTGTGTATGTGTAGAACCACAGACGAATTCGCGAACCACCATGGACCGCCTCCACCTCCTTCTGTCCCGGGATTCACAGGCTCCGCCCTACCAGGACCAGAAGCGCAGGCCGCCCCCGCTTCCGCCTGGTGTCTATACGTGGGGTCTAGGATCCGAACTCAGGACCTTCCGCCTCCAAGGCGGAGGCTTAACCCCTGAGCCACCTCTCCAGCCCCCATTCATGGTATTTTCAAAAGATACCTATTATGGTTTCGATTGTGCATCATTATGGCTTAAATATCATTCTTAAAACGTTTCAGTTTATTATCCATCCCTACTAACTTGTTAATCATATACTCTGACATTTATAATAATTATATCCAAACACTGGTGTCAAATAACTTTCCCTATGCACATGTGAAGGACAAGTCCATTCAGCGCTGCATAATGGTCATTTAGAGGTAAACTTTGAGTAGCTTAAGGTTATATGGCCCTGAAGCCCAGTCTCCACCTTCCCCTGCTCCCAGGATTTGTATAAAATTCAGTTTTGTGCCTTGGTGAAAGCACTTCACTTTGAAGGCAGCTTTCCAATGAGTCAAAAAGATTAAACTTCTAACCACCAAAAAATGTCTAACATGGTGTGCTTGAGAGAAGGCTAAGGGTTTTCTTAGGAGACTTTTTCTGATGTCCAGGAAAAGCTTCGAGCACATTTGTTCTCTCACAGTGAAGGAACCTTCTATGAGGAAGAGCAGAGCCGAGATGGTGCAGACATCTCTCCTGTCGTTCCTTGTCATCGTTCCCATGGTTCCCGTCCTGTCTCCAGGACGCTTACATTCTGCAGATTCTTTCCCCTGGCTCTTCAAATATACATCATCTTCCAAGTGCAGAAAAAAAAATTACATTGGTATTAAAAGTCACAATTTTCCTGGAGATAAGATTCCTTGTCATATCCAAGGAGTCATTATGGGATTACTTGCCAACATTTTCAGTGGTCGTTGTCTGAAATAATATTAAATCCTATGGTATGGGTAGTTCCTCACGTGCCAAGGTGAGGTGTCACAACAAAGATTCTCACAATGGTCAAGCTCCCCCGTGAGACGAACACTTATACCCACGAGCATGGTATAAGTGAGGGTCATGAAGACCAGGATCCAAGAGAGAGAGAGAGGAGATTCTCAGGGGCAGAGGACAGCAGGTTTAAAGAAAAAGGAGGTGGTTAACTAACAATTGGCAAGAAAGCCAGGAAAATGAAGTAAGAAAGGTGTGCCAAGTATGACTAAGGAGGGAAGGGGACAGATAAGGCAACAGCTGGAAAGGGACTTTGGTCCTCAAGGGAGAGGGCGTGTTAATGCATCTTTACACGCACTGAGGTTGCAGATCCCATTGCTTTCCTGTGAAGATTTTCTCCTCCACAGACGGCTGCCATGGAAAACTAATTGTGAAGGATGTATCTAAACAGCTTCCAACGTCATTAAATTAAGGTGGAGGGGGAAACGGATCCTCTGGAGGGTAGAATGAAATTCTCGATTACTGTGAAGACTCACCCCAATCTTGTTAGTGTAGTAAATACTGTTTGTGTAGTAAACACTTCCAGAGTTCTGCAACACATTTTCAATTCAGCGCTTAAGGAAGTTTGTGTGTATAAAGGCATAGCTCAGACGCCTGAGTTCAAACCTTCACATCACTGCTTACCCACAGTGCTCTCCCTAATAGCACACTTAAATTACCTGGGTTCCAGTTTCCTCATCTGTGAAAATGAAACCATGAGCTACCTCAAAGCTCTGAGGGAGGAACAGATGAGCTCATCCGCATTAGGTGTTTGCAATAATGGTGAGCTATAATAGTTAGTCCCTCAATATTTAACTCTCATCAGCACTAGTGTGATTATTTGTACCATCCTTCCATCTTGTATTGATCACAGTTCTGTAAACAGAAGGGTTTTTAAAGTCTCATTCCAAGCCACAGTAGTGTTCCTATGCTTAAGGGGAACACAGGAAAGGGTTCCGGGAAATGCCACTGGGTCCTTGCACCTCATGGAAGAGGAGGACGCAGAGGAGAGTTTGGCATGCACATTAAAGGATGCTCTGGGGATGGGACGGGGAGGCACTGGGGGATGGGGAGGGAGGGAGGAAGGGAGGGGGGCACAGGGCGGTGGGAGGTTGGAGGGAGGGAGGGGACCGGTGTACCTGTTAAGTTTGTATGAGTGGAAATAAAAAAATATCTGAAGCTCAAGGATCATGAGTAGCATGCGAAAATTGCTATGGAAAAAAAAGCCTATGTCAAAATAAATCCAACGCACAAGAAAAAGGCAGGAAATAACTAAAGGAGGCATATGCAAAAATGAACATTAAATATACTCTTATAACAAAAATAAAATAAAATAAAGTCTCATTCCCCAAACGAGGCAAGTCCGCCTCCCCTGAGTAAATAATTAGCTCTGTGTTACATCAGAATTAAGACAAAACTCCCAGACTTTCACTGACATAGCCTGGTCATAGACAAACACCAACAAACTTTTACATCAAGGACCCAGCAAACTGTAAAATAATCTGTGACAATTTTTGTAAGAATTGAAATAAAGTTTTAAAAACGCAGCCTCAATATCTTCCACTTATCCTAACGAACCTGGGCCACATGTTGTATGAAAATCGAAGCATATCTTATTATGCTGAGATGAAAGAAGAAAAATAGCAACAGAAATTGAAAGGAAGAAATGCTGATGAGCAGAAAATGTGCAACCTCGTGGCATTCACAAATCTGAAGTTGTGTAAGGCATTGGGAGAGCTCTGCCCTGACTCCCAGAAGAACAGCACACAAATACTTGGTTTTGTGTAAGAAATGTTCGATAAGGGGGTTTATATGATTCCCACTTCACAGAAGAACTTCAGGACAGCCAGTCAGTCACCTTTGAAATGCAGCACTTGACATCAGGCCTTGTAGAAAACTAACTTGTGTTACATGCTGGCTTCTTGAATTGCATGGAAAGGTAAATTAAAGAACTGAAAATAATCTAAACTCTTTTGAACACTGACAAGAGTATACAATCCATCATAGTACAGATGTTGAAGTGGAAAAAATTTCAAAGATTCATAATCTATAATTAATGGAGGAGATGATTTTAAGGAGATGAGACAAAAGCAGCTATATTAAACATTGGGATATATCGAAGAACTGAATTTTGGGGATAGACATGTTTTTCATTCTAGCATAACCCTGTCTAAAATAAGACAGGGTCAATTTAGTTTTCCATAAAGAAAATTGCAAAATCCACGAGGGGGATGAAGAAGGCAAGGGAACAACTCTCATGTGAAGTGAGGCCCAAAGCAAAATTCAGTGAAAGATCACTCATTCCTAAATGCCGACCTCTCATTCCAAGAATTCGCATTTTATTGAGGCACACTATTTGTTCACCATACGGGGTACACATAGTAACTTGATATTTTTATACAATGTGTAATGATCAAATCAGAGGAATACGTATCTCCATCTCTCCAAACATTTACCATTTTTTATGTTGGGAATTTCACCCACTTTAGTTAGTTGTCTGTTCATCTCTTGATGGGCGTCTAGGTTGATGCTGTGTTTTAGCTATTGTAATATTGTTACTATAATAATATCTGTTCAGTTTAAATGACTTCATCTCCTTTGGAATTACAGTGGTGGAATTTCTTGATCATAAGATTTGAGGAATCTCCATCCTATTTTCTACAATGGCCGTATTAATTAACGCCAACACTCACAATGCCCAGGAGTTCTTCCTTTTCTGCGTCCATATTAGCATCTGTTATTTTTTTTGTTTTTGTTTTTCTTGTGTAAATGTATGGGATGTACATGCACGTGGGTATGCATGTTTTCATGTGTGTAAACAGGCGCACATGCATGTGAGCTCACATATGTATGGAAGCCTAAGGCTGATGTCCGGAATCACCCTCAATCGCTCTTCTGCCTTATTCTTTTGAGACATGAACTCTGATCAAACAGAGGCAGCTAATATGACTGGTGTGACTAGCTAGCTTGCTGCGAGGATTCAGATTCTGCCTTCTGAGATTGGAATTACAGATGGGCTGCCATACTCATCCATCGTTTTACTGGGTTCTGGGGTTGTGAAATTTTTCTTGCTTGCGCAGCAAGTGCTTCAATGACTGAGTCCGCTCCATACCTCCCCACTTTTATATTTTTGATGACAGCTGTTACAACTGGCTCAATTCATTACAACTCTGGTTTGCATTTCCTGGATTATTAACAACACTGAATTTTTCATATTCTCATTCATTTGCATGTCTTCTTTTTCTTTTCTCTCTTCTCGTTCTTTCTTAATAGTCTTTGACAGTTGTGTACATGAATACAATAAGTTTATATAGTTTTCGTCTCTTACATCTGATCTCATCCCCCTCCTTGTTCCACTGCAAACCTTCCCAACCAGTCTCCCACTTTCATGTCTTTTTGCATGTTGATCCACTGAATTTCATCTGTGTCACTTGTACTGGTTGACATGTACCTGGGTACTGTCTGGAGCATAGATGATGTACCAATGGTAATACTAGGAGGAGAGTAGTTTGCTTTCCCTCATGCAGCATTCACTGTGGGGGGTCTCTTGAGTTCTGTCCCCTTCCATGTACTGTTGCACTGCTAAAAGGCCAAATCTTTTGTTAGCCTTCTAGAAGTAAGTAAAGCCATAGTGAGTTCATGGGCACACCAGTCCTGCCACACCAGAGATTCTACATTCTTACCACCTCCTTTTCTGCAATGTTCACCAAGCCTTGGGGTGATGGGAGGGGGGTGGGGAGGAGGAGGCTAGTGCTGGTGCTGATGGGTGTGGTGACGGTGGTGGCTGTTTAGATGTCCTGTTGAGGACCGAGCAGTCCACGGTTCCTGATTCTCTCACCTTGACAAGTTGTGGGTCTCATACTAAACATCTTTTTTTTTCATGGAGAATTTTTCATATACAAAGAAAATGGGGTTTGTGTCCTTGTCCCAAACCCCTCTCCACTCATTCCTTCCTCTCCCATCCTCCCCTCCTCTCTACAATGTCCCATCCACTTTTCTGTTCCTCTATATGTGTGGATCACAGGTCACCCTTTGAGGTAGCGGTGTTGGTAACAGAGTCAGATATATGTCACCGTATATGTGACTCTTCAGTGGACAAAGTCACAAGAGGGGAGAATCCTCTTTCATTGCCCCTTACCTGCTCCAGAGACACTTTCTGAGTGCAGTTTTCCTCCTGATATCCTCACTAGTTCTTGGGGTAACTAGGGTCTTCTCTACAGGTTTTTGGTCTGGCTTACAGTACCAGACATGAGTTCCCTGCTGAAAAGTGGGCCTTAAATCCAATCAAAAAGCAGTTGGTATCTCCATAAAATTCATGCCACTGTTGCATTAATGGTCTGACACCTTGTGCCTGTGTGGTTGTTATTGTAGCTTGCAGCATTCAGCTGGCTGAGATTTTTTTTAATTTTTTTATCCTCCAGCAGCCTGCATAGAACCTTCTGATATCGTGGAAGCTGGACAATTCCGGCTTGTTTTCTCCATGTCCTATGATCAAAAGTGTCGTGCCTTTAACAACAGGATCTTGCTATCGTTCAAGAAAGAAGCCAAGATCAATGGCAAGAGAGCATATTGTTGGCGAGGAAGTGTCCTTAAGACCTCTCTGATTAACAACTCATTAGGAGGCATCATACACTTGGTACTGAAAACTTTAACTGTGGCTTCTGATAGGGGGATTTCAAAGCATTTTCTTTAAGTGTTATTTGACATATCTATCTATCTATCTATCTATCTGTCTGTCTGTCTATCTATTTATTTATTGCGTGAGTGTATATGCGTATGTGTGTATCAGAGGGCACTGCATAGATCTGTGGGGGGGGGAGAGTAATTTGGGGAGTTATCCGGAATTGTTCTACCTCCTTTTTGCTTCACTCTGGAGTTTCCCAGGCTCTGCCTTTCACATCCCAAAGTGTCAGCTATTCCTCATTTCTCCCCCACATTTTTACACAGGATCTCCTGGATCTGAACTCAAATCCTTCTGTGTTCAAAGCAGAAGTTTGATGCTTGAGCCATCTCTCCAGCCTTGACCCATTTTTTAAATTGGATGGTTTTGGTGTTTAATTCTTTAAGTCCCTTTTCCAGATACATCTTAGTAGAAAAATGACTTAAAAAAAATTAGGTTGTTTCTTAATTATGTTGTTTTGTTTCCTTTTCTGCATGGAAGCCTCATAGTTTGATATACTTCCATTTGTCTACTCTTTCTTTCTTCCCTCTGTTTTTTGAAAAAGTTGTTACCTAGAGAAATGTCTTGAAGTACCATAGTTTCAGATTTTACATTTAGATATTTGATTGATTTTTGAGTTGACTGTTGTATTCAGGGAAGAAATTTAGTTTTATTTATCTGTGCATTATATCCAATTTTGTCAGCACTTATGGACAAGACTGTCCCACTTTGTCTTCTTTGTGTCTTTATCAAAAATCAATGGACTTGGGGACTGTGAAATGGCTCAGTGTATAAGACTCACAAACCCGATGGACTGAGTTTGATCACCAGAAGCCCACATGGTGGAAGGAGAGAACTGGATTTCCAAAGTTGTCTTCTGGACTCCACAAATGTACCATGAAATGGATATGTTTACCTCCCACTTCAAACAAACAAATAAATAAAATATTTTTAAAATCAGTGGATTGTATAGCATGGACTCACGGCTGAGATCTTTTTATCTGTGTATCTACTATTGTGCCAGAATCATTCTGTTTTGGTTACTATAGCTTTGCAGTATGTGTTCAAGACAGATATTGTGATACCTACAATTTTTCCTTTTCTTTAGGATTGTTTGGGTATTCTGAGCCTTTTTTGATTCTATATGAATTTCAAACATCTTTTCTATTTCTGTGAAAAAAATGATTGGTATTTCATTGGGAATTGGGCAATAGGTACCCAAACATTTTTAATTCTTCTGATCCCTGAACACAGAATCTCTTTTCATTTCTTTGCAGCCATTATAATTTCTTTCAACATTGTTTTAAGATTTCCCTTATAGATATATTTCACTTGCCAGTGTAAATTTTTTTTTCCCGAAGGACTGTTTTCTTAACGTCTTTTCAGCAAGTTCATCATTGGAATATAGAATGATAATTTTTCTCTTGGTACTGCATCCTGCAATTTATTCATAAGTTCTAAGTCCTCCTGGGTAGAAGGAAAAGAAATCAAGAGGAAACTGTGGTACATTTATACAATGGAGTACTACTCAGCCATCAAAAATGATGAATTACTGGAATTTGCAGGGAAATGGATGTCATTAGAAACAATTATATTAAGTGAAGTATCTCAGACCCAGAAAATTAAGCGCCGTATGTACTCCCTAATAGGTGGCTCCTAGTACCAAACCCACCCAGCTCACCTAGAGACACTCATAGAAAAATCTCTGCAATACAGTAATTGCAAGGATTATGAACAGGAGGGATGGCGTAGGAGGGCCACACCAGAAACAAGGAGAGAGGGGACCATGTTACAGCAGAGAAAATAGGCCTCGATCAAGGACTCAAATAAGTAATGAGACATCTGATTAAGTTCACAGACTTTCGTTCCTGATCATTTACTACTGAGGGGGTATGATCTCACCAGAAGAGGAGTGCATATAGTCTGGCAGATAAAAAGTAACCATTGTGCAAATGGATGATAGACCCCTCCCTCACTGTGGTTTCCCACTTTTATTACATCTACCTTTGAATGTGCTTTTATCACAAGACTCTAGTTTAACAGCTTTTTGTCTCTGGCCAGGGGGTGACATACAATGCCCACCAGGATGGAGTGAAAGGCATTGCAGGAGCAGCAAAACTGCAAAAGAAAATCAACAAACCACTATCCAGAACTTCAGAGACTCTATATCAACCACCTAGAACTAGGCCAGCCTAATCTCTCCCCCATCCTGAAGCTCAGGGACATTTGCAGAAGAGGGGGCGGTAAGAGTGTAAGAGCAAAAGGATGGGAGGAGCAATGATATGCAAGATACTCCATACAAGTTAGGGCTGAAGCAATCATAATTGGACTTTACATGCCCTGTGCATTGTTCAACACACTATTGACCTCACAAAGTCTAGCATCTGCTAAAGGCACCAAGATCCTTGGAAGCAAGGGATTGGCAGCCACAGCAGTGTTCCTATACCTAAGAGGAACACAGGAAAGGGTTCAGGGAAAGGCCACTGGGTCCTTGTACGTCATTGGAGAGGAGGGCCCAGAGGAAAATCAGGCATGCACAAGAAAGGACTCTTTGGGAATTGGGGCGGGAGGCACTGGGGGATGGGGAAGGAGGGGAGGAGGGGGAGCAGAGGGTGGGGGGGGGAGGAGGGAGGGAGGGAACTGGTGTACCTATTAAATTTGTATGAGCTGAAATAATAATGAAAAATGTATTAATAAAAAAAAGTGGGAGGAATTTTGATTAAAAAAATTGGGATTGAAGGAAACATGCAGTGAAGTAACTACCAAACGTCTCAGGGAAGTTTTGTGATGTTTAGCTGACAACAGCTACTTGTGGCTTAAAGTAAGAGAGTCCAGTGCCCATCCAACAAAGGAAGATATCAGAGTTTTGACCAACTGCAGTCACCTTCATTAAAGATCAGTTTAATTCAGACTCAGGAAAGGTCATCTCTCTAGAAGCACTGCTCTTTCCCTAGAGTAGTGGTAATTCTATTTAGCTTGAGAAAATCCAGCAACACAAGGAACTACTAACAAAAATCAAGAAGGAAAAAATGTTAAAATAATACCAGTTTGTCTCCTATGATAGCAAGCTTGTGCCAGCTAGCACAAAGATGAGCAATAATATCTAAAGTAAAAATGTATTAAAATTAGCAAAAATTATTATATAGTTATATTTCAAACAGGAATAACTAATACATACAAAGAAGCGAAGAGAAATAGATGTCAGAAATTCTACAGTTGTCAGACTCATTATACTTAAAAACCAATCATCATCATATTTAAGAGTGTTACGGGAAAATCCAGACATGAGTGAACATATAAAATCTTGGAAGGTCAGGCAAGAAGGTCAGTGGGTAAAGGCTCTTCCGTGCAGTTCTCACAGACTTATTTGTACTCTGAAGAATGGTGGAAGAGAACTGACTACAAAAAGTTATCCTCTGACTTCCACACATACACCATTGCTTGTATATAAAACAAAGTCCAAAAAAATTTTTTAAAGAAATCTCAGCAGAGAAATGAAAAATCTTAAAATTGAAAAACATAATATTTGAAGTGATCATTTTACATGGTCTTAATAAAAGATTAGATACTGCTAACCCAGATTACTTTATCCAGAAAAATTATCTGTCCTAATTGATCCCAAAGGAAAAAACTTTTAATAACAAACACAAACTAAAGAAATTCATGACCACCAGCACTATGGAAGATATTAAAAAGATAAACACAGCCAAGCATACTTGAACAATAGTAAAGCAAATTATGAAAGATAAGAAAATGCAAAAACTGTAAGATTAACAAAATTTCAGGAATATGTACCTTTGATTTTTAATGATCTCAGTTCCCTAATCAAAAGATACAATTATCAGATTGAATTAAAGAATATGATTGATCTCTTTTCTTCCTCCAAAAACATGCCTCACTCTCAAAAACAAGCATACTTTCAGATGAAAAGGTGGAGAAGGGAACTGCAAGAAAATGAAATTAGAAAACTAGCAGTTGTCGTTGTCCTATTATCTAAAAGAATAAACTTTAACCCAAAATAATTGAGAAGAGATAAAGAAGTTCACTTCATATTCATTAACAGAAAAGTCTATCAAGATGATATCATAATTCTAAATACATGCACACTCAAAACTGTTACACTTAATTTCACAAAAGAAGGCTATTAGATAAAAAGACACAGATTAACACAAACACTACAATAGTGAAAAACTTGATTAACCCCACTTTCTCAAATATTCTGAGTTAAGGTATTTATTTATGAAGTTGTGTATGTGCCAATATTTGATACATATTTGTTGAGAACTGTGATATCTTCTTGATAAATTTTTCCCATAAGCAAATATATAGTACTTTTTTAATTCTTAAAGATATATTTGAGGGGGCTGGAGAGGTGGCTCAGGGGTTAAGCCTCTGCCTTGCAGGAGGAAGGTCCTGAGTTCGGATCCTAGACCCCACGTATAGACGCCAGGCAGAAGCAGGGGCGGCCTGTGCTTCTGGTCCTGGTAGGGCGGAGCCTGTGAATCCCGGGACAGAGTAAACAAGGAGGAGGTGGAGGCGTCCATAGTGGTTCCCGAATTCGTCCGTGGTTCTACACACACATACATGCATACACACATACGCACACATGCATATGCGCACAATTGAATAAATAATAAAAAATAAAAAAGATATATTTGAGATATATTTGAGTTAAACGACATTATAGATCAAACGGTCTTAAAGAACATCTATAAAGCATTCAATCCATTCATTGAGAAATACAAATTCTTTTCAGAAGAGATAGACAAAAAAGTCTCAACAAATGTGGGGAAGTTGCCATAATTAACTTTTATTTTTTCAACAGCTGTAAACTAAACCAATATATCAATAGCAAGAGAAACTACAAAGCCTAAGTGAATACCTAGAGATTAGATAGCATTTCATTTTCATTAATAAAATGGAAATGAAAAATAATATAATCAATGAAACAAAGTATTTTGTTTTAAAGACAAACATGATTGATATGCCCTTATCTAAACCAAACATCAAGAAATTTAAAAATTCCTAAAGTTAAATGATGATGAAAATACAACATGCAAAAAGCTATACAATCAAAGAAATTTTTTTATTATTTATTTAATTGTGCGTGTATGCATGTGTGTATGTAGAACCACGGACGAATTTGGGAACCACCATGGACCGCCTCCACCTCCTCCTTGTTTACTCTGCCCGGGGATTCACAGGCTTCGTCCTACCAGGACCAGAAACACAGGCCGCCCCTGCTTCCTCCTGGCGTCTATACGTGGAGTCTAGGATCTGAACTCAGGACCTTCCGCCTGCAAGGCAGAGGCTTAACTCCTGAGCCACCTCTCCAGCCCCAATCAAAGGAATCTTAAGAGGAGAACTTTATAGTTACAATTGTCTACATTGAAACATCAACAATATCTCAAATAAATAATCATCCTCTTATCCAAACTAAACAGAAGAAGCACATCACAAAATTTACAGATGAAAATGGAGATATGACAACAGATAGAAACTCTTTTTATGAAGGCAATATTATGCTGAATTGAAAACTAGGTAAGACACAATCAAAAAGGTAAATTATAAGCCAATATCTATGATGAACACAGATTCAAAATCTCTCAATAAAATTCTTGCAAACTGAATTAAGAAGTACATCAAAAAGATCATTCACCATGATCCAGCTGGCTTCATCACAGTCTTGCAGATAGTTCGACAAACAAAATACAATAAATATAATACAGCATGCAAAAGTACTCAAAAACAGAAATCATCTGATCATCTCAATAGATGCAGGAAAGACTTTTTGACAAAATCCAACTGTCATTATGATAAAAAGTCTTAAAGAGATTAGAACAAAAATGCATTGCAATATAATGAAGGATATATGTATCCTATAACCAACATTATGCTAAATGTTAAATGTTTGCTATCAGAAATATGATATAGATGTCCTTTTTTCTACAATTATTCAATGTGGTGCTTCAGTAATTCCTCACTAGAGCATTAAGACAGGAAGAAGTCAAAGTATTTGTAGATGATATATGTGGATACCTTTTAACTTTAAGAAATTCTACTTGTCTTGTGTCAGCATTACTTCCTGAGTGATTGTATTCCTTTTCAGCAAGTCTTTGCCTGTCTCTATACACTGAAGTTTTTCCTGTATTTTGTTTTGTAATGATTTCAGAATTTCAAGTCTTACATTTAAGGCTGATCTTTTAGGGTTAAAGATAGGTCTTTTTCATGTGTCTACTGAATTATCCCAGCTTCATTTGTTGAAGAGGCTGTTTTTTCTTCAGTGTGTATTCAAGGCAACATTCAATTCTGTAGATGTCTGCTAAGTCCATTTGATTTGTAGGTCACTTAGCATTTTGTTGTTGGTGGTGGTAGTGGTGGTACAACTTCTCTACAGGGTACTGAAGTCCCCCTGCTGTTATTGTGTTAAGGTTAGTCTGTGTCATACATGTAAAGATATTTATTTATGAAATTGTGTGTGTGCCAATATTTGATACATGTTTGTTGTGATATCTTCTTGATAGATTTTTCTGATAAGCAAATATATAGTACTTGTTTTTAATCCTTAGTAATTTTAAATTGAAGTCCATTTTGACAGAGGTTACTTTCTGATTCCATTAGCTTGGATTATCTTTTTTCATCCTTTTACTCTAAAGCTATTTGCTTATGCGTTTCAGTGAAGTAGATGGATATTGTGTTTTAATTCAATCTATTGGCTCATCTTTTGATTAGGAAATTAGACCACTAATATTCATTGTTACTATTAAAAGATATGTATTCTTTCATCATTTTGAGTTTTTTGTATGGTTTGTACTTCCTAATCCTCTTTGTTCATTCAGTGCTACAATATAATTTATTCATTCCTATGGACTCATGGATATGTTTATCTTTCTCTTCTGTGTGGAGAATTCCTTTCACTACCTTCTGCAATACTTGTAGAGTACCATGAATCCCTTTAGTTTGTATTTATCATGGTAAGTTTTTCCTTCTTTTGATTAGAAATGATAGCTTTGCTGAATATAGTAATCTAGATTAGCCATTATTGTCTTTCAGAATTTTAAATACATCATTTCATGTCTTCCTTGCTTTTAAAGTTTCTGTTCATTCATATTTGACCTTGTTCTGATGGGCCTGTCCTTACATTGACTTGGTATTTCTTGAGGTTTTAATATGCTTATTTTGTTTGACACATTTAGTATGTGTGGTGGTTCACTGACAGGTGTTCTCTAGATTCAGGTTAACCTCTGGACATACCTGAGAGGAACTGTTTTAATTGTGTAATTGGTGCGGGAAGACCCAGCCCATGACAGGCGAGACCATGGGCAGGTAGTCTGAGACTGTATAAATATGGAAAGAGCTAGCTGAGCAATGGCAGGCAAGCAAGTCATCAAGCATGCAATTACCTGTTGCTTTCTGTTCTTAACTGTGATGTGAGTAGTTTCCTTGGTTCCATCTGCTGTGACTCCTATGACATGATGGGCTGTAACCCGAAATTGTGAACTAGAATACAGCCCTTCTTCCTGCATGTTGCTTGGATCAGATGTGTTTGTCGTAGTAGTGTATAATGGCCCTAAAACAGTGCTTTAACTATGTGTGGGAAAGGTTCTTTTTTGCCCTTGCTTGCTTGGTATTTTAAATGCCTTTTGTACCTTTTGGGGCATTTCTTTCCTTATATTTTGGAAATTTTCTGCTATGACCTTATAGAAAATATTTCCTATGACTGTGACAAGAAATTCCTCTCCTTCTATGCTTATGATTCATAGATTTAGTCTTTTCCTAGTGTCTGTTGAAGTTTTTCTTCATGTGGCTGATAAATGCACAACCAATCTGCTTAGGGAAACAAAGGATTTCCTTCTTTCTTAGATTCTGCCTTCAGTTTGCAATTCGGTCTGATAGGAGAGGTCATACCAATACAGCAACTGGCCACAATTCATCCACAGGGATTGTTGAGAGAGAAAATTCCACTTGCCAGACTGCAAATCTGTCAAAAATGCTGAAGAATGCCAGCTTACTGAACCAGCTCTCTCCATCTCACCTACCTGTTCACGGGGTGGTCCCACATACATGGTCCTCCCACACTGATTCATCTCTTACAGGCTTGTTTAGGGCTTGCCTTAATTACAAATTCTTCACAAATGTTGCCAAAGGCATTGTCCTTAACTGTTAAGTTGATATCCATACCTAACTGACAGCGTCTTACAGATCTTGCATGTTCTTTTGAATTTTCTTACTAATTTATTTTTGTCATTGTCTGAATATTCTCATTCATCTCCCTGGTCTTCGGGCCCTGATATTGTGCACTCTACTTATTACATTGCATTGGTGAGATCTTATTTGCGTGGGTTGAATTTTTCATTTCTAATATTTAATGTTTTTGCTTAATATTTCTATCTCTTTTTTAATTTCACTTTTATATCTGTCAACTTCCTTTTTCCACTAGCTGTTTGTTTGTGTTTTCTTTAAATTCATTCAGGAGTTAATTTATATTCTCTTTTATTTGTTTAAATAAATATAATTAATCATGAATTTCTTGTCTGGAATTTCATCAAAGCATATCATACAAAGTCATTAATAGGGTAATACTAATATTTGGAGGGGTTATAATACCTTGGATTTTCATGCTTCTTGTGTATTGGTAGTTACACATCTGGGATTAGGATCATTATCAGGGTCTTTTAAAATAATGTTTATTCTTTCTGTGGAAGTGTTTTCAATCTTCAAGTAGGACTAGGTTGTAGTTAGACTGAGGTACCACTTCTGTCAACTAAATTGGAGTTGTAACTCAGTGATTAGACCCTAATAGCATATGCTTGGAGCACTGGAACCAACACATAATACTAATAAATGAACAAAAAAAGAAAGATATATAACATCCCAATCGAACTCAATAATTACATTCCATTCCAATTCACATTTTAATTTTTTTTGAGTCAGAGTCTCACGTAGCCCAAACTGACCTTGAATTCAGTATGTAGCTAAGGATGAGCTTGAATTCCTGATCTTATTGCCTTCTTCTCTCCAACACTGGGACTATAAGCATGCACCACCATGTATTTTTTTTATTTTGAGTTTTTAACATCCAATTTGTATCTTCAATATGTTAGCGCATTGATGCACTTATTGTAGCCATTTTATTTCTGAATAATATTCCATATGTAAATAACTTATATACCATGCTTACAATATTAGAGCATCCTGAATTTTATGTGCACTCTTGCTCATGAGCTCTGTACGGTTCTGTTTCCATCTTTCCCACTAATGTCTCCTCATATTCAGATTGAAGAAAACTCTTTCCTTTTTCTTTTTCTTTTTTTTTTCTTTCCTTCCTTCCTTCCTTCCTTCCTTCCTTCCTTCCTTCCTTCCTTCCTTCCTTCCTTCTTTCTTTCTTTCTTTCTTTCTTTCTTTCTTTCTTTCTTTCTTTCTTTCTTTCTTTCTTTCAGAAAACTCTTCAGCATTTCTTACTGGTCAGGTCCCGTGAAGATGTATTTCTCCTATTTCTTTATGTGTGGCAATTTTTCTTTCCTTCAATTCTAAAGAGAGGCTTTGCTAAATACAGGCTTCAGAGTTGCAGGTCTTTTTATTTAATAGTGGTAACATCTCATTCTGCTCTGCTTATTCTGTCCACTTTGCAGAGTTTCCTCTCTTTGGTCACTGTCAGGCAACATGAGATAACTTTATGTGTTATTTATTTTTCTTACAGTGTTGAGAATCTGCTTTCTAACTTTTTTGTGTGTATATGTTACAAGTTGGGCATTTTGAATGTTATACCTGTGGAAGCCAAAGGGTGACTTCAGGAAGCATCCTGGGTTGCTCTACTTCCTTATTGCTTTGCTCTGAGATTTCCTAGACTCCACCTTCTGGGGCCAGAAGTTCAGGCCACAGCCATTTCCACCTGATGTTTTATGTAGGATCTGTGGATCTGAACTCAAGTCCTTTTGCCATTTCCCCAGTCCTCTCTTTAATTTTGAAAGTTTAATTTTCTATGTTTTGGAATGAGCTTTATTATGTTTTCTCTGGTTATTTTTGACCCTCCTATATCTAGATATTTGTATCCTTCCACTTTAGTTTTTTTTTTCTATCCCTTTAGCATCTTTGTTATCAAAAATAACCTAAATACTTTACCTTTTAATTCCCAATCTAAAGTCTACTGGCAGTGGTGTGTGTGGGGGGAATAAGGGGTGGGAGGAGGGATCAAGAACCATTAAAATCTTCCAGTGTTAGTTTTCACCAGTGTGACACTAAGTTGTAAGGAAAGTTCCGTCTTACACCCCAAAAGATAGAGTCTCATTCCTAACTGTGCTACCTGAGTTTAAGAGGGACTAGTAGAAGTCAAACCTTAGCCTCTGCTCAGCTTATTCCAGAAGTTCCATCTATGGGTACCAGCCTTGGGAAGGAACCATGCAGCTCTGCCTGGTTTCATCAGGACAAGCCCAGAACTGGGTTTCAAGTTGAATCCTACAGTGAATCCCCTCCCCAGAGGAGGCTTCTCTCTGCATGCACCATGCTACTTGGGGCTGGAGGAGGAACGTGGTGGGAAAACTTTTTCTTCCTGACTTCTTCATTGTAATTTTTCTAATACTAAAGCTTGACACCTGTGGCTTCTCACCTGGTGCACTTAGCTCTTGTACAGATAGTTGGGTACATGAATAGCTGTTCAAATTGTTGTCTCTGTGGAGAGATGATCTCATTAGAGAGGCTTACAAGCCATCATCTTGTTCTGCTCTGCAAACCTCTGTTACCTTGGCTGAGCAAGGATTCCCAACACCTGTGTTGCCCAAATAGTACATTTTGTAAGTTTTATTTCCTTTTTGCTTACATTTACTTCTTCCATGTGCTGGGAATTACTTCTTCAAACTGTGTAACAAGTTTCCCACTGTGCATTTCTCCAGGTCAGATGTGCCAACATTTCTTAAGTAACACTTTTGCTGTTGAGTTCTAATTTCACCTTTGTCAACATTAAATTCTTGTATGTAGTAGAATTGTTTTCCACTGATTTAATTTACTCCTTTATCAGTGCCACCAGGCTATGATATATTTTGCTTTATTTAAAATAGCTTTCTTATTCATTTTATTTTCTTTAAATCATTCTATTTCTCATTTTATTAACATCTTGGATATTTTTTCAAATGTATTTCTTTATATGAGCTTTAAGATTATTTTATTCAGTTTTTACAATCTTCTGTGACTTTAACTGGAATTACTTTGCATTTATAGACTGATTTGGTAAATTCTGAATTGGGAGAAATATTGAGGATTCATCCAAGAATGCGATATATTTTTCCATTTGCTTTATCTTTTCATATACCATACAATGGAATTTTTCACTTCCTTCTTAAATTGTATCTTGCTTATTTCTAGGTATCATATGATTGTGAAAGGAATTTGTAGTCCTATTTTCTTTTAACTGTTTATAAATTTTATTTTAAAAAAAGATTTGCAAATATATGTTGATTTTTTATCTTGACAAAGAAGGCATGTGCAAACCTCACCTTTCAAGTAGAGGTCAGAGGATAACTTTTGGAAGTTAGTTCTCTCCTTCTACCATGTAAACTCTGGGAACTGAAGTCCAGATTTCTGTTCAGGTATCTTCACCCATTGAGCCACGTCTCCAGCCCCCAATACATATCTCATGTCCCCAGAAATGTGAGGAGGAATGGGCTGGCCTAGAGAAGCAAGTCTGAGTCAACAAGTCATTGCTTAGGGTAACTGGGGCCAGAGCCATTTTCCTCTCAATCTCTGACTCCATATCCAATGAGTCTCTGATTTGGATACCTACTTTGCAGCTCTTTTTTTGCTGTTTTTTGACTGAGTTCTAACTGCCTTACATTTCGGTGTCAGTCTATACCCATCCTGCATTTTCAAGTGGGATTTGGAACCCTGGCTGACTTTGGAACCCAGCCTCCATGGCCTTTTAGCTCTCCAGCATGGCTGAGGTTCAGGAGTCCTTCGGTCTCCAGGGTCTTCAGCAACTGACTGTGACTGCTTCAAGACTTTCCAAAGATCCTTTGTTCTTCAGCACAAGACTTGGATTGCCGAGATATTCAATTCCAGAACTGAGCAGCTACTGGCAGGTACTGTTGGACCATTTTCATTTTATCTTGTAAATTAATCTAATAAATCCCTTATAGACTTGTGTACATATTTATATATAATATATGTTAAAATAATATGTATATAATATCTATCTCCTTTCTATTGGTTCTGTTCCTCTGGAAAACCCTAACTAGTACAAGTAATATAAAACAACAAATCTTGGGTTGGTGGGATGGATTAGCAGGTAAAAACACTTATCATGTAAGTCCGATGATTTGAGTTCAATCCCTGAAACTCAAAAAAAGGTTATCTCCACTGCAAAAGGTGTCTTCTGACCTGCACTCATGTATCATAGCACTTATACACTCACACATCATACAAACATGCATAATAGATATTACTGTGGAGTAAGACATTTTCACACGTTAGTGTGAGTGTGTGTGTGTAACATGTGCATGTGTGTGGTGTGAGCAACTGTGTACCCAAATGTATATTTGTGTGTATATGTATGCACATATATGCATGTGTGTCTGTGTGTGTTTTTTATGTGTTTGCATGTATATATATGCATGTATGTGTACATACATTTGTGTATATGCCTGTGAATGTTTGTGTGTCAGCATATGTGCATAAGCATGTGTGTGGTGGGCCTGTGTCTGTGAATGTGTATCTCTGTATATGTATATGTGTGTATTATATAGATATGTGTGCGTGTTCACCTCTTTTGTTTGTGTGTGTGTGTGTGTGTATGTGTGTGCACATATGTGTGTGTATGCACGTGTATGCGTGTTTCCTTTACATGACTGGAGCTGATAGGCACCAGCAGTTGGGCCGTTTGCCTGTCCACTTTCAGACCTTCCGTCCAGCTTCCTGTGGCCGACTCCGCTCAGGTGGTATGGAATGGGACAGGTGACTCCCCGGGTCACACACATTCGGGACCCACTGTTAGTCTCCACAGTCACTAAGTCCAGCAGCATGAGCAAAGGTAACTGAAGTGCTATGGGGGTGGTGGCGGCCACCTCAGCCCTGCAGACTGCATAGAGCCCACGGAGCTGGCACCGTTCACTTGCTCCCTCTGCGATAGGGGCTGTGGTTGTGACAGTGGAAGCCGCTCTAGGAGACTCGCTCGACTGTCCTGGCCACCACTGGAGCTACTGAAGACTCCCTTCAGTCATGGCTCCTTCAGACACCTGGGAATAGCTGGCCCTGCCCACAGCTGCTCCCCGTGTCCCACCCATCGTGCACGTGTCCTCCAGCAGGTTAGGAAGGCGCCCCTAACCATCCGTGGTGGCTGCAGTAGGCCCACCCAGCAGGCCTGAGACACAGAAGTGAGCGAGCAGAGTGAGCTGTGTGTACATGTGGTTGTCTACACAAATCACCCTCCTTAACTTCCTGGGTCTGTCCGGAAAACTTCCCTCCTCTGCATTGCCCACCTGGGCTGCAGGGCATGAACAATCTGTCATGCAAGCAGAACAAGATAAGCTGGTCGCAGGAAGAACAAGCAAATCCTAGGGCTGCTGCCTCTGACACAAGAGCAAGTCGAGGTCTGGAGGGATGCCTGAAGCAGAGATGTAGATAGCAGAGCCAGGGGAGTCCACGGATGGGGCAAGAAGGGAGAGGCTGCCAAAAACGGAGAGTTGAAAGTGCCGGGAGTAGAGAGGTATGAAGGCCGAAGGATGGAGGAAGAGCTGTAGCATAAAATCTCCATAAACCCCCTAATTTGGAAGAGCTGTGGAGTGTCATTGCAAGTCGAGCAGCCACCAAGGCTGGCTGACGCTGATGGAACTGTTAGCACAAGCTGCTGGGTGCTGGCCACCAGCGCACTGAGCTCAGGGCTCCAGCGCTGAGCAACAGCGTTCATTGCTCACTCTCTGACACTAGGAGCTGCACTTTGCTTTTTAGAGATTTCCTTTTAAACAGAGCAAAGAACCATGGTAACAGAAGTTTTCATGTTCTCTTCTTGGCCCTAGTGTCTAGTGTGCAAAGACACACTTTAGCCTTCCTGTCCTCTCCTGCTTACACCCTAAAGAGACCCAGTGCCCACGGATGGACCTTGACTTGGTCCCCACAGTTGTTTGGGGTAGAGATCTTCACACAGAAGTTAGGATTACAAGTTATGGTTATCATGATGGTGGGAGAGTCCCAACACTGCTTTCTAACTTTCAATCTGCTGAAAATCAACCAGCAAAGTGCCCCCTCCCTTCTGTTTCTCCTTGTCTCTGTCTCTTTCTCTTCTCTCTGTCTTAATAGCTTTATCCAAGTGCAATGTAACCAACATGAAATTAACTCTACAAACAAATTTGGTAAGGTTCCATTCTCTTGGAGACAAATTCTAGCTATGTGACCCAAGATGCACTCAAGTTCTTGATCCTCCTGCCTCAGTTTCCTGAGGATTAGGATTGTGTCTCCACCCTGAGCTCGAAATGTTCTAAGATAAATTCACACTTGTCAAACCATAACCACAATATAATAAATGAATGTTTAAGTCTCTCATCATCCTTTCAATCCATCTCTCCTCTCATTTCTTTCTCCTGACCTTTCTCAGACAGTTGCTGATCTGTCTTTAGTCATTAGGAGTTAGTTTCCATTTCCTAGAGTTTTAAATAAGTAGACTCATAGACTGTGCACTCTTACTTTAATCTAGATTCTTATACTCAGCAAAATTATTTTGAGTGTCACCCTTGTTATTGCTTGTATGAGCAATTCATTTCCTTTTGGTGGCTGAGTAATATTCCATGTATGGTTGAACCATTATTTGTTTACCCCGTCATTTATGGATAGAGATTTGGGTTGTTTCCAGTTTTTGTGTTTTGAGACAGGGTCACATATAGACTAGGCTGATCTGGAGCTTACTATGTAACTGGAGATGACCATGAACTTACTATTCTCCAAGAACAGGCATGTACCACTATACTGGGTTGATTATTTCCAGGCTCTTTTTATTATCATTACAACTAAGGGAGTATATAAAAGTGCTAGCTCCTGTGTATCTTCATAACTTGAAGCAGGTAGTCTCAACTATTCTCGTGGGTATGTTGTGATAGCTCACAGATAGTCTCAACTATCCTTGAGGATATGTTGTGTTATCTCACTGTTCTTCATTTGTATTTCTAGTGATGATTCTAAGCATTATGTTCTTTTCTTTGCATCTTTGGTGGGGCATGGGTTCAGATCTTTGGCCCAGTTATCACTGGGTTTATCATTTTCTTAACTTTTGAAAGTGCTTCATAATTTTGCATATGAATATTATTTATTTCTTAAATTTTATAAACATTTTCCCAGTTTATGGCTTACCATCATATTCATGTAGGTGTCTATTGAAGATCACTAATAGCAAACCAAAAAAGTAACTATGAAATACCTGAAAAATCTCTGCCAAATTTCAAATCACAAAGGTTTTTTTTTAGCCTGAGGTTTCTCTTAGAAATATTACACTTACTGATTTTACATGTAGTGTCTAAATTTTACCCCACTGTTTGTAAGAGAAAACTAGTATTTACAAACAAATGCTGAACAATCATAGACAATAAGTTAATGCAGCACAGTAGTTAAAAATTCACTATCTGCAAGCACACTGAAGTTCTAATATCATTTCCAACATTACTGGATGTATGATTTTTCATTTAAAATAATTCTTTGAAAGTTTCATACATATGTCATGCATTTTGATTACCTTCACTCTCATTCTTTCCCACTCTTATCAACCTTCCTCCATTTACACGTTCCTGTCTCTTTGTCTTGTGATTCACTGGGTTTAGCCAGGGCTCTCTAGCTAAACATGTCTAAGCATGGGTGTGGGACTCTCCACTGGAGCACAGTGGGCTCAGCAGCGGAGACATAACTTAACACAATGACTCCCCCTTTCCCAGCATCCATCACTAGTCAACAGTTCCCCAGGGAGGGCTGAGGTCCCCAGGGTCTCTCCTCTAGTCCCCAGTGACTGACGATAGGCACAATCTTGCACACAGTGCAGGCCACCACAGCTGTTGTGAGTCATGATGGAAACAGTTGCACCATAACCAAAAGACAATGTTTCACAGCCCTCCCCCCATCACACTCATTCAAATGTATTCATGTACATACACCCACATTTTTACATGTGCACACACCAACAGGCAAACATATACATGTACGCACACACCATACCCACATACATGAGACAAAAAATACCCTTTACAGAGATGTGCAATCAACACCTTGAACAGCCATGAGTTTTAGCATTCACTACTACAAAAAGTTTCTCTGATAAAGGTTGAGAGCAGCACTGGTGTCTTTGGATATAATATAAATATTTCAAAGGCAGTTTGACATTATTCTGTTTTTCAAGACTGTAGTAGTAAGGTCCCCACTAAGACCTATGATTTCTCCAGCCATGAGTTTTGAACAGGCTTATAGCACCAGGTAGAAATTTCCTCCTGTGAAGCACACCAACAATCCAGAGAGGGGTTGGTTACCCCTGTAAGTCATGACACTATGACACCTTATCTGGCAAGTTGGTACTGTAGTGCACAAGGTCCACAGCTGAGCAAAAGTGCTGGTGAGTTCTCTTCCCTAGCAACCTGTATAGATCTTCTGGCGCTATGCATACTAGTTCAGCCGTGTGATCTTGGCCAACTCCTTAACTAATCTCACCTTCTTTCTGTGTTTACAAAATTATAATAAGAAGAGTTCCTACAGCATTTGTTTGGCCTGAAGATTAAGGAAGATAAATAGATAGTAGAAGGCACTCTGAAGAAATATGGCTAATAAATCATATTATCAAGTAAAGTGAGCAAGGACCATGTCCAATGCACAGTAAACAGATAAAGAAATATTTTGGCTCCTGCCTGCAAGCCTAGCTCTCAGAAGGTTGAGGCAGGGGGATCATCATTAATTCAAGATCATTTAGTGATAGATATCCAAGCTCATATAATGAGTTCCAGACCAATCTGTGTCATGGATATAATTTTGTCCCAAAGAAAACCAAACCAAACCAAACCAAGCCAAACCAAACCAGGCCAAACAATGAAACACACAGATGGCTCCCAAATGGCAGTTTGGACTTACCACTTGTGCTTGGAAATAGGACGTGCTGATACAGCGAGCCGGTATCTTAGTTCCAGTGTTTGATTTTTCTGGATCCATCCATTCATCCATCCATCTCTCCATCCATCTATCTCATCCATCTTCCCATCAAGACTCCAAAGGAGTCTCAGATTGCTTGATGATGTCACTCTGAGGTTGTCTCCTAGAAGGTCAGCTCTGTGAGGGCAGGGTGGCTGCCAGATTTGCTCTCTGTAGTGTCCCTAGTGATTAGGAGCAGGCACAAAGTTGGTGGCTACTGCAGATTTGTTACTGTTGAGGAGTTAATGAACAGACAGATTCCTGAAGTGTGGGAGGAGAGCCCCCAGCCTTCATCTCTGAATAAGCCAACCCCAAATCCGTGGTCATGTAGAGGTCCAGACTATGATCCAGGAAAGGGTGGGTATCTATTAAATACAGCTTGACCATTGAGAACTGGGTTTTTAGTTAAGCCAAGAGTTAATGAAGGACAGTCATCATTCCCTAGAAAAGTAGAAAAAGAGATTTGGATATGCCTGAAAGGAGTGAAAACAGAGGCTGAGAGCCTACGTAGGCAGTTACAAAGTGACTACTTAGGATTAAGGCCCCAGTAAAACTAAGAAGATAGATGAAGCATTACAAAGTGCCATTGGAATGGATTGCAATCTAGCTTTACCTAAGGCATTGCTGTTTGTGAGAGAAGTGATTGGACCTAGTGTCTCTAGGGTCTTGTAGATTTCTGGCAGCCTATGAGAGTATTAATCCATGCTTCAAGACTGAAGAGAGAAGGAGTGAACCCCTGAAGTTCTAGGTGGGGGAAACCAAAAAGAAAACATGACTGTTATTAGACAGAAATCAATTCCTGTAGAGATAATTGCTGGCGGATGGAAGAGAGAGTGGGTTAATGGGGGGTGTCTTCCCAGAATCTGAATACGACATCCAAAAACTGAGATCACTAGGGTGAGAAGACAAAGGACAGAGAAAAGATGTAAAGGTGCAGACAGGAATGGATGGAGGAATGGATGAATGGATGCAGGGAGGAAGGGAGAGAGGAAGGACGGGAGGGAAGAAGGGAGAGAGGGAGGGAGGGAAGGAAGGAGGGAGACTAACCAAAATTCAGACCTTTAGACATTAGTGATTTAGCTTTATAGAAGAATCTATGAAAAAAGCATCTCTTGTTGATTCTTTCACATTTCTGTATAGATCTTAATCCAATCTTACATTAAAAGGCTTTAGCCTCCTACCAGATATGGTTTGGGATGAACGGCATTTTAAAAATATTCCCAAGAGAAACAAAACTGGAATGTCCAAATAATTTTTAAAAATTCCTTCCAAAGACAAGGATATACTATTAAGTCACTTATTTGAATTCAACTGCTACCAATTGCTTCTATCCAGGTGGGTGATTGTAAACTCATTACATACATTTCAGCCAGAAGCTACAACTGAATGTTTTGTTTTCTTTGTTAAAATTTTACAAGAGGAAACCCTTTATATTCATCTTCATCCATCCATTTAGCGCCTTAATAGACACCTACTGTGCCAACCACTGTGCCAGGCTCTGTGATTCACCTTCATCTGCTCATCTTTGCTCTTAATCTTCCCAAAGCTGTGTTCTTCTTACAAAGACACTGTTTACAAAGATTTAAACTTGTCAGAACATACGCTAGGGCCCCCTTGGAATCTATAATCTAGTGGAAGAGGCAGTGAGTGCCTCAGTAATGATAGCCTGAGGTACTTGCTAGACAACCATTAACTCAGTGTGACTTCCATGGGGAAGCTCTGGGAAAGCCTTTAGCATGACAGAGCTTGACAGGTAAATGTTGGGATGTGAGAAGGGAAGGAGGTAGAAGACAAGTAGGAGTGGAGAGGAGGTGGCTTGTGTCTGGAGAATGCCTGGTGGGGTCAAGAAAGGCAAGCTGTTCTTTCAGCAGAGATCACAGGATTGGTGGCAAAATTGGATACCACTACAGCAAGCAGCCAGGGGTCGGCCAAGAATCCCCTCTAGGAAACAAGCGAGGCCAGAACTTCGTCTTAAGAAGGAAAGTTGGCCTAAGGAGAAGCATGGCTGACCCATATGTCCTGACCCAGTCATTCATCGCTGTAACCTGTGGTGAGCGGCATTTCTTCCAGCCTTAACTTTTCCGTAGTTAAAAATGTAGCCAGAACCTTCCAACTCCAGTCATTGGTACTACTGACCCACCTGCAGCAAGTGCTGGCCGGGCTGCTTTGGGCTTGTTGGCCTGGTGGCACAGAACACCATTTTTAGGTTCCATTTTTAGCAGATCAGCTAGAGGAGAGCCATTGTAAGGAGGGGGGGGGCAGAGAACCGGGAGAAAGGGAAGGGGATGCTATAATCCCAAGAAACCAGGAAAAACTGCAAACGTGTTGGCCTTCTTCAGGGAGATTAACTCAATGTGATGACAGAATCTGCAGGTATCAGCAAGGTACAGGGTCTTTTGTGGGATGGATATTTGGAGGAGTCAAGACCGGGTTTTAAAAGGCTTTGGGGTCATATGTCTGACCACTGTTCTGAATCTCTCCTACAGGTAAACATTGGAAAACAGAGACGCCCACCAATTCCCACCCCATGGATCCCTGCGTCCAGGAGGTTTCTGGATGGGATTAGCAGTTCCAAAACTACAAAGCTGGTGTCCGAGGGGTCTGCACCCAAGGACTAGGCGCCTGTAAGAAGTGTGGTAAAACTGTTAGAGGCTGTCGGGACTGATTGCTTCCTCGCCCATCTTCGTGCACTTTCGGTGCCCTGGCCAGGCTCGCCTGGTGCAGCCAGCGCTGCAGGAACGTGGTTTGCATCACTGCCCAGCGCGCGACCTCTAGTAAATTGCTGACTGTGGAGAGGCCCCGCCCTTCCGTGCCCGTGGGCGGCTCCCTCGCGCTACCCGGCCGCTTCCCGCTCGGCGCTGGAGGTCCTAGCGGAGGAAGCTCATGGAGCCCTCGGCTCTGCGCGCCTGGCTGCAGCCCAGGTAGGGCGCGGGGCGGGGTCCAGGGGAGGGAGGAGGTCCGAAAGGCTGAGATTCCTGCGGCAGGTCTGCACACACCCCCTGCTCCCCACTCTTGCTAACAAATGTTAACTAATTTCCTTTGCTGGAAAACCCTAAGAGGGAGACTGCTGTTTCTCCCATTTGGAGAGGAGGAAATGAAAGAACTGGCTGTCCGGCAGTCTCTGGCGGTCTCTTCCCTTCCTGCACGCGCTGTGGTCCCTCTTCCTGGTCCTAGCCCAGGAAGTCCCCATTCCAGACGGACTGTCAGAGGCTGCAGAAGCACCCGCCATGCCTGTAACTCCAGGGAAGCTGATTCAGCCTCACTAGCGTAGGGTCTAGGCTGTGCGCGCTTGCTGGAGCCAGGTGGCTCTGATGGGGTTGGCAGCTTTCCTCTGCTGCAGCACTTTGTATCATCTCTTGAGTGACCAAATTCATCCAAGCTACCCAGTGTCTGCTTCCCAACCTCAATATCCTGTTTCTCTTTGTCAACTAGGAGAAGCCCTTGTTCACACTGACAGGACCACTCCAGTCACTTACGAATACCCAGGGAGCACTTCAAACACAGCCTTCTTCTAGCGCCCTCAAACCAGGCATCTGCCAATCATCCCTTAGTCATCTTGCCCAGCAACCACAATACGTTCTTACACCCACTTGACTTCCCTTTTTTTACTTGAGCAACCAAATTGCTTTCTATGTGTGTCCCATGAAGGAAACTATCTTCTCATGTAAAAATACAGCAGAAGGTAGTAGCAAAATACTAATTCTAGGCACGCCGTGCATTCAAAAGTCAGGTGTGTCCAATTGCTGAATTAACAATTTGTGACCACACCCCTTTCATAACTGCAAGCTGGCTGGCTCTCTCTCAAGTGCTCCACTTAGCAGACAGCTTTTGGAACACATTGACTACATTGGTCTCTGTATCCAGGTCCTTCCTCAACCCCTGCAAAGAAATATTCAAAACTATTTCTGCAGTAGTGGCAAATGTTGCAACAGCAAGGTTAGAGCTTTATCAAAGATGCTTTTAAGCAAGCTTGGTATCTTCATTTTTTTGCAGATGAAGGCTGTGTAATCAAACAAGCCAGTACATCAATATGGAGCAGCCCTTTTGCTGGCTGAGTTTGGCTAGTATGTTGAATGTACAATGACTGACAAGTTACTTCTATAAGAAGTGTTTAACAGCATCTCCCTTTGTTTATAGGTATAGGAAGAACACGTATCTTTTCATCTATTACTTAATCCAGTTCTGTGGCCACTCCTGGATATTTACAAACATGACAGTAAGATTCTTTTCCTTCGGAAAAGGTAAAAGTAGATTCTAAACAGTTTTCATTTAATTTTCAGTCCTTGATGTCATCTCTTGCTGATACTCACTTTAAACTTCTGGGATGCGCACCTGACATCATTTGCTTCTCTGATGTTTGCATTTTTCAGTAGCTACTTCTTGCTTATTGCAAAACCTAAAACACTTTGGATAAGGGAGAAGGCAGGGATGGAGAAAGAGATCTAGCTTTTCCTGAACAGGAAGCTTGTTCTGAAGACAAGGATGTGATTCTGGGATGTTGCCATTTCATTTTTCCTTTCAAGTTCTGCACAAAATTCTAGCAAATGTGATGCATTTTGAGGACATCTGCAAATTCTAATATGACATTTTGTGCAGAGTAATCAAGTCTTAAATTCCTTCATTGCAAAAAAAAAATTCCTTCATTGCTTTTTATTCCCCAGATTTAGGGTAACTGGAGATTACCAGTAAGTATATAGTAAATATTACACACCCAAAGACTCTGCTTGATCCCTTCAGAATATGTACATGACACACCGTGTAAGTGACTAATCACCTACGTGAAACTGGCATCGGTGACTTTAGTCATGAGTTTCCCTCAGTTTCCTGAAGAGTAAAGATGCTCCTTTAAGCATGCATCTCAAAATTTAAAAAAAAATGAATCACCAATATGACTGTCAAAACAACATTCTCTTTGTGTCCCACCCCCACATGAGTAAGTGTCGTTCCAGTTTACAACTCTGGGGTGACTCGGCAGTTTGAGCAATTGCTGGTTTAGCTAAAATAAACACGTCAAATTTATTTGGAAACAGCTGTGCTGTGTTCATTAAGCCAGGCTTTTGTATCATAAGGAACTCAATCTACTGAGGTGCCTGTCGCACATGGCTATTTCTTACTGAAAATCTACAAATTCTTGCCTTTATTGATAGTCTCAAAGGCTGGCAAGATGGCTCAGCAGGTAAAGTCATCTGTCCCCAAACCTGATCATCCTATTCCATCTGTGGAACCCACATGACAGGTGAAGAGAAGTGGCTTCTGAAGTTGTCCTCTGACCAACACATTTGCTGGTGTGTGCTCTTGTTTTCTCTCTTTGTATCTGTCTGTCTGTCTCTGTCTCTCTCCCTCTCTCTAATAAATAATTTAAAATAAAGATGCAACTTAAGACTTGAAAAGTCAACTACGAACATTTTCAAACAGAGGGACACAGAGACAACTGGAAAAGTTTCTTTGTAGTTTGGGAAGAGGGGAGCTGTTAGTTCTATGCCTAGAACGTTAGGCGAGCAATAAAGTATATTACACACTGCAAGTCATACTTTACGTTTCAAGCTAAAAACTCTAGTGCCATCTCACTCCTCCAGTGAGAAAAATTGTTTCAGCCAGCAGTGGGTTTATTTCATAAGTATCTGACCACTATAATTACAGAAGCTAGCAGAAATTCGTATGGGAGACTGAGAATCAAAATGGTTCACCAACAATCTACTAAAGGTTAATTAGAACTCTTATACATATAGTATAGTTACACGGTTTAACATGTAGTAAAATTATGGTTGATATTTCCAAACTGTTGATTTTCCTGCTGTATTTCAACTTTCCAATGTTAAGAGTGCAGATGCATTATAAATGGGTGTTAACTGATAATGGAAGTAATTTAGTAATGGACTAGTAGGATATTAATATGAAGCCATATGTTTATATCCGGATTTAAATTTTTCAACAATATTTTTATCTTGAATAACACAAACTTGTTTCAGTTGCACAAATCAAGGTCTTATATATGGCAAGAAATATTCTGTTGCATCACTATGCTGTAACATGGTAAAATGTAATGTTTTTTCATGGTTTCTATCAATGTGAAATAAAATTTAATTCTAGCTTTTCTGTGGCTGTTCCTTCAAAAAAAAAGTGGTTCACCAGCAATCTAAAACTTTGAACTTGTGACACCTGCTACCTTCTTCTGGCAGAGCTGTGTAATCGACAGCACTCTGCTACAGCATGCGTAGGCAATGGAAAGGAGTGTGTATTACTGTTGTGACAGGAATTATCTCAGAGATGGGTGTGATGATAACAGTGTCCACCTTGTAGAGATGCTGGGAAAAGAAATCCTTTGCACCTCGTCATTTATGGCCTTATAAATGGTCAGAGGCAGTAAGGGCAGGAAAATCGCTCCCACAAGTTACGATATATGGCAGATTTCATTTTAAATCTTAAAGCAGGGTCAGTGAGGTGACTTAGTGGGTCAAGTACTTGCTGTGCAAGCCTGATGACCCGAGTTTGATCCTGGAACCCACAAAAAGGTCGATGGAGAGAGCAGACTCTACGAAGTTGTCCTCAGACCTTCACTTGTGCACCATGACACATACGCCACCAATCTCACACACACACACACCACACACACACACGATAAATAGTGTTAGAATATTATAAGATGATATAGAATATCATCTTAGAGGAAAAATTATTTTCCTTCTATTATCTCTGAAATTTTGTTCTTTCTCATTTCTAGTTTTGTCCATGAAAAAGTCCATGTAATTAAAAAAAATGAAGGAATCTTACTTTTATGTTGTGATACAGCATAAATATGAGTACTGCTTTTACTTACTCTGTATTTTGCATTCACTGAACACAGATTCAGTAGTTGATACATTTCATGCCATTGGACTTGTCATGCGAATTTGCCAGTCCATTTCTCTATTGGAGCTGCTGCACATATATGTTGGCATCGAACCAAATCATCTTTTCCCCAGGCTTGTGCAGGTAAGCTTGCATAACATTTTCTTATTATAAAATCTGTCAAAATTTTTACTTTGTTCATTTCCAGCCACTTGGGTTGGTAGGGCAGAACTTGTTTTAAAGAACGATTCCCTTACTGTAAACACTGCAGTTACAACAGCCACCTGGCATACTGAAGCAGTGCTGCACAGGTCCTATTCTGGGGAACACGTGGCCATATCCTAATCTCAGCATGCTACTGTGTCCATAGTTTCAGTTGTCAACCTGACACTGGGGGGTGGGTCTCTGGACACACGTACATGGAATTACTAGTGAAGGCAGAGATCTGGGCAAGTCAGAAGTAGATATGTTAATTGCTTTATTTCAAGTGAAAAGTCATAGCTTAGAGTGGGCAGGACCATTCTCTTGGCAGGTATATAAATACAGAGAGCTAGTTGGCATTTTGACAAGCCAGCAAAGCAAGAAAGAAGTATTCCACATTGATCTTTGCCCCTCTTTGTTCTTGAATTTGTGTGACCAGTACCCTGGACTCCTGCTAGTAATTGTTCTATTATGAGGGAGTCTAGAAATAATGGCCAAAAAAAATCTCCTTGTTCCTCTCAATCATTTGGGTCAGGCATTTATTACAACAACAAAGTTATGAAACTAACAGTTATCAGTCAAAGTGTGCAAGACAATGGAATAGCAGGACTGAAGCCACTTGGACTTGGGGTTCATGCCTGGCCACAAGCTTTGGGCTATGGATGTAAAGGAGATAATTTAAAAACAAAGTGACTGTCCTTTTAAAAGATAGGTTGAAAGAAAATGGAAATTTACTGGTAGACACTCAACACTGAAAATTATTGCTGGATTAAGGCAGGAGCAGCTTCTTCTGTAAATGATATTTTCCATCAAAATGACAAAATGAAGGCTAAGTAACTGAACTGTGAATGCATTTCCAATCTCCAGGATAAGGAAGAAGCATCGAAATAAGAATAACTTTAGGTTATCTCCAAAAAATTTAAAATATAGGTAGCAAAATGTGATAAAACTACACTCTAAAAACTATTAAAGTATCAGTATCTTATTGTATTCCAACACCTAGCAAAGTATCTACAATGTAAAGATACAACTTAAATTTTATTGAATGGAATAGTATGCATTCCTGTGTTAAAGTTTGCTTAAAATGGGGCTGGGCAGATGGCTCAGGGGCTAAAGACTTTTCCTTGCAAGCAGAAGGACCTGATTGGATCCTATATATGTTGGGTGGATGACCTTCGAAAGTAGAGTCTACAAAAACTTCAGAGCAAAGAAATAAGGTAGAAGAGCAATCTAGAAAGATTCCCAATGTCACCCATATGTCTCTACAGGCGCACACACATACACGCACGCACACACACACACACACACACACACACACACACACACACACTCAAACATACAAAATATTGCTTCTAACATACACATATATGCAAAAATTGGCTAAAATGCCTTAAAAGTCTAAAAGATGTAAATAATAGCAAAATCCTCAAGAACCTAGGATGATCTCAGGATTATACCCATTAAATGTACTTACAAGGCAGCTTTAAATTTTCATTATTAAAAGTAGAGAACTGGGGAGATGGCTCAGTGGTTAATGCCCTTGCCATCAAGCAAGAGGACTGGAATTCAGATCCCAGGTAAAATGCTGGGTGGGCGTGGAACCACATGTGATTCTCGTCTGAGATGGCAGAGATTGGGAATCCCAAGAGCAAACCAGCTAGCTAGACTAGCCCTGTCAGCAAGCTCTGAGTTTGATTAGAAATCTTGTCTCAAAATGAATAAGGCAGAATGTGATCAAGGATGACATCAGTCTTGGGCTTCCAATTGCGTGTGCACATATATGCATATTCATATATAGAACACAATATGCACATGCACCTCTCAACACACATATACACAGGAAAATAGAAAAGGAAACAAAAAGGGAGAAGTATTCATTAGATAAAAGGCATTTGAAATATTGACTGTAAAAAAATCAGAGCAAAAGTGTAAAATAATGTAGCTAACTGGCTAAGAACTGCAAGGAATTGCTTTAAGCAAATTTCTGTTTACAAAGTAAAAAGGGGCACTATCTATTCAGCAGCATATAATTTGGGAACAAGATTTACTGACTCTTATGACTTACATAATAAGTCTGCTGTACTTTGAAAAATACCAGAATGCATATAATGCCAGTTCTTGTAGTAGCAATTTAGAGAGCAGAATTAACAACTCAGATTCTTATCGTATTCCAACAACTAACAAAGTGTCTACAATCTAAACATGAAACTGAAATTTTGTTGAATGGAATAGTATGGAATGAAATTTGTAGTCATCACATGGAATTATTTCACTTGGAGTATTATCATATTCATCTAAAATCTAAGTCATGTTACCATCTTTGGTATACCTTCATGGACTTGCTTCTTTTCTTAGGTTAAATTGTCAGTGACTAATTTCTTGGTAATACAGCATTTTCAAAATTAAGAGTACAGTTAGCTTAGTTATTACTAATGCACACAGTGGGAATATGTAACTTTGTAAAAAAGAAAATTGAATGACTGCCTGGACTATTGCTAGAAAATATAAATGTGTTTATACTTTATAAAATTATTTTGACTTGCTGAATAATAGAAATTATTGGATAATTTAGACATCTGATTTCTTGGAGGTTTTGACAGTCCAGAATATTCAAGTGTGACTTTTAACCACTGCTAATTTAATTGTTAATGTCTTGTGGAATTATCACTGAAATCAAAGAACCAAATCCTGATTTGGTAATATAAAAATACCATCAAAACATTCTGACAGTTGTTCATTAGAAATGAATTTGCTAAGTCCAGTTTTAACAGAGTGCAGAGATGTTTTAGTCCTTTTAAGGGTCATTCACAGGGGAAGGTGATCTCCATTCTCATCCTGGGCTGATTGTCACTGCTCTTCGTTGTGGATTGCTTCGCTTCCTCTTGTATCTCTTTTGTCTGCCCTCTGTTTCTTTGATTCCTGTATCATCTTTCCCATGGATCTCAGAATGGGAAGGATGCTGGAAATGCCTGCCACACATCACAGCATGTCAAGTTTAAATTTCTGTACCTTTCCTTGTTCAAATGCTACAGACAATTGAGAATCCCTCATGGAGAGATGACCCTGAGGTCTCTGTTTTAATATTACAAAACAAAACTCTCAAATTGTGTAATCATTCTTGGTGTTCTTACTTCCCCATTTTTAAATGAAGAAACGGTACTCAGAAGAGCGCTGAGTTAGTTACAATGTAATTACAGCTGACTGCATGAAGTATCCTAAAAAAAAAAAAAATGCATGGGGTCCAGTTGCTTTCAAAAAGCCCCAAACTGTGTCTAAACAATTGTGTTATTATGTTATTATATTCAAGAGATTGCAGTGTCACAGTTGGCTGTCTTGTTGGGAGTGAGGAAAGACTAGACTTCCAAAATATCAAGATAAGTAAGTCCAGCTAGCTAGCAAAGGCATCAGTCAGCTGAACGAGCAGTATCTGGGACAAGTCTTGATACTGTGTGAGGGGCTACAGGCTTGTGTTTTGTGGATTATTTCATTTTTACATTCATATATTTAATCACAGGCAAAAAGTCATGTATTTTTAAAATTATGCACAAATTCTAAAGCAAAAAATAAGTGAGGAAAAAAGTATTGGCTGTATGACAAAGATCATTTAGTAGGCATATATATTTCGCTTCTACATACTTAGGAGAAAAAAGACAAGACCATAACACAACAGCTATCTATAGACCTCCATTTTTGGAAATAATTACATACCATTTAAATTATATATAGAAATATATCAGGCATGATATTTTTAAGTGGAAAAGTTTTTAAACAGATCCAAAAGAAGCATATTAATAATAATATAAATGAAAACTAAGCATTCTCATTCCAACCTTTTCTCCCAGAGTCTGCATATTTTATTGCCTCAGTAAAGAAGTGATCAATAGGGAAACTATAGTTTTAGATTTAATTTCAACAAAAAAGAAAACTTGGCTTTTGGAGAATGGAAATATAGTCAACCCAGAAGTATTGACTTAGAGGCTTGGTTCAGTGTTTGGCAGAAGTCTGAGAAACAGGCTCTTACTGAGCAGGCCTCAAAATGTTCCACCTTCAGGAGGGGAAAAGGAGCCACAAGAACATTTGATCCTTACACTTGACAACATAGGAAACATTGTGTGATACAGCTAAATTGCATCCAATGGGTCAGTTCCGCACCATCCACTGCTACAAACATTGCTGTATATGGGTTGCTTTTATACTTATTCATGGAATTTTTAAAATCTGAGAATCAAAACACTGCATACTATCACTCCTAAATTATTTTTTTAAATTTTTTTATTATTTATTATTTATTCAATTGTGCATGTATGTGTGTGCGCATGTGTGTATGTATGTGTGTGTGTGTGTAGAACCACTGACGAATTCGGGAACCACCATGGACGCCTCGCCTCCACCACCTCCTTGTTTACTCTGCCCCGGGATTCACAAGCTCCGCCCTACCAGGACCAGAAACGCAGGCCGCCCCTGCTTCTGCCTGGCGTCTATACGTGGGGTCTAGGATCCGAACTCAGGACCTTCTGCCTGAAAGGCAGAGGCTTAACCCCTGAGCCACCTCTCCAGCCCCCTCACTCCTAAATTATTATGTTTACAAAAGTTTCCTTTATGAGGCCAAATTACACGAACCATTTCTTCCTTTACTGACATCATTTGTATCTCCTGTTTCTGATGAGGGCAAGATGAGATCTGCTTGCCAAAAACAGTAATTCCAAGTCACAGATTCATAAAACAAGAGCCTTCTTGATAATTGTAATTGATACAAAAACAATTTGATAAAAATTCTTAAATCTGTTAAATTTGATGTATTTTCTCAGTAATTATGTTATTTGGGACTCTTTATATGCCAAACATGTTTTTAGTTTCTTCTGTATGTTAATTTGTTTAATCTTCAAAACAGCCTCCTTCTATTCATGACTATTGTATAGTAATAGAAATAGATTTTTATCTCCAATATTTGACCTTACTGAAGGTCAAATAGATTGTTCATGCTATAGTAGACATTTAGGTGGCTGCACTTCACTTGCTTCCTGTTGATTTCATAGACTGTCAACACCTTGACAGCAGGGATTTGATGTTGGCTAAATCATCTGGAGCCAGAACAGAACACTCTATAATTACATACTTACTCAGCAATGAATAGCAAATTAGGACAGAATTTTTTTTCTTTTTTCTTTCTTTCTTTATTTCTTCCACTCATACAAAGTTAATAAGTACCCCGTTCTCCTCCCTCCCTCCACCCTTTCCTGGATCCAGTTGCTGCCTTAGCCCTTTTCCTTTTCCTTTCCCCCCTTCCCTCCCTTTCTCCCAGTGCTCCCCCCCCCCCATTCCTGGAGCATCCTTTAGTGTGCATGTCAAACTTCCCTCTGGGTCCTCTTTTCTGATGAGGTGTAAGGACTCAGTGGCATTGCCTAGAGCAGGACAGAATTTCTTAACTGCTTTTGTCTCACAGAAGAAAATAGTTGGTAACTTTGAATATATGAGGAAATGGCTTAGTCAGTATGGTGCGAAGTGCTTGCCATGCAAGCATAAAGATCTCAGTTCAATCTTCAGAACCCACAGGAGCAAAAAAGAAAAGAAAAAGAAAAATATAGGTGGGGCCAAAGAAAAAAATCTCAGCATGGTGGCATGCTTGTAACCCTAGTGCTGGACTGGCAATGATGGGAGGAGTTCTGGAGCTCATTGGTTAGCTATTCTTTCCAAATTGATGACTTCTGTGCTCAATGAAGGACCTTCTCAAAAATAAAGTGGGGAGTACTACAGCCCACACGCTGCCAATAAATCATGACCAAACAGCTTAGGGGACTAAGGAGTTTTATTCTGAATTATGATTCTTGGTTACAGTTCTTAATCCAACTTGGCAGGAGCACCCATACCAACATAGGAACCAAGGAAACTGGCCATTTCCACAGGATTGCTGAAAGAGGGGTAGACTTTACTAGCCAGACAGCAAGACTACCAAAGTATGCAGAAGAATGCTAACCTACTGAATCAACTCCCTCTATTTTATCCACATTCTCAGAGAATGCTCCCACCCACCATGGGCTGGACCTTCTTACACCAACTAGATAATCTCCTGTAGGTTTGTTTAGGGTTTGCCTTAGCTATCAATTTTCACAGATGAGCACAAAGCTCAGCCTCCAACCATCAAGTAGACACATATACCTAACCACCGCAAAGAGTGATAGAAAAGGTACCTGACACTAACCCCTGGACAGTACACAAAGACACATACACAGATGCCTGTGTGCCTCCACACATACCCATATACATTCAAACACAAGTACACGCACACATGCACAAATAAACCTTTCTAAGATGCCTACATTTCTTACAGGACTGAAATAGTTTGGGTTTAGCAAAATAATCAGTTTCGTAAAATAATAACTTCAAGCCTAAAACTTACTAAGATTACAGAAATTTCATACAGTTTCAGAATCATTTTTTCCCTTTACTTTTATAAAACGTCTGATATTTATAAAGTAACTATGTAATTTCAGTTGTTTCTTAACCTGGAGTTTATGATTCCCAGGAAAGTCTTCTTATTTTATAGTAATTCTGCTTTATCACACCTGGTTTGATCTAAGTTATATAGCTCTAATTGTTATCTTTTGTTCTTCCTGTTTGAGTTACACTACACATTGCAAGACCATTAATGAGACATAGTCAAATTTTCAAAGACTTGTTTAAAAGTGAGAGTGCTTAGTTTTCCCAAGTATAAAGTTCTCAATAATCTATCACTTATCATAATAAAGAAAAAAGTCTTGTCAACAAAACTGTTTTGGTATTGACACAGAACAACAAGAAGTCTCTTGTTTTAAAGACCAGTATTTAAGGAGAAACTCTTTGCAAGGAGACCATTATCTGAATGTTAGGTTCTTGAGTGGCCTCCAAAGTAATAAAAACTGAAAAAAAATCTTCGTGTTTCAGAACAAAGAATTTGGAATCACATTATCAAGATTTTTGTTCCAGACCTGAAAGAAATCAACCATGTAGTAAAATGAAAGCTTTAGAAAAAAGTCAGATACATAGTATCTTCTTCTTAGAACCATTATGAAGATTCAATGATGGGATATATATGTGGAATCTGGGAACAGAGAAACTAATAAATACGGAGAATTTTCATCACCTTAAGAACATCTTCACCTAAATGCCTTTATTGTGCTGTGTCATCCATTAGTCAAGTGCAAGTTAAATAAATGTCAGATAATTAACTAATTAGATTGACACACGTGGAAAGAATCTTCACATACCCATCAGCATGTATGTGTGTGCTTCAGTTTCCTGGTGGGAATATGTCAATTGCTAATTTCTTTGCAGCTCAGATTCCATTCTAATGAGCTAAAGACTCTCCTTTAGTGACTTTTCAACAATTATTTCTAGCACACAGCTAGCTCTGCTTTCACATTTTCATCTCTGTCCTTATTTAAAGGACAGCCTGACTGACCAGGAGACTTGTGTTTCTTGCTCAGTCAGCAGTTTGGGGGATATTATTTAAATTCCCTGATTCTCAGATCTCTTTGTTAAGTAGTGGGGGTGATTAATATCAGAATGTTTTCTGCAGAGATCCTAGATAAAATCCCATTAAGAAGCATCTAATAGCTGTATAATTAGAAAGCTGTGCTGAGTGTGTGTGTGTGTGTGTGTGTGTGTGTGTGTGTGTGTATGTTCCCTAAGGTTTCTTAAGCAAAACCTAGGTTTTCCTTAATTAATTTCTTTAATTAGGCATTAATCAAATATAAATTTAGATAGGTCTTAAGCACTTTTAGATTCTGAAATAATGCATCTGGAAGTTGTCGAGTGTCATGGCAATCATTCGGCAATTATGATTACCAGCAGTCTGGTAGAATTTGTTGTATAAATACAACCTAACTTAATCAAGACACTAGAGCATTCTAGTCTGAAGAAAAACTGACCAAAGGAAAACAGCTATGTAGATAACTTCCATAGGTTGACTAAGATTTGAATCATGTCTTAATTCCCCTTAGCCATGCAAGAGCCCTCTTGACTCACCTCTACAGTCTCAAGCATGCTGATATAGCTTACACGTTTCCGATCATGTGGACTACTGTTGGCAAATCTCGGATTTTTCTACACAACAGTCTATGGTTCCGTCATACATTATCCCAGTATTTTCTCCGTAATCAGCTTTTTTAAAAGTAAAGACAACTATGGGAAAACACAAAACAATCCTTTACTCAGCAGTATGAACCATTAATCTCAAGTATATTCTCAGACCACTGAGAGAAAAGTAAAATGTCTGATTAAACACAAAAATGTAGAATCAACAAGGTTATTATATGGTGACTTAACACAAGAATGCACTTTGTATTTTTATATGGAATGAGGACTGTTTATTGGGGGCTGTAATTGAAGCTGTGTCAAAAATGTGTGAATGCTCAGTGATTTGTAAATATTTACTCACTTGGTCTATATAACACATATTCCAAGAATGTGTTAAGTTCTTTTCATTTTCCACTAGTTTATAAGGGTTAGGATTATATTACTTGCTTGCAAAAAAAAAAAAAAAGGCTATAATGGCTTCTCTATTGGCTGAAGCTGATGTTTCCTGGCCTGTGATTCAAACCCTTCACAGCCCTATTTTCAATTTCATCTACCACTCTTTCCTTTTCTAAGCCCTCCACTCGAACTTCTGGTTCTTGTTCCTCCCAAGGGTACATTGCATCCAAGCTTAGGACGCCCTTTCTCGTAAACACATCATCACACCGACGCTCATCCATTCATCAGAGCCCACTGGATGCTGCTTGTCTCCACGTGCCCCTCTTCCCCTCACCTGTATTTCCATTCTTAGCACATGCTGAATATGCTACAGTTATTGCTGCGCATTCTCACTTTCTTCTGCCCACTCTGTTTTCTATATAGCATCTAATACAAAATGAATACCTAAGTAGTGGTTTACCAAGTATGCCAATAAGAAAGAAAATACCTTGACTTAAATAAACTGTTACCTTTTATTTCTTATACATATTTTGAAAAGTACAGGAAAAAAGAAAAAAGGAAATTAAATTCACGCAGAACCCAATTCTTTCCAAGGAAGTTATTGTTAAAAATTTGCATGCATATTTTCCACTGAAGTATTTTAAAATCTTTTAAAAGAAACCTTAGTTTTTAAAATTGGAAAATTTACCTAAATGGCCTAACAGATTATCCTAATTCTCAACTTTGCTATTTTTTTGTTAGCTCACAGAAAGAATAATCATCCTTTTTGGGGTGATCACCAGTCAAGAGGAACTTCAAGAGAAATATGTGGTGTGTGTCTTATTCATCTTTTGGAATCTACTGGATATGGTAAGGTAAGAAGACAAAATAATGTCTTACAACCGGCCAAACTGCCTACTATAGTGAAAGGAACAAAAGCTGTTTATATTGATTATTCCAAATGAGACAGAAAAACATAACTTCCTTCCAAATTATTTTATCTTGATTTGGAAATGTATTTTTAGTGCTTTCCATATGGGCATATCAAAGATAATAAAAACCTACCATGGAATTACAAGAGCAAATCAGTGCCTTCAGGTTTCTAGTACAAGGTTTTGGCATAGTATCGACTTGGAATAACCCTCACAGCTGTGTATTAATGAAAGGCATTTCTTATCACATGCTATTTCAATAAGCAAAGCGGGACATTTTATCATTGTCAGGATTTACAAAGTTGGTTTCTGTGACTTCGAGAATATTTTTAAAATAAGTCTTCATTTCCCTGAGGTGGAGGTGGGGTGGGGATCGTATCTCAATATCCATTTTAATGAAACCTCAGTGGCACCCAGTGAGTAAACTAAGTCCTTCTGTGGAATCTCCAGGAATTCTTTCTGTAGATTAGCTTCCAGTTTCTTTCCAATTTTAAAGCTTTGCAGTGAGATGTTCCTATTTTGTCTACCAGCTGCGAGGTAGAAACCCTTGCTCAGAGATCCTTCAGGCTATGTTGGGGGAAGGGGGAATCTTCCACTGCCCAGTACCACAAATCAGCACTGTTTCTCCTGCTTGAAAGTTCTGCATGCATGTGGGTCACAAATAAATCCTCATTTGGGGGTTATAAAACTCTGTGATTGTTCTACTGTCAGTAACTTGGCTGGATTAAAATATGCCTAAGCAATGAGTGGAGTCCTAGAGAAAATTGTTAGTATATGTAACTGAGATATTTAATATTTTGAAAATTGGTTTTGTACGCTAGGAACAAGCTTGTTTCATGGACTTTTGCAGCCCATGACGTTCCATCTATCAGAGATTGGGACTTCATCAGGGACCACAGCTTTCCAGTCTATGGGAATGAGGGTCTGAAGGACTTGGTGTCACTTCAGTCTCAGACTCACTAGCCTTAAAAAAGAATAAAATTACATCTGCATTGAAAGTGGTAGCAAGCTATCAGGGGATGATGTTTGCATGTAGAGGTAAAAAGTTCCACATTGAAACCCATCTCTACTACTAATTTGTTAAATGATCTTAGGCAAATCACTTAATTTTTTAATGTAATTTTATTGAGATGTAATTTATATACCATCAAATATAACTTTTAAAATATTAAATTTGTGGTGCTTAATATATCCAAAGATACACAACCATCACCACTAGCTGATCCAAGAACATTTTTATCACTCCATAAAGAACCCCACATCTATGAGCAGCTTTCCCCAGCCATCTTTATGGATTTTTCTTAGTTTGGATTTGTGTAAACGGAATCATCTAATATGTGGAACTATGTTCCAAGCTTCTTTTGTTTAGCATGTTTCAAGGTTTACCCAGTGTTGCAGCATGTTTTGGTATTTCATGATTTTATGGCCAAATAATATTCTACTGCAACGACATAACATTGTGGGATTATCCTTTCATCAGCTAATAGATATGTGGGTCAATTTCATTTTTGGCAATAAGAAATACTGCTGTGAACATTCATAGACAGGTTTTTGTGTTCTCTCTTTTTAATTTCCTTTCTGCCTGCAAATAATATTCTTTGGCTTCTGTCTTGAAAATATGTTTTCTCTGTAAGAATAGGATTATTTTCTCAATCTACCATGAAATAATGTTTTAAAGAAAATAATGACCAGGGAACTTAATTCACCTTTTAAAGGTACCTGTGAGGGCCAGAGAGATAGCTCAGCAGGTGAAGAGACTGTGAGCAAAACTGAGTCCTATCCTTGGAGCCCACGGTGTAGAAGGAGAGAACTAACTTCTGAAAGTTGTCCTCCGACCTCTAGTATACACCTTACGATACATGCACATCCTCTCTCTCTCTCTCTCTTTCTCTCTCCCTCTCTCTCTTACATTTAAATAAATGACGAAATAAAATTATTTGTAAAAGACACCTTTGAAAGTACACCGTTAACATGAGACTAGTGATGAGACATTTCTCTACTAAATGAGAAACATGGTTAAGTTTTCCACTCTTGCCATTCTGTTCAAAATTATACCAGAAAATCTACCATGGCAATTAGGAACAAAACAAAACAATAGAAAAGGGCCAGATTGGGAAGTAAGAAGTAAAGCATATTGTAAGATGACATGATCTTACACTTAAAAAAAATCACACGTGATCAAGAAGTTAGCAGAGTTGTACAGCACATGATCAATATAAAAAGCAGCTGAATTGCTGCCGATTTGCAGTGAACTATCTTAAAATGAAAGAAATATGACAATAATAAACAGAATTTAATACTTAGGAATACACTTAACAAAAACTTGTACAATGAACTTGTACAATGAAAATTATAAAGCAATATTGAAAAAGTAAGGTTCCTAATAAGTAGAAACACATTCACATTGAAGACTTAATAGTGTTAATATGGTAACACTTCAAGTATTCAGTGAAATTTCTGTTAGAATCCTAGGTAGGTTTTTTGCAGAAATTGAGAGGCCGATCTTAAAACTCACTTAAAACTCAAGGAAGAGTAAATAAAATCTTTAAAAGAAGAGCCTAGCTGGAAAACTCACATGTCCCAATTTCAGAGCTTACTGCTAAGCAATGCAAATCACTATGCTGTATAGATTCACCAAGGGACAGAACTGACAGTTCAGGGGTAAACTCTTTTTTTAAAAATTTTTTAAATTTATTTATTCAATTGTGCGTGTATGTGTGTGCGCGTGCGTGTAGAACAACGGGCAAATTCGGTGAACCACCATGGACTGCCTCCACCTCCTCCTTGTTTACTCTGTCCCAGGATTCACAGGCTCTGCCCTACCAGGACCAGAAACGCCTGCTTCCGCCCGGTGTCTATATGTGGAGTGTAGGATCCGAACTCAGGACTTTCCGCCTTCAAGGCAGAGGCTTAACCCCTGAGCCACCTCTTCAGCCCCAGGGGTAAACTCTTACAGTTTGTGCTAAACCTTTTTCAAAGGTTCCAAACACATTCAATGGGAAAACAGTATTTTTTTTTCAGCAAAGGTATTAGAACAACCAGATATCAAAATGCAAAAGAATAAAACCAAACTTTTACCTTACATGTAAGAGCTTAGAAGAACTGTTGAATTTAGCAATGTGTTCTTAGATATTGCAACAAAACCACAAGCAACAAAAGAAAAAAATTAATTGGATGATATTCATTAGTGTTCTTGTTGCTATGACAAAACACCTTACAAAACCACATATTGAATTAAGAAGAGCCTAGGACATTAAGGAGGCGCAAAAAATTTCTCCCCTATTTTATTTTTTTTCCTAATCATACAAGCTCAATAGGTACTCCATCATCTCCTTCCCTCCTCCCCTCCACAGGTGTCCCCCATTGCACTCTTCCCCCTTCTTTTCACCTCCTTCCCTCCCTCCCCCTCTCCCAGTGCCTCCCCCTTTCTCTCTCCCATCCCCTGGTGCATCCTTTTGTATGAATGCTAAACCTCCCTCTGCGTCCTCCTCCATACCTAGGGTTCAGGACTCAGTGGCATAGTCTGGAGCCCCTTCTTGGGCTCCTCATTAGTATAGGAACTCTATTAATGACTGTTTAATCCCTTGCCTCTAAGGATCCTACTGCTTGGAGCCTTCTCCCTGTGATCCATGCTAGACTTTGGGGGTCGTTGACATGTCAGTTATTATGCATGTCGGGCAAAATCCAGTTCTGGCTGCTGCAGCCCTAACTTGTGTGGAGTACCTTGCATATCATTGGTCCTCCCCATCTTTAGGCTCTTACCATCTTGCCACCCAGTCTTCCACAAGGTTCCCTGAACTTTAGGATGGGGAGAGATTTGGCTGGTCTGGTTCTAGGTGAATAATGTAGGGTCTTTGGCGTTCTGAATTATTGGTTTGTTGTTTTCAGTTTTGCTTTTCCTACACCATCCTTAGCTGTATCTCAGTTGGTATCGAAGGTCACCTCCTAACCAAAGATAAAAAACTGTTTAAATGAAGATCTTAATATAAGAGGAAACTCAAAGGTAGATGGAATAGGAGTAGGACACAGCAGTGTCCCATTTGCTGATGATTACCGTCTACTTAAGGAGGTGCACTTTTGAATGTGTCTGTGAGGGTATTTCCAGAGAGGGTTCAGCTGAGGGAAGACCCATTCTGAATGTTGGTGACACAATCCCATGAACTCAGATCCTGGATTGAATTGAAAGGAAGGGAGGCAGAGGAGCACCAATATTAATCTATCCTTTTCCTGACCTCAGACACAGTAACGGTGACCAACTATCTTTCGCTGTCTCCACCACACTTTCCATCCACAGTGGGCTTTATTCCCTCATAAACCACAAGCCAAAATAAATCTTTCTCCCTGAAGTTGTTTCTGTCAGGTACTTTGTCTCAACAACAAGAAAAATAATTAATATGCTTATACAGGAAAACATTTATTTGGGCTTGGATTTTCTGGGGCATCAGTCCATCATGGTGGGACAGCACAGTGAAACACAGAAATTCATACCATGGCAGAGAGAAGGCAGATATAAAAAGGGACCAGGGTAAGAAGTAGCCCCATGGTCTCCATGATGTAACCTTGCAGCCTACCTTGCGCTACCATCCAGTCTTACCATCATATTAAGAACCCAGAAAGAGATCAGCCTACTGTTTAGATAATAGCCTTCATGATTTGTCTCTGGGAATGCCATCACAGACACACCAGAAATGTTCACTAATCCCCTAGATATTTCTTAATGCATTCAAGTTGACAATCAAAAGCAACCACAACTTAGACTTTCTCTAAAGTGTCTTTTAAATAGAAGATCCTTTTTACCTTTTTAGTGACAGAGAAAAAAATCACAGCATACTCTTTTTTATTTAAATCAGTGAAGATTAAAAAGTTTGATTACATGCCACATGCCGGGCTGGTGTGGGCTCTGTTATGATATACACTGAATTCACACATGAGTATACATATGTAAAATTTTTTTGAAAGATAAACTATACTTGTTGTCTCTGAGGAGTAGAACTAGGGTCTTAGAATGAGTAAAAGATTTTGTTTTCTGCATTCATGCTTTTAAGGGGGCCGGGGGTCATTTTGTTTGGTCTTGTACACATCATGTAGTCCTCATCAGCCTCCCTTGGAAGTTGTTAGTAACACAACTTCTCAGGCTCTACTCTAAATCCATTGAACCAAAAGCTTCTGGGCATTAACTCTTCTAGAAAGAGTTAATGGAATCTGTGTTTAACAGACCATCTGGATTATTTGGTTATGTGCTCATCCCTAAGAACTACTGGACTGTTCACATAAACAGAGGAGACAGGCTGCTTTGTTGACTGCTCCATACTAGAAAGATCAAAACTAGTTCCTGTACTGCTCCAGAGGTCAGATAAAGTATCAAGACTACAGGTAGAGAAGAGTACCAAATACAAATCTGGGAGTCATGCATTAATAAATTTATCATTTTTACATGCACATGTGCATGTGTGCATGTGCATGTGTGTGTGTGCGTGTGTGTGTGTGTGCGCGCGCGTGTGTGCGCATATGTTTTGCATGTAGCTAGATGCACATGCTCAGGCATTAATGTACAAGAGGGCACTTGAGTGTAGGTGCCTCTGGAGGGCTAACAGTGACATTAGGAATCATTCTGGATTGCTTTTCCACCTTATTGCTTTGCTCTGGGGGCACCCAGAGCATATCCACCTGGCCTTTTTCACGAGGAAACTGGAGATCTGAACTAAGGTCCTTTTGCTTTCAAGGCAAAGACTTTAATCATTGAGTCATCTCCCCAGCCCACAAATTCTTCCTTAAAATACCACTAGATCTGTCATTTTAAAAAGCCTTAGCCATTGCTGCATAAAACAGGCTTGACTTCAAATGAGATTGAAGTTCCTAATTAAGGAAACACATAATTATAATTTCTTGGGAGGGAGCAAGACCATGTTCTTACTCTGTTCAGCTGTATAATTACCCATGTTCCACCCCATGAGGTAAAACAGAGTGACATGGTTTCCCATCCCATTCACCTCTCCTTAATAATTTATAGGAAATAAAGTATGTAATTTGCACATTTCTAATGTTTGATTCCTCTATTTAATTATGTGTAAGGTATTTTTCCTCTTTTATTTCCTAGGCAATGACATTTATGAGCTTCCTGTCTTCTTTCAGGTACACTTATAGCATGTTATCAGTCATAGGAACATCTTATGATATCTTGACATGGCTCAGCCAAACCCTGTGGATGCCAATTTATCCTCTGTGTGTTCTAGCCGAAGGTAAGAAGAGTGATGTGCTGTATCACTGGCTGACAAGTTGTTTTGGTGTAATCATACACCAATTTTTTTTGATGTTATAACTCTGCTATTTGCTAGTTCTTAGTTCACTGAATGTATCATTCTGAGCCTATATCCTTTGATGCAAAGAAACAGAGCACTCTATGCAGCAAAATTGGAGTATGAAGCAGCTCTGCCTAATAGAAAAGGTCAAAAACAAGGGCATCTGAGCTCAAGGCCTTTACTTCATTGACTGAGCTTGGAGAACTCAAGCAGCCTCTCTGAGTCTATTTATTCACCATGAAAAGTTTTAACATTAATGGAAAAAATTTTAGGATATAAAAATTTATTTTTCTCTGTCTTGATTCTGCTCCTAATTTACCACACCCTGTGTGACCTACTTTTGCCAGTGATTCTTGTATCACATGGACCTCCACCATCACAGGGAAGCTTCTCTGCTCAGCTAAGTTAGTTCCTCCAGTCCAGCATCACGAGTTATCATTCGTAGGGTCTATCTCAGCTGTAACAAGATATTTGCATGAATCTTGGTTTTGGGTCCCTTTCCCTGACCAGACCCTATGTTCCATGTGGGTTCAGGGAGTTTCCTCTGTTTGCCTCCTGTCTTTCTCATATGCTGCAGCATGCGTGCCCCCCAAATAAGAGATCGATACTGGCCATAATATGAAGTAGATTCATTATACTGCTTCAGCATAAGCCTGAAGCTTAAAAGTCCAACAGCTAGAAGAGTCACTTTTCAATGGACTTGAGGCTATGAGAGAATAAATGCTTTCTTTAGCAGAGGATGTGACAACTTGCAGTTTTCTTAGAGTCATGATTGAAATCTTTAAATAACTAAGGAAACATGATAAAGGAACCACAGGGAAACACAGAAGGCATGTATGAAAGATGCTGATGTGAATAATGATGCATAGATAGACCACCATACAAAATAAAACCACATTTTCTACATATTGATGGCTAGAGAAAAACAAGCTTATCTTACAGTAAATCAGGCAGAATTAAAAGTTTTTTATAAAAGAAACTATTTAAAATTTGGGATGTACCATGCCCAGAGAATCTTTTCCATACATCCCTATGAATCCCTCCCTACCAATCTGTTTCCCAGATTCACTTAATTAGATCCGTGTGACCACAATATAGGAACACTTCACTGGGCTCACCAATAGGTACATAAATAAGGCCAATGATTCCTCTGCTTCCCAATTCTCTCTGCAGCACATAGATTAGCAGTGAGGAGCAGAGGCCCTACACCCTCCCATCCATGCCTGACTGTCAATGTCCCCATTCCTGTGCAGACCTAATTTAATGATTGCACATTCTTTAAGAATGAAATCTCAGTCTACCAAGATGGTAAAGGAACTTGCCGTCGAGCCTGAGGGCCTGAGTTCAATCCCCAAAGTCCTCCTGGTAGAAAAAGAACCAACTCCTAAGAATGGACCCCTGACCACCACATGCACACTATGACATGCTTCTCCTCCCCCATCAACAAGAGAAATACATAAATTTAAAAATTCTTGAGTTCACTTAATCATACTTCCTTTTATAAAGATATCAAAGAAATAGACGTTGGAAAAGGTATGAGGTTTAAATTAGAACTAAATCGTTGAGATCTACACAGCAAAGTGAATGTAATCAGTAACAACATATGTTTCAAAAGAGCCAGGTGAGGAATCCAAATATCTAGTATGAAAAGTATGTGAGGCAGATTTCACTATTTTAACTAGCTAACATATATCAAAATATCACACTGTACTCTAAAAAATGTATATATTACATATGAGTTATCATTTAAAATTATATTACTAAAAATAAACTGCAAGATAAATTTTCAAAAAGGTTATATAAGGAATCCTTTCCTGAAAATAAAAGATGAATATGTGTACAGGAAACATTTCTGTCCATAAGTCTGAGACTTTTCCTTTCCAGGGAAGCAAGTTATGGCCATGGAGGCCATGCAGCTCCCATTCTTTCATTAGGTTCATAAACTTATTTGTAATAACAAAGTATACACAGAGACAAGAAGCACACATGATCCAATACCACTTAGGTTTGGTTCTGGATGGTGGAATGTGTGGCTGTGTTTTTATCTTTATATATTTCTATGTATTTCAATTGTTCCACAGTATAAAAGTATGCAATTAAGGAAATTTAGTTAATAGTTTCATACATGTATACAATGAATTTTTGACATTTCCCTTCTCCATAATACCCTTCCTCATCTCCTTCCTTCTCCCACTAAGTAATCTTTTCTTTCCCAAAAGTTTCCCTCCTACTTTTACATTGCATGTATGTGTGTGCATGTGCACGCACACCCTGTTTAGTTGAATAAGGTCTACCCGCTTTAGCATGTGCCTGGACACTTGCTGCAGCATAGGTAACGCAATGACACAAGTGAGCTACCTCCCCCCAGCCAGCCATCGCTCACCATCAATATTTACTCAGAGAACACTGGAACTGCATGAATTCTTCCTTCATCCATGATGTACTGTTGATGGACCCATTCTTGCATAGCTTTTGCAGGTAAAACACAGTTGTGGTGAGTTCATGGATGCAGTATTCTTGTGCCCAGGACATACTATTGGATGGCATCCCTTTCTACCTTCTGTCATTCTTCTATCAAATTCTCTGAGCCTTGGGGCATGAGGAGATTTGGGTGTCTTGTTTAGAATCCATGGTTCTTCAGCCACTTATTCTCTGCACTTTGATCACACTTTTTTTTCTATCTGACAAATGTAAGACATTAGCAAAGGCTGTACACATAATGGCACATATGCAGGAGATTGAGCCCTTGTTAATACTAGTGGCCTGTTGGGTATTGTAGCAGATTCTGAGCCAATGCCACCCACACCCCAGCTCCCCCTGGCTCTAACAACTGTGACTCCTGAATTATGGCTCCTTCTTCTTAAAACCATTCTACATTACAGTAATTTTAGATGAACAGGAAGCTGTAAAAACAGAGCTTTTTACCTAAGTACCTTTCACTCCACTAATGGCAGCAGCATGGAGAACCATAACCTATTATCTTCCATTTCTATGTGACACTAAGACCAGCTTCTGCCCTTAGGATAATTTAGGCCAGCCTTTCTCAAAGAGCTCCTTCAAATTTTTATTACTTACTTCTGGGTCTAGGAAGAAGGAAGATACTCCAAGGCTGGAAAGTCTGACAGCTGTTAGGTGATAGCAGATTCTTTATTGCAGAATGCCTCAGACTGTTTGCTGGGCTGAATATGTGCTGTACAACTCCAGGGGAGATACAAATGCAGCATTTTTCCTCCCTGCTTGCCACCCCCATTGTGGCAAAGGAGACAAATGTATTTTGAACTATTTTAAGAAGCACTATGCAATCTTCCCATGTAGGCATGAAATACATAGATTCCGTAGCATGTATACAATTGACAATAATTAATACCCATCTTAGCAGCTTAACCACTCAACAGATTTCTGTATCAAACTTCAATCTTAGCTAAAGGATTTGGCAATCATTATAAAACTGTCATTCAGATTCAAAATGTCCTTCACTATAGAGAGATGCACACGTGTATCTGTAACTAAGACAGGAAATCCTTGTGATTTCTCTTTTGACAGCATTTGCCATCTATCAATCACTGCCGTACTTTGAATCATTTGGCACTAACTCCACCAAACTGCCCTTTGACATGTCCATCTATTTCCCATATGTGCTAAAGCTGTACCTCATGATGCTCTTCATAGGTGAGTGCATATTTGCTTCTGAATTCTTCCTGCGGGGTTTGATTTGTGCTACCATCTACCTAAGTAGGCTGATAAACTCAAGAGACGTCAAAGTGAAGCCCAATGCAATGAACTTGATTGTATTGTTGCGGCACTGCAGCTTACCATGTTTTTGTGGGCCATCATGAAGTCAGATGAACCTGTTTCACTCTAACCACAATAACAGTTTTTCTAACAGAAAATATAACAGTGATGCACAGTCATAGTCAGAAATGTGAACGTTCTGAGCATGAGGAGACCCGTGAGCAAGATATCAAACAGAAGCATGAGCTATTTCTGAGTTTTCCATATGTACTTGTTTTGTTGATTGGTTTTAACACCTTAACATTTCCTAACAGGTAAATGGGAGTAAATGATGAAGAGTCAAAACAAAACAGAGCAAATAAAACGGACTACAGAAATGGCTCAGGGGTTAAGACACTACCTCCCAAGCAAAGGTCCCTCATAATAGAACAGCAGCACTTTGTACTTCTGGCCCTGGTGGGAGGAGTCTGGGAAATCCCAGAGCAAAACAGAAAAGGAGGTAGAAGCAATCCAGAATGATTCCTGAAATCACCCTTGGTCCTCCACAGGGACACACACACACACACACACACACACGCACACACCTAAAGTTTAAAAAAAACTTTACAGAAAAATTAAGTTAGGTAGGATCCCAAAATGACTGACTGCAGGCATCCAGCAATTTCCTGCTCCCAGGAACAAAGCAACAGAGATGATGGACTGTTGGAGAGCAGCAGGGGAGAAGCTAGAATCTTGTGAGACTCAGAGACGAGCAAAGTGACACAAAAGAGCTAGGACTTGTCACCCTGTCTTCACAACTAGGGGAAGAGGAGTTTCCCTTCTTTGGGCAAGGGACAAGGCTCCCAACAAACTCTACAGAGCATATGTAACAACCTCATGAACGGGTTATTAGAGAGCTTGTCCTGTGAGACCAAGGGCATGGCCAGTTTTGTGTGAACCATGTCACTACTCGGATGGGAAGCAGTCATCCATGAAGTTCTCTGCCTGTCCCTCCCCACAGCGTCACGTACAGATGTCTCTCACTAGCAGGATGAGGAAACAGTTCTGTGGTGCATTCTTTCCCTGCTTTCCAGCCTTGAGTGATGCTAGGATAGGCTTCTACTTTTGCCTTGAGGGAACATGGCCCAAAGAGGTCTAAAACAGCTGTCAGGCTCTGGCCCACACCTCGTTCTCACAGGCAAATGGTAGGTCATTGAAGAAGTCAGAAAAGAAAGTTTAATTAAAAAATTCTTGAAACTAGTAGAAATATAGTATCCCCAAATCTATAGGATACAGCAAAAATAATATCAAGAGTAATGAATACTGACATATCACAGCTATTCTTCGTGTTGCTGATAAATTCACAACCAAATGGCTTTAAAGAACAAGAGGTTTTATCCTGGCTTGCAATTCTTGGTTACATTTCCTTGTCCAGCCTGACAGGAGTTCACACCAATGCCAGATGCTGAGGGAAATGGTCATACCATATCCACAGGACCACAGAGCAAGGGACCAAGTCTACAGAAGGATGCCAACTTCCTTAACCAGCTCCCCCTACCTTATTCACCTGCTCAGGGACTAGTCCCACCTACTATGGGCTGGACCTTCCCCATCAATTAGAAAATCTCCTAGAGGCTTGTTCAGCCTTAACTCATCTACTGATGCTTTACAAATGTGCCCAGAGCTTGAACCTTCCATTGGAAAGTTGACAACTGTATCTAACTATGACACTACATGAAAGAAGCATTTCTAAACAATGTAACTCTAACCAAACTGCAAATTACTAGAAAAAAATAAAAACAAAAGCAGAAATAAACCAGAAAATTAGAGTACAAAGGATCAATGATGAAAAACTGTTTACCTCAAAGGATGTTTACCCCAAAGCAAAATGGATCAATCTTTTATTAGAGTAAACCAAGAGAAAGAGAAGATCCAAAAAAATAACCTTAGAAATGATAAGGAGACATCACAACCAATAGCAAAAAAAATGCAAAGGATCATTAGGGATCAATTTGAAACACTACATGTTAAAAACATTGGAAAAAATCTAGAAGAAATAGACAAATTTCCACATATCATTAACAATCATTCAACCAAGATGATATAGAAAAATCTGATAACAATTGCAAGTAATGAGATTGAACTGGTAATGTCTCCAAGAAAAATCAAGATCATGTGACTCTACTGATGACTCTAACCAGACATTTAAAGACAACTAGGATCAAGTCTTCTCAAATTATTATACAGAATTGAGAGGAAGGAGCTTCAAACTTACTTTATTAGGTCAGCTATTGTCTCTACCAAAACCAGACAGGAAAGTTACAGACTGATATTTCAGATGAACAGAGATACAGAAATTCTCAGTGAAATACCATCAAATGAAATTTGATGTAATATCACAGTAAAAAGATCATACACTGTGATCAAGTGGAATTCATTCCCAGATACAGTAATGGCTCGATATATGCAAATCAATAATACATCACATAAAAGGATCATGTGACTAGATAGAGAAAATCATTTTATATAGTCCACATTTTTTCATGATAATCCAAGGACAGATTATGTATGAAATGATCACACTTTAACATAATAAAGTTCATACATGATAAATCCACAACCTACATCATACTGAATGTTGAAAACCTTAAAGCATTTTTCTAATATCAGGAACAAGATAAGGATGCCCACTCTCATGCTATTATTCAATGTAGTATTATTTTTAGTCACAGCAATCAGGCAAGAGAAAAAAGGCACAAAAACAGTAAAAGAGGAAGTCAAATTATACATATTTGCAGATAACATGATTCCATACACAGCAAAGTCCTAGTGCTGGGTATGATGGCTCATAGTGATAATCTTAGCCCTGGGGGGAGGGGTGACACAGGAGTTTTTTCTGTGGCCAGCGTGGTCTTCATAGTGAGTTCCATGTCTACCTGGGCTACAGAGTATGGACCTATCTCAAAAGAGCAATAAAACAAAACAACAAAATCAAGAAGTAGATGCAGGAAGCTAGATGCCAAACAGGACTCTTGGAACTGATAAGCACATTCAGTAAAGTAGTAGTATGCAGTATCAAAACTAAACAATAGTTTTTCTGTATATCAATACTGAATTTACTAAAGAAGAAATTATGAAAACAATCCAATTAACACTCACAAAAATATTTAGGATTAGACTTAACAAGGAGTGAAATTCTTCTACAATGAAAGGTAAAAATCATTGATGAGAGAAACTAAAGATTTGAAAGATGAAAAGACTGTCCATTCATAGACTGTCAGAATTGTTGAATTTCCATAGTGCCCCAAGTAATCTGCAGATCTCAATCACATATTAATGCCATTCTTCCCAGAGCTGGGAAAAGCAATCTCACAGTTCATATGCAAGTACAACAGACTCTGAAGAGCCAGAATAACCAAGCAAAAAGAGCAAAGCTGAAGGCATCATAATGTCTGATGTCAAGATATCATACAGGGCTACGGTAACCAAACCAATATGGTACTGGTGCGCGTGCGCACGCACACACACACACACACACACACACACACCACACACCAAAAAAAAAAAAAAAAAAAACACCTCACAAAGATGAATGGAACAAAGTAGAGAATCCAGAAAGAACACAGTGCCTTTATAGCCAACTGATTCACAACAAAGGTGCTAAAAATAAACACTGGAAAGAAGGTCAGCCACATATGGTATTTGGAAAACTGGGTATATACAAACAGAAGACTGAAACTTGATGCCTAATTCTCATCCTGTACCAAAACAATTATCAAATGTTTTAGTGTACAGTCAGAAATTACCAGAGAATGATATCGGGAAAACATTTGAAGATGTTGGCACAAGCATCATAAATAAGATGCCAATAGATCAAGAAACAAAAACACGAAATTAATGGCTTATTTCAAATTGAAAAGTTTCTGCTCAGTAAAAGAAGTAAGAATGAAGACAGCCTACAGTGGGAGATACCACTATTCATTAAACAGAGTTGCATCTACAATACATAAATAACTCAAGAAAACCTAAATATGAAAAGAAATCATACAGCTAGAAATGTGTTCCTAATGCAAATATATTTATCAAAAAGTAGAAATAGAAATGGTCAGTAACAGAAAAATTTCAATATCACTAGCTGTCAGGGAACTGCAAATCAATAAGATAGCATTCTATTGCAGGCAGAATGGATGTTACCCAAAAGAAAAAAAATAGAAGAAAATAACTGGCGGAGAATATGGAGAAAAAGAAACTCACATATTGTGATTGGGGATGCAAATTGTGCAGCCACTATGGGATAATATGGAAGTTCCTCAAAACACTAAAAATAGAACTACCACATGATCCAGCAATCCCCGTGAGTATCTATCAGAGGGAAATGAAGTCAGCAGACAATACAAATACCCGAATGCCCATTTTTATTATGGCACAACAGCTAAGATGTGGAACCAGCCTGAGACACAGCAGCAGAAGCTGAGCAAACCGGCCACATTACATCCACAGCAAGAGCAGAGGCAAGGGCTGGTGCATGCAGATTTGCTTGTTTGTCTACCTGCTGGTTCACCAGTGGCCAGCTTGCTTTCTTATACAGAGAGCTGCCCACAGTGGGCGGGTTATTCATCTCCACCAAGCAATCAAGACAGTCCCTGCAAGCTTGACTGAAGGCCAGCCTTGTCTAGAGAATTCCTCTCAGATGTGCCTGGAGTCCTGCTTCTAAGTGTCAGGATAACAAATTAACCACCCCAGTGCTTGTTCTCTTTTACATGGGGAAACTTGAAGGAAAAAAGAAAAGGACATGAAGGTAGAATTGTGATCACAAGGGGCTGGAACAGGAATGGCTACAGGTGGAAGGAGGGTCCCTGGATCTGATCAGTAATTCTGTACGCACATGTGGAAATATCTCACTATACTCATGAATACATAAACTTAATGTGAATTAAATTAAAAAGTAACAAATTTACAGAAAACATGAAATTAAAGAATAGAGCTCTTAAAACATAATCAAATGTAATATGGGGGCTAATAAAAAATTACATTTGAAAAACATGATCAACTAATATTTTCCAGGAAATTGGGGGAAAACTATTAGTAAATTTTAAGTTTTCCACTTCTAATCTTCATGAATTCTCAAGATAGAAATTATGTCTATGACATAATAACAGATAACATAAGAACATTAAGAACAACCTAGATAAATAGAAAAAAATGTGTTGAGAAGAGAGCCATTCTGAAGAAAGAAGAAAAAATAATCTCTGAGTTGGTTGAAAGAGTTTGGCTGTTTTCCTTTTTTGTTAAGATCTGGATAGTTTTAAGCATTCTTTCTTTGAACCTCCCCTTCAGTGTCTTGCCCTGAAATTCAGCCAGCATAATGCCTGTATCAGAAAGTTGTGGGGGTTTTTTTCAGAATAGTGAACAATCCGCCTTACTTACTTTGACCACCTCTTTTTCCACCTCAGGAATGTATTTCACCTACAGTCACCTTTACACAGAGAGAAGAGATGCCCTAGGAATTTTTTCCATGAAAAAGAAGAAGGCGTGAGACACAGCAGTCCAGGGTGACATACAAGAAGGCAGGTGTGTGGAGGAACCTGGAGTGGATACAGGATGTTTGCTAGTGGAAAACATCTGGTGTTTGGCAAAAACCTATGATGTAAATTATGTGTGTTTCTCATTGGATGTATTTGTATATTCTGTATTCTACATTGCCTGCCTCACCAGAAAGTAGACTCTTATTATACAAGCTGCATTTATATTGTGTGAAGTGTGATTATTTTTCTGTAAGGTTAATGAGAAATAGATTAACTGGGGCAATTAAATCGAAAAGTCAAACTTGATCATCTAAACTATACATATTGGGTTTCACATCTGCATTCACAAATGACAGGTTTACAGGAGGGGGACACTGAAATATGATTTGTAGCTCTAGAATAACAAACTGTATGGATGAATGCCATTGCCCCCAGAACTAACAACCTCAGACTTTAGAAAATTAAATATCTTTTGAGCCCACTATCATGGGTGATTTAAATAACAAATTTATTTTTCATAGTCCTGAGGGCTTGGACATCCCAGATCAAGATGCTAGCCAATCAGATGAGATTAGTGTAGATGTGAAGTATGGCGCTGAGCAGCTGCTCTCCCTGGAACACTCCAGTGAGAACTGGAGGGAATGGACACAGGACAAAGTGGAAACCACTGGGCCTCTTGAACATCACAGCGCTGTACCCTAGAGTTATTTAGCTATAGATGTACACAATCCTTCAAGACAAGGGGGCAATTTTATGATAACTGAGAGATGACATCCTAAGGTTCACAGGGACAACTTATCCACCATGTGTTTAATCATGGTGATATATTCCCTAAGAAAATGGGGCTTCCACTCAATTTGTCTTTCCTTTTTCAGTTCTTATCAAAATCACTTTTTTAATACTTTTATTGTTTATTATTTTAATTGTGCGTGTATGCGTGTGTGTGCGCATGTGTGCGAGTGTGTGTGTATGTGTAGAACCACGGACGAATTCGGGAACCACCATGGACGCCTCCACCTCCTCCTTGTTTACTCTGCCCCGGGATTCACAGGCTCCGCCCTACCAGGACCGGAAACGCAGGCCGCCCCCGCTTCCGCCCGACGTCTATACGTGGGGTCTAGGATCCGAACTCAGGACCTTCTGCCTGCAAGGCAGAGGTTTAACCCCTGAGCCACCTCTCCAGCCCCCAAAATCACTCTTTTCAGTTGTTGAAAAGTGATATCAGCATCTCAAAACTCTTCCGGCTGTCACCCAATATTTAATTTAAAGTCAGCTTCTCCATTTTTATGTTTTGGTTGTAGCAGTACCTCACTTCTGGTACTGCCTTCTCAGCTCAGACTGCTGAAAGAAAATATTATGAACAGTGACTTACATAACAGAAACTCATTTCTCACAATTCTGAAATCTGATATCTAGTTGCCAGAAAATGGAATTTCTGGTGAGGTTCCAAGGTGACAACTGATTCTCCTTTGTGGATTGCCCATGCATGCCTTCTTGGTGTATGCCCACATATTCGGAAAAGAAAGGAATTCTCTCAGGGCTTTTCTTGTGAACTCACTAAACCTTCCTCATACTTAATTTTTTTCCCCCAAAAACCCACTTTCAAATACCTCTGCTCCAAAAGAAGTTAATTTCTAGCAGCAGCAATTAAAAAAATTAACAGCCTCAAACTACCATGCAGTCAATATATTAATAGACTTTTAGACATCTGTATAGATCCCAATATCTGTGCCAAATGTTCACTTTTCAAATCTAGAATCGAGTGTTTGTATACATAACATAGCTCTAAGTCCACACACTAATTTGTGAATATGTCACCAAATGCCATTTGTCTTGACAACTTATGCTTTCAAAAACTAACAGAAGATGCTTTGTAAGCAAAATGTCCTTTTGTGTATAGTTAAGAACATCTGGTCTCAAAGAAGAGGCTTCATGTTTCTGTAGAACAAAGTGAACTGTCTTGAGGGAAAAATGTAGTTTTTATCTAGGTTCATACAGAAAGGAGCTTATCTTTTTTTAAATTGATACTGACTTTGCTGTATCCTTTCTTTTTTATTAAGAATTTTTCATATACAATCAAAATGAATTTATGTCATCGCTCTGATCCCCTTCCCCCTACCTACCAGCTTCCTTTCCCACTCTCCCCTTCCCTCTTCAATCCAGTCATGGCTCTTCCCCTCCTGTCCCTCTATATGTGTCCCTTTGGGGTGCCTGTGTTGGTAAGGGGGACAGATATGTTTTAGTATATGTGGCTCTTCACTGGACAAAGTCGTAAGTGGGAGGAGGTTCCTCTTCTCTTGTCCACTACTGTCCCCAGGGACACTTGTTTCTCCTGAGGTCTTTGCTAGTTCTTAGGGGTATGTTAATATCTCAGCCATTGTGTAATCTGGTGGTAGAAATTTTTATTGCAATGGGTATAACAACCCTGTTATGACTGGAGTGTGTTGGACGGAATTATACCACTCATTTTTAGGTTCTTACAATCTTATTGCTTCCCATCTTTCACAAGATTGCTCAAGCCCTGGTGTGGGAAAGCATCTGATGGTCTGATTAGGACCAAGCATTCCAGGGTTGTGATTCTCTACACTGGCCACTTGTGGCTTTCTGTCTCTCTAGTCTTACATTGTAATAGGGTGCATCTGGGTTGAGCTTGAGAGCTTTTCTTATATTTCTTTGTAATCTGTGGGTGTGTCATTTAGAGCGTTTAATGTTAGGTTCCATTTATAAGTGAGAACATGTGGCGTCTATCTTTCTGTGTGAAGTACTTCACTCAGTATAATTTCTTCTTCCAACTACATCCATTTCGCAGAAAATTTCATCATTAATTCATTTTTCTTGACAGCTGAATAATATTCCATTGTGTATCACATTTTTATTATCCCTTTATCTATCTACTATTGAGCATTTAGGCTGATTCTACTTTCTCACTGTTATAAATAGAGCTGAAATGAGCATGAATGTACACAACTGTATAAGAAGATGAAGCTTTTTTGGGGAATATTCCCCAAGAATGGTATCATATGGTATGGGTCATATGGTATTTTCATTTTTAACTTTTTTAGAAATCTCCATACTGATCTCCAAAGGGGTTGTATAAGTTTGCATTCCCACTGGCAGTATGTGAGGGTTCCTTTCTCCCCACATCCCTGCCAGCATTTGCTGTTGCGTTTTGCATTTTAACCACTTTGATTGGGTTGAGATGATATCTCAGGGTAGTTTTAATTTGCATTTCCCTAATGGCTAGGAAAGTGGAACATTTTAAAAGATGTTTGTTAAACTTCTTTTGAATTTCATCCTGAGAAAAGTTTCTTTTAAGTTCTAAGGTCCATTTTTTGATGAGGTTGTTTACCTCCTTGGTGTCTAATTTCTTGAGTTCTATGTGTGTATACTGGACATTAGTTCTCTATCAGATGTGTGGTTAGTTAAGATTATCTTTTTAATACTATATCTTTAAGTGCTTAATCCTTAACACTTTCAAATGTGGACTCTTCAGATGTTACAGTGAATGAAAAAACTTTATGAATCTTCCATTTACAACTGCCTCAAACAAAAAGAGGTGCTTGAGAAGAGGACAGAGGTTTATCTTTTTTTTTCCCCTCACTTGCATAAACATCTGTTTTCTTGTTAAGGACAAAAACAGAGATAAGGTTTGAGAAGAAACTTGGCTGAAATGAAAAGAGAAATCCGAATTTTGAAGGCAAATTCTTCCCCCCTTTACTTGGGCATCAGCAATCTCCAACTGCTGATTTAAGAGTGAAAAACAGGGCTTCAGTGCCCACTTCCTCTTTGCTACTGCACGTCTTCTATGATTCCAGCGTGAATGGGGGAATCTAAAGACCTTTACTTGTGAAGAAAGACCCGCTCTGCTACACTACAACTCACAAACTTCCCAATTCTGGAGGCCTTGTAATACAAAGTGAGGGCTAATTCCTTTATCTGTCAGCACCATCTACATTAAGCTGACATGAGAATTGGTCTTTAGTGGGAGTTTCCATCTTAGAGTGGGAGCTGATATGTCTGGTGCAGCAGAAATAGCTTCGGACCTTAGGAACTGGGCCCTCATTCTCGGTGAGGCTCTATATAGTAGGTATATGTGCGCTATCTTAAACAGTGATTTTCATGGTATTGCTTCAACATTTACATAAGTTAACACATGAAACCTCTGTGGTTTATGACCTGTACCTAACAGTAAATATGGGACAAATTTCAACCTTTGTTTGGTAGGAAATATACAATAGTGTATGGATGAGAAGGAAGAGAAGCTGGTGTAAATTTTCTACTTCCTCGTTAAGCTCAGATTCATTTTCCTCTTATCTTACCTCTAAAACAATGATACGTTTGTGGAAAAAAATTAGAGCAAATTTTAACCTAGGTGGTAGGTACACGCGATGTCAACATGAAGACAGAAGTCACATGGGCACTAGAAGTTCTATGGTATTTGTAAAACCCAGACACTGTGCACAGCAGACACATAGGCACCTTATTTCAGTGGCTTAATTATTCTTCCCAATAATGTATTATATGCATCTTCATATGGTTGGCTAAAGACAGACACCTGATTGGCCGCTGTGTGAAAGGAGAACAGTTAGTAAACATACAATTAAAATGTTGATCTAGTCTTAAGTCACTGAGTTAAATACAACTTTGATACTGTTACAAACCTTTAGGTCACTAATCACTCTGAAGAAAAGAGCTGTGTTTACAAAAAGATTAACCTACAGAGGAGATATCTGTACTTTTAAAGGCTAATTCATAGAAAGGATATGTACCATTTATTTCCTGCCTCCCAGCAGTTCAGATGGTTTGGTTGGGGCTGTCCTGCCCTCTCTGTCCAAGGCTTGGGAGAGGATATATGACCCAGGTCTAATCCTATCCCATTTTCCAGAGATCAGAAACTGGTCAGAGAGTCACGTGAGCCCCAAGCCAAACCAGAGTCCTTCCAAGTTGTTTCTGCCATGCACATGAGCAAAGGAACATTTCTTTACCCTTGAGGTTGTTGGAAACCATCATGCCAACAAAGTGGAATGAATTCCAAAGGAATGAAGTCTGAGAACATCATAGGACTTATCAGATCTACCCCCTAAACTTCTTGACTTGTGAACCAATCAGCTTTGAATTCTAAGTTTCTCTTGTACTCAAAATGACAAAGCACAGAAATTGTATCCATCACGACCAAGTCTTAGGTTATGCCCTTTGTCATACCTATTGATTTGTATGTATGTGTCCATCTCACGTCTATGTTTTATCAAGAGGAATAAAGCTTGCCTAGTACGCTGAGTCAATCAGTGCCTATCTTCCTGGAGGCTTCATGGAAAATAAAATGAAGTGCCATACTATGGTTTGCTTTTGCAAAATTGCCCCCCATACTTAAAAACAAAACTCACATGCACAAAATTCACAAGATTATTTTACTTTAATTTGAAAGAGAGAGGATATAGGCACGTTTCGGAAAGAAAAATTTCACAGTGAACTCTAGCCAAATAAAAGTCAAGTTCCTGTTTCAGTTTTGACTGGCCTGGTTGCAATGTGATGGACTCCTCTCTTGACCATGCTTGTGTTGAGCTCCTTTTCATGAATGAATGGTAAAGACCAATGTCTCATCAATCTCAGACATGAATTCTTAAAAACTTCTGTTTCTAAGCTCTGCCTCCTTCAGCTGAGAATCCTGCTGGCTTGTGGAAGCTTCATCACCAACCATATGCTCTGCACCACACCGCTTTCTTCTTGAACTCTGGGAGGACCCTCAGGGACAGCAGGGTGGCTGCGAGGAAGAACACAGAGTGTACTGCTATGCTTGGTTGAGCTTACTTCAAAATGTCATTTTGATCAAAACGACGTCAGAACAGAACTCAGTGTCTCCTCAGTTGGCTAATTTTCAAGACAGAACTCCCATTGAGTCTTGGCAGAACTTTAATGGCAATAAATTCATTTCACGGGCTGGAAGGGGAACTTTTTTTTCTTTTGTTCTTTTATTTTTAAGTTACCCTATGATCAGTTAACGGGAAATTTTACAGAATTGAACACTGATGTTCAAGATGGAAATGATGCTGTGTCAGTACTGATTGATCAAATGTGTTCTCTCCATAAATATCTACTTTAAGGTCTGTTCTCTGAGGTGGCAAGATAGCTCAGAGGGGATGGCACCTGCTTACACGCCTGCTGACTTGAGTTTAATTCCTGGAAGCCCACATGGTGGAGGAAGAGAACTGACTTCCAACCTCCACTTTTGCACCATGGCATGTTCTCTCTCTCTCTCTCTCTCTCTCTCGTTCTCTCTTTCTCTCTCTCAAATTCATTTTAAAAGATTTGTGCTCTTTTCTATATGAATAAGATTATCTCCATTAAGTGTTTAGTTAAAGAAAAGACTGCACTCCTGTAACAAAGTTGATTTCATGTGCTTAAAGAAGAAAGTATAACTGTGCTAAATTCCATGTACCATGTACCCACAGCCTCATTCTCTCATGGTCTGTCAGTGATCAATTTAAAGAAGGGAAATTTTGAGTATTCCCTTTCAGTGATTATTACAGATCTCATTCTAGAATGTTAATGTGAATGTATTAAGATATTATTTAAAATAAGAATGCGAAAGAGTGTAGGGAACCTCTGTCGACTCCAGTAAGTCAATATCAAAAGAACATGATTGAATAAGCCCAGTGGTATCAGTTGTAAATTTTGTAACCTAAGATAGTATGAGTTTGGATCAACCAATGTTATTACAGATTTGTGGCCATTACAAAGGGGTCCAATTTCTTGAAGCAATTGAATAGAGGGAATCCTATCGGCAAGTCCCAACAAAGAGATGAAATGAAAACATCTCAGATGACAGTCCTAACTCCCTGCAAAATTCTGGGTTTCACTGGAATCATAAGAGGTATTATTCCATAATCTGCATGCTTTCCCACTTACTCTCAAGAAAAAATCAGAATTCTTGATTGTTTGGTAATTGAAAAATTATACAATAAAGTAAAACATGGGCAATAATATAGTTCCAGACAGGCCAGATGAGTTATCACAGGTAGCCCAATGGAAATGACACTTGTCGTCAGTGCAATATTTTATGATGATGCTTCAGGGACACATAACTAACTCCAAACACATGCCCAAGGTGCAAGGTCCAGATGACAAGTGCAAGTGCTCTCAGGTCAGGAAGCAAATGCCAAAATAATTTCATGTTTGAATCAAGAATCTACAAAACTTTCAGAAAGAATTTACTGGAAAAATATAAAAGACATCAAATCCCTCTAAGTGTCTAATGATGCAGAAGATAACTGGTTCCCTTAGAATAATGCTATTATAGCAGTGAATATGACTACAAAGCTAGTATAAGAGCAGGTTTCAGTGCTGTAAAAATGTTATAGCAAGAAATGAAATATTAAAATTTTCCCTAGATTTTCAATTGTTTCATATTCTAAATATAGCAAACTCACACATAGAAAGGGAAAATTATAGAAACCATCAAAATGTCTTTGGGCAAATGGGACACTGGATGTCTACTTGCTATACCTGTACTTCCTAAATTTTGCAAATTTCAATTAAAATTATTATATCATTACCATAAAATAGTTAATGCTATTTACTGAAAATTTAAATCTACAGGTACTAGTGCTCTTTTATAATCTATTTTCTGGTTTAGAATGCCACACCTCAGGGACTCTTTCTGAAACCAATGTCCCAAGATACTACTCTGCATGACAGACAACAGTGGATGCTTTCACATAGTTTTTTACCTATGTTGAATATAAAGCATGAAGTAATGCTTTTCTTTTTTTCTCATGTATTCATATATTTTAAAAAAGCAATACCTTTCAAAAGATCCTTGGACTTTGCTGAAAAGGCTTCCTTAGGGTTTTCTACGATGCTAAGTAGCCAGTCAATGAACTAGGATGAAAAAGAATAGCATTAGTGAAGAAAATCCCACTGTCAGCATGGGGTACACTAGTTTCTTGAGGCTGCACACATATAAGAAGTACAGTCGTCCTTACTCAGTTCCTGCCTGGACTGCAGAAGCAGAAATGACACAGGAAGCAAGATCAAAATGCAGAGGAGAGATGACACAGGACTAACACACAGAAAGTACACTTCCAGGCTGGAAAGATGGCTCAGTGGTTAGGCCGCTGCTTTGTAAGCAGAAGGTCCTGATTCAGATCCTGGATAGCACATAAAAACACCAGCCAGTTTGAAAAAAATAAATAAATAAAGATGAAGTTGAAGTAAAAAAAAAAAAAAAAAACCAGCCAGAAATGGCAGCGTCCTGTATTTCCAATCCTGGAAGGTGGAGCCTGGGAAACTCCAGAGCAAAACAAAGATGAGACAGCATAATCCAGGGTGATTCCTGAAGTCACACTTGGCCTCCACAGGCACACACAGTGCCCTCTGATACATGCTGCACTGTGTGTGCTGTGGATAAATACTGTTTTGAAGAAACTACACTTCCCCTGCTGATTGCACCAAGATCTGATATAGACATAATAAGGCAGACATGGGCCTAGAGGGCCTTCTGTGCACCACAAACACTATCTCTAATCACTTGGAGGCCGAGTGAAGTTAGAAACCCAGAGTGCTCTCCTCACACCTTGCGGCTTCACCCTGATTTCACAGGCTTTTCCGGCTTAGTCACAGACTGATCAGGAGACAGGGAGCCCACCAGATGCCAGTCCTGCTTTTGAAACTAAGATGAGAAGTTTGTGCCCAAGGAGTATGAATCAGAAGTTGAAATGCAAGAGGCACAGCATAGCTGAATTAGAGCCAAGCATAAAATGACTGATTGCCCAAGATACAGCCTGAACTGTTTTTGAGTGACATCCAGGGGAATTTCATTGCAACTGGATGATAACAATCTTTTTTCACTATGAAGCTCTAATAGTCATTAGTCATTTGAATTTCAGATATGAGAAGCTGGGCTGAAGGAAGAACAGAATGGGAAGAGAAAGAAAATATCCTAAATTCTCTGCTTTAATTAACATTTTTCTTTATTTTCCTTTTGTGATTTGTTTTATGACTTTCTGGCAAGTAGATAAATCAAGCACTACAAATATCTAATCAATGCAAGATGTCTATCCTGTAATCCAAAGTGAACAGTGTCCCAGTCCAGAAATAACAAGAGAAGAGAACACATTAAACTTATTTTGATTAAAAGTAGAACATAAAATACAAAACTCAAGGCAGGGCAGAACTACAAACATTTATCAGATTTAAGGCAGGAAAGGCATTTCAGTCGAGATGCATGATGGGGGTTGGGGTAGCTAAACTGTGGGTTCACAGTTCAAAAATGTTTTTAAAGATTAATGTTCATATTCCTAAAATAAGCAACAAATCGTTAGTTTTAAGCTTTTAACTCCACAAAAGAATCCAGTTTTGATTAAATGGGATTCAAGAAGGAATCTTCCAATGAGATGTACTAAAGGCAGGGCCGAACCAGACAATGAGAAGCATAGAAGCAAAGGTGTTTCCTACAGCTGGGGCTCTCCTGAGGGCAAAGAGAATAATTTTAGTTTTTGACAAGACTCCATTTTACAGCTACCACAGGCCAGGGAAATGAAATGAATCACAAAGAACTTCCACTGCACTGCAGACAGACAGGTGACCCACACTTCTGTTCTCACAGTCACCCCAGACGTTGCTGCCCACTTCCTTTCCTGGCTTCTTTATATCCCACAGATAACAACACCTCGATCTTGAATTCTCCTTCCATCTGTCTGTCCTCACTTCAGCTATCGAGCTGAAACTTCCCCTTCCCAAGGATAAACAGCACATGTGTCTTCAATAAGTGGAGTTGCTCTCCACCGGTGCCCAAAGCTTATAAGCTTCTGTTCTTACTGTTGTTGGTTCTAGTCGGCAGTTACCCTAAGCCTGGGCTGGGCCTCAGGCTCTGAGACTTTGTGTGACACTGAGATTGAGATTGAACCCAATAATGAAAGCCATTGATGCAAGTCAAGTTTCACTCTGATCTCATTTCTGTTCTGCAGCTGAAATTGCTGGACTCAAAAGCCGACCTGCCTGCCCCACGAGGCAGGTGGCTGCCACCTCACCTTCTGCGTCTGTTCCTTCCAGGGTTCTTTCTGCAGCAGCAGCAGCAAGCTGCTGGGCAGGAGAGTGAGAACCTCCTGCAGAGTGACCCTGTGAATTGGACTCCTGCCAAGGAGGGCTGATGCTGGCCCACCAAGGCCATTCTCCTGATGCCATGGCAACCAGCTAGCACTGAGACCAAGAAGGAGCGGGGCCTCGTGGTCTGCCCATGCCACCACTGTGCCTGCAAATACCAGCAAGAAGAAGTCCAAAGCCTGGGAAGGAAACAGAAGAACATTAGGTCATATGTTTCAGCGATTCGAAGTTCTATCAGCGCACAAACACAGCCCGATCATGATGCAAGACCATCTTCTACTTCTCCTGTCCCACCCCAAGAAGAACAGCACACTCGACTTCCATGCTTAATGAAGAGACCCTCGGGGCTTTGGAAGATTTCACATCTTATGGTAAGACAGAAGGACCAACAGTTGTGCTATTATTCCTCCACCATTTCAGGAGAAATGTAACTTATTTTTAGTCAAATGAAGATCTGAACACTCCTTTGTTTTCAAGAAGAAAAAGAAATTAAGAGGCATTTATTGTAACTTTGGAAAATATGCATCACTTGATTTAAGTTCTGATTAAGAAGTTCTCTTTATGTATTAAAAAAAATCTGGAATCCATCCATTCAGATTTTAGACTAAGCTACACAGCCATAAAAAAAAAAAAGATTTACAGACTAGAAATAAGGATACCTTTGAGATGTAAAATTAATGTGTTTCAGATTATATTTCTTTCCACTATTTTTTTAAATTTACAAGAGGGGGGGCAGGCGTGTCATGGTGCATGGTCAAAAGATAACTTTTGAAAGTCAGTTTTTTCTTTCCAGACACACCAATAGCAGAGTGTGGGGAATCACACTCGGGCTGACAGGTTTGCATTTAGATGACTTTGCTCACTGGCCTCTTTCTCTTAATTTTTTTTTTTAATTTTTATTATTATTTATTCAATTGTGCGTGTATGCGTGTGTATGTGTGTGTGTGTATGTGTGTGTGTATGTGTGTGTAGAACCACGGACGAATTCAGGAACCACCATGGACACCTCCACCTCCTCTTTGTTTACTCTGCCACGGGATTCACAGGCTCCGCCCTACCAGGGCCGGAAACGCAGGCCGCCCCCGCTTCCGCCTGGCGTCTATACGTGGGCCTAGGATCAGAACTCGGGACCTTCTGCCTGCAGGGCAGAGGCTTAACCCCTGAGCCACCTCTCCAGCCCTCTTTCTCTTAATTTTTAAGCTCTGAGTGTTTGAAGATTTTGATTGGAAAATTAATTTAAAAACAGGAATCCAGGGAGGATGGAGAGGACAGAAGTACCTATTGAGCTTGTATGAATAGGAAAAAAATAAAATGTGGGAGGAAAAAGGAAACAGGAATCCAGAAAGAAAAAAAGGAAAATTATGCAAGCTTAAAAAGTGGCCCGAAGATAGGCAACTTGGAATGCCAATAAAGACCATGAACCGTCACAAGAGTACACAAGCCAGAGGGAATCTTGGGGTCCACAGAAGCGGACAGGCAGGTGGATGATAGGAAGAGGGATGGACTGATGAAAAGAAGGGAGGGAAATGGGAGGAAAGGGGAATAGAGGGAAGCAGGGATAAGTACTCAATATGGTTGTAAAACTAGAAAAATAAAATAATAAAATAAATAAAAGCACACAGAGATGAAAAAAATAAAAAGTGTTTACAAAGTATTTTTTGGTTTCTTGAAACCCTAACCCATTAATTCAAATTTTAGTAACTTTGAAAGACAGTCAACGCTTCTGACAAAATGATGTAGAATTTCACACAATGTTTTTGAGTATTTGAATTTTACTCAAAATGTAAGCATGTCCATAGAGACAATTCTAAAAGAGATGTACAGTCAGATTAGGAAAAAGAGAGTCAAAAAGAGCTGTGCTTGTTTAATTAAGCATTCCTGGTACCCTCTCCAGACAGTCTTTGTTAGATTCCGTCCACAAAGGAACATGCTTTGCTACAAACTGTTTTACTCCAGGAACATGTTTAGAACAGATAATCAGTATCAGTATTTCTCAAAAATAAGAGGAGGAGGAAAAGAAATACTGAAGGAGCATGCCTGACTTTGGACCTTGGATCACCACAAAGGAGAGTCATGTGTTACAGATGGAGGAAATTTTAAGAGGTAGAGACTAGTGGTAATCTTTAGATCATAGGGGTATGTCCTTGGTCTTCCTCTCTTTTGTTTCCTGGCAATGAGGCAAGCAGTTTGGCTCTGCAATACACCCTTTTCATGGTGTACTGTCTTGCCACAGACACAAAGCAATAGGACTAATGGAATACTGACCAGACCCTTCCACACTGTAAGCCAAAATGAATTTTTTCTCTTTGTAAGTTGACCACCTCAGGTATTTGCTATAGTAAAGAAAACTTGACTAACAGCAACATATTTTTCTTATGGAAGAGTAAATACAAGTTCTATATTTTAAGGAAACTAAACATTCCCCCTCCCAACTGTACCTCATCGAGAGCCACATTTGGAACAGACGTTGACTGGTAAGCAATATTTCTGATGAAACCCATCAGTTCCAAGAGCCACTCCAGTCTCTTCAGCACTCCTGAAACGAAATGGCTATTTTTTAACAGCACCATGATTTTTATTTGAAATGTAAAACAAGGCTGTAATAAGCTTATAACCAAAGCAGAACACCTGGTAGGATTCAAGGACTGGCTTCACACTCTTGTGGGACCTGAGATGCCATGACTGCCCATGAGACAGCAGACATGTTCACATCAGAAAGCTATTTGGCCTTTCTGCTCAAAGGGAATCTATTCTTCACACCTCCTGCCCAGTAGTGATTAAAACACATTTATTAGTTTTTCACTGAACATTAAACACACTGGGAGAAGTTGGGCAAGCCAATAAGCCAGTGATGTTGAATCTTGTTGAATTAGTTGGTTTTATATTTATAGTCTTCCTATCACTAAGTGTTCTGAATTTATGCCCTCCAAATGGGAAACCTACCCGAAAGACATCTAAAGAAAAATAAAAACCAACCATTGTATAGTAACTGGAGAACAAATATCAGCATAAATATTGATTCTAGGGGCTGGCAAAATAATTCACTCTGTAAGGCATCTACTCAAAAGCCTGGTAACTTGAGTTGATTCCTGGAAGACCACATGGTAGGAGGAGAGAACCAACTTCTAAAAGCTGCCTTCTGACTTGGACATGCACACAATAGCACATATTCTCTCTCTCAAATAAATAAAATATAATATTTTAAAAACTAATTGTCTTTTTTTAATTTAATTTTTTAATTTAATTTAATTCAAAAATGAGGAATCCCAAAGTAGGAATAGCTATTTAGGAAGACTTTCAAAACTTACTGACTTAAAAGAAAGTAGAAATGCTTTTGGCTACTTAGAACCAAAGGCAACATCAGATAATTTCAGTTTATTCCAAACATGATCATTATAACCTGAAACACCTATTGTATTTCTCCCTCATAAATACTCTTTTGGTTTAGAATTTAAAAACTTATTTTCTCATCACAGGGTCATTTGTCAGGCAGCAGGCAGGCACTAAAGCAGCCTCGGATGAAGTTTGTCAGTCTCAATTGATAAGCATATGGACAGAATGGTCAAGAAGCCAAGGGGCAGGTCCATTTTCAAGTGATTCTCAAAATATAATATAGTCTAAAAGTTGTAATAGTACTGAGAAGTCTTTTGACATAATTATTTAATTTGATTGTTTCTCTTTTCCCTTCTATTTATTAAATGACCAAACCAAAAGCTTTTTCATTATAGTGTCAGACAAAATGAATTTCTATCTTATAAGTTTGGGGAAACTAAACAGACAAAAGTAATTTGTGTGTGTGTGTGTGTGTGTGTGTATGAGTGTGTTTATCTCTGAGAGTCTAGAAGAATTTATTCCTGGGCTGGGGAGATGACTCGGGAGTTAAGGCCTTTGCTTTACAAGCAAAAAGACCTGAATTTAGACCCAGATCCAATGATCTTGTGTAAAAATGTTGGGCCATGGATGCTGGCCATGGAAAGCACATCTGAGAACCCCAGAACAAAGCAATAATAAGGTAGAAGAACAATCCAGAATTGTTCCCAATGTCACCCTTGGACCTCTACAAGCACACACTACGACATGCTCTCTTGTACACACACACACACACACACACACACACACACACACACACACACAACACACACACACGTAAACATGCTCATACAAAATTTTTTTTAAAAATCAGCCCCATATACAAGAACAGATGGTGTGAGCCACATAACTGCTCATTTCTACCCAGGCACACTTCATCTAGGGTAAGGTCTAACCTGTGTCAAGAAACACCAGGCTAGCTTTTAGGTTGAGAGGACATGTAAAACTTAAGAGACAGCAGGCAAACGTATCTCTGTTCCCAGCATTTGCCGGTCTCACCTGTGTTGGCATGGCTTATAATCCGCGCCTGGTATAAGGTGTGCAGAATCATCCAGGCCAGTGTTTCTTTCTCGTGGTGCTGTGCAGCAACACTGAGCAGTTCCGTTAGGCTCATTAGGGAGAATCGTCCTTGAGACACTAAATACAGCTTGACAAAGGCCGCCTTTTCTATGTTGCTCTGCAAATATGGCAAACTGCTCAGTTATGTAGGTTAGCTGAAGTGGTTAGAAAACCTCAGGGCAAAACAGATAGAATAAGCCTGATGCTATTATGCTAAATGCTTGATGCTAAAACCATTAATTTCTTACAACATACCCCTATGTGTGTAACATACTGCCTGTGTGTTACATCAAAATGCACACACAAGAGAAGGTTGTAATGCCACACACTGGTGCAGTTTGGTCTGCATACTGCCCATAAATTCATGACCAAGTGATTTAAGGGGGAATAAGGAGTTGTACTTTTTCCTTATGATTATCTGGACACATCTTTTAGTCCATCTTAGCAGGAGAGTTCACACCAACACCAGGGGCTGAGGGAACTGGTTACATCATATCCATATAATTGCTAAGAGAGGTATAAATTCTCACTTGCTAGACCTGCATTTCTGGTCAAGTACACTGAAGAATGTCAACTTCGTTAACCACTTCTCTCCATCTCCACCTACACAGGACCTAGGAGTCCCACCCTCCATGGGCTGGGGCTTCCACATCAATTAAGACAGTCTCCTGCAGGTTGGTTTGGGGCTTAACTCAACTAATTCTTCACAACTGTGTGCCCAGAACTCAGTTTGCAGCTGTCGGGTTGACACCTGTATCTAACTTTCACAATCACCTCCTGTTTATTCATAGACACCATGAAAATATTCAGAGTTTAGCAGGAAAGCATACATGAATAATAGTAATCAAAGAAATGTCATATTGACCATGTGACAAGCACTAGTCTAAGCACTTAACACACATTAGCTAGGCAGTTACCAAAATGAGAAACACAAGACCTCTGGGGATTCCCAGGGCCTCTGAGAACTACTTTTAGAAGTACATCAAAGTATACCAGCATTCATTGCCATTTTTTACGGCCACTTATAATTTTTCAAATAGCTGGTGCCACTTAAAATATTCCTGTAAACAATAAAAATTATTAGTCTTCATTAAGCTTTAGCCCTTGATAGTCTACATTATAAATGGGGGAATGTACTAAAAGACTTCTTCTATATACCAAAGTGTGAGGGATGTGTCAAGGAATACAAGAAATACAAAAATACTTGTAGCATTCATTGAGTTGTGAGCTAAACTAAGCCACTCTATGCATGGAACAGTATTTACTTGAAAGAATGATAGAAAAACTATGGTTATTTACATTGACTATTTTAATAGGAAGCAAGCTTATAAAATTAAGCCAACTATCTGACAGTACTTATTGTCAATAATTAAATATGAGCCTTCTAAATCAGATTTTCAGAGAATCTGTAGCTATGAGCTTGGCAGTGTCCCAAAGTATAAAAGATTTTCTTCTGATAGGATTTCTGAGAATATAGCAAATTTGATGCTTTGAACATGATATTAGAAAAGGAGCAAAAAGCCACTATTTAAAATAGACCAGAGACACCATGGAAGATGGATTTCATTGGAATGGCTTTGAATACCCTCCTGCATGTAAGCTTGAAGAATTACCAGCTTTGGAGTTTGGGTGCAACAGCAAAGAAGAATATCCATGCTGATCAAAGACCACTATTTATATTACACATCTGTATGAGGCTAGGGTATCTCTGCAAATCAATGTTACACTAGCTGTGAGTCTTTGGCTGCCTTCTGAGCCAAACATTACAAAAGTGGGCAAAAATAATGTCACTTTCCCATGTTTTTATGGTGTTGGAAAATATTTGTCATTTCTGTTAAGATGAACTTATTTTCATGAAATATTAAAAATTTTTTCTAGTTTTAAATTTTAAAAAGGTAAATATGAATAAATAATACTTGTGTAACAACTATTTGGAGTCTCCAATAGTTAACAAACTGATAACTATTTGAGATCATAACATTTGAAAACTTCTATATCAACCTTAATGCACTATACTAGTTACTCTTTGTGTTGCTGTGAGAGAATACCCAGAGTCAGATAACTTAAAGGAAGAAAGGGGTATTAATAGCTTACTGTTCCAGAGGGGAGAAACAGTCCTTCATGGTGGAAAAGGCACAGCTGGCGGAGGCCTACGTCACATCTATCCAGGATGTTGAGAGTTGTTAAGACTGCCACTAGAAGAGCAGAACGCTCTCGGAAGCAGGGTGGAACTAAATCCACCTCAAGGCCCACCTCCTGTGACTGCCTTCCTCCCACAGGCTCCACCTCCGAAAGGTGCCATGACCTCCCCAAACACTTGAGTCTTTGGGGGACACATTTCAAACCATGACATCCACATACCAAGCCCTGGGCAATACATTGCTATTTTACCCCTTTACAATGAAGAAATGCATGTACAGAGGTTAAGTAAGGCCTCACAGCTGGAAGAGTCATAGTAAGAACTAGAACCCAGAGAGTTGTATTCTTCTCGATTATTTTGTTATTACTACCAGTCTTTCCAAAAATGAACAGAAAACTGACTTATTGGGGCACACTAACTCTTTGGAAACATCGGAGCAGTATTTATTGTGACCCAGTGAAGGACAGTATTGAATAACACAAGTGAGTAGTGTAGGAAACTTTACCCTGAAGTGCCAACTACGTTATATGAAAGTAATAGATGAAGTTACATGAGTGCAATAATTATGATAATAATAATGGCTGAGTTCTTGCACTGAGTCTGACACCAAGTACTTAAAACAACCCTAAGAGGCACAAGAAATTATCTCGATTTTACAGATGGGAGAAACTACAGCAGAAAGAGGTAATAAAACCTACTGAGTTATATCGCTCGTCAGCTATAGTGAGGCTCCAGGCTGTATCTTTCAACCACTTCCCTGAGCCACTGCTCCTCTCTGTTTACAACTAGCTAATCTCTGAGACGCTGACATTCCACATACTCTTAGACAGTGACTCTCAACTCCAGGATGTGCCACAACTGTCTGGATGGACAGACTCTTAAAACACAGACTACTGGGCACCATGGTCTCAAGTAGGGCTCAAGAACTCCTGTTTCTAACCAGCTGCCAGGCAGTGTTGATGTCACTGGTCTAGAGGTCTTATTTGAAAAACCACTGCTATGCGATGTAGAAATGCAGGAATCCAAAAGAATAAGCCACAAAATGAAGACAAAATGTCTACCAGATAATGAGTAGAAGGGGTACTAGCTGCATGCAAGGTTATCTTTACAAAAGTATGTCAATTGTAATGTATTTATGCTATAAAAATCAATACTTATCTGCAATTCCAAATTAACAGAGCATTTTATATTTGATCTGCTAAATCTGGCAACTTTAATCATGTGCCCATTCATAATTTCATTGACTCGGTGTGGAGGGACACTTGACAATTATCCTGTACTGCTCAGTTCTCAACAGACCATTACTGCATTACAAAAGGACAGTATCAAGCACAGGACAAAAAGGCAAGGACTGCTTGTTTTTGTCTTTGATCAGGCAGTTCCGGTTCTTACTTTTACTTATTCTTGCCCGTTTGATGATTAAAAAAAAGTGTTCTTTAAAGTGCAAGAACAGTTATTTCTCCATCTGCCCATTCTACATGTAGTATCAATCATTAGTAGGCAGTCCACTAGACTCCATAATAAAACACAAAGTTGGCTTTCTAACTTAACCAGTAGCAAATATGAAGTGAACCAGCATTAGTCAAAAGGACACTATAAATAATTCTTCAATGTCATTTGTTTCAACAATAAAAATAGACAGATAGCTAGATAGTAAATTGATAAATAGCTAGATACATATAGTTGACTAGCTAGGTAGCTAGATAGACAGACAGACATATAGATGTTATTACCTTAGTAATCTGGGAAGCTCGATTGGCACAGTCATCTGTCATTTCTGAGAGGCACTTGGCTACATTGATATATAGCTCTAGATCCTTTCTCTACAAAAGACAAATCCCAGTACATCAAAATGCAATGTAAGATAAAAATATCAAGTGTGTCTTAAAATTCAGTTAATTATTAGACTTTTCCATCCCCAAGAACAGCAGCTGATAAGACTTTAATTTTAATCAAACATAAACCAAAATTTATGAAAAGTTTCTAACATTTTAAAAGCATTTTTCCTATTGCTTTGTGTGTTTCTTTGGCCAGAATTTCATTTTCCTTAGCAGAATTCCACTGTTCCCTGTGGATTTGTAATCTCTTTGTAAGCCTCTGTGTAGAGGTCTGCCGTAAGAGGGAAGAGCTGATATAAGGTCATTTCATAGAAACGACATCCCGGACAATACGCCCACGCTGTTCAGGTAGAGATTCCTGTGCTTGCTCATTGTCCAGAGCATCTTCTTTTTAAAAGGCCCCATAGCAAATTTCCTGCTGCAGCACTGGTTAACCCACCTCTAAATTTGCCCAAATTTTGGTTCTCAATATTCAATCTCAATTAAGATCTTGGAAGCAAACACACTCCTAGTGAAGAATGTGGTTATTTCTTCATAGCCTTCCCACCCACATTCTTAAAACATACCCTTGCCCCACTTTGCCAAAATGACTGCAAAGCCCAAACATAAATTGTCAGGAATGTAAATATTTTTATTCCTCACCCGAATCTTATTTGGCAGAAGGTCAAATATTTTCCCAGTAGCTTCACAGAGCAGATTCCAGAGGTGGTGGGAAGGACTGGGCAGCTTCATGGCCTGGCTTAGACCCTGCAAGGCACTCTGGCATAACTCAGGGTTGCAAGGTGGGGAGGATGCTTTAAAAACTGCAACCATCGCATTTTCAATAAAACCTTGGATCTGTTCATCAGAGACATGCTTTATCCACAGAGGCAGAGAAGCCAGGAGGTATTTCTTGATTTTTAGCTGGAGGTAAAACAGAAGAGGCCAGAAATAAACAGGTAAGTCTGGGTTCGTGGTGCTTGAAGATTAAGCACCCCCAAGTTGGAGGACAGCCAGAGAGATGAAAGGAGCAGGTCACTTCCTTCTCCCTCAATCCCGCAGTCTCGTGGACTCACAGGTTATAAGGCAAGCAATTCTGTCTATTACAGCTACTCCTGAACCAGGATAACTCACGAGTGCTTGGGGCCTGCCGATCCGTTTGTGAGCTACTCCCCTAGACCTTAGATCTTTTCAGAGATGAGAATAAAATGCTTCTTCTAAAAGTATGCAACAGTTGCTATTCCATTTGTTGCTGTTACTGTTTTGGTTCTTTATGTGTGTGTATGTGTGCATGTGCGTGTGTTTAGTATGTTTTTGTGTGTGACTGCAGGTTGACTATGAGTATTTTCTCAATAATTATCTAACCTTTGGAGACAGGGTCTCCCATGTAACCTGGCATTCACTGACTGGCTAAGATGTCTGACCAATGGGCTTCAGAGATCTTCCTGTCCACATTTGCCAATCACCATGGTTACAGACACTATATGCTTAGTTTTCAGATGGGTATTGGGAATCTGAACTAATGCTTCATAACAATTACTTTAATTACTGGGCCATCACTCATTTCCCCCCCACCCCAGTTCAGTTTCTAAAATCCACATTCTCCAGCAGGAGAACTCTTGAGATTAAAAAGCTCATCTGCTAGAAAACAAATAAACAGGACATTTGATTCTACTGGTTTCTTCTTCTGAGAAAAAATAAGGAAGTAATAAGGGGAACTGGCATGCGGGGCCACTTCTGACCAGAGAACCACTAGCTGAACATGTGGACCTGCCCAAAGCATCTCAAAATTCAAGACAGACTCGGCGCTCTCTCTGCTGCAACACACGTGAGAGGAGTGCTCTGTAAGGGATCTTGCTAACCAGGATGGTAAGGTAAGGAGGATGCTTCACACACTGCCGCCATCAGCTTTAGAGACACAAGGATTATAGGAAAGGCCAGAAACTCTAAAAGAAAACACCAAATAAAATAAAGTAAAATAAAATAAATAAAATATGATAATAAAATGGGTTATTTTTCAAAAAGGTCAATGTAGATGGTATGAGATTCCTGACAAACTCATCTTTTTAAAAAAGTCAGCTCTGATGCACATTAAAGGATGCTCCGGGGATGGGAGGGGGAGGCACTGGGGGATGGAGAGGGAAGCGGGACGGGGGGCACAGGAGGATAGGGGGTTGGAGGGAGGGGGACTGGTGTACCTGTTAAGTTTGTACGAGTGGAAATAAAAAAAAGTCAGTTCTGATTATTTTACAAGGAAATAATTACACAATGAATGGTTAATTAACAAGAACAGAGACTCATTAACAAAAGCAGGTTGTAAGTGTTCCATAGAGAAGAAAGGACTATAAGTTATAGAGAAATTTCTGAGGTCAATAAAACAGGCTGTTAGAGAGACACCTAACTCCTTAGATTAAGCAAGAGTTCACAGAACAGAGCTTTGGATCAGCTAGACATTGCCCTTCTGTGGATCAGCTTTGCAAACTTGGCAGGGCTTTGGAGTCAGCTAGACAGGGCCTTCCCACAGATCAGCTATTGGTTAACTCCAAGTTGTCTCAGTTTATCACTCTCTATACAAGGAAAAGGATAAAATGTATTTTCCAAAGCTAAATTATTCTGTTTGCAAAATACTTCATATTATAATCCTATTCTAAAGGATTTTTTAAGTGTTATATGCGGTTTAAATTTATATACAAGATTTTTTTTTAAGCAAAATTACTGACAGCATACCACTACTGGTCTTGGTCTGAGGTTAACGGCAGAGCGTAGACCCAATGGAATTGGAATTGAGTAATGAGAATGTTGTTGGAGATGATTATAAACACGAATGCATGAAAATTCACCCAAGTTTACACTTTAAAATGGCAACTTTTAGGATATTTTAAATTGTAGTTCAATTGCTGTGGTTTGAATGTGAAACGTCTCTCACGGGCGTAAGTGTTCGAACACTTGGTACCCAGCTTGTGACAATGTTTGGGAAGGTTGAATAAGCTTTAGAAGCTGAGCCTAACTGGAGGAAGTATGTCACCAGGGGGTCGGCCTTGGAGATTTATAGGCAGGCTGTACTTCCTATTCTCCCTCTTCTTCTCATGCCATATGAAGAGTCAACCTCTCTTTCCCCCCACCATGCCTTCCCTGCCATGTTGGAAATAAACCCTTTTATCCTTAAATTGGTCTGGTTAGAGTGTTTTATAGCAGAAGAGAAACAGAAGAGAAACCAAGATAGAAAAATTGGTATTGAGAAGTAGGGCCACTGTTGGAATAAACTTGACAATGTGACTTTTAGGCCTTTGAAACTTTGTGGGATGAACACAGAAGAGTTTATCAGAAGCTAGAAAAGCTACTGAATGCTGGAAACAGTTGGATGGAACATTCTGTTTTAGAGACAATAATGCTGACAGAAATACAGATTCTTAGAGACCTGGGTAATGAGGATTCAAAGAGGGCCAAGGACTCTTCTGGGAACTGGGCTAGAGTACATTCAGATTATATTCTAGCAAAGAATCTGGCTGGATTCTGCCTATCTTCTGGGAACTTACATGAGGCCAAATTAAAATGTGATGTACTGTTGTCTTTCGTAGAGGAACTTACAAGACAACATACAATGAGTCTGTGGCATAGCTTCTTTTCAGTAACCTTATTCAGATCTACAGTGAGAGACTGTAAAATGATAAGCAAAAAATGTCAAGTGTGGCAAGAAAAGTTTCTGAGGAAAGTGGAGACAAGAAGGCATCTATGATGGATAGAGAGGCTAGAGCCATAAAGGGACTAGAATCATCAAAGAGAAGCTTCCTGTTCTACACTGGGATAGTATGAAAGGTGCTGAGGGTAGGAACACACCCATCAAAGGCTCTAATAAAATAAAACTGTTTTTAAAAAAATAAGCTGCCAAAACACAGAGATTAAATTTCATATATAAGTTCTCACTAAATACTAGTAGGTACCAGGCACATAGCTAGTGTTCAGTAAGTAGCAAATAGATGGAAGAAGTCACTTAGAGTAGATAGGTGGTAGAGAAAGGATACACTTCTAAAGCATGGCTCTTCAACTAAGAGAATAGGAAAGGCTCGGAAAAATGAAAGCGGCATAAAGAAAGGACTAAAGCCAAAGGATGAGGACACGAGGCGACTTTATGCTACTTTCAAAAACTAAAGCCCGATTATGGAGACACTTCAACACACTGATCACATACAGATAAATGGAAGGCCTTTAAGGAACTGTAAAATACATATTTGTTCCAGCTTGAAATATACCCCAAATTGTGTATCTTTGACTACATTTCATTAGACATGTACTCTGCTGTTTTTATCTGCCTTTGGCCCAAGTCTGAAAGGACCTAACTCCCATACTCCTCTATCACAAATACCAGATTAGGTCACACCTACTTAAGTTATCTGCTCAAGCTCAACACCCTAGTAAAGATGCTTCTTCCCTCCACCTAGCCTGTCTTAACTGCTGCCCTGGTACCTATCCAACAGGCTTAAAGTTCACCCAGTTTCTGTCTACTTCAGGGATACTACACAAAAGAGTCCTGTACAAGTATATTTGTATTAGTGTCCTCTGTATATCTATGTATACTACATAGTCAAGCAAACCCAGAATCAAATTATCTCTACAGATTTCTAGTTGTATGTGAATTTGAGACAGGAACTTTAACACCTCTGACATCGCCTTTCCCCTTCTGTAATAAACAGCAGTTAAAGCATAAAACCAGCAATTACCAAGCACTTAGCTTTAATAAACTGCCATTTTTATACTCTTGATTTCAAGAACACACCTCCAAATGAGTGTTGGTGTCCCCCCACAAAGAACCTTCCTTTATTGTTCAACAACTTGAACTACTACGTACACTCAAACTGTGGATCAGCGGAGGAATCACCCACAAGCCTAGCAGTGCAGCTGCGTTCTGTGAGGACTGTGCCTGAGACACAGTAATTTCAAGGCACAATTGCTGTATCTCCTCACCTGAAAGAAAACAAAGAACAGGTCCCATTATGTAGTCCGTGCCTCACTTTCAGACTTTAATGACCAAATCAAGGCATCTGCTTAGGCCACTTCTTCAGGCAGCAGAATTTATTAAACCAAATGGAATTTTGAAATCCTGTAATGAGGCAAGGCTCATGGCCAGTCCTGTCTTGGGACTGACAAGGACCTGAATTACCTAAGGGAATTCTTTTGACAGTATCTGAAGAAATTGAACTAGAACACTGTAAAAATTAGAAATTTTAAATTTATTCTCTCAATGCTTGTTTTCCCTTCCTCTCCATCCTCGTGTTCGGCACATCGAGAAACCTGTGTTTGGGATGCCTTCTGATCCAGTCACCTTATCTAGTGGACAAGTAATGGACTGATTTTCCAAACTAGAACTAGAATTTTTCTCCACCCCCCCTTTTTAAGAATTAACTAAAACAGAAATATTCCATATGAAAGCAGGGGAGAGACAGGAATATGAAATACCCGGAAACACAGTATGATGGCACTTTTTTCTTCTTTCCTTTTCCCTCCCTTCCTTCCTGCAAACTTCCTCTTTCTCCCTCCTTTTCTCCCTTCCTACCTCTCTCAGATTGTGAGATGACATTTGCAGATGGTGACTGCATTCTGCATGAGAGAGAATACTGGGAAAGGATGGAAGTGTTGGTATATGCATTCTCTTTGTCTTATCACAAAGAATCTCAGGTGGACAGAATAATGACCCATGGTGAATTTCACATTCTAATCGCTAGAATCTGTGAACACCATTATCTAACACAGCAACAGAGCCGTCCTTGTTAGATAACAGGTGTCGACTTCACAGCTGAAGGCTTAGAGTTCCGGGCATATCTGCAAAGAATCGGTAGTTGAGTTAAGCCCAGTGGAAGCCTGAGAGACTGTCTGATCGGTAGGGAGGCCCAGGCCACGGTGATGGAGCTAACCCCTGGGCAGGCGAATAAGATGGAGGATGCTGGTTGGAAAAATTGGCATCCTTGGATTTGGTGTGACCAGTTCCCTTAGTCCTTGGTATTAGTGTGGACTCTCCTGCCAAACTGGACAAAGAACTGTAACTGGACAATTGTAAGTCAAAATAAAACTCCTTGTTCCTATAAGCTCTTGGATCATGAATTTATCAGCAATGATGTAGGGTAACTGCAACAAGAACTTTGCAGGGATGTGACTAAGGATAGGTACCTTGACCCAGGGAAATTTGGATCATTTAAGTGGGCTCATTAGGCAATGAATGTGGATAAAGGGGCCACGAGTAAAGGAATGTGGGCAGACTCCAGAAGCTGGAAAACAGAAAGAGAGTGGATTCTATTAGAGCCATCCAAAGGGAATTCTACTCTCCTAGTACTTTGATCCTGGTCTGGTGAGAACCACCTTGGTCTTTTGCCCTGTAGAACAAGAAGATGATAAATTTGGGATAACTTTGTTTTATCAGCAATAGAAACTAATATTGTATCCTTAATGATTCCTTGAAACTTAAGACTCCAGATGAGCAGTTTGATAACCATCAGACTACAACTGCATCATCCATCCATACGCAGGACTCATTCACTTTTTTTAAATTGTCGTTGTTCATTGATTTGTGTTTTGCATGTATCCGATGTGTGGGTAGGTGCACACGTGCACAGATTCATGTCCACATGGAGACCAGAAGTCAATGCTGCACGTCTTCCTTAGTGGTTCACCTCAGTTTTAAAAACAGCGCTTACTGAACGTGGAGCTCACCGGAGTGGCTGGTCAGCAAGCCCAGGGATCTTCCTGTCTCTGTCTTCTCGGTCATGGGGCTATCGGCACATGCCACCATCACACCTGGCTTTTTAATTTTTATCTGGGTGCTCAGGCTGAAATCCAGGTTTCTGTGCTTGTATGGCAAACTCTTACTGACTGAGCCATCTTTCTAGATCCTAGTTGCACTTCATCTACATGCTGCCCATAAATTCACAACCAAACAGCTTAGGGGAACAGGGGTTTTCTTTTGCCTCATGAGTCTCCATTACAGTCCATAGGCCAGCTTGGCAAGAGAGCACATGCAAAACACCAGGAGCTGAGGACCTGGTCACACATATTCACAGGGATTGCTAGAGACACACAACCTTACCTGCCAGACTGCAAGTCTGCAGAATATGCTGAAGCATGCAAAACCACTACACCAGCTTTCTTCACCTTATCCGCCTGCTCGGACTAGTCCCACCCACTGTGGGCCAGATCTTCCCACCTTAATTAGGAAATCTCTTGAAGGCTTGTTCAGGGATTGCCTGAACTACTCATGTTCCCAGAGCTAAGTTTTCAGTTGTAAAGGTAACACCTTTATATATAATTAGCAGACCTTTTTCTCCTAACCCTCAGTGCAGAGATCACTGAATCAGAGAAAGTAACCCAGCAGCCAACACAACGACCCTCAAGATTCAATAACTCAAAACATCTACTACAATGTGACAGAGCATCTGCCTTTCTACCTCTGTGAAACCGCAAGAGTAAAGCCCAATGACCCCAAATCATGTGATATTTACCAAAGTCTAGCCTCAGAAGTGGGGAGAGGAGTGCAGCCCAGTTTGCAGGAGGATACTGATAGCTTTCTCCAATAGATGCTATAGGTTTCATCACTACTTTAAGAAGTGAAGGAGGCACAGCTTCAGGACCTGTGGGGAAAAAAAAAGTAACAAAACACCTTTTAGCCTCATGGAAGTAGAAAAACATGAACTTTTTCTTTTTTTTTCTGGGGACAAAGGCTTTCATGTCACATCTTCAGCTATGCTCAACCCTTTATTCTATGTTCTGAACCACAGTCCTATGTGCTTCACAACCATGTTCTCTCTCTTATTTGACTCTGATCATTACTTATTTGTTTAGACATAGTAGATTTTTACTTAGAAATAGCAAATAGAAATTAGAAGTAGTGCATTCTTCCTTAGCTGTCTTCCACACTTCCACGTCTTTTTGTCCAGTTTTGTTAAAAAGCCACTTACTCTTATTTTTCCTCCCTGGTCACTCAGTCGATGAACTTCTAACACAAAGGACAAGGGCTGCACACACAGATATACAGGACTCCAGGAGACTCCCTCCAGCCACAGTCCTGAGCTGTCAAATTGCCACCATGTGATTCTTCAACTTCTCTTGCTCCTCAGCTATGGTGCCTGTCAAGAGGTGAGCTCGAGTGACGGCTAGTCTGTAGGTTAGCCAGCCACCACCTCTGACTAATCAAAGTCTTTTTTTGGGGGGTGGGAGTGAGGTGTACTTAATGTTGAAAATTGAGACACTAAAGCAGCAATGAGTAGACATATAAGTTAGGTCCAAGGCCAGAATAACCATAAAAGCCAGCCAAGTAAAAGTGTAGGTCCACAGACATCGTTAATAGTGTATAAAAAGGTAAAAGACCAAGAAAGGCCGAGTGTAGCAGTATCAACGACAGCAGCAAAAAGCAGAAGAAAAACTACTGTCAACAGAAGAAAAGGAAAAGGAAAAACAAAACCTGCTCAGCCAACAAGCAGCAGGATTAGCAAATCTGAAGGGAGCAGGGGAAGGGCCACAGAACAAATGGAAAGCAGGTGCCAGCAGAGAAGCAGGAGGGTGACACAGGCAGCGTCACCAGACACTGAAAGTGTAGGAGGCAGAAGTGTAACGAGGCAGCAAGAAGACCGGCAGCTGCGCACAGGAGAAGCCTGGGAGCAAGGAGAAGCAGAGGGCTAGAAGGAAAAGAACCAACCAGCAGACTCTGAGAAAGAGGAAGCTGAGGTGGGGTGGAGGAGCCACAGGTCAAGCAGCTGCAGAAAGGAGAAGCTGTGACTAGGCGAAAAGGAAACCAAACCATCAGGGAGAAAGGAAAGCAGAAGTGGGGGGTGAAGGAGCCACAGGTCAAGCAGCTGCAGAAAAGAGAAGCTTGAACAAAAGGAGAAGCTGGGAACTAGAAGAAAAAGAAACCAAACCATCAGGGAGAAAGGAAAGCAGAAGTGGACATGGAGGAGCCACAGGTCAAGCAGCTGCAGAAAGGAGAAGCTTGAACAAAAGGAGAAGCTGGGAACTAGGAGAAAAAGAAACCAAACCATCAGGGAGAAAGGAAAGCAGAAGTGGGGGTGGAGGAGCCACAGGTCAAGCAGCTGCAGAAAGGAGAAGCTGTGACTAGGAGAAAAGGAAACCAAACCATCAGAGAGAAAGGAAAGCAGAAGTGGGGGTGGAGGAGCCACAGGTCAAGCAGCTGCAGAAAGGAGAAGCTGTGACTAGGCGAAAAGGAAACCAAACCATCAGGGAGAAAGGAAAGCAGAAGTGGGGGGTGAAGGAGCCACAGGTCAAGCAGCTGCAGAAAGGAGAAGCTTGAACAAAAGGAGAAGCTGGGAACTAGGAGAAAAAGAAACCAAACCATCAGGGAGAAAGGAAAGCAGAAGTGGACATGGAGGAGCCACAGGTCAAGCAGCTGCAGAAAGGAGAAGCTTGAACAAAAGGAGAAGCTGGGAACTAGGAGAAAAAGAAACCAAACCATCAGGGAGAAAGGAAAGCAGAAGTGGGGGTGGAGGAGCCACAGGTCAAGCAGCTGCAGAAAGGAGAAGCTGTGACTAGGCGAAAAGGAAACCAAACCATCAGAGAGAAAGGAAAGCAGAAGTGGGGGTGGAGGAGCCACAGGTCAAGCAGCTGCAGAAAGGAGAAGCTGTGACTAGGCGAAAAGGAAACCAAACCATCAGAGAGAAAGGAAAGCAGAAGTGGGGGTGGAGGAGCCACAGGTCAAGCAGCTGCAGAAAGGAGAAGTGTGGGCAGAAGGAGAAGCTGGGAACTAGGAGAAAAGGAAACCAAACCATCAGAGAGAAAGGAAAGCAGAAGTGGGGGTGGAGGAGCCACAGGTCAAGCAGCTGCAGAAAGGAGAAGCTTGAACAAAAGGAGAAGCTGGGGACTAGCAGACAAACGAAATCCTACCACCAGACCCTGAGAAAGGGGAAGTCCAAGAGGGGTGAAGACACCCATTTACAGAAAGAAGCAGAGGACCAGCAGAAAAAGAAACCAAAGCAACAGACCCTGAGAGAGGGGTAAGCAGAAGTGGTACGGAGCCACCACAGCCAAACAGCTGCGGAAAGGAGAAGCCTGGACGAAAGGAGAAGCAGGGGACTGGGGGGAAAATACCCCAAACCAACAGACCCTGAGAAAAGAGAAGCTGAAGTGGGTGAATGGAACCATAGGTTAAACAGAGGCAGAAAGGAGAAGTGTGAGCAAAAAAGAAAAGCACAAAGCTAAAGAAAAAGAAAGCTACAGTAGACCATGAGAGACGGGAAAGCAGAAGTGGGCGGAGGCAGCCATGGGTCAAACAGCCACAGAAAAGTAAAAGCCTGGTCGAAAGGAGAAGCAGAGGACTAGAAGAAAAAGACACGGCAGTGCCTGAGAAGGGAAAACTGAAGTGGGGTGGAGACTCACCCTGCAGGAAAGGAGAAGCAGTGGGGAAAGGAGAAGCAAAAGCTGAGAAGAAAAAGAAATCAAACCACTAAGAAAGGGAACAGCAGCTTTTAGGTGGAGATACAGCTACAGAATGGAGAAGCAGGAGGAAAAGGAGAAGCGGAGAGGAAAAGAAAAAGAAACCACCATGCAGCAGCCACTGGGGAAAGAGAAATTGAGGTGGAGGTGAGATCGAAACAAGGAAAACCCAGTGTAATAAGGAAAAGGGGGAAGTAGAAAAGAAGCGGAAGCCACTGGCTGGAAAGGGAAATGGAGGCTCCAAAGGGGCCACGGAGCTGGTGGAAAATAATAAGAAATGAAAACAAGAAGTAAATCAGTAGAACAGGCAGAAACAGGAAATACGATAGAAGTGGAAGGAGACTTTTTTCTGTTCCTGTTTGCTTGTTGCTCTTTTTATTATTATCATTATTATCTGAAAAGAAATCTCTGTAAAACTGATACACTGATAAAAGCCTTGGACGACCAGGAAGGGCAAAAAGCACAGGATTCACAAATGCAGTTTTTGAGGTTATTCAACTAAGAACAGCTCAAACCCGGGAAGTATCAGAAGCAACCCCGAGGAGGGAGAGGATCTGACGCTTCAGGATGCTACGGCAGGACATCCAAATGTCCCGCTTTCAAAGTCCTGAAGACAGAGAGTGCACGCAGGGGGACTGCAATGTCACGGAATCACCATCAAAATGTTAAAAAGGTAAATTGTATGTAAAATGTATTTTACATATTACTTCAAGTTTGGAAATAAAACTGAAATTCCTCAAATATTCAAAATGTTCCATTTTGATGAAAAATTATAAAGTAAGAGAAATAAAGTAATTTGGGCCATTTCATAGGAGCAATGAACAGAAAGTGTCCTGAGGAAGAACAGACACAGGATTTGAAATCAAGTGTCCTGAATATGCTCAAGTTTCTAAAGGCACCACAGATGGAAGACTAAAAGAAATGACACGTGAAGACCCAGAGAAGAGCAATAAGCAATAAATGAAAATCTACAATGGTAAACTCCTACCAGATTTCCATAGCAGATCTGAGTAGAAAAAAAAGAATTAGTTCACATGAAGACTGGTCAGTTAGAAAGAAAAAAAAAAAAAAAAAGAAATGAACCAAGTGTAAAAACTTCCCCCAAACACACTAAGTTATGAATAGTCGGGACTCTAGAGAATTCTTTCCCAGAAGGGAGAGAAAAGATCAAGGAATATTTGAAGAAGTAATGAGCCCAAATTTCCCAACTCTGATAAAAGATACAAGCCTGTAAACTCAACTCTAGAGACCCCTGCTTATTCACACTGGAAAGGAAAAAGTAAAAACTGTATTTACAGATAGCACGATCTATTTATGCAATCTCAAAGAACCAAAAAGAAAAGAAAAGAAAAAAAAAAGCAAAATAACCTATGGAAATGAACAAAAATAAACTAATAGAGCTAACAAACAATTCAAGAGAGTTTCAAGAAACAAGATTAAAACAAAAAATGGGCTGTTTTACATTCAAGTGATGAAAAATCTGAAAAGGGTAAAGAATTCAAGAGGCCCATACAGCTTCCTGAGATAGGATTAATCCTGATTGAGGGGAGATGTCTTCCTTAATGGCATGCCTACTGATTTATGCTCCAGTAAGGGCTCAAATACATACCATCAAAAGCAAATGAAACTCAGTGGTTCACTCATGCAAAAAGACAGGAAAATAGCAGCCAGACTGGCAGGAACTGTAATGGGAAGAGGAGGGGAGATAGGACTGGGGATTAAGGTTTGAAAATATTATAAATTCATTGTATTCGTATTTAAATTAAAAATTAAAAAAGGAAAATCGAAAAATTAAGTCAAGAAGGAATTTATTTGCAGTAACACTCAAAAGAATAAATGGGAATGAATTCAAACAAAGTGAAAGATCTATGCATTAGCAAGTCCACAACACTGCTGAAAGAGATTGAAAACACCTGAGGAAATGGAAAGACATCTCACATACATGGGCTAAAATACTTAATATTGTAAAGAGGATTCTGTAATTCAAATGAATTAGGTTTGAAGCCCTGTCAAAATTCCAAGAGCCTTTTCCAGAAATGAAAAAAACAAATTTTCAAGTTTTATGAATTAACTTCAAAATAACAAAAGCAATATGGAACAAGAAAAACCTATAATGTGAGCCAGTGCCAATTTCAAAACTTACAACTGAGCTATAGTGATCAAAACAGTGTGGCACATAAAAGGAATAGAATGGAAAAGAAATCAGAGTTTAACAGAAAGACAACCATTTGTAAATAGCTGATTCTTCATGGCAGTGCCAAGGCCATGGTCTCCTCAACAAATTGGTGTGAAGACAACTGGATACTCACATGCAAAGAATGGGCTAACCTGCACAGAGTCACCTTAGAGGAAACCAAAAAACCTAAGCCTAAGAACGGAATCAGCCCAGTTCTTAGAAGAAAGCACAGGAGTAAAAGACTTTGGGTTTGGTCACACATTCTTAGACTAAGAGCAACAAAAGTAAAAAAGGTAAACAAATGGGTCTATACCACAGTTAAAAACTTGTGTGCTCAAAGAATACTGGTCATAAGTAAAGCAAAAAGACCTATAAAATAGGCTATGCAAATCATAGCTATGGGCCAACTATCCAGAATATATAAAGCACTCTTAAATTTTGGTTAATGGCGAAGGACTTGAAAAGAATTTGCTCAAGAAAAAGTACAAATGGCCTGAAAGGACTAAAAGATGCTCAGTAACATTGTTCATTAGGAAAGTGTAACTCAAAAGTACATGAGAGGCCAGAACAGTGATAATAAACACAATAGCTGGTAAGCCTCATGACGTAGTAATGTGATGGACAAATGATATGGTCACTGTGAAGAAAGTCTGGCAGTTGCTCAGAAAGTTAAAAGGTGGTAGGGAGCAGAGGCTGTGTTAAAGTACTTGCTACACAGGCAAAAGAACAGAATTCAGCTCCCCAGATCCTACAAGAATGTCTGGCAGGTATGACAGCTTGCTTGTAATTCCAGCCCCAGAAGGCAGAGCCTGAGAATCGCCAGAGCAAGCCGGCTATGGCTAGCCTGATTAGCCCTGTAAGGTGAATTCCGGGTTTAGAAACCCAGCCTCAAAACAGTATGATTGGAAGAGCAATCAAGAATGATTCCTGAAATCACCCTTGGGCTTCCATTCACATGCAGATACATGTGTGCCCACATGCGTGCAGAAACATATGTGTGCATACACTATATGTACAGCCCATATATACATATATATAATATACATGAAAACTGAAAATTTACAGAAAGTTAAACAGAATTTCCATATTCTTTTTCTCTCTCTCTCTCTCACACACACACACACACACACACAAAAGAACAAAAAGTAGATGTTTAAACAAAAATTTGAATACATATTAGCAAGGTCCACATCACCTAGAACCCTGCCTCAAAAAAGCAAAAGCTGGGGAGAGGCCTCAGTGGGTAGGAGCACCTGCTCTGTGAACATGAAGAACTGAGCTTAAAACGGAGATGCCTCTAACATTCTTTTCCCTTTTAAAGCGTTAATGAATAGGGACTGAAGAGATGGTTTGGGGGTTAAGCGTTTGGCTCACAAGCAAAAAGACCTGAGTTGGTATCCCAGTTCCCTCATAAAAATGCCAAGTGGAAATGGTAGTGGCCTGGAAAGTGGAGTCTGGGAAACCCCAGGGCAAAGCAATAAGGAATAGAGCAATGCAGGTTCATTTTTGATGTCAACCTTGGGGTTCCACAGGCAACACGCTCCAGGACCTTCTGGTACACACAAACACACACACATACACCCATGCAAAAAAAAAATATTAAAGCTCAATACTGTCACCGATCTACAGTGTGTTACCAGAAACTAATATTCTATTTCTGTCCCATCTTGAGATGCAATGCTGGGAGCACAGTAAATCTCATCAGGTACTTAACCACTGCCATTTCAAGAATACTTTCTAGCAAAGAAAATAAATAAATGATATAAACACATTCATTCAAATATTCACTGACTGACTATTGGGTGTTAAGCACTGTTCCTAATAATAGAGGCATCTGAATAAGACAGAATAGGTACTATGCTCACAAAATTTATAATATAATGAGAAAAAATTGCAAAACCAGGTGTGATTAGTTCTGTGATAATAACATGCTAAAATGGAAGCTAACTGGTTAGCTATTCACATAACTCTATGTTGATTTTACATTTGTGACAGAGTCTTTACACAAATGCTGGCCACAGATTAAAGCCTGAATTTCATGCAACAAACTTAATTTGCTTCTTAAGGATCCTTCTGACACATGATTCATAGACATGTCCTGTCTATGTGGCAGACATTGTAATAAAATGTGAGTAGAGGAACATTTGTCTCCTATTAAGGGAATGTACACATGGCTGTATTGGAAGTCATTAATTCATGAGCAGATGCCTATTTTAGGATCTAAGTAGTTTAGATCAAATACTTTCAAAATTACATAAGTTTCTATTCCAGGTCCATTGGCAGAATTCACTATGGAAATTTTATGGTTTCCAGAGCACTTAGGGAACCACAGGAAGACAATCAACTTTTCCTCTCATACTCGGACCTCATGTGAAATATGAGCATATTTCAGAAGCTTTATTACTTAGGCAATGAGCTTTCCTTTGACAAGACAATGGAACTTTCACCAGTGCTCGACCATCATACTTCACAAGATGCTCCTGTATTCCTAGACTTGGCTTGATATACGAAAGTGTCAGAAATAAGAACTTGTAGAGAGTAGCGTTGAAAGACACGTCAGACTCTAATGCCATAAATCTTCCTTGTTTAAAAGTACTCAGTAGTGAGTAGCATAAGAAGAATCACATGAAATCTTCCACTGTGTTTTTATGACATGAAATGGAATGATGGGAATGATCATAACTGTGAAGAAAGGAGGAAATATTTGTCAGTTGCACACATTTGGGGAGAGGGTTAAGGAAAGAGGGAGCCCAAAGCCTGGGAAACATAGTTATTGACAGGCTCCTTCCTCAGAGGCCTTTAGCACAAGACAAAAGAATCCATATAGCAACAACGGGAATGATTTGTCCTTTCATTTCAGTGCTTGGTCTTTCTAAAATGTATCATAGATAGGAAAACACTGATAATTTGATTTTGAACCGAGAATGCCTATAGATACTTGTTAAAAAGATCCAAATGTTTTAAAATCTTAATGTGAAGTTGCTTTAAATGTCACATCCATTCGACAACCTCAAAGTTATAAAGGAACATAATGCATTACACAGGATCCATTATCACACATGCTCTTGTAACACTGAATTGTGTAATCGTGTAAAGCGTACAGAAAAAGTCCGACAAAAGGAGGTGGGGCATGTGGATCCTCCATCTGCAGCACATCGTTGAAGTGTGTGCTCATATCTTTACTTCGTCCATGTTGATTGTTGCGACAGTCAAATGAATTCAGCTGAGAATAATCCAACATTCAGCACAAAAACAAGTGGTGTCAATCAAGTATTTGAACACTATTACAGGCCAAGTGTCTGTTGGAAGCATTTGTGATACAATGCAGATTTTCTGCAGGTTGAGGAGATCACGGTCTAATGAGAAAAACAGACTTTAAAACCAGTAAAAATAACTATGTAAATAATGTTAGACACAGCTGCCATTCTGAAAAGCCCCCACCTTAGCTAGGGGATCATTTTGTAAAGACCACACTTCTAGTCTTCACTCACTGCCCTACTCCCATAGAAAAACTCCTAGACAATTCCTTAGCAGCATGACCTCACTTTCTTCTTCTCTCCACCTCCCTCATAATGTCACCTCTCTCTTCTATGACAGTGCGCTCTAAACTTGAGGCTGAACTATGGCTCCCTTGACCACTAGTCCCTCAACTCTAAATAAACTCCTCTTTTTCAAGTCTCTCCCTTGTGTCGATTTCTCTTTATTCACGGATTTCCATACGGCACCCACATATGGTGGGAGTTACTGCCCATTCCTTTCCCTACTGGCACAACAAATAACACTCATGGAAAGTACTTCAACTATGTTCAGGAAACTATCAGATGAGAGAGGATCTAATCTAAGAAAGGACATCTAATCAGGGATGTGACAGGCTCTCCCTCTCGCTCACTCTCTCTCTGTATCACTATCAGCACATACAGACACACAAAGAGAAATAGATAAATAAAGGATTTCTGAGTCGAGGGGAAAGGATAAACATGCTCTTCTAGACAGATCCATAGAAAATACAAGCAGAGACATTAGAGTATGGTCTGCTTGTAGGAATTATGAGCTGCTTTGCCCTCGACTGGAAGCTGTAATCAGTACAGTTGTTGAAAACGATTGATTCTGAAATATCAGTCATATGCTAAAAGTTGGTAGGGTATTGAGTCTTTGGAGCAAAAGCTGAAACAGCATTCATAGTTACAGAAGCAAAAAAATTCCGTAATCCTTCAGTCAGGGTCTGATGGAGGAAGGCAGCCCAGCAAGGACTTGACTCCCAGGGGACAGGAGACTGGTTACATGAAGGCAGACAGGCTGAAAGGCTGACAATGATGAGTCAGTGTTCCTATGTCAGAAAAGGAAGTTTCAAAGATGAAAAGAGAGAAAGGTTAAATTGGAGCTGCAGCTATCTGAATGAGCTTGTGGCTATATATAGAAATATCTTGATACAGAAATAATAAGACAGAAGAGACACAGAGAACATATTTCCTGGCTCTGCCCACTGAACAAGCCTGAAAGTAGTGATAATTACCCTAGTTCATGGCTTCTGTTATTTATAAAAGGAAGTTGAGTTACCCGAACCTATATTCCTAACCTCACAGTGACAATTTATGTAAGGTACATCAGTGCACACCAAACTAATGGGTAAAAATAGAGTGAAAAAGAGGATATATACTACAGCTCAAAATATCTCCATACAAATGATTTACTGATGATGAAGGAAAAGAATATGGAGAAACTTAGATGACGCCATTCAAGTGCCCAAGGTTAACCTTGCCCTGGAGAACGTGATGCAGACAAGATCACTTCTGTGACACTCTTGCTGGAGTTGAGAGCTGCCTTTGTGCAGGAAACATCAGCAAGTTCAAAAGGAAGAATGCTCTATAAGCTAAGTGCACTCAGCTTAAAATGTGATGAGGCATGAGACACGGGACTGAGAAATGCTTCTGGGCTAAGGACAATTAAGAGCAGAGCCACATTCTGGATTTGACCTTGCCTACTAAAGACGGCACTGAGATTTTAGCAGAACTTGCACTGAGTTCTCTGAGTGAAGGGACTGGAAAGGAATAGAGATGGTTGTAGCTTTTCTGGAAATTACTGCACAATAAAAGGTAAAATGTACAAATGGTAAAAAGAAATTTTAAACTCTAATTTAAAAAAAAAAAACTTTTGCTTATCTCTTTAGTTACACGATGACCTTCTATACCAGTCAGGATGCAGCCAAGGGCAGTGCAGGAACAGCAAGACTGAAAGCAACGCAAACCATAATTCAGAGCACCACAGACTCTACATTATTCACCTGGAACCAGACCAGCCAAATCTTTCCCCATCCTAAAGCTCAGGGGACCTTGAGGAAGACTGGGCGGCAAGATTGTAAGAGGCTAAAGATGGGGAGGACCAACGGTGTGCAAGGTACTTCACACAAGTTAGGGTTGCAGCAGCCAGGACTGGACTTGCCTGACCTGCACAATGGCTGACATGTCAATGACCCCCAAAGTCTAGCCCTGATCAAAGGGGAGAAGGTTTCAGGCACTGGATCCTTAGAAGTAAGGGATTAAACAGGCATCATAGAGTTCCCATGCTAACGGGGAGTCCAAGAAGGGACCCTGGGCTATGCCACTGAGTCCTAAACCCTTACTAGGGCGGAGGATTCAGAGGTAGGTTAGGTGCTCACATAAATGGATGCTCCAGGGAATGGGAGGAAGGGGAAGGCACTGGAAGAGGGGGAGGGAAGGGAGTGAAAAGGGGGGAAGGGGGAAAGTACAATGGGGGACAATGGAAGGAGAGGATGGGGTGAGTTACCTATTGAGCTTGTATGATTAGGAAAAAAATAAAATGTGGGAGAAAAAAACAAACGTTTGAATATTCCAAGTATTCAGGTCTTTGTCAGTACAATATCGCATGTACAGCTCAGTGGATCATGTACAAAAAGACATGAAAGGAAGAGGGAGACTGGCTGGAAAGGAGGAGAATGAAGCTGGACAGGAGGGAGGTTTGATGGTAGTAAGAAGTAAAAACATATAAATTCATTGTATTTATGTATGAAAGTATCAAAGAACAACAACATTTTAAAAGAAACAAAACTTGTATAGTAAATACATGCAAAAATATTCTTTCTCATGAAATACAATGAAATACAAAAATAGCAATGAAATACAAATACAAATAAAAGCAGAATTATGCTACTGATTTATACTTAAAATGACTTTTATTGATATCACTAGTTCATATATATGTTGTTTTGCTTTATAATATGACTTTACTTACTTCTATATAAAGTAACTCAACTCCACAAAATTATATAGTAAAGATTTAATCATTCACTCCAATTCACAAAGGCCAAGAAGACTAAGAGATTTAGGTGGATTCTCTGAATTTTCAGATGCCAGAAGCAGTGGAAGTGGGCCACGGATCCAGGAATCTACTGTATACTGCTTTCTATTTGCAGATAAAATGGAGACATTAAAAGCCAGGACAGTCCTTTCTCAGCACTAGGAGACCAAGGCATTCTTCCAGTCACCGCATCGCACTGCTGCCCACTCAGAAGCTGCTGAGAATTTATTCTAGAAAAGGCTACAGCAGAAGAGAGACAGCTGTGTGCATAAAGTTATTCACCAGGATAGAAACTTTTTTAAATGGGGGTTGGCAAGATAGCTCAGTGGATGAGGTGCCTGCTGACAAACCTGGCACTGAGTTCAAGCTCTGCAAGCCCACATGGTAGAAGGAGAGATCTGACTTCCGGAAGTTAGCCTCGAACCTCTACCCGAGTGTTCTGGCAGGCACGCACTTTCCTTCTCTCTCTCTCTCTCTCTCTCTCTCTCTCTCTCCCCCCCCTCTCAAATAATTTTTAAAAGAAACTTTTTAAATGATCGCTAGTCAAATCATTAATTAAGACTTATCAATTTGGTAAAATGTCCTATAATCATTTATACATGATAACTATGTCAATTGATGTGAAATAGGGAATGTTTATAATATTCAGTTAAAAATGTATATTTGGAAAATTAAGATTATGTGTGCACAAAACATTTAATAAGTTGACAATTTTTACATGATTATGTCTAGAAAGTATATTTCTTCTGTCCAAATATGTTAATGATGTTTAAAACAAAAAAATAGAGGGCTAGGGATATAGTACAGATAATAGAATGTTTGCTTAGCATGCACAAAGCCTTGGGTTTGATCCCATGCACCAATAAATCAGGCGTGTGTACCTGCCTACATGCCTAGCATTAAAGAGGTAGAGACCATCCTGCTTGGAAGACATACAATCTTATCATAAATAAAATATAACAAAACCCATACAGATATTTATGAATATCTTCTTGACATGTGCCAAGAAAGTGATGCACTATTATTTTTCCTACTTCCTTCAAGCTTCCTTTAAAAGAAGATAAATGGTGATTATATTTATTTATATAGAAAGGCACTATGCTTTTCAAAAACCAGGTGCTATAGGTTTTATGAACAAATATAATACATGCCAATGTAGCAAGACACACAAACTGTCCACAGTGGCCAAGTCTGGGTAGAGGCATTATAGGAGATTTTTCATTTTTTGTGTGTTGTTTTATTTTTTTGAGACAAATATATTATTTATGGTACAGAATGACCTGGGATTCATGATGTGGCCTAGCCTGGCGTCAAACTCATGATGATCCACCTGCCCAGCCTCCCATATCTGGGGTTACATGTGTGAGCCACCATGCCCAGATGCTATTTTTTTCTTATGTTACTTTTAAACTTGCTATTACATTCATGTACTCATTTCTAACAAGATGTAAAATATTAGCATGCTCACAAACTTAAAATGATGCTAATCTTGGTAGCCAACTCCAAAATTTTCATAAGAAATAGATAGCTTTCTCACATAATTTACTAAATACTCAAGTAGTCAATAATTGAATTGTGCTAGACACTGTTCCAATAATTAAATCTCATACTAGACCAAAATGACTAAAATTAAAAAAAATTGACTGAGAATATGTCTCCAGATAATTTGTGCCCCAAACTAAAGCTTATATGCACAGATAATAAGTTCATACTAAAAAGGAAACACCATCTGCAATGAACTACATAGAATTAAATGTACTTTTTTCAGATATTATTGTTATCATGAACTTTAAAGCCTAATGCAAAAGCACAAGCACAGAGGGCTGCTGCGTCCATGAATTCCTGCAGTATATTCCATAAGACCTTCACAAGCTTTGTCCTAGCAACGTTGCACCATGACAGGGGGAAGATCTCAATAGGTTCCACAATTCCCTTAGAGACTAATGATGGCTAATGTTGATGGGGTGGATGGAAGATATATTTTCTTCTTAGTGGTGTACCCCTTGATTCTGAGTCATACTCCAGCAAGTACTCAGGCACATGCCATCAAAGGCAACCTAGATGAGACTCATTGGACTACATGTGGGAAAAAGATAAGAAAATGGGAGTAATTGTTAAGGAAGAAGAAGGGTTGTAATGGGAAAGGAGGAGATACGACTGGGTATCAAGGTATGAAAATATCATAGATTCACTGTATTCACACATGAACAAATGAAAGAATAAAAAAGAAGATATTAGTCATGTTCATCAATAACTGAATGAAAATGAAAACATTCATACTGTATAGAAATACTTAATGTGTCCGGAAAATATTACTTTTATTCCTTTTTAAATATGTATTTTAAAATTTTTTTTGCGTGCGTGTGTGTGTGTGTGTGTGTGTGTGTGTGTGTGTGTGTGTGTGTGTGTGTAGCAGAGGGCACTGTGTGTCCCTGTGGAGGACCAAGGGTGACTTTGGGAATCGTTCTGGATTGCTTCTAGCTTCTTTTTGCTTCACTCTGGGATTTCCCAGGCTCTGCCCACTAGGGCTGGGTGTGCAGGCTGCAGTAGTTTCCAAATTGAGTATTTGAGACCTGGGGGTTCCAAACTCAGGTCCTTTTGTTTGCAAGGCAGAGTCTTAACCCCTTAGCCACCTCTCCAATCCTTAAATATTTTATGCTCTAAAGAAGAAACAGATAAAATCTTGATGAACATGGTGTGAGCTTATGAAAACATAAAGATCACAGATGAGGAAAATGAGTAGAAAACAAGGAAAAATTGTAAGACAAGAAATTACAGATGGTATCTACTGTGAGTCACTCCACAGACCCATGTGTTGCATCCTTGGCTGGTGTCGATGTCTGAGAAGGTTGTGCCACCTTTAGGAAGTGGAAGAAAGTCACAGGGACAGGCCTTGAGATTTGGAAGTCAGGTCTTGCTTCCTCTGGAATTTATCTTGCTGTCTGCTCCTGATCATAACAGTGGTGATTTGAATCGATTTCCTACTTCAGCCTGGAGCCATCCATGCCTTTTGCTCTTCAATTCTTGCCATAAAGGACTGTGTCCCTTTTGAAACTATGGACCAAATTATGGACCAAATACCCATTCTCTCCTTATGTCAGAGTATTGACTCAAAACTCTCTGCAGTACTCACCAAATGCAAAAGGTGGATTTGATGGGCTGCTGTGATACCAGCCCTTCGGGTATGGAATATGGAAGATCAGTTTAAGACATAGTGATCTTATGCTACATGTCTATGCTATGTTTCTAAAATGAAACAATTAGAGGACATGGGGGGGATCCACGATATAAGGAATATGATTATGAATAAAGATTTTAGGAACAGCAGAGTGAGGAGATGACTATAGGACCAGAGATTACTGGGACAAGGGTTAGAACTGATACATATGATATGCTCAAAAGACAACGCCACATGGTATTCGGTTACTTTCAAAAGACAAGTACTGAATTCTTTAAAAACTGAAGGGACCTCATCTACTTGGTATGGTTACAAAGTGTAGGCTTCTGATGAAGGAATGGATGCTGCAAATGTTTTGAGTGTCCCGTAGATGTAATTATACAGGTGAGTGTCCAAGTGGGATAGTCCCGAGCATCGGAAAGTAGATTAACATTCCCTTACCTCAAATTTGAATGGCTAGGTTGGAAATCTCACTGCCCAGTCTCATTCTAGCACAAGTGTGGATGAGTCATGACCCTTCACATTTTTCCTCTTTTGAGTTATTAAGGACAGTCTGCATTGTAAATGAAATCATGCCATCCCTGAAGAGACCTGTCTTCTTCCAGTTCCAAGTGTGATTTTTTTTTATACTAAAAACCATTTCTTCCTCCAAAGAGTTCATCCAAGTTGTCATCCTTGCTATCAGCAGCCCCACTGGGCTCTGGTGAGTGACACACAGACACTGAAACTCAAAAGCTGCTTCAGAAGGGAGTTATTAAAATTCAAATGAGCTGGGCATGTTGAAGAAGAAAGCACTCGTTTGCATGCACACCTCCGCTTCTGGCCATCCCATTTAGCCCCACAGGGCAGGGTCTGGTTTTGTTTTTGTAAATGGGCTTTAGAGGCGGAGGTCAGCCTCCCACGGCCCCCACTCCTCTGGGGTCATCATTAGTAATGTGTAGGCTGAATAGACGTTCCTCTGAATCTAGTCAGCCAACCTGACAGGAAAGCAGCCCTCTCCCACAACCTGAAAATGCCAAAAATCCAATTGGTAATAGAGCATCTTTTAATATTCCAGTAATCTGCTTTAAAATGGCCTTTTTCGAAACCACACATCATGTCAATTTCAGTTGCACCTGACTTCTTAGCCACATCTTATGTCAGGACTGCATGACCATAAAAAAATGTTACATTTAACCAAGAATTCCAGATAAAACTAGGAAAATTCATTTCTGTCAAGAAATATGGATCTGGAAAGCCACAATGACATTTTATTTACTAGAAAAGTCTTTCATTTGACCTAAGAATGTTCTATTTTATTTCTCATGGAAGTATCTTATGTTATAATCATTTAAAAATTTTATTATCTAACACTAAACATGATAAAAATGCAAAAATACAGAGTGCAAACATTATTCAGATGCTCATTTAGTAAGAAATTGACTTCTTTCTAATGAAGCCATCTCCATTATACCTACTTTAAGTAGACTGAATTCGTAGCAATATAATCATACAGTTGACTTGCAGATTACATATAAAATGCAAAAGTTATATGAGCACATAAAACAGTGCTATAACCACATGCCAATTTTTACAGAGGAAAAAAATTAAAAGCAAATAATGCTAACTCGCATACCTGGAATAATTATCAGATATTGTAAAACTCCAGAAACTAAACAAACATGTCTGCATGATATAAAAAGAGTTCATGATGTGGATGCTCCAGGGATTACTATACCCAGTGGGAAATCAAACACTTGACCTTAAGTCTCATTTCAAATGGTGAGAATTCGTTCTTCCATGGACCTTCATTCATCAAACTGCTCCCTCCAGATTTCCTCTAGTGTTTTCTTATTTTAATTCATTTAAAAACTTTTTCTTTCAAAACTATAATAATCTTGCTGTGGTATAGGTACTCATTTGCCCAGCCAAGAAATAATGAAATTAGCATCAATGAAAGTCTATTATATTAATGAAGTTGGTACTTGAGCCAGGACACATACAGTTTCAATCCATTTCTGCCTCACAGCTCCAAAAAAGGATATGGAGCACTAAAGAGAACTTCGATAACCCACATGGCACTACTCTGGCTCCCATTAAAACAAAAGGCATGAAACTCTGTCTTCACTGTCTGTAATCTCAGATGGTGGGACGCAACATGGAATCACACCGGGACATACGTGCGCAAGAAAAAGCACTCACACTGAAAATACAGGGATCACACAAAGTTGACGATGAGATCTACTTCCAAGTCAGTCCTGGGTACAAACTGCATGCGAGTGTTTCTCTTTGTAGATCACAGTCATTTGAAACTGACAGAACCTATATCTGTGTTTATTATAATTTTACATTATTTATTCAAGAGAAAGAGGGAGAGAGAGAGAGCGAGCACACCAGAGTGTAAGCCTGAGCACAAAGGACACAAGCAGATAATGCATGTCACTTACACATATATGGAGGTCAAAGGACACGATTCTCCTTCCACCATGTGGGCTCCATGTACCAATCAAAGAAAGCTTTGCGGGCAAGTGCCTATTACTGAACCATCTCACCAGTTCCTCAGTACATTTTTGATACTAGTTACACAGAATCACCCAAGATAATTCGATGACTATTCAATTTATGGATTATGTATCAATTTTCTAATTAGCTTTCTGGGCATCTCTATTAGAAAGGTGGATTGCAGAAGACAACACTCGCCCTTTCAGATCTGTTCTGCTTAATTCTACAGAGGTTGTGCTTAGAGCACACAAATTTACTTACTATGTAGACAGAATGGTAAAATCCAAGAATGTGCTCACTTGCCTTTTTTCCCTCCTGTAATGAAGAAGCCAACGGCTGCTCTAATAAAACTGCTCTCGGGCAAATAGCTGTAGTCAGTGGGAACTGTGGAAACAGAAAACCATCAAATTAACCAGTGAACTCGGCAGGACTAATGAAGGAGATATAATGAACTCACGCTGCCATATGAACCTCGAGATAAAGCGGAGATGTTTATGTCATTAATCTCAGCACAATACTGCATGGCTGCAACTAATTCTATTAGATCAAGTGGCTGGCCATGAAGTGATAACTTAGGCTATATGGGCAAACCTAAATGGTGACAAACCTAGAAGAGATTGAAAAACGATCACAGAGGATGATCCCTTGTGTAGGGTGGTTAAAAACATCCTTCCTGTATCATCCCCCTCAATGGGCTCCAATCTAGTGACTTCTGTATGATCAGGAAGAATTTTGCCAGGCTTTGAGCTTATCCCACTATTGTTATAACATGCTCCATCAACTATCCACACAACATAAACTCATCAAGCAGTATCAGCAGCATCAGCCTATTACCAAAGACAGAGACCTCTAAGTGACCCACGAGTTCAAAGAACTAGATGTGGCTGTTGATCTGAGACAAGCAAAGCAGTAACTAGCTAGTTGAGTCATTAGTCTTCTAAGTCCTTTTCCTTCCAGACCCCGTAACAGTTTCATGAGACAGTTTTTATTGAAATAAACGGCTTGACTGGAAAATTCCATCAGGAAAAGAAGCTGTGTTTTTCCAGGCATAGAACCATTTTGTTTGGAAGAACCAGGGTGTAAGATGATTCACCACTGTTTCATCTGAGTAGATACAGGCTCAATGGAGAAATCCATAATGTAAAAAGATTAAAAACCTATGCAAAAGAACAAAGGCTTAGCACAAATGCACTACATTATCAGGACATGCTAAGGTTCCTAATCTTCAAAACGAGCAAAATCCAGGGTTTCTTATGTGACAAAGGTTGGTTTTTCCTTTTTATCATTGTAACATGACAACTTAGTTGTCCAGAGCACATGAGGAGTAATGTCCTAATTCTCTAGCAACAGAATAACTAAAGCGAGAAAAGCAGGAATTTCAGGGGTCCATACTCACAGCTATGCTATCAGTAGACTATTTGTCAGGAATAAGTGAAACTAAGTATCCATGAGGAATCTTTTTATGTAAAACTCTTTGGCCACAGAACAGATTTTTTCCTCCAGAAGATCACCAAGTACGAGCATAAGCTAAGTACATAGAAATGGTATTATTTTGTTGCTGCTGCTTTCACCAAAAACACATAAATATAACACATATGAAAGGATTAGTTGTATTAAGACCTAGAATTTCAATTCTTGAGGAAATGTACAACATTAAACATGTTTAGCTCATTGCCTTTACAAAGCCAGGAGCCAGAAAAATCCCAGCCATATGCATGGAGATTCTTAATGAAACATAATACCATTATATCTTGTAAAATGAAATATCTGCTCCAAGCTTCAAAGACCTGGTTCTTTGTTTTTGGACTTGTTTTGAAACTAATACTATATATAAGTTATATAATCTTTCTGAATTTCAGATTCCTCATTTGTAAAATATGAAGGTTTGGCTGAATGCCCACACACTGTTCCAGAGAGGAAGTGTGAATGAGCGTGGGGACTGGAGGCCAACATATCTGAATTTGAAACACCATTTTCTCCCACAAGATCTTGAGTAAGTCAGAAATCTCCTCCATACCCCATTTCACTGCGATATAAAACAGAGATTGTAAGATTTAGCACTTACAGTCATCATGATGATTAATGTTCTGAGCAAAGAACAGAATTCTGAGTCAGCAATTCCTCCTCCCAGCTCCAGTATATCGAGACTTTAATCTTACCAGAGGTTCTACTTTGATTTGAGGACAGCGTAGATAAATGAAGATGTCCCAGAAGCCATATTGCATTTGACTGAAGACCAATCACCCCAGAGATACTAATGACCTAGTGATTAAAAAAAAAAAATTCACTGATGGGCAAAATCCAAGCTCCATGCAATAAAGGGCCACCCACAGAAATTAACTGATCTTGTAGGAGGTAGAGGTTTGGTGGATATTAAGTTCTATGACAGCATGTTATCATGGGTCTCTTACATTAAACCTGAAGCATATGGAATGAAGAGCATTTACTGAATGAATGAATGAGTGAAGAGGAAAATGAATGAAAGAATGGCGGAAAGAATGGTATTCTGAGGTTTCACTGAGTGTGATTAGTCTCAAAAGAATTTCCCCCAAAATGGTAAAAGTGTAAAGAATAAGCCACTGTGGACTATTTGGCCCTAACAAGACACTCCAGGGCTCGGGGAACACAGTAGAAGAGAAGGGCAATGAGAATGTACGGCCTGAAGGTGGGTTCGTGACATCTTCCAGACACAAGCTGTTGCATCCGAGAATTAACTGCAGCCGTGTCAGCTACCACGACTTGGCCTACTGACATTTCACCCTGGAAAGGGAAGATCCCAAAGGCGTTATACTTCCCTGAGAGACTAATGAGAGTTAACGTGGGAGTAGGGCAAAGCGAAGCTACTTTTCTCATTGGCACACCCATTGATACATCATCTTTGATCCATCAAGTGCCTGGACCCAGGCCATTAATGACAATCCAGGTAAAACTTGTAGGTCACACACAAAAGGACTTGAAAGCAGGAGGGAGACTACCAGGGAAGAAGAAAGTTTGTAATGGGAAAAAGTAGGGAATTAAGATTGGGTAGTAAGAAGAGAAAATAACATTGTGTCCATTCATAAGTCCTAAAAGAATAATTAAATGGTAAAATAAAAAAGAGAAAAAATGGGGGCTAGAGAGGTGGCTCAGGGGTTAAGCCTCTGCCTTGCAGGCGGAAGGTCCTGAGTTTGGATCCTAGACCCCACGTATAGACGCCGGGCGGAAGCGGGGGCGGCCTGCGTTTCTGGTCCTGGTAGGGTGGAGCCTGTGAATCCCTGGGCAGAGTAAATGAGGAGGAGGTGGAGGCGTCCATGGTGGTTCCCGAATTTGTCCGTGGTTCTACACACACACACACACACACATACACGCGCACGCACGCATACACACACAACTGAATAAATAATAAATAAAAAAAGAGAAAAAAATGGTAAAATAAAAAAGGAAAAATAACGAATAATTGAATGGTAAGATAAAGTTCAAGGGACAGCAAGGTAGCTCAGTGGGTAGGCTCTCGCTGGCAAACCTGGTGATCTGAGTTCAATCCCCAGAAGCCTACATAGTGGAAGGAGTGAACTGACTTCTGAATGTTGTCTGACTCCACCCAGCACCATGGCACGCATGTGTGCACGTTTCCCTCGCTCACCCCCATCTCTCACCAATAAATAAGTAAAATTTAAGAATAAGAAGATTAAAAAAGGGCTGGAGAGGTGGCTCAGGGGTTAAGCCTCTGCCTTGCAGGCGGAAGGTCCTGAGTTCGGATCCCAGATCCCACGTATAGACGCCAGGCAGAAGCTGGGGCGGCCTGCGCTTCTGGTCCTGGTAGGGCGGAACCTGTGAATTCTGGGGCAGAAGGAGGTAGAGGCGTCCGTGGTGGTTCCCGAGTTCGTCCGTGGTTCTACACACACACACACAGACACACACGCATGCGCGCACACATACATATGCACACACACAATTGAATAAATAATAATAATAAAAAAAAAATTAAAAAGAAGATTAAAAAAGTAGAAAGGAATGGAAAGTTACTTAAGAATAAAATATCTCTGAAAAATCAAAGGACACATTATTTTATTCTTTAAGTAATTTTCTAGAATTACTTTATTGTTTAACATAAGCCTTTCTAATCAGTATCTTCATTTATAGATCTTTTTTCTGTTAGTTTTTTCCAATTTAAATCCCAGTAGAATTATTTTTCTCAATATGTTGAAATTCATATGTGCAAAAAAAGTTTTCTGTTCAGAATTGAAATTTGTTTTTAAAGTGTGGGTTATTGAAACTTCTTTATGCAGTAGGTTTTACAATCAGGTGTGTTTCACAAGGATGGAAACCAGCATCCCTATATGCTGCATGAAAGGAATAAGATACAAAGTCTATATACAGTTAAGAATGCTAACTATTTCAAACAAGTAGAAAAATGTGGCAAGAATTATGAAATATTAACAGGTGCTGTTTCCGGTATGGATCTTTTTTCAACTTCTTTTAATCTATACTTCCAAGTTTTTAAGAAATAAAAAGTTTGACACAAATTTTTTTAGCAGATGGATATGATTATCTAGCCAATCATTAACCCAAATCCACACTGATGTCATCTGGCCACTCTCCCCAGGGACATGCCCTGCCCTTTTGAGCACCTTCCATCGTCCTGGCCCTAGTAGAGCTTGATACTCCTCGAATGCTCAGGGTTGAATTTTTAAAGGGACTCAATACCAACTTGACTTGAAAATGTCAGCTTGCTTTCTTTCAGAGCACAGGGCATCTTTTCAGTGAAGACCGGCCCATGCACCACTCTGAAGTGCTCTCTTGAACTCAGCCTGAAGGTCAGGTAAAACATCTTATGACAAGCAGTAGGAAAAAAAATATTAACAGTGGAGAGTAAGTATCCTTTTCCCACCTTAGGATTCTGAATTCATTTTCTCACCTCAGTTAAGGTTCTGATGACTTCATTAAGTCTGGCTTGCAAATGAGAGGCCTGGATAGCTTCTGACTTTAGCTGAAAGGAAGAGGAGAACTACCACAGTGCATGAGCAATTGACTTCGAAGTATGAGATCATTTTTCATATGTCTTCGTATTTCAAACACAGGGATCACACATTACTTACCATTGATTTCTTAGCACCTATCCAGTGTGGCATGAAGCAGTCATTCAAACTTATACCATAAGAACAAAGGCATCCTGTTATAACTATTATAAATTTACACATACTTATGTCTAATCATGAAAATATTTTAAAATATAAGAACACCTCTCAGATTCACATGTATACAGTAACAGATGCAAAAGGCAATTCCTTGTGAAAGAATTTTGAAATTTCTTGTCATTTGGTTGCTTTAGTCAGGCAGGGAAGTGTATCCTCAGTGACCAGATTTAATTCAGCAAATGAAGTTAAAGCAAGGAACAAACTCATGCAGCGGGAACGCTGGATGAAGAGCATCTGACTGCAGCCAGCAGTGCAAAGCCAGAGTAGCCACTGTGTGAGCGCACACTCCCCAGTCCTTAGGGTGCTAAGATGCTGGCTCTCCTCCTGCTGTTCCCTCACTGAATCCTGCCCCTCAGAGTCCCTTGCCTACCTGCATTGCATCCCCTTCAGAGCCTACCAAGGCGACCAGGCCATGGAGTGCTGCCAGACACAGCATCGTTGGAGTACCCTGAAAGCAAAGGCCAGAATATGTCACCAGTGAAAGAACTCTTGGGGTTTGGAGTCTATAAAAGTCACTATTGCATAGATAAGTAAATTGTCAAAATCATGTCAAATTTGTGGGCTCAATAAAATATGGCAACAGATTAAAATAAATAGATTAAGACTAGTAGGTCATATATAGCTTCTTGTAGTTCATATTTTAAAAAAAACTACAATGGTTTAAAATTAAAGCACTGAAAGTAAAACAAAACAAAGCAAAAAAAAAAAAAAAAGAAATCAATGGTTGCCAGAATGGACACAAAACTGCCTGTTCATTTTCTGTGAAGCTTTTTATCTTAGTCCCATAAAGACTCCAACAAAATCATCCTCTTTCCTCTATAAAACTAGATACTAGTATACAGGAGGTGGCCTCTACCTCTGATACCACAATTCTGATCCAGCTGGGGAGAAGTCTGCTGCCCAGGTCCTCGGCTTTTCCATGTCCACATGCAGACAAGCCATGAACAAGGTTTCCTAATGCCAGGGCAAAACCTGAAGTCTGGTGTAAATAAATAAAGATAGAAAATAGAGGTGAAAGGGGGAAAAAAAAGCCACAGATTAGGAAGTAAAAAATAAACATTTATAAAGCTTTCTTATTCCTAATTATAAGTTCCATTTGTAATTTGAAAATTAGATTGACAAACTTTTGTTTTTAGTGGAGACTTTGAAAGTACAGAATCTAACTGCAAGGACTCAGCTGTAGGTGGGTAGTTATCCTAGGAACACAAATCTGCAGACTGAGCAACACTCAAAGAAGGGTCGTAGGAGAAAATGTCAAGGACAGCACACAACGTCAGATACTCCACAGGGAACACACGCTGCCGGGCACACGAGTGCGATCCTGCACTTGTGGAGGTCAGAGGACAACTTTCAGAAATTGCTTCTCGACGTCTACCATGTGGGCTCTGGGAGATTGAATTCAGGTTTGTACACAGGCACCTTAACCCACTAAGCCATCTCGCCATCCTGAACACATCGCTATTCTAGTATTTCAAAGCATATAAATACACAGGAACAGAATAATGAAAGAGCAGCAATACCACTGTATACAGTTAAAACCAGCGAATGCAACAATAACCTTTCATGGCCATACCAAGACAGTGGAGAAACCTCTGAAAAATGAAATTGGGGGAATCTTATGGCATTTTCATTTGGAGTTGTATTTCATATTTCATAGTAAAATAACATTTACCATCTAAACTATGAATATCAATTCAACATGGTAAAGTATTAACACTTCCACAGTACAATCCACTTTCAGACCTATATTTTCATCTTGAAAATGGAAGCTTTTGGTAAAGTTTGAGAGTTTTCTATGCTTTCCTATTTTTGCAAACTTTGTTGCTACTTTAGTATAACTCTTATTTCCCTAGCCACATATTTTAAGGTTTTTATATACAGAGAGTAATGGTTGGAGAACAAGAGAAAAGAAACTATTAGCTCTGTTCTAACCACATGTCCACAGAAGACAGACACCCAGCAGGAAAAAGGCATCTTGTGACCGCTGGCTGCTGGCGTCAAGCAAAGATTGAGCCCAGTTTGGTCTCAACAAATACCCCGTCCCAGTGTAACTCAGGGCAATTCCAAAGGCGGGCAGCACAGCAGGCGAGCTGCAGAGGGAGACAATGGGGTGCGGGTCCCAACCTGCTGGTTGTTCCTGACCAATAGCTGCAACTTGTTCATGATCTCCTCAGCCTCAGCAGCCTCCACAATGCCCGAACTAAACGCCGATGCACACACACAGCTAAGCGTGTAGGCGAGGACCTGGAAGAAACCAGAAACATGTTCTCCACTGTGTAAGACAGCACAGCTGGGCAGGCCCAGCCACTGAATCACACTTCTCCCCAGAAGAACCTAATGTAAACATAAATCCAAGACTGGCTGTCTCGCTTATGTTCGTGCACTTCAAAGTAATGTCAGGGTGGGATCGCTGCTGCTGCTTCTTAGATAAAGGTTTAGAGGATCCACTGCAGATGGCTATGCGACAAAACCAGACCTTTGGTCTCCACATCAAACATTTCCTCCTGACATCATGCCGTAACACGGTACAGGTCCACAGCAGAAGGTAAGCGATCTTTGCCAGTGACTAGGTACCATGTACCACTCCCAAGCCCAGCAGGAGGACGCTCAAAGACATGAAGTACAGCTGGGTTCTGATTTCCTAGAAGGCTCTGAAACATGACTGGAACGGGAATGTGTGCTGAAGATCAAGGCAGACTGTACAATTGGAGCTATTCCGCATACTACATTGTACGGTGTTGTCATAAGTAAACAACAGAGTGTGTGATCAAACAAATATATAAACAGAAACAGATCACCCCATCTGAGCATCGACTTCTGCAGCCTCTCTCCTGTCACCACACATCCTCAGGTAAGTCAGGAAGTGCTCCTCCTAGTGCTGCTGATTCATAAAATGTAGGCAGCCCAAGGAAGAAATGTGAGCATAAAACTCAGTGGGAAAGAGGGAAACAAAACAGAACTGCTTGTTTAAGGCCAACAACAAAGCCGGATGCAGAAGTTATATATTAAAAAAAAAAAAAAAAACCTTGGGTTCAGTTATTAATCAAATTGTTTATCAGTTATAAGTTTTTTTCTCCTTTGGCTGGGAAAAATGTACGCTTTTAAATCATGCACAACAGTACTTTTAAAATGAATGTGTAGTTCATGCCTCGAACAAAACTTCCACCCTCTGTGCCTCACAGATATTCACCAATTCAACAAGTCCCGCTCTGAAAACGGAGCCGGGCAGGGAACACAGCAGCCATTATACAGTGGTCAATGGCTTGTGAGCACTAATGAGAGGGATAGTCTGGCCAGGCCACGGGGGTCATCCCTGCTCCGTGTGAAGCTGACGACAGGCAGTTTACCTGGGCACTGCCGGGGCGGGCATGACGCATGCTGAAAACACGCTGCAGGGCATGGCAGCACGTGTGGACACTGGCCTGTTTCTCTCTCTCTGCATGTCGCTCCACATGGAGCCTCCCTCTTCACTCACTGTGGCACAGGGAATTCCCTCAGTATGTTTTCATGCAGTGGGCATTAAAAAAAAAATCCAATGATTTTGATCTGCAGTGTCCTATGCCTATTTCTGACTAGTTTTTGAAGTTGCATTTCAGTGAAGTGCAATTTTAAAAGCGTCCATTTAACATTCCTCCAGAAACTGTAGCTCTTCTTGGGAAGTGCCTCAGAGTGGTGCCAACTAGGGATTCTAAATTCACAAAAAGCTCTTATCTCATATGCCACACGTAGCTCTAAGTTGACTTAAACAGCCATACAATTTGTGAACCCTCATATCTAACAGAGGTGGCTGGCCACTCAGATTTTCTCTTAATACAGTTATGATTGCAAACAAATTTTATTTACTATGTTATTAAATGATGAGAAATAAAAATCAACAGCAATAAGAAAACAAAAGCCAGTAAAATGAACTCTAACCTTCACCTCCTACCTCTTGAAATGTCCTGCTCTGGTTGCCACTGTCATCTAGGTAGGTGGACAGCTTTCGGAGAGATGCTGCCACGTGAACTCGTGACTCTGTATGGCTGCTGTGGCTCATGAGGGACAGAACAAGTCCAACTCCCAGTATACAGCCAGTGCTTGGAAGTAAAGAGAGAGATGGGGTTAGAATCATACGGTTCGACGTGACCGCTCTGCTCATATCAGAGTTCACCGTGCACTAAAGCCCGAGGCCAGATGGCGAGGTTCCACTTCCACCTGGCATAGAAGTGTGCTGCGACGCCTGACAGCTCTACCCAACTCTCCTCTCAGCAGGAACCTTTAAATCAAAAGAGACACCATGGCTCATGCCAGTGCTGTGTACCAACTGGACAGAAGCAAAAGAGAGCTGAGAACAGCTGGAACCTGACTCTGGTAAGAAGTGTTAACAGCTCTCTTTCTGTCCTGTGATTCTGTCTCTGCCCGCCTGTGCTGAAGAACTGAAAGTCTACATTGGCAGACGTGAGCTGAGCACCTCTGATGCATGGCAGCCCGGTGCAAGGCATCACAGCAGAGGGTGCGATGGGGAGGTGCTGCCCGGTACCCCGTGTTTCCCAGTCAACTCCAACGAGTGGAATTTCTTTCTTCAAGGAACTGTGTATTCATCTGTACACAATGACATTAATCCTTCTCTCCCCTCTGATCTCTGGGAGTACCACTGGGTCAGAAGAGAAAATGGACGAATGACAGGCTTGTCAAAAGTTACCCTGTGTGACAATTCACTTGGAATCCAGGACTTTGTGCCCCAATTCTCCTGAAAGAGCACAGAACCATTTTAAAGAAGAGAATTATTCTTGCAGAAACTTGTAGTTAGTATGACAAGATAATGAAGTTTGTATGATGATTTTAATTTCTGGTGGTGGTGTTGCTTTTTAGCTGGAGGAAATGCAGAGTTTTCCAGAAAGCAACTTGGTTCTACTTTGGCTCTCCTCTTGTCATGGTACATGCAGCTGAAGCAGGCCCTTTGTCACTGTTTAATTTAAAGGCATCTATGTCTTCGGCTGGCATAAGAACCTTTCTGTTGTTCCAGGTCTCCCATGCCCACCAAGCACACAGTGCATCCACATCTGACAGCAGACACCCAGAAAGACAGACGAGCGACTTTAGGGGTTGTTCACAGTCACGCAAAGACCTGGCAGCCGAGTGTGACCAGTGCAGAGGGACTTCAGATCCAGCCTTCTGGTCCATCGCTTGCCTCCGATGCCTTGCTGGGCGCTGTGACGCAGCACTTACAAGGACACAATATCTCGTAAGCCTGTTTTCCTAGCTTCTGCAACATGAAGAGCAGCATTAGGATGGTCTCTGTTGAGAAACTACTATGGTAACCATCTCTGTAATTCAGGCAGAAGTGCTGCTGCAGCCTAGGGAAGCAGGACAAGTTTGACCAGCATGATGCACGTCCTGCCAGTGAAATCAGCATCTAGCATCTCTGCACTGTGCTGAGACAAATCGTGCTCGGAAGGAAAGGTTACTCTGGCAGTGTGGATTCAGGCTTTTTTTAAATTCAAAGGTTGCGGATGTTGGTGCGTATAAAAATCTGACAGAATTAGACCAAAAATGTAATGAGATACAATGTGATTAATATTTTTGACAAATTTGACTCTTGCATCCACTTTGACTATGAGATTGCTGCTTATTCTTAAGATTTTGAATGCTACCACTTTGGGGATACTTCCCCAGGGCATACCAGGGAACCTCTTTAATGTTCTCCCCACTGGCCTCTGGACTAATTTTTTCCTACATTTTTAATTATAAATTCTGATGAGAGTCATTTGGGGATTTTTAAAAAATTTCTATTTCTCCCCTAACTTCAAAACTCTATGAGGCTGGGTACTCCTTCTCTTGTCATTCATGACACTATCTATGGCACTCAGCGAACAATTTGCACTTACATAATTTGCACTTACATGTGTTCAACCAATATTTGTCAAAAGTTGAGAAACTCATCAAATAAATTTTAAGAGTCTAGAGTAGGAAGAATAGCTGCAGAAAAGTACACACACCAAACGTGATACCCGTGTTTAGTTGAAGGCAAAATTGAATGTATTGTTGATAATCCACTTCAGAAAATTCAATTTCTATTTCTCATCAAACTGATTGGAGAAAGGCGGACACCATATTTCTCTTAAATCTCACTCAAATAAGAAGTGGGATTTGTCTTTCTGAGAGCAGACAAATGTCTAGGTCCTGCTTTTCAGGAATGAACACTCACTGGACTGTGCCCTCAGGTTCTTTTGCAGAGTCTCAAGGAATACAGGTAGAGAATAAAAGTAGAAATGTGAACTTCTTGTTCACATTTCACATTGTTACTTAAAAAATATCATAGAATGATTATTTCTAGATATGGTTTCAACTCAATTCATGGCTACAATGTTAACTGATTACAGTATTATATATAACTTATCTATTTATATTCATGTGTCAATATAAATGTGTCAGAGCTAGATGCCCTTAGCTCACATCTTGAACTGTACCCTTTATCTCCTTTCGGAAGATCAACTAACCTTCTAAAAGAATCTTTTTCTTTTTTGGCTTTTTTCCCTTGGTTTTCAGTAGGTACTTATAAAGTATTACTAAAGCTTTATTTGCTTTCACTTTCAAATCTTCTATATCTTACTTTATTCTTATCAGAAGTCCTAGAGATTCCCCAACTGATTCATTCTGCCCATTTGACTCATTTCAGTTTTTTGGGGTTTTTTTTTTGGGGGGGGGGGGAGAAGATATGTCTATCAGGTAACTTTTACAACTTTCTGTCCATTGAAAACAAAAAGGAGTTAAGGGTTGATGCCTCCTACAAGTAAAATAAAGGCAAATTCTAACATTAGAAATACTATGGAGCTTTTGAAATTGCTAGCACAAACACTCCACAAAAACACTAAAAATGATGAATTTGAGTTAAAGCATTACATTATCATATAGATTGAACAATCAATTAGAGTATATTAAAATATTACTAGCAAAACTAAATCCTAAAAAATTCAATTCTTATATTTGTGTTGTCATATCAACTGAGATATGATGATATTCCCCCTAAACTAACCACATTGAATCTTGAGTTCCCTAGCTTATTGTTAACAAGCCTGCAGATTAAGCACAAGCCATTTAATAATTAGTTCGAATAACAGTTAACATTTGTATAGTGCTTTGCCCTTTCAAAGAGCTATACAAATGTTATTGTATTTGTAAAAGCTCAATAGTAATTAACCAAAGCTCAGGTCATTGATGAATAGCACAATACAAGGCTTGCAATGACAGCACACAGCCACTAGGTGGCAGAAAATGTTAGGGATTGGACCACCCGTCCTCCAGCTCCATTATTCAGCTCACAGCAGGGATTCGTCCATTAAATCCTGGGAGCATGGTGAATTTGCACTGTGTAAATTCTACCATTTGTGGTAGCACAGTCCCAGCTCTATTAGCCACCTCCTAGTGGCACTTCCACTAGCTCACTGGAGAGAAGATTGCCACAGACTCCTTCAATTTCATCAGACAGAAGCCTGGGCCAAGTTTTCTAAGATTTTACTTTCTAAATGGTGAGCAATACTCAACTGCCAAATGGCTTTTTTTTCTACTGGAATGTGCTCTCCTTATTGTCCTATCCAAGAGAAAGAGGCTTGCGGGGGGGGGGGGCAGTAATATGGCTCAGAATTCAATTACTGGAGCCCATACGGTAAAGGAAAGAACCTGAAAGAGGCCCTTTGACTTACACACACACACAGATTAACTGAGTATTACATATTAAAGAAAGATGACAATGAAGTCAAATGATCAAAATTCCTTTCTTGTTCTGCCACAAGAAAGCATATGGCTGATGAAGTCTCCAATCAGAGACTTTTCTTTACCTGGATATGATCTGATGAGGATTGTTACTCTAGCACTGCATTTAGGCTGTGGAAAGAGCTGAACTACACTGACTAGTAGCTTCAAAAATTTTTAGAGATGAATCTAAGACCAGGGCAGAACTATGGCAACAGAGCTGACAGCTCCAGGAAATGTCAGGATGAAAAAATATTACACTGAACTTCACAAGCTGTGGAAGAGTAGTTGTTTGGATGTGCAGAGGAAGCACTTTTCAAAAGCCTGACCCTTTACCTGGGCTCTGCTAACACATGTCCTGTCTGAAGACCCTATTCTCCTCTCCTCTGGACTAGCTCCCTGGCCATGCCCACTCTTCCTTTTCTCAAACACAGCTGTTCACTAAGAAAGTGAGAAGCAAGAGAGAAGGTAAGCATAAAGAAACAAGAATTGAGTCAATCACATTTTAATTACATAAACACATGGATAAGTCAACCATTCTCCAAGTCTCTTCGCAAACTTTCTTGATAATGAATGGAACAATTAATGAGTCATTCTTGACTATTCCAGTTGACTGAAAATGTGTAGCATTTACTTATAAGCTTTTCCGCCTGCTTTTTAATATTCTGAGCTCCAGCTATGACAAACATCTGGTAGGAGGGGACAGGAAGAAAGGAGGCACTGAGATGGAGAATCGGACCTTTGGGCTATACTCAACATCGCCACAATTTCACTCAAATTTTAACCTCTCATTTGAACCAAATAATAGTTAATATTCCTGTGTTCTCATTAAACATTTTCTATATGTACAAGACTTCAGCCAAACCACTGCATTCTTTCAATATTCATCAACACTCCAAAGATGCCATGAGTTTCTGGATAAAATGTTCATACTTTCTATTCAGTTGTACCTTCATATGCCACCTGCTAAGTAAACATTTGACTTTATTTTCCTGTGATAAAATTCCTGTTTCACTTATTTTTGTGTTGGACAAAACCTAACAGGTGGTGTTGGGTGGTGTGCTGTCTAGAAACAATGAACCCTAGATAATTCAAACTTCAGATTCTAAATCAAAAATAATGTAATATTAGTTTTATGGTGTCAATATTCCATAAAGTCTAACTGTATTTTTTACCCATATAAATCACAAATTAATTTGAAGCATAATATATAATTAAATGTTTAAAGTTATTCTTTTTCATTTTTGTCATTTTTCAATGCTAAATAAATTTGATATGTTTAATTTTAAATACAGAAATCTTTTAAAAAGCAGGATATCTATAAGGGGGGAAGGACCCATTAATATTGAATAGATTGGGGACCACTGGTATAATGAATGCTGGTTTCCACCTTGATTCCTTAGCCAATGGGTTTATAAAGAAGTTAAAACCATCAGTCAAAGGCTCTCCTTACCCAATCAAATTCAAATGATTTCAATTGCTCTTGAGAAAATGTTAAGTCAGAAAATGTTAAGCGCTACCAAGGCAGCACAGATGATACTTCAAACGACAATACAAGACTAAAACTCGATCCTCAGCAGCAAGAAGACCAGACCACGTGGCATTCTTGGCTTTATATTTCAGCAAACTGTTCACTGCTGAAACATAACTTCAGAACAAGCAGGCTTTCATTACATGTTCTTTAAAATCTTTACTGAGCGCTCTTCGCCAAGGAGCTCAAGGTTAGAGGCTACAAATGTTTCACCATAGTATTCAAGGCTTACAGAAGAGCAGCAAAGAATCTGTAAGCATGTTAGGAGATGGAAATGACGTACTTGTATTCAAGAGTAGGGTCAAAACAGCAATTCTCCAGGGCATCCAAAGACTTCATCAGAAGGAGGTTCATCTGTTGCCCAGACATATCACTGCATAACAAGAATCACACAAGAATCAATAATCACACAACTGTTCAAAGTACTTCACACAAAGCATTTTGCTTTTAGAAAAAGAACCTATAAAAGGGAAAGAAATAGATCGCCAAGGAAGAGCAGCCTATGAACCTATAGGTAGGAAGACAGCACACCAAACTGCTCTGTAAATAGCTGTTATTATACCCACAGACTGCAAGAACACTTGGCCTATAAGTCTTCTACAACAGAGGTAGGGTATCTCAAAACCCTGACAGGATGCAGTTTAGGGCGGTAGAAGAGCAGTGAAGTGGACAACAACGCCTAGCCAGAATGCAAAGTACTGGCAACCCTGAAATATCACCCAGAATCAGACCAACCTAATCTCTCTCCATCTTAAGGTTCAGAGAACTTTGAGAAAGAGGGGGCAATAAGATTGTAAGAATCTAAAGATGGGAAGGTCCACGTTGGACAAGACATTCAAGGCAGGGCTATTGTACCCAAGAAGTCATTGCGATGAGATTTGTTCTTTTCAGACCTACATAAAGACTGACATTCCAACATGCCCCCCTAGACTGATGAGAATGTCATAAGAGATAATTACATGCAATGAAAGGAAACCTTGGGGACTAGGGCTGGATGAGTGAAGATGAGTGCCCCTATTTGTGGGGCAGTCTGAGGAGGGGCCATTTGGTGAACCCCCACAAGAGTAGACAAGCCAGAGGAAACCTTAGGGCCCATGAAGCAGACAGGCAGGAGGGTGGGAGAGAGTGGGATGGACTGATGAAGGGAGAGAAAGTAGGATGGGAAGGGGGGAAGGAAGGCAGGGATAAGTACTCAATATGCTTGTAAAACCATGAAAAAAATAAAAATTATCACATAAAAATTTAAATTTAAAAAACCACTGCTATAAAATATCCTGTATTTATGTGTGTCTAAGGAAATGCTAGCATTTCTATATTAAAAAAATAGCATTGGATGATTCACACTTTTTGTAGACAGAAGAACTAAGTTAGAGAAATTTATTCCATAATTAGACTTCTAGTAAATATAAGCACTTGCAAAGCAGCAAACTTTTTTTATTTTTCTCATTATATTCAAAATTTTAAATCACTGAAAACTAAAAACCAAAGTCAAAATTCCACGTATTGGATCAATGAAATGGTTCAGCAGGCAAAGGTGCTGGTGGGCAAACCTGGCAGCTTGAGTTCAGTTCCCAGAGTCCACATGGTGGAAGGGAAAGTTGTCCTTTGACCCACACATGTATACCATGTTGCGTGCGTGCACACACACTAAATAAATGAATGAATGAATGAATGAATGCCCAAATTTTTCTAGGAATATAGAAATATAAAATGGTATTTTTTACAGAGTACTGAATAAATTATTGGCCAACAGTCTTTCTAAATCTTTTTCTTGCAAAGGTTTCCATTCCTGATTTCATGTTTTAATTGTTCAGATTGGAAATTAATCTTATTCCTTTGCCTACATGTTTTTTCAGCAGGATATTCCCTAGCCTGAGATTTTTCTGTTTTTATACAATGATCAATGTTCTTTTTGATTGCCTTAGTAAGACGCAGGACCTGACAGTAAAATAAAACTTAGAAGTGGGTCTACAGCTATTTTCTCAAGCAAAGTTTTGGGTGTCCTAGTTCAAGTGTGTGCTCTGGGTCCTTGCAATGCAGCTCCAGAATGTCTTGTCCCATAACAGCAGCTCCAAACCTGGATTACAGTGCTGCTCTCTGAGGAGTAGATTTTGGCAGGGAAAGCACAGACAAAAGACATATACACACACCAGCACAGCCAATGTAACAGCACTAAATAAAGTCCTCAGAGTTTTTTTAGGAATAAAATGTACTTAAATATATTTTTCAAAATGCTAACGAGATCACATCTATATTCTCTTAGGCTTATGCTAGAAGCAAGAAGTTTCATATAATACACCTTTGTGAACAAATCCCAACAAAAATTTTAAGTCGGGGAGAACAAAACCAAATTGAGATAATTCTCTTCTACAAGAAAACTTTTCACTCTGAGAAGCAATAATTTCTACTCTACAAAGGGGGTCGGTCATACAAGACCATTTACTTGATATGATTGACTCTTCCAAGCCAATAGATCTCAAGACACTTAAATTTATTTAAAAAAAAAACCTGAAAATTTTCCCCTAAGTGTTATTACCTGACAATGTTATGATTATATAGTGAAACATATATTGGTACAAAAGGCAAATATTTCTTATATCTCTATTCAAAACAACTTAGTAAGAGCATTGAGTATCAGTGACTGCTATTCCAGCACACAAAGCCCAAGGAAAGAAGAACACTACTGTGAAAGCTCAAATCTGCGGTCCTTCTCGGGGTAACACGGGCAGCACTGGGAAGAGCTTCCTGGTGATCCTGCTTAGGATTTTGTACAGGTTCAGATTCACATAAGAGAGGCAGGAGAGAAAGGAATCTAGACAAGCATGCGGGAGGATCGCCATAGGGCACTTTAGGCAGCATGATTAAATTAACCCCCAGTGCAAACCTGTCAATCCTAAAGCTAGCAGCATTTCATCCTAAGTTAATGAAGAAGGCAGTCGGAGCCAGGATGGGACAAAATGAGATGCCTTGAATTCAACTGCCATGGTTCATTTTTAGATGTAAAACATGTTGCCTGAAAAGATACTGAGGAGTCTGAGCGCAGATGGCGAAGAGACTGTCGTTCGTAGCACAGTGGCAAAGGGGAAAAAATCACTTTGCAGTTTTAAGCCTTAACTTACGTTCAACTACACACAAGATAACACAGGAGTCAATTCCCCTATAATTGGCAGCTATATTGTTGATAACTGGAACCAGGCCTCTATGCATCAGTGCTAGTGACCAGGATAAAGAATACTCTAGGCATGTTTCATTTACAACACAGACACTATGCCAGTCATCCAATCATCTAACAGATGTTTTCAGAAGTGAAAAATGATGATCTGAAAAATATCCTTTTCCCAGATTTAATAGCAATTCTCATAAAAGTTTAACACATTAGTGTTTGTACAAGTGATGTAAGTTACAAACACAAACTGGTAATCCAGTATTGATACAGCTCAATAGTATCCAGTTGATCCATGCCAAAAGCAGTGTTTGATTCTGGATTATGAACTGCTACTGACTAGGGAAGCTTAAAAATGGCTAATACCATGGCTGATGCCCGCTTGATTATCCTAATTTCCAGGCAGGAAAACAGGGCCAACTTCCAAATCACTGGCATCAAAACACTCATGGCCACCAAATATTCATGTCAGGCTACTCTACCAGTGTAGACACCTAACATTTTTAATCACTCTTCAACGTGAGATCTAACATTCTCACGTTTGGCACAAAACACAAAGCAACGGGATAGACAACAAAAGCACATAGACTACATAACACACAGGAAAAATGTCCATCTAGTGGAATTTTCCACCTGGGCCTTTCATTAATGCCACTGAAAGACAGAGCAGTCCAAAAATGAACAATCACCTTCAATAAAGCTCCCAGCAAAATATGTAGAGATTAAGACTCTAAAGATTATTAAATGTAGCCAGGGCACAGGATAAAAGCAGTATTTATAACTGGGTATGTGCAGTTCAGTGATTCCCAAAACCCCTTGGGCACAAGGGGTGCCTCCAACATTTACTCCTATTTTATAAAGATATCAATAAAGAATCATCAGTGAGAGGGAAAGAAACTTTTCTTAACCTCAAGATTAGACTTCTGTCCATACTTGTTGCTATCATAATAAGCATACACCTAGGGCTTTTATCTAAACATGAAATGGTTTTAAGTAACCAATAAGCAGTGACCCTTAAAAATACATTAATACCTATGTGATGGTATTTCAGACAGAGTCACCCACGAAGCAGAAAGAAGAATCAACTTGTCTGTCTCAAAAAGTTTACCAAAACACATCCGTCTCATTCAGAGCCACTGTTTAGGTATGTATCTGCAAACATGCAAGATCCTTCGTTCGGATCCCCAGAGGACAAGCAGGACTATTAAGATACTGGTACCTGAGTTTTTCTTCACACAAGCGAGAGAGAAACATCCCCAAAGCAAGGCCCATGTGGATTTGCACGGCTTGAGACTCGTCGGCACTTGGTTTCCCAGGTAACCTGGCAGTCAGCATGTTCAAGATTTCTTCAACCTTCTCTTTGCAAGAGCTAATGAAAACTGGCACGAGGAGAGACAAAGCCGTGGCGGCGGCAGAGCGAGCAATGGCACTTGCTGTGTTTTCTCCAGAATAGGATTTCTAGGACATGGCCAAGAAAGAAAACATGGGGTTAGCCTTCTGTTTAAACCATGAAGGAAGCATACCTATTGCAAAAGCATGACATAATAGAAGCTTCTCCTAGCTCTGCCCTCCACACAAAAATAAAATAAAAATCCAGATGGGCTTGCTTAATTTCGGCTTTTAGCCAGTGAAACAATTTATTACTATCAGTTAATAAACTCCTTTCAATTTGAAAGAGTCAATTATATGTCTATGGTTTGAAGTTGTGGATTCTCAAGCTTTAAAACCTGAAACAATTTTTGTGTTTTCAAAAGTCCACATGTATGTATATAGTGAGGAACCAAAAGGGAAGCTATGTGAGCTTGGACAAGCCACATTACAAATGTTCAGAAGGCCAGAGCTACCCAGGAAAGAAAGAAGAAAGGAGGGAAACAAAGGTATACGTTTAGTACAGAGAAACAAGGGGAAGTTTAGCACAAGGATCTATTGGCACATCTCCCAAAATTTTTGGTGGGAACAGGTCCCAGTAGAAGGATTATTTCCTACAGGGGGTTAATTCCTTTTAATTAAAAAGGAAGTTGAAATCCTAAAAGCCTCTGGTTACAAAGCAATAACCAGCTATTCAGAATGAAACAGGGGCTCTACATGCTCCTTCCTATATGCAATTATGGGAAAAGAACCAAGTAACGGCCCAAATCAAATGACAGGGCAGCTGAACATAAACAATTCTCCAAGAATCCCACGTCGGAGAGCTCACCCAGACATTCGATACATTTATAAACGTGTCTCAAGTGGAGGAGAAAGCCCATCTATCATGCCTCACTATGTCCATTTAAATTTTCAGACATGCCATAAAGACTGTGTTGTCCCGACAATCAAAGCACACTAAGATATGCTTTAATTCTTTGCCTATTCGCTCACTGGGCTCTAGTGCTCTGAGGATAACAATCAAGCATGTACAAAGTTATGTTCTAAGTTAACATGGCACCTTTGAAATCAGATTGTTACTGGAAATGACTCCGCTATTGAAAAAGGGGAAACAAAGGAAGTGACTTTTGAAACAGGACTTTGAAAAGGATAATCATGTAAAAATCACAAAAGTAAAAGGTAACACTAAACTTGCTTCTACAGTTAAAAAAAAAAAAAGTTTTTCTGAAGCTTTGCAAGAACTAAGCAGAATTATTAGAAATTCACACATTGTCCTGTTCAGTTAATGACTTCTAAACAAGTTAGGAAACGAACAGAAAGAGAAAACTTCTTCCAGCAAACTCTGCCTCCCAGTTACATTCTACATCATCAGCCAAATTATTTTTCGTCCTCATATATGACTAAAATCTAGCATCAAACCCTAAGTCCCAGCTGAATACATACCAGGGCCTCCCAAGAGCAAAAGGACAGAAGAACACAACATTTACAGAGAGGACCATAGGCAAATGGATTTCAGGCTAAATTCATGATCTTAGCAACAGTTCAGGATCTGTGCTTTATTTGTATTCAAATGAACTGTAATCCTCTGCCCCTCAGCTGATTGTCCCATGATCGCTATAATTCCCTCTGCAATGGATACCAATAGGGTAGAACCGAAATAATTCTAAGAAATAAAATTCACTCAATAACTCCAAACAGCAACAATAAAAGTGCGTTTTCATTGCTTGGGTATTGGAGTACCACCACAGACAGAGAAAGATGTGGGTAGCAAATGCTTTCACATGACCAAAAGGATTACTTTGTACTTACAAAGAATTTCAGTGTTTACAAAACACTTTTACATAACTTAAATATTTCCCCCTTGCAATCTTTGAGTAAGTCAGAAAAGCATTAATTTTAACTTCTATTTTACAAGTAAAGAAAACAAGAATGATAAAGGTTAAAACTGCCAAATCAACTGTCGAAAAACTAACAAGTGGTGGAGCAAAGGATCCGGTTGTTACAGAAGCCAGGATTCATTCTTCTTATTTCATAAGTAAGGGGGGAACCCAAAATATTAAGAGAATCAGTTATTCTACAACTGTAGCCCTTGTAACACATATCAAAGGGAAAATTAGAGAGCTTCATACTTCTTATATCCAAGGTACATCCTAAAGCAAGGAAATCAAACACACACACACACACACACACACACACGACTCTAACCTACAGCCAGAACTTGGAATGGTGACACTCCATCTGGATTTCATGTGAACCCTTGACTTTTCTGGCCATTTTATGTATCTTGCACTTACATGGTAGAAGCTGGAGAAAACTTGTCCTCTGGGTTGGTAATGGCTATCTACAATGACCAGGAGTGTATTAAGCACCATAGAAACCCAATCTTTTACTGGAACGAAATTAGGTTGAACCTATAGATGAAGAACAACATGAAACAATAACAGAAAAAGAGAAAGCAAATTTAAATTTTACTTTAAAATCCAGAGTACAATTTAATATGCTTGGCCTATACACGGTGAGTATATATTTGACAAATATACTTCCTTACCTATATCCAATAGAAATAAGATTAACCATTTATGTAAAACCTAGCAAAAGTGGAAAGATGGTGCCTAAAATGGAACATACCCAAAGACATTCATGGTTCTCCTTTGTTCAACACATTATGGAAGAATCACACATAAATGAGAGATGCTCAAGGTCTGCTGAGAGTGTGGTGGGTAAGCCACATTCTACAAACTGACAACCCAGGTTCAACCCCTGGAAGCCCACATGATAGAAAAGGAGGACTGATCCCACTTTTACATTATCACATACTTCCTCTCTCTCTCTTTCTCTCTCTCTTTCATATAAATGAATAAACAAGAACCATGACAACACTCACCTAGCTGAGAAATAATAGTCCATCCTATTTACTAAAAAGAAAACTTGGTTATAAAAGAGGACCATAGGCACACGTGAGCCACCTTAAGATTTTTAATTATTGATCACATACTTTCAATATACAAATGTACAATGTACAACTTCTCAATGTGGTGGGACTAAAGTGGGCAGAACAGATCAAGAAAACCTAGAACTCCAGCTCTGAACTATGTCCACAGTTATTATGGGGCAAACTAACTGTGGGATTGGTGCTTCACGTCATTAACACCAGAGACATGGAATCATATAAAGAGGAATTAACTTCTTAAGTTACAGTTCTATTTAGCATGTAACCTCTAATAATGCATTCCATGATTTTCACAAGGTAATGAAATGTCTGTATCTTTCTAATCATTAAAATAAAACTATGCTCATATTATTCATATACTAATCTTTCTTTTCCTCCCACATAATGTACACTTGTTGCTCTAGCCTCAGGATACCTACTCTCTTGTTCACTTGTGACAGTGTTGCTGGAGGGTCTTGGGTATCTCATGATGTGATGTTCAGGTTCTTTGTGACTCAAACAACAAATTAGACAAAAGTGGCAAAAATATAGATTTATTGAAAAATGAGAGCAAAAACATAAAATATGCTTCATAGAATGGGAACAGACCGGAATAAGCATATGACTCAAGACCCCTGAGTTCTTTGAGGAGGTTGGAGGAGTGGAGTTTTTTTAATGAGTTTAGGAGGGGGGAGTAGCCACCACTCAGGATGTGGATGGAGATAGGCTGTTAAATAACTATGGACCATCTTCCATGAAGAGCTATCATCCTGTAATTTTAAGTACATGTACTCCCCATCATGTATATACATGAGTAATAAATAGGGGGTTTCCACTGACTGAAGACTTGAAGGACAAATTCACCCTTCATTGCATTTGCTTCAATAACATTTTAAACTGGACTTATTCATGTGTCCTACAGGGAAGTGCCTGGCCTCAAATTCCCCATGTAAAGAGAGGTGCTAGGTATTACCCTAAAAGAAAAGAGTAGATATTTTTTCCTCAGGGAGTTGCCTGGAGGTCACTAGGCTGCTCCTACACTCACAGATTTCACTAGCACCCTCTGGGGGAAGTCTTGCTTTTCACTCTCTGGAACATGGCTAAATGTTCAGTGAAGCTGTAAGTCCTATTCTATCAAGGTACGAGCAGAGGTCCTGCAACAAATGACTGGAGTTAATACACCTAAGTGGGGGGGGGGTCCTGCTGAGACTGTTCATTAGTACCTGATACCAGGACTATTCTTGGATTCCTGTTTCCAGACCCAAACACAGATTTTAAGCTTTATCACTATCTCCAAGGGCTTCCAGATCCAATATCCTACCAGTTTCTTTTTGATCTCGACTGGTATGAGTTAGTTTGCAACCAAAAATAACTAGGAAAAGAAAGTACAAAGACAGATGTGGGGCACACAGCTGTAATCCCAGCACTTGGGAGCTTGAGACCAATCTGGGCTACATAGTGAGAGAAAACAAACCAAAACAAAACAAAAGAGATGACAATGGTCCAGAAGAGTTTCCTCTGGACAAAGACAGCGTGAGCAATGCTTAGTAATGTCTCCACTGTCATGGGACAGTATTTTGAAGTTAAAAACCATTCATCTACTCTTAACAGTAAAACTGCCTGGAAAACACTGTTATTCCATCTTACAGATGGGGATACCGGTTCTGAAAGAGGAAATTATTAGAATATACCTCACAACTAATAGTAAAAGTAATAAAATCTTAAGTAAAGGGGCCCATTATTCCAAAGCTTGCTCTCTTAAACACCCAGGCCACATCATCTCCACATAATGATAGCTACCAGAAAATACAGTTTAAAACAAGAATAAATCCATGTTTTTTTATTTTGACAGATATGAATTATCTGAGAAAATCCACTGGAAGTGAATATTGGCCAGCTTGCCACATGTTTAATTAAGAAATAAATGCCTTACAAAAATGAAAGGGCACTTTATCATTGACATCGACAATTAAAATGCAAAGTACAATTTTTTCAGTCTGTAAACATTACTTATTTATCATTTTTTGACAGCATTGTTCACTTTCAGTAAGCTTAGTTAACCTCCTCAGATTGGTTGCCACTGATGTAATCACAAAAAGACAGCCCTTGGTACAGAAAATTGGCACCTTCAAATGGAAATGACCACTTAACTGTGATGAATAAAGCAAAACAGAACAGTGGCAAACAATAGTCAGGAAGGCGGCAAGAAGGACTCCAGAGGAACGCATCAAGTAGCAAAATCCCAGAATTTACTTGTAAATCCAGGCCCAGGCCACCGACAGCCAGGACACTTATCCAAAGCCCACCTGCACGACCACCCTCACTCACCTCCGGGACTCCATCAGCATCCGAGGAGAGACTGGCTTCGTGTTTAGACACAGTGACGGCAAGGCTGCTCAAGGCCAGCAGAGCATTGCCTTTGACCACTGGACTCTCCCTGTTGTAGAAGAAAGATTTCAAGGGGCATTATAACCAGAAGAGAAGGAACTCTCTGAGAGGGCCGACGGGTGGAAAAACACTTCATTCAGCACAGCTGATAAGAAAGGCAGGCCTGTTGATGGCCAAGGGACCACAACTTCTGTGTTGATATTAAAGTTGACTTTTAACTCTTCTTACCCATGCAGGGCCATTATGATTTAGTATAAAGATCTGAGCTCATATTTCTAAATTCTTCCATCCATCGATACACTTCCAAGCTATCTTTTGTGTCATCTTTGGCCATTTTAAATTTTCTGATTTACCTCTGATTTACCCAAGTCGCACTTACTCTTTCTGCTGCTGTGAGACAACCCTCAGATTCAAGCATCTCAAGGGGAGAAAAAGAAATTTGCTTGGCTTACAGTTCCAGAGGGGACTTTGTCCATTAGGGCAGTAAACAGACGGCGGGCAGTGGAAGAGGTTTATGTCACCACAGACACCATGATGGAAGCACAGAGAGGAAACAGCAGACTGCAGGAGCAGACTACTAGCAGTAGGTATATGCAGGGGGTGGGTTGGGATTGGAGAGCCCCGTCCTGTGATACACATTCCCCCAGCAAGGCTCCACTTTCTAAAGACCATGACCTTTCTAAACATCAACAACAGCTAAAGATTCAAACATGTGAGCCTGTGGGGAACAACTCGGGTTCAAATCATGACACTGTGAGACCATTACCAAATCAATGCTGTGACTGGGTCTAGCAGAACAGGAGGCCCTTGGAGCTCTTCCGAAGCAGTGTGTGCAGCACCAGCTTTTCAGGAACCAGGCCACGCAGCACTTTGCTCCACATAGCATATGACTGCCTTTGTCAGTCATGATGCTCCAGTGCCTTCTCCTACCATTCCAAAGTCAGAAACCTGAAGCTATTTTGCAATGACTTTGGAGATTCTGGCTAAGTTGGGAAGAAAAAACGGCTTGGCTTGAAAATTGTCCTGCTATAACATACAGGTGGGTTTTATAATACTAAGAATGAAGATTCTTATCTTGGACTTTATAATTGGCATCAAGAAAACAAAATTATTTTCATATATACTAAGTATCTGAAAACTTACTTTTAGTACTATTCCATAATGCCTGGTCGATCCTAGAGAAGAAATTGACATCTGATCTTGTTGGCAGTAGAACTCCCTTTCAAAAGTTCTTTTTTCAGGCTTGTGATAGTACATCTTATATATACAGAGGTTTCTCTAGGACCTGGACATGAAACCTAAACCTGAGTCTATTGTATGCATTCCAGAATTACTCCCTACCTACCCCGGAGCATCACAACAACACACCTAGGGGTAAGGAGGATTTTTGGTCTCATTCCCTGTACAAGTCTAGTACCACCTCCACATACAGGGACAGCTAAAAAGGTGTTAAAAGTTACTGTGAACACATGTTCTTGCATTTTTGATCTATTTAAGAATGGAATTCTGGACTTGCCATTGTCAAGTCTTAATATTTACCTGTTCATCCACCCCCTCTTCTTCCTCCTTCCCTCCTATTGTGGACCATTTGTACAGAGAGATGAGACACTCAAGCTATCAGCCAAGAAAGCAGAGTTTATCAAAATGCACTCTCTCTGCTGGTTTTCCTACACATTACAGTCCCTTTGTATTTCTTACACAGTAACAGATTCTAGGAGTAGTAAATACACACTTAGGCACAGATAGTGGTTAATCCCATTTGCCTCCCTGCCAGGAGGCTTTCCTTTGTTCACTGAGCTCAGTGACAGCCTGCTCTGTGGCTTTCTAGATTTGCTCTATCCGATCTTGAATTCAGTCTTCTGTGAGACATCAACACTCACACAGAAAAGTCCCTAAGGTCTAAATAGACAGCTAGCTCCAACCCAGGTTTGGGATTACAAAGCATTCTTCTAACTAATGGTAAAACCCCACAAAACAAGACAGGATTCCACCCACAAAAAAACCAAAGCCTAAGCCTTTCATGTCTATTACTGGTTGAACAATGATGCTCAAAAAGTTTCAACATTTTGGAGCACTTTGGATTTTAGATTTTCAGAATAAGCCTGCTCGATTGGTAAAGTCTATACAAATTATCAAAAATTAGAAAAACACCAAAATCCAAAATATTTCTAATCCCAAGTATTTGGGACCAGATAAATGCTCAACCTATATCTTTTTTTTTTTTTTTTTTTTTTTTTTTTTTACTTGTGACTGACTATCTTGGGGTCTTTACTACTACAAAATGGCCATGAATCCCTAAGATTGAATTAAAAAATAATCAAGATTTCTTTAATTCTCAGAAATCCAAGAATTATCATTCCCCAGTTTTATCACCATGAAAAAAACTTAAATGCGTATGGAATTGATTGTCAAACCTTATTAAACAAAGATCAATCAGAGGATGACAGAAAAAAATACCTTTATAACCTTAAAGTTTCAAAAAAAGAGTGTAGCTTCGGTTTAAAAGAATACCTCAAATTATTTCACTGGTCTTGACACACCCAAGTCAAGTACCTGAGTACTATGGGAAAATGAAGGGAAATATATTTAAAGCCCCTGATAATTAGATCTTTGGTGCAAGTTGAATTTATATTTGGAAATAAATCTTTGAGTAGAACTTAACTGTTTCAATGTTCACAGAAAGCATCCACAGGGCAACTGACACATTTCACTAAGAGACCACAATGAGAGCTCTTGTTATCTTCCCCATTTCCACATGCCCAAAACAGCAACTTCTGGGCAGACGGTATTCGATGCCTGTTAGTGAAGCAGATGGAAGGAAGAGCTGCTGGAGAGAATCTATGGCTGCTATGGCAGAAACTCATCCCTTGTTACTCAAATAACTGTCCCCATCCAGTCAAACAGCAGCCACTAATTTGCATAATAACATGTCAGCATCAGTACAGTCTTTATCTAGGCAACACCACTGACATTTTAATTAAGTTGTCCTTTGGAACAAACTGATGTCATTAACCTAATTAAAAAGCACAAGGAAGGATGAGCTCCTGCGATGCTTTCCAAGGGACAGAGTATTACATTACATATTAGCAAAGTGACCCAATCATTGGGGGATTTTTATCTTTGGGTTTAAATCTATTTAATTAATAGCAATGAAAACAAATTTTCATCAATCATAGGCTTACCCATGTTTCTGATTCCTCTTCAGCCCTAACCCTGGGGCTTGAAAATACTATCAAATGAGCAAAATCACTTCAATTCCATGGCTGGTACTTCACTTTCTGTGCAGGACTCTAGAGAACCAGCCGTTCTTCCCTGACCCTAAACAGCCTGTGGCAGCCACAGCCCAAGGAATCGGCTGACAGAAGGTGGTGGTGCAGTTTTTGCCTAGTGGGCAGAAGCCAAGAGAGGGTAGCAGCAATTTCTGTCCCTTTTCTATCACTTATCTCTTGGTCTCTGGCCTCTAAGTATCTCCTGTTCACTTCCTGCCTCATCCAGCTCTATCAGGATTGTTCTAACAAGATAAGGTCTAAAACACACTCTGAAATGCTTGATAAAAAGCTACTAATGCTGTAGGAACATGAATTATTTTCTCCACACCACTGAGAATGTGAACAACATTCATTCACCCTTGATATTAGTCACTAAGTGATGTTTTGCAAATCTTTGAAATAAGATTTTAGAATGGAAATTGCAAAAAGAACTAGAGAGGAAAAATTACAGTTAAGCTGCTGGTTTCCTCATTATTCAAGCTTTCCGCTACAAATGTCAGAGTGCTGCTTTTAACAGGATACAAGTAGGCTGCAAAATGGGACACGTTATGAAAGGGGAAGGCAGTCCACCTCTATTTCTGCACCCTATCCCCTCAACATGCAGCTGAGAGAACCAGTTCCTACATGCTCCACCCTGTGAGTGAGTTTTCATTGGTCTTTTCAGCACAGACCCCAGGACAGGGGAGGAGGAGGATTACCAGGTTCCTTTGTTCGAAAGACAAGAGGCTGAGCAGTGAGCCTGTGCTGAGATCAGACTTCACAATCAAGTAGTTACTTGAGAAATTAGTTTCTTTTAGATTTTGTTTTTTCTAAAGCCAAATCTTCTTAGCTACATAATGTACCGGATAAATAATACAAAAGGATAAAGATACATAGTAATTATTACAATTAAGTATTTCCAAGTACTATCAACTTTTTAAAAATTGTATTGTATGTGTTTGTAAAATATATGTACATGTGTGTGTGCATGTATTCATATGTGAGTATGGGCATGTGTATAGTACAGTCCACCTGCAGAGGTCAGAAGACAGTCTCAGATGTCAGTCCTCACCTTCATCTTTTTTAAGACAGAGTTTTTTGATGTTTTCCCCTGCTTGTGCCAAGCTAGCTGGCCTGTGAGCTTCTGTTTCCAGGGATTCATCTGTCTCTGCTGCCCATCTTCCCATAGGAATGCTGCTTTTACATGAGTTCTGGAGATCTGAACTCAAGTCTTTACACTTATAAAAAAAAGCAAGACTTTTACCCACTGAGCCATCTCCCAAGTCAAGGATTTTTAGTATATATCACAGGTATTTGAAGACTAAGAGAAAAAAGAAGTCAAATAAATGACAACAGCTAAGACAGTGGTAAGAGGAAGAAGTAACTGCAACTGACATGTAACTCTTACTGTCAGGCACAATAAGTCAATTTGTTTACAAGGAAGCCTGAAGACATTGCTACAGCAAGTTCATTATGGTATAATTTTCTCAGTGTGCTTTGAGGTAGGTAAATAAAAAAGATAAGAGAGAGCAACACTTAATTAATAGTTGTTAAAAAAAAACCATAAGGATATGATTGAAATTGTCTTTTACTAGGTTTTTATATAGTGCTTACTATATAAGATTCGGTGTTTGTAACTTTTCACAGTGACAGGATAACAGCCAATGAAGTTAATCCAAAGTGAAATTACCATACTTAAAATTCAATTTTTAGGAGCACTGGACCCAATGACAACAAGTAATAAAAGGAAGCCCTAATTTAGTTAATTTGTTGCTTTGCAATTTGAGCTTAATATTCTATAAATGCAGCATAATATACATCCTCAAAAATTAATTTTCCCTTGGACTAAATTATAATTCTTTAAATTTAAGCCAAAGCACATGACATTTTGTTAGGTGTTCAACTTTAATATCTCTAAACATAAAAAATATGTTTTTGTACCAGTACCTCTGTATTTGCACACAGAGGCATGCATTAAGAATTAACACAATTATAAAGGGCAATGATTGATATTTTAGAAACATAAACGAAAAGTATATTATAGTCCTTAAATGATGAAATTCCTCTAAAAATATCAAGTATATGGTATCCTCCAGAAAATAAAAGGTTAGGAATACTTCTTGGTAAGAGAGCAAATGACTTACTTTGCAGCAGTCTTGGTGATCTCGTCAGTCAACATGTCTCTGACCCTGCAGTAAAGACAGGAAGAAACATGAGTGTCGCAGAAAAGATTCCACGTACATTCTTACTTGTCCGTTAAAAAAAATTCTAGTAATGTCTCTGCATCCTAAAACCCTGTACACAGAACTTTAATGGAAGGGGAAAGACTATACTAAGGGCTTAACCTCAAAGACAGCTTTATCTTCCCATTCCTTGGGTCACTTAGTGAAAAAGGAGAAAATGTAGCTGAGGAGGATGTGCAGGTAGCTCTGTGCAGAAGTCACTGAACAGCTTGGTGGGTGCACAGATGCCTATGCATTACTCTTCCGTGAACTAGATGCTGCCTTTCCCCAAATCTACATTGAAATCCTAATCCGAATATAATGCTATTAGGAGGTAGAATCTTCGCAAATAGAACTAGTGTTCTTGTAAAAAGAGGCACGAGAAAACGTGCTTCCTCTCTCTCTCTGCTTTGCTCCATGTCCAAGTATACAACAGGAAGATGGCCATAGCAAACCAAGATTGGAGCCACATCCAGACACCAGATACCGTGGTTCTGACTCCAAGCTCTGTGGAGTAAATAAAATTAATAACTGCCAGTATTTAAACAGCACAGCCCATAGCATTTGTGTTATAGCAACTCAAAGTGGTTATGGCTTTCTTTCTCTTTTTTGTGTGAGCTCGCCAGATCATCAATTTATTATTTGCAGACTATATATATATGGAAGTAGCTGTATGTGTTCAAAAAATACAATTTCAAACTTTGGTTCTACAATCATACCAAAGACAAAAGAAGATTATTATACTATGGACTGAAGTAGGTATGCTCGGTTAAAAATAGTCACATAATATAACATCTATTCCAATACTTGAGCTCTGAGGTATGATTAAAAACAATAGTTACTTACAATTAAGTGATCAAGTTCACATTTTTTATTTTTAATACGAATAAGAGAAAGAAAAAGAGAGAGAAAGCATTCAGGCACACCACAGTGTGTAGGTCAAAGGGCAACTATGTGAGTGTATTTTTTCAATTTCAGAGAGAGAGAAAGAAAAAAGAGAGCGAGAGAGACAGAGAAACATACATCATGTGGGCTTCAGGGAATTGAACTGAGGTCTCCAGGTTTGAGAGCAAATATCCTGACCCACTGAGCTATCTCATACTCCATGTTTACATTTTTTAAAAAGTACATTTTCAAAATATACTTTGGATTTTATGAATTTGAAGTTTTGCAATCAACTTAAAATTTCATACTCAAAAGCAATTTACACTTATATTCATGTGTTTGCTTCTGACATGTAATAAGGTCTTTGCAGTTCAGCAATCCCTGAGAAGTCATTCTTAAGAGCTAACTTCAGATATTTACGAATTGCTCCTATAGGCCATAAACAAATTTCTACAAATTTTTTAAAAAACTTTATTTATTCATTCATTCATAGTGTGTGTGTGTGTATATCAAAAGGCACGTGTGTCTGCAGAGGACCAAGGGTGACTTTGGGAATCATTCTGGATTGCTTCCTCTTTCTTGTTGGTTGGCTCTGAGATTTCCTAGGCTCCACACACCAGGACCAGAAGCGCAAGCCACCACTATTTCCGCCTGGCATTTTACGTGGGACCTGGGATTTGAATTCAGGACCTCCTGCTTGAGAGGCAAAGTCTTAACCCCTGAGCAATCTCTCTAGTCCCATGCATTTATAAATTAACATCACTATGCTATCTAATTTCCACTTTGCTAGATTGTACATAGTGCATTTGCTGTAGTTTTTATTTTTTTATTCATTCAATTGTGCGTTTGTGAGTGTGTACACGTGTGTGCATGTGTGTGTGCGTGTGTGTGTGTGTGTGTGTGTGTGCGTGTGTGTGTGTGTGTGTGTGTGTGTAGAACCACAGACGAATTCGGGAACCACCATGGACCGCCTCCACCTCCTCCTTGTTTACTCTGCCCTGGGATTCACAGGCTCCGCCCTACCAGGACCAGAAACGCAGGCAGCCCCCTGCTTCCACCCGGCGTCTATACGTGGGTTCTAGGATCCGAACTCAGGACCGTCCGCCTGCAAGGCAGAGGCTTAACCCCTGAGCCACCTCTCCAGCCCCTCGCTGTAGTTTTTAATTAGCTAGTGTAAGATAACAAATGAAGGCCTGTCTATACCTTCTTCCAAAACTTTCACCTTTGTGCCAGAGCTCTCTCCCTGCTCTGTTCTCTCTATTACATCCCCAGTTTTTCTTTCTCTATTTGTATTATTCCTCTTAAGTGAAAATATCATAGTGTCTGTCTCTTGAGAAAATAATAGGCCTTCCAATTACTGCCCCATTGTTCTGCCTTTTACATATCAAAACTTTTTGAAGCATATGCACACCAGATTCTAGTTCATCTTTTTTTACTCCTCTATGCTCTTCTATAATCTGGCTTTTCCTCCACAGCTCCCCCAAAACAGTTCCTGCCATGGGTACAGATGACTTTCAAGAGGTCAGACCCAGGGCTCAATCTGCAGTCTCTACTAGGAGCGTTCTGACTCCTTTGGACCACTTTGGTTTCTCGGTGTCAGAGATGCCATGTTCTCTTGATTCTCTTCTTGCTTTTTTCCCAGTTTCATTGGCTGTCTGGTCATCTCACTCTCTTTAAATGTGGAAGTATTCCTGTGCTCAATCCTCTATAGCCTCGTCTTTTTTACTTTCTCCCCAGTGACTTTTTCTAGTATCATGATTTTAAATGTCACCAAAAAGCTGACAATTCCCAGTTGGCAATGTCAGTTCTATTCTTTCCCTGGAACTCTAGACTCAGTCAACAGCCAGTTGATAGACCCAGTAGGACACTTGCTTAGGCATCTCAGGCCTTTCCAAACTGTCGTTTCTTTTTTCCATGCTTTTACTCAGAGTCAAATTCTTATAGTTATTCTTGACTTCCACCTTTCTATCACATTATCCATTTAAATTAATAGCTTAAACCCATGAAATTATAAATCTATAAAATTTGTCTTCAGAATTCAACATTCAAGAATTCAGATTCAAACAGATTCAAAATCTTTTTATTTTTACCTTACCCCCAAATTCCACTATCTTTGGTCTGAATTACTACACTGATCATTTCACCCAGGATCTGTTTTCACTATAAAATCTAGAGCACTCCTTCCAAGTTTAGAGTCACATTCTTAGGTTCAAATCCAACATGTTCCTCTTCTCCTTCCCACAAAGACTTCTTTGGGTAAACAAAGACATTCTATAGCAGTTACTTGCATGGTTGCTGATAAAATCATGACAAAACTGCTACAGGGAACAAGGGGTTTATTCTCTTACGATTCCCAATTAGAGTTGCTTATCCAGCATGGCAAGAGAGCCTCACTGCAATATTAAGGGGCCCCTTTTTAAAACAACTCCCTCTTTTTTCCCATGCCTGGGGACTAGTCCTACCTACCATGCAAATTCATTCTGGGCTTACCTCAGCTACTAAATCTCTATAAATGTGCCCAATCGACAATCAAGTTGACACCTGTACCTAACTCTGATACTCCATCCCTTGCCAAAAACATATTACTTTTAAACTGTAACCTTCACCTTGTCTCCATAAATTTAACAGGTGTTAACTTTATCTTATAAATATATTTCATTTAATTCTAAAAGTCTGAAATCTTTTAACCATAAGTTCCTAGCAAATCAAGCTCAATACTTCAGCACAGATAAAGTATTCAAATGGAAGTATTATTACATTAAGAAAATATTAAGTTAAGACTAAAGTTCAGCCAATCAAATACTGCATCCTATAGTTCAAAGTCTCTCTTCTGTTGCTTATCACATAGTCACCATGGCTCACAAATTCTGGGAAACCCAAGTCTCTCTTTACAGCTTGAAGTTGCACAAACAGCATTTCTCTGGACCAGGTTGAATCTCCACTCATAGCCATCCTCAGCACACATCCCATAAATACAGATCTTCTTGGCAGATGTCCCACGTTGGCTCTGGCATCTCTAACATCTTCACTTCTTAATGGCAAACCAGGCTTCAACTCCATAGCACAAAATGCCCTTCTTGGACCGGCTTCAACTCCATAACACAAAATGCCTTTATTGGGCCTCTCTGCAGGATTCCTGTCACACATGGCTTGGATTCCTGCCATTCTCTGAAACCTTAAAGGAGGAATCCATGACCTCCTTCCTTTTGCATCTTTGATGCCTCTAAAACCAGTTGCACATGGATGACATTACCAAATTCTACTATAACTTCCAGATGGAGATTGGATTCCTAGAATCACAGCTCATTCAGCTTTCTTGTGCTGATTCTGAGAAGAATCTCTGTACTGGGGAGATTCTCACCATGATGGTATTCATTTCTTCCACTGTGTCAGAACAAAGCACTAGGTTTTTCTTCAATGATACTAATATCTCCAATAACAACTGCTCTGTTGTCTGTCCTTTCCACATCTGAATTTTCAAGGCTGTCAACACAGCTCTCCTCTACCAAGCAAACTAGTATATTATCTTCAAATTCAACTTCACCAAAGTCCTTGTTCCCTCCATCACAAACTGAGCCCAAACAATCCACAATTCTCTCAACATTCTAATCTCTAAGTGGCCCATTAAACTCCTCAGAACAGTATTTGTAATCCACCCACTCAAAAACTTCAAACATTTCAAGGTGTCTCCAATAAAACCATTCAAAATCCACAAAGTCTACATTTATCAGCAACACCTACTCTTGGTACCCAAATTCTGTAGCAGTTACTCTGCATGGCTGCTGATAAAATCACAACAAAACTGTTTAAGGGAACAGGGGGTTTATTTTCTTACAATTCCTGGTTGGAGTTCCTTATCCAAAATGGTAGGAGAGTCTCATATCAACACCAAAGTGCCAAAGAAACTGGACACACCAAATCCACATAACAGTTGAGAAAGGGATGATCCTTACTTGCCAGAGCACCATGTCTGGTTAAGTATACAAAAGGATGCCCCCTTTCTCAAACAACTCCCTCCATTTTATTCATCTCCCTGGGGACTATGGATTGGGCCTTCCCCTTCCATTAAACAATCTCCAGCGGGTTCATTCTGGGCATAACTCAACTACTAATTCTCTATAAATGTGCCCAGAGCTTGAACCCTCAACCATCAAGTTGACACTTGTATCTAACTATGACAACTCCATAATCTCATTTGCAGATGTCTGCTTCTATATTCCACTACTTCCTTCCTCAATCTCCCAATGCCATGCTGGCTCTATCCAGGCACACTCACAGCTTTGAATTTGCTGTTCTGTCTGGAATGCTCTTACCGGCCATCAGCTGAGCTCACTCCACTGCTTCCTTCAAGTCTCTTTCCAAGACTTATTACACAAGTTCTGCAAAATATCACATGGAACTCCTCCCCACCGCATTCCAATCCCACTCACTCTTGACTACCTACACCTTATTTTATTTTTCTTTCACTAATCAAAAATCCGTCATATTCCATTTGTTTTTTGTTTGTTTGTTTGTTTGTTTTTGCTTATTGTCCATTCTATTACATGGCAGACGAGCCTTGATGACAACAAAGAGCTGTTGTCCTTCTGGCACATAGCAATTCCTGGCACATAGCAAGTAATAAATACATTTTGAATAAATGTATTTATCCCAAGTTGGGACCATGTTCTCATTAAGTGGAGATGCTTAAGAGTTTATTGTGAAACAATTTGGTTTTGTAAGCAAGTTATTATAAAACAAATTGGCTACTGAAATTTTAACTATTAACTTCCTGGGTTTATACATCTATAAGAAAATACCTAGGATTGGCTGCTCTACAACACTGACCTGTTAATACGATGATCTATCTGAAACAACATAAAGTAAGTCTATTTCATCTTCATCAAGAGAACCTTGAGAATATAAATCATGCCTTCTCCTCAAGACTAACACTCCTCCATTTCCTCATACAATATTATGGTAACTAGTTGCTTTCTTTCACAACGGTTACAGTGTCTGTTGCCATTTCAAACACTATTGCCCTGAAACAACGACAGGACTCAGTTGCAGTCCGGTTAGTACATTATGAAAGACTTTATGTGCAAAGGATTTTGAGACATGTTGACCAACTCGATGTGGATTTGAATATTTAACCTCCTGGCAATCTCCCTTTCTGTGTATGAACATCCTCAACATCATTGCCCCTCTACTACAGGAAAAAAAGATAAGAGGAAGAAAAGGAGGAGGAGTGAGGAAGAAGTGGAAGGAGGATGAGGAAGAAAAACAAGAGGAGGCAGAGGAGGAGGAGGAAGAGAAATGGAAGAGGAAGGAAAAGATGGAAGAAGAGGAGGAACACTTAGCAACCTCTCTCCCTGGCGCTCACATATACAAGCAGCGTGTGAGTTTCATAAGAGTCTTTGTGGAGATTGGTCCAGACTACATATGTTTTGGGGAGGGCAGTAAACATTTCATTCTAACTAAATAATCATTTTCAGAGAATGAAATTAAAACTATATTAAAATCAGAAAATATTAAATGAAACTCAAATTATTAATGTCTGCTGTTAAATCCAAAACCAGATTCTTTGACTACATTATTTTTTATTAAAAAATAAATCCATAAAAATAACTGAATATAGTTAAACACATTTAAAAAGATTTTGCCTTTCTATAACTAAGTAATTTTGGACAATTTTTTATTAAAGTAACCTCTAGCTATAGACAAAGCTATTTAGGTTCTGGGCACGTTACTTAAATTTTGACTGCTGCAACAATTAATCTAACAGTATTCTTCCCAATCTATATAACAATTGACTTGCTTTTAATGTACCAGCATTTATACTGTTCCAAATGATATAACAGGAGTACCTTAGGGAGTGTCTGCCAGGGAAATTAAAGGTCCGACATAGTAACAGTGCCCCTCATAATGAAGATGTTTTGGGAAGGTTAAAGCAGTAAAAAAGACGAGTAATCTACACTAACTATGAGGTAAGACAGCAATGAATTCAGTGGGGAAAAATAGAAATTTATTTCTAAGGCACATAAAATACTCACTCATAAGAAATGGGGTGAGCTATTTTCACATTGAATTAGGAAAAATGTTTAAATATACTCAGTTGACACTCTATGTCCATGAGTTCCACAACTAATCAAATGCAGGTAAAATATAGTTTGCAAAAATTTGTGTCTGGACTAAAAATGTACAGACTTTTTTTCTTGTCATATTTCCTAAACAATATATCCTAACAACTATATTCATAGTATTTCCAGTACGTATCATCAAGCAAAGTAGAGGTGGTATAAAATATGTAGAATGTGTATAAACCTATTGCATGTACAAATATTATGTCGTTTTATACAAGGATGTGAGTTTCAGTGGATTTTGCTATTTGTAGATGATGATGCTGGAGCCAAGTCACCATGAACACTGTGGACTGAGGGGTCACTGTACATATGAATGAGTGTGTGTAAACACATAATGAAACTAGTGTTCCTTATTAAATCTTATGAACAAGTGAAAACACCCTAACAGATTTTGCAGCATTCTCCCCTCTAGCCACCAAAGGGAAGGAATGCTGCTAGCAAGAAAGCTTTAGAGGCTATGGACCAAGAACGTGTTCTGCTTACCAGAGCCAAGCTGTGCTTCTTTTGTACTGCACCTCTTCAGGTCCTTCTTTCCCATGCTTCAACTGGAGCTCCAGCTCTGCTATCCTTCCCTGCAAACCACACAGCAGAAATTAGCAAGCAGACCCAATGGCTGAGAGTTCCTTTAAGAACAGAGCCCTTCACGACTGGCCTTAAGCATTATTGGCAGTAAATTAGGTCATGAAAGAGAGATGAGATAGTAGATTTGACCAATTTAGATAAGAAAGCTACAGTCTAGGATGCCTTGTATAGCATATTTGACCTCATGGGTTCCATTTTAAATATTCCTGACATGGTAATGATCTCTTTTTGTCAGAAATTGATTTTGGCTACACCAGATCAAGATCTGAGCACCAGTATTACAGCACAACACAGAGGAGAGAATCTATTACTTAAGATATAGGTAATGGGGCTTGAGAGATGGCCTGGGGCAAAACCTCTGCCTGGAAAGCAGGACCTGAGTTCTAATCCCAGTTCCCATATAAATTAAGGAGTCAGGGTGGGGATGGGGTTGCAGCTGGAAGACAGAATCTGGGAAACCCTAGAGAAATGCAACAAGGAGGTAGAACAATTCAGGATGATTTCTAATGTTACTGTTGGGCAGTAACATTAATAAGCAAACAAAGCACCCTGAAATATACACAGACATACTATAAAATGCACGCGCGCGCACACACACACACACACACACACACACACACACACACACACATGCAAAAAAAATGTAGATAATTTGTAATAAAGTTATTCACCAGAATTACATTTTTTGAAATAAAAACATTTTATCTGTGTATTCGGAATCATACACAAGTTATCTTTTGTCATAGTTAGGCACAGGTATCAACTTGACAGTTGGAGGTTTGGGATCTGGGCACATGTGTACAGAATTAATGACTGAGTTAAGCCCAAACCTGCAAGAGATTGTCTAGCAGATCGGGAAGGTACAGCCCATGGTGGGTGGGACCAGGCCCTGGAATAAAATACAGACAGCTGGTTGAGAGAGTTGGCATCCTTTTGTACACTTGGCCAGACATGCTGGTCTGGCAAGTAAGGATTGTCCATCTTGCAGCTGATATGTGGCATGGTGTTGGTGTGTGCTCACCTGTCAAGCTGGACTAAGAACTGTAACCAGAAATCTTAAGCGAGAATAAACTCCTTGTTCCCTTCGGCCATTTTATGTTCATTTGTCAGCAACCATGCAGGTGAACTGCAACACCTTTACAGCTTAATTTACTACATATAGAAATCATTTGGATTTTATATTTTCAGTTAAATATTTAAGTAAGATTACAATATCATGTTTTAAAAGATTCTACATTATTTATTTATTTATCCATTCATTTAGTGTCTATATGTGTGTGTACATGTGAGTGTGTGTATCAGAAGGCACATGTGTCCCTGTGGAGGCCCAAGGGTGACTTTAAGAATCATCCTGGATTGCTTCTACCACCTTCTTGCTTGGCTGTGGGATTTCCCAGGCTCCACCCACCAAGACCAGAAGTGTAGGTTGCTGCCTTTTCCACCTAGTGCTTTTATGTGGGACCTGGAATCTGAATTCAGGACCTTCTGCTTGTAGGCAGAGTATTAACCCCTGAGCCATCTCTCCAGCCCTATATTAATTATTTTTAAGCATACCAAAATTGAAAAACACAGGTTTAAACTTCAGATTTATGGCAAACAGTCTTCAAAAACAATACAAACATTTCTTAAAGTTACCTTATCATTACGTGTGTTATTTGCAACTCTGGGCATAAACAGCTCTTCTGTACAGACAGCAAAACTGATAAGCCACAAAGCTCAAGCCTGTATGTCAAGTCAAAGACTTAAAGTTGTACCATCTTTAAAAAGGTTTGGCATTCTGACAATAACATACAACACAAAGAAGAAGGAACAATTCCTACTCCTTGTTACACTTTTAAAAAGTTACATGATATCATATAATTTTGCATAAAACTCCATATTATACTCTAGAAAAGTCCAAGGGCAATCAGGTGACAACCTGAATCAGGTAGTTCATAGAACCCATGATTCAAATGGGCAATAATCAAATAAAAAATATTAAACACCTACTGGTTTGAGATTGAAATTAGAGATTCATGATCAATTTCTCTCCACCTTAAAATCAAGGTGTAAAATACAACTGTTGAAGTGCATTCCAAACTTCTCTTATGTAGTACAAGTATAATTTTCTGTCCGTTGACACCAAAATGAAGTCACATTTCCTCTTGGGAGACAGAAATTCTACATGCAGACAGAGTAATTACATTTGCATTTCTTAAGTGAACACACAGAAATAGATGCCATATTTCTCAACTTCTACCATGTGATATAAATACAGATAACATCTGAGACCGACACCTCAAATATTATTCTTCATATTCTTTTATAGTAAAGATTACTTTAATCAGGTGTTTCACTTATTACCCCATTACCAATTGTGCTATTTTTAAATATTTAACTTATTTATTAAAGAGACAGAGAGATGGAGAGGAGAGAGAGAAGCTGTACATCGCAAGGTATGGTGCACAGTTGAGAGTCAGAGGTCAGCATTCAGATCTCGAGTCTCCTTCTACCATGTGAGCTTCAGGGATCAAACTCAGTCACCAAGTTTGGAAGCAGGTACTTTACCCACTGAGTAAACTCACTGACCTCAATTATGCCATTTAATTAAGATATTGGCTTACTGGTGGACACTAGATTGGCAAAGAGCTAAGATTTTATATAAGATTATAAGGTAACAACTGTTATGTTCAGAAGTCGTTGCACAGGTTTATATTCTCATGAACAAATTGTTCTCATTTCTCATCCTTATGAACATCTGGACTTTTCATGAGAGTTTCGCCATTCTTGTGAGTGTCAAGTGGTACCCACCATTCCACTCTTATCTCATTGTTTACAGTGACATGGTCACCTAAGTTGAGGTAAATTTGATTGTCCATAGATTACAATTACTAGTCCATCTATATCTCCTAATTTTTATCTATAGTGTACACAGCCAAGAGCCTGCTCATTAGAACAAGTAACTTTACCTAGTTAACTATACATAGAGGCAAGCAATACAGGTCAGGTATGTAACTTAGTGGTAGGGCACATTCCTAGCAGGCGCAAGATTCTGTGTTCAACCCCTAGTATCAAAGGTAAATAAACAAAAACAAAAACTAAAAGGGAAAAAATGAACTTTTCAAATGGTCGGAGAATAATTTGTTACTGGTCTAAATTCATAGCACTACTTTTTATTTCAGAGTATTTTGTGGTTTCGCCGACAACTCAGGAAATGCTGCCTGTTGTCAGTCTGCCTGCATACCTCTCTTCTGCCCGAGACTATACGGTATCAGAGACTTTTCCACAAAGCCTGGAGCCCTGGACAAAGATGATGCTCTAAAACTCCTTGCCAAATGCTTTCTGAACAACAATCTGCCCATTTCAGCATTTTTTTCAACTTAACAAGAAAAAAAAATTCCATTTGTCTAACCCATGTCAACCATACTTGTGTATTTAAAATTCAAATTCCAAGTTCCTTTGAAAAAACTAGATGTCTGGAAATGCCTAAGCAGGAAGTATGAACAATGTCAGATCTCAAACTTATTCTTAGTCAGCCTCCAGGAAGCTTTAAGGTTAATTGAATGATGTGTAGCACCTCTAAATGATCTTCTAGTTTAAAGTTAGAAAATGTGCTCAGCACCAGATGGAGAACTGTATGTAACTCTTTCACCAAAGTATCTTCTGGGACAGAAATTCTTGATGCAGAAGAGGATCTCAAACATGTTTCAATTCTTTCATGAATATGACAATTTTTAATGGAAGTTTGCATGTATACTCATACTTAAAACACACCCGTGCCCTGGTGCACCCAGTTACAAGGGTAACCCACAGCCCACGACTGTTAGAAGACAGACTTCTAGTTTCACTTTTGTCACCAATGCTCAACGGAACTGAACTTAGAAGCCCAAAGGAAAGAAACTGTAAATTGTAAGTGAAAAAAATACATACATTGGTGCCTTTAAAATGCTAGACCAGCCACAATACTTACTGTTACAAGTAATGATGGCATTAGGGGAATACGTGAGTGGGTGGAGTCATGCTTTGGAGTCGAACCAATGCAGGTTAAGTGGTAGTTCTTTCATTTGCAGTTGTTTTATTATTTGCTTTCCTTCCCTAGCTGATCCCACTTCCCCATCTACAACCCCATTATATATAAATTTAATAGCACATGTTCCAATGGATCTCTGCAAAGAAAGTTAAGGTAATATATGCATATATGCTAAGTGTTGGATATACACTAGTTATTCAATCAATGACAGTTCTTAAGAGGGAAATAGAGATTTTTCTTTTTTAAAAAAAAATCACCTGCAAGTCATATGTAAGAATTATAACAGAATCCTCTTCGAGGTAGCCTTCCTTACACTAACAGCAAACACAGTTCTCAGCTTATTCTGCAGAAGCAGCTCACTTTCTTTTCTCATGGCATTTTGTCCCTGCTGTTATTAAAACATGGAGGATACTGCAATGATATTGCTCCTGGGCTTGTAGCCTCCCTCACTGGGCAGGGGGCTTCCAGGTGGGAAAGATGTGCTTCGTGTCACACATATTCAGCACCAGGCCTAGCCAGGAAAAACTGTACCTTAAATGCTGGGTGATTAAAAAAAAAACAGAAAACAAAATGACTTGGAGAGCGTGACTGTAAAGAAGCTGCACCAGCGCCCTCGCGCCTATGCCTCTAAGGTGTGCATAGTAAAATCCCAGAAGTGTGTAAAGATACTTGCGAATCTACTAAGAAATACTGAGGGTCCTGGCTGATAAAGATAAAAGTGGGTAAAAAATGAATGAACAAGGGAAACTGGAGTCCCCAAGGAAGAGCTTTGAAATGTAGATTACACTGCATTTGGGGAGTCACCTGAGGCAGTGAGGCCCCAAGTGTGACTGCAGACTGAGCACAGTGAAAGCACTTCGGGCTGCTAAGGGGGAGCTTCTTCCTCCTGTTCAGTTCCAATGAATCAGAATCCCTATCAGGGTTTTATAAATTCTAGGTTTCATAAGCTCTGGTACACCCCAGTTTCAATTTGAGCTAAGTATACCAATGCCCAAAGACTCATCGCAACCCCCATGCTCATTCTCCCAGCCCACTTGTAGAGTAGCTGGTACCTTTAACCCAATGCCAGTCCTTAAAATTTCTGAAAGTCTTATTTCCAGCATTAATTACTTTAGTAGCATCAGATTTTTTTCTATCATTAATTACTTCAATAGCATCAGATTTTTTTCTACCATCCTTATCAATGACTTGTAAGTCAGGAAAAAGAACTGATGACTTCTCATGCAGTCCCCCAACTCATAAAGTTATGTGCAATTAAAAAATATAAACTACCACTTATACTAGTCCTGGATTGAGTGACGTTAAGCTGAGCATATCTCATTTATTTGGTAAGAAGTTGCTGTGTCTGACAGTTGTGCCGGTGGCAGAGACAACAGAGAAGGAAATATGCTTCTTCCCTGAAAGAGGAGAGATACAAATAGAGGCCACAGATTCAAAGCACCAGTCAGTCAGAATAGCAGCAGCATGGGAAAGGGTAGCAAAGCATGAAGGGAGAGCACAAAGGCACCCACAATCCAGCGGGAGAGGAGTAAGCACACCCGATACATCCCAGATAAATCCCATCTGAAGAATAAGTAAAAGTTAGGTGGGCAAAAGGAGAAGGCGGGGATCGGAGGCAGACAGAACAGAAGGACTTAGGGAAACATGTTGGGCTTGGGAAAGGTTGAAACACAGATGTCTGAGAGGGTCACAAGATGAGATGGGTGACCACGCACATCCAATGTAGGAGGCATGGGGAGGAAAAGACATTGAGCGCAGTTCAGAGGCATTTAAGTGGAGGTGCTCAGGGACAGCCAAGAGAGCATTCAGAGGGCAGGAAGACAGAATAGGTGGCACTCAAAAGGGAGCTATGGATGGGAGACACAGACCTCGTGGGAAGGTATCCACATTTAAATTTAAATACAATTGTGCATATATGCTTCATATCTCCCTCATTACTGGGCTAGTAAGGCAGCTCACTGGGGAAGGTGACTGCCAACCTGACAATCTAAGTTTGACTCCCAAAGTTCACGTGTAGAAGGACAGATGGACTTCTGAAAGTTATCCTCTGACCTACACACACACACACACACACACACACACACACACACACAACAATGCATTTTTGATAGTGCTGCTTTCCCAAACAGTTTTAACAATAATATTCATTTACCATAAACTTGAAATCAAAAGGAATGCTTCAGTGAAGTATCTCCCAACAGTGTCCTCACCTGTAACATGGCATGATAAGCTCGAGTCATATACGCCAGCCAGGCCTGTGGCAGAAAGAGTGCCCGGTGCCACTCGGAGAGTTGGATGTGAACCTGTGGGCAAGATGTCCAATGGCATGTCAGTCTACACACAATTCATGCAAGAAAAAAATCAAAACTACATCACCAATCTTCTTTCTGCTTATTTAAGAGGTTTCTCTTCTAAAGCAAATGGAATTAGTCCAGGATTTTGAAACCACAAGTAATAGTGTTTGGTATTCCCAGAGGAAGAAAACTTGGGAGTCCTGAAAAGGCAAAATAAAACAAGCCTGGAATTTTCTAAATTAAGGTAAATAAAATCCTACAATAATAACAACGTAAGATATGTGTGTAATATAAATCCATCCTTAAAATTAGAGGTGAATACTGTGAACCTTCCTGCTGAAGTCAGGAAACTGGGTACTGTCTACCAACTCCCCTAACAATTTTAAATGAAAATAAATATTCCTCATATCCTGGATCTTGACTATGGCAATTTCTGATGTAAGAAACTTAAATTGCCAACAGAAATGACAAGTCATGTAAAGCCTGTGCTGGGAGGAACATGCGGAGGACCTCCGTGGTGCCCGCCGCTGGACAGACGCCTTTTAATCAGCAAGGGTAAACAAGAGAAAAGTGATCCGCGCGACAGTGAAACTCTACTTCTGAGCCGAGGCCCAGACGAAACATCTGGTTTCCATTGTCATCTCTGTTTCTACCTATTAGTATACAGCTATCTCACAACACATCTTCCCCGGGTCTGCTTGTGTGAAAGAAAGATCACTCAAGACCAACAGCCACAGAGTATCATGTTTCATATTTTCTATAATTCATGTCACCTGAATTCAAACAACCAGGACTCTCGTACTACAGATGAAAGGGGTGGGGAGCTATTTGTATGTAATTACGATAGGCCATGATGACTGGTGCTTAAGAACATTTCTGTGCCTCCAAAGGCTTAATTTCCTCTGAAGCCTTGTGAGAGGGAAGCTAATGCAGCTGCATGCAGCTGGTTCCCACTGCCTCTCCATGTGCTGAGCTTTCTCCTAGTGAGTCTCCTGCGCAGAGTACTATGGAGGATAAGGATTGTCAAGCAATCCACGTATGCATAGAGGTTTCTGACTAGCAGGAGAGCTAGGGATGGACCACACAGATCACAGGACAAAACTGCAAAGAGTCTAAAGGGATGAAGGGAACAAAGAGATTAATTCTGACTGCTGTTAATCACCTCATGCCGCTATTGCTTCTTCAACAATTAGATACTCAAACAGTATGATATAGATAATCGGACCATGAAATGAACTAAAAAAAAAATCATAAGACGGATCTCTTCATTTTTTGATTATTCTCTTTGTCATGTGGGATGGGGATGTGGAGTGGGGAGTCTTGTGACTGTCCCCACAAAAGCCCTTGATAGAAGGAGCCTTCCCTCCCCTGCTTTCTTTCTTATTATCTAAGAAGCAAACAAAAACCTTCATGTCTAGCTCATGATTTGAGGCCGACCCTATTTCCAAATGCCTTAATTTTTTTCCTAGCAGTTCTATTTTCTAGTCATAAAATATTTAATGTGATTTTATATTATTTATTTATTTGAGACAATGAAAGAGAAAGCAAGCACAGGTGTGTGGGCTCCAGGTGGATTCCTGGAATCCAAGTCTGCATGGAAGAGCCTTTACCCACTGAGCTATCTTGCTAGCCTCTCATCTTTAAACCCTATTTGGATACTCAGAATAAATATTTTAAAATTCAAACTAAACATAAACAATTTCCAAACACTTTAACTCACATTTTTGCTTCTTACTTTGAAAACTCAAAATCTTTTCAGATCCTCTTGCTATAGAATCCATGGATGTTGTTTATATGTAGCAAACTAGCCAGAATCCTGAAACCATGGCAAGATAATGCTCTCAATACCATGTTAAATTTGACTTTAGAAAGGGAATGGATTATAGCAAAATGTAAGTACAGGTAAGAAAATTAAATGCTGAGCTTCTAGACCAATGCACTCTTGCCAGGAAACCTACTGGCCTGACCCTGAAGTTATATTCCTGGTATGACTCTAACCATAACTGAGGGTGGGTACAGGGATGTAGTAGAACACAGCCTAGATGCCACTCTGAACTAGCCAGTTTTAAGGAATTATATCGTAATCTCAAAGTGTCCTGGAGCTAGCTGTGAGTAAATGCTCTCTAACTTCTTCCTTTCATGAAGAGAAACTTCAGGAAATGGCTTAATCAGAGTTGGGTTCTTTTCATTTGCAACACACACAAAACACCTCCATGATCATTTTTAAGATCCTGTTTCTATTTGATATATGGTCAGCACTATTGCCAGCACTGAGGTTAATGTTGTTAGGCTGAAAAATAATCTCAATCGACATTTAAGAAATGTGAAAATTATATGTATCTGTTAGACTTGTGAGAAGTCTTTGAAGGAAATGTAATCAAAAGATTAATCTAGAATCGTGAAACTGCAAGCTTGTTACTCAGCAGTCAATAAAACAGAGACTCCAAACAATGTGGCATGAGGTGCTAATGAATGTGGGAGCTTAGTTTTCATATGACTATGCATATTCTTCTAATGACAGTGGAGATAGGTAGGGCCTGTGACTTTGGAAAGAATAAGAGGGAAGTTTGTATGGATAAGAGACACTGAATATGAGGAAACATAACATGTCTCTAAAAGATGAAACATTACACATGTGCCTAAAACACAGGCAAGACAAATGTGCAAATGGAAGAAAGCCAATGAATCAAAGATGAGGATGCAGCAGGGTTATACAGAGTGATTAAACTGGATCTCATTGAGAAGGTGAAGGGGAAGTAAGAGCTTAAGGCTGGTGGGGCTGCAGGTGCCGGGATGTAGAGTCTAGCAGCTCCTATGGAACAGCCTAAGGTTCTGCAAAACACTAAAAACAGAAACAAAATTCAAGTGAGCAGTTCCACTTTTAGGCAGAATTCACAAACAATTTCAAGACAATATCTGTTAATAAATACACACAGCAGCGTGTTTGCAGTAACCAAAAAGTAGACACAACCCAAATGTCCGTCAAGGGAATAAAATATTTGTTTATGTAGAAAATCAAATACTAGTAAGCCATGAAAGAATACTACATTATTAAATGCAGTAACACTATATTGTGATTGAGAACAAGTCACACTGAAAGAAGACAGTTACAAAAGATCACATATTATGCAATTTCAGTTATATAAAACATTTAGAATAGATAAATTCATGAAGACAGAAGACAGGTTACTGGTTTGGGAAGGGCAGGATAGGAGAGAAAAGAGAAGAGTTAAGACTATTAATGGGAATATGGTTCCATTTGGAAGTGAGACTTGCATGTGGCTGAAATGGCCGTGCACTGCAAATTTCAAGTTTCAAAGTAACTGTATGTTATACATGCATTTTAAATTTTTAAATAGCTGGGTGTGCGAAGGGAAGCAGAAGGAAAGGAAAGCGCCAGAGCATTAACAGGAAGGAAAGGAAGTCTAGGTCTTCAGGGTCTCCTTTCATGGCTGTTTCTATCCTGAGTATCAGGGTAGCAACTCCAAGGTTTTGGGAGGGGAAAGTGATTTAATTTCTATTGTGAAAGGACTTCGCTGATTACTATGGTGAAAACAGACTGTTGGAGACAAAGATTAGAGCAGGAAAACATATGCAGAAGCTACTAAAGCGATTCAAGTAATAGAAAAATGATGATGCAGAGAAGGGCCGCGAACACTTTATGATAATGGTTACCAAACACTTTGCTATGCAATTTACTATTCCTAATTAATATGCTAAAGTGACAGTATTTAAGTCAGAAAACCAAGAAGCAAAATTATTTAGATTCAGTGAGATGAAGCCTGGGAGCTTGGAATTCAGCTCTCTTGGTCACCCCTAGCTCTTTGGGGAGATCCTGAGATGCTTTAAGATACAATTTTAACTAGAGAAACAAAAGAGAATTATGGTTGTTAGAAGATTGCAAAGGTGATTGACTATGAAGAGAGAGTTAGAATGTGTTCAGTGCTAGGGTTTCTCTTGCCTTGGCTGGCTACAGAAACATGTGGACTTGCCAGAATACATAACTATATAGTAAAATGAGAGAAATCCACATGTGAATATTCCAATAAAAGTCAAATTTGATATTGATACATTAATGCATCAGATCACACCATGTAAGCATGTATAATTTGTACGTTTAAATGCATTTAATAATCATCTTCAAGTGAAACAATCACAAGTGTCTAGGAAAGCTGCTACTTATAGACATGGACTTCTTGTACACCTAACACTTGTTTATCATCATTCGAAAATCCAAGCTTCCTCCTACCTTTCCAGTTTCAGTCAATATAACTTATTGTTCTCCTAGTTATCAAGGTTTAACATTTCTGACTTGCCTTGGAGGTTTTCCTCATGCCTAATTCAACTATAACACCTATTTTTAAAACTGAGTTATTTATTCAGAAGAGTTGGAGGGATAGATGGAGGGAAAGCACATACACATGTATGTATAAATGTCTTGGTGCACTGATGAAGGTCAGGAGACAACTATCAGGAGTAAGTTTTCTCTTCCTACCATGTTGGGGCTTCTGGGTATCAACTCAGGTCACCATGTTTGTGAACAGGGGTTTTCTTTACCACAACCTCACCAGAGCCTTCACATCCATTTCTGAAATATAAATTTTATATGTTTCTACTTTTCTTACTGACCTAGTCCTAATTCCTGCCTAAGCTATTATGATGCACTATGACTGTTCTCCAATATCCTAAAATCTTCCCTCTCCTATCCCATGCTAAACAGTGCTGTTTCTACATTGCATGAAAACTTTTCACGAATCTTTAATGGTTCATTGAAGAATAATATGCACAAGTTTTTATAGTTCTCAAAGCATTTTTGGAATAAAAAGGACATCATTCACGTCAAAAAATAATGGTGGTGGTGGAGATCCTTAACTACTTTCACCATGAATTCTTGTTTCTCTGTATCATGTAACCTATACACAGATGAAATTGAATTATAAGCCAATTCCTAGGCTTGTCCTGTACATCGCAGGACCTATGTCACTGTTCCTTCTTCCTGAAGTGCATTCTCTTTATATCTTCCAACTTGCCAAGGCGACTGTTCTCATCTCAATATTTCCAGCATCCTCAGTGCCTCTCACGAAACATCCCAGAGATATCATTTTGGATATCTTCACACACGTTTTCAATTAAGTACCCACTGAATTTAACAGAATTAAATATGCTGAATTCTATTTGATAAATTCTTGTCATATCAAAACTAAGACCACAAGCAATTATCACAAATCATAAAACCATACTCCACTTTTTAAAATTCGTAACATTAGGAATTAAACTGAGGACCTCACACAGTTAGGAGAGCATTTTACTACTGAACTATATATCCTCAGTACTCACTTTTAATTTTGAGACAGGGTCTCACTAAATTACCCAACTTGGCCTTGAAGTTGTGATCCTCCTATGTCAGCTTCTTGACAACTGAGATGGCAGGTCTATACCACAGCCTGATATTCAATTTTCAGTCTGGAAACACAATGTCTAAAATCCTTTTCTGAGACAACACAGCTAAAGAAGAACATACCCTACTGTTGCCACAGTTACTTAAAAATGGATAATAATTAAACATTGTTCTAGCCAAGAAATATCTAATTCTAAGTAAACATATATTGAAGAAAAAGACAAAATTTTATAGAAAGCATTAAAAATTTATATTTAGACATTCTCTATTTTATTTGTACAATATAGGTTTTAATTAAACATATTTGTACTCATTAGCTTATAATTAAGTAGACCTAAAATATTAACTCAATAAAATATCCTGTAAGCACTGTTTACAATAGCAAAGACATGGAATCAACCCAAATGTCCAACAGTTGACGAGTGGATAAGGAAACTGTGGTACATCTATACAATGGAGTACTACTCAGCCATCAAAAATGATGAATTGCTGGAATTTGCCGGGAAATGGATGTCATTAGAAACAATTATATTAAGTGAAGTATCCCAGACCCAGAAAATTAAGTGCAGTATGTACTCCCTAATAGGTGGCTCCTAGTACCAAACCCACCCAGCCCATCTTGAGACACTCATAGGTAAATCTATGTTTACCTACAGTAATTGCAAGGATTATGAATAGGAGGGATGGGGCTGGAGGGCCACACCAGAAACAAGGAGAGAAGTGACCATGTTACAGTAGAGAAAATAGGCCTCCATCAAGGACTGCAAGAAAGTAATGTGACACCTAGTTAAGTTCACAATTCGTTCCTGATCATTTACAACTAAGGGGGTATGAACTCACCAGAAGGAGAGGGCATATAATCTGGCAGATTAAAAAGTAACCATTTTGCAAATGGGTGATTGACCCCTCCCATTGCCTAATGCCATATGACCCTGCGATTCCAATTTTGGGTATAAGTATTACATCTACCCTTGAATGTGCTCTTATAATAAGACTCCAGTTTAACAGTTTTCTGTCTCTGGCCAGGGGGTGACATACAGTGCCCATCACGATGGAGTGAAGGGCATTACAGGAACAACAAAACTGCAAAAAAAAAAAATCAACGAATCACTATCCAGAACTTCAGAGACTCTATATCAACCACCTAGAACTAAGGCAGACTAATCTCTCCCCATTCTGAAGCTCAGGGACATTTGCAGAAGAGGGGGCGGTAAGAGTGTAAGAGCAAAAGGATGGGAGGAGCAATGATTTGCAAGATACTCCACACAAGTTAGGGCCGAAGCAATCATAATTGGACATTGCATGCCTGGCGCAATGTCCAACACACTATTGACCTCACAAAGTCTAGCATCTGCTAAAGGCACCAAGATCCTTGGAGGCAAGGGATTGACAGCCACAGTAGTGTTCCTATGCTTAAGGGGAACACAGGAAGGGGTTCAGGGAAATGCCACTGGGTCCTTGTACGTCATCGGAGAGGAGGGCCCAGAGGAGAGTCAGGCATGCACAAGAAAGGACTCGGAATCGGGGCGGGAGGCACGGGGGATGGGGTGGGAGGGGTGAGGGGAGGGGGAGCAGGGGGTTCGGGGGGGGGGAGGAGGAAGGAGGGAGGGAATTGGTGTACCTATTAAGTTTGTACGAGCTGAAATAATAATAAAAAATGTATTATATATATAAAAAAAATCCTGTAAATCCAGGATGATTCCCAAAGTCACCCTTGGTCCTCCATAGGAATAAATAATGCCCTCTGATATACATAAAGAGGAATAAATAAAAAAGTAAGTTAATTAATTAATTAATTAATTTATGGCTCAAGGGTTAAGACTCTGCCTTGCAAGCAGAAGGTCCCGAGTTTGGATTCCAGGTCCCACATAAAAACCCAAGGTAGAAAAGGCAATGGCCTATACTTCTGGCCCTGGTGGGCAGAGCCTGGGAAATCCCAGAGAGCAAAAAAGAGGTAAAAGCAATCTAAGAGATCATTTCTGAAGTGACTACTGGTCCCCCACAGGGACACACAGTGCTTCCTCCCTCTCTGTCTCTGTCTCTGTCTCTGTGTCTCTCTCTCTCTCGGTTCTTGCTCTTTCATGCACACACACACACTCAATCAGTCGTGTTTCCTCCCTGTTTTGCTTAAGGGAACTGCACAGCTATCTAATTAACTAATTGACTGCTCAGAACAGATAGCCAAGAAATTTGGCTACACAATCACAGGATAATGCCCATTGTAACAGTCTTTTATTAAATACCATAATCCAAGTCAGAAAGTTTTATTGAGATTTGTTTACAAACCAGAGCTGGGCGAGTGCAGCAGCAGACAAGCAAGTAAGCTAAGTGCTTGCTATTAATTTGAGGTTCCCACTTCATAAAGTAAGGCACAGTTCATGCTTCATGGAGGGGAGATACAAAAAGAAGAAAGAGATTTAACTGCTGCACAGGAGTACAAAGGGATAACGAGCCACACTTACACTGTCTCCACATTCCCAGAAGAAAAAACATTTGTGCTTTACATTGGAGACCCTAGAACACATTCAATGTCCCACTGTTCATAAATAAGAATAACAAGCTTCAATTTTTTATCAACAGTAAAAAATCTTGTTGTGTTCCTGTCCCCTGACACAGAAGTGAGGGCTTGGGGAGGACATGTTTTTAAGTAGACGACTCTGCTGTGTAGGTACTTTCCAGACATTCACTATTTCTCTCTCTCTATCTCTCCCTCCGTCCCTCTCCTCTCTCTCTCTCCCCCTCTCCCTCTTCCTTTATTTCCCTCTCTCTTCTTCTCTCCCCACTCCTTCCCCATCATTGTCTCCATACCCCATTTCCCATCAGGATTAACATTAGTTTGAAAGCTGACAATTCAATTGCATCGCAAGCAACCATTTACTCTGTTATTTAATAGAAGGGGAAATCCAGTTACCATAACAACTCACATCCACATGGTAATTATGGAGTACCTAAAATACAGCAAACCATACTTTTCTAGTATTTTCTAGGGAGAATCTGTAGAAGGGCAGACATAATTCCTCCCATTATTATTTGCAGTTCTCATCTAATTGGTTCATGTTGCATAAATACTAATGCTATTCCTGTACTTTTAAAAATACATTTTTAAAATAAGGAAGCAACTAAGATAAGAGGTAAAATTTCAATAACTGGCTACCTAATATGTAATCTTAGACATCTGGGAAAAGATTTAAAGAAAGCACAGGAAAAGCAAAATTAATTTATAAGGCAAAAAGAATCAAATAACGACTACTTTAAAAGGTAGAATGCAGAACCAAGAATTTTATTCAGAGTAGGATTTCCCGTAAGTCTGAAAAAGGTTTCTTTAAAATAAAATGAAAAAGAAGTGCTGCTAACTTAATGCCGAGCATTTGAACATGGCTGGACAGCACTGATGGGAGAAAGTAAGAACCATGACCACCATTCTCATCCAGGCACAAATCACACCGCCCACTTAGATGGAGAATGTCATGAAATGCCAAAGGATGTGTAGACTAGTGGCAAACTCAGGGAAGGAACTGTCACTCACCTTCAGCTTGTCGACAGGAGAAAGCAACCTACCACGTGACAGAGTGTTCAGTAGGAGCTTGGAGAAACCCCAGTGAACTGGAAGTAACCCCTGCTTGGCCCAGTGAAGGATCAAAGACAGAGGGAGCTTCAGTTTTTCAGAAACCTAACAGGCTGTAAGAATGCAGGACTACTCTGTTCTAAAAGATGAAACCCAAGCAAGTTAAATGTGTGGTTCTTTCAAAAGTAGCACAGAAGAAATCATTTTAACAAAAGCTTTTAAAAAAATAAGGGAACAGAACACTTTCCAAAGGAATTTGTCACATTGACATTGCATAACTAGTTCACCATGGTATTGAAAATTACTTCATTTACTTGACACACAGTTTTGAGAAACATTATATGAAGCATTAATACAAATATTGAGAGGTTGCTTCCAGCTTAATTCGCTGCTCCATCCTAATGAGTAAAACTGACAGACCAAAGAACTCAGTACCTCCCTGAGCTCTGTAAGAATTAGATCATAGGGACTAGGAAGACGCTCAGTGGGTAAAATACTTGCCATGCAAACATGAGGACATGAGTTCTAACCCCCAGAATTCACATAAAGTCTGATGCTCTCACACGTGTCTGCAATCCCAGTGCTCCTATAGCAAGGTGGAAGGCAGAGACAAGAGAATTCTTCCGGGAGTATGACCTATGCAGTAGAAAAACACCAATGAGAGACTGACTCTGCCTCAAAAGTGTTAGGCTAGGAGTGACGCCCTCCCATTTCCATAGGTATATACTGCAATTTATGTACATGTACACAATCATACACAAAACTTCTATGCTAACAAGTACCTAGGCAGGAAATTCTGGACTACAGTTGGAGAACAGTTACACAGATTAGAAGCCTTAGGTTTGGACAAGTCTATACAGGCCTTTATACCTTTGCACGTTCTTTCAGAAACATGACCAAATTTTCACAATAAATATTGGAGAAAAATCACCTCATGCATCTATTGGGGAAGGGGATAAGAAACCATTCTGAAACACTGATTCTGTGTTTGGGATAAAGCACAAGGTGACAGGAACACATAGAGAAGACCGTTCACTTTGCAAAAACAGAGAGGTACAGGAAGGCGCCGGGGCAAGATGCAGCCCTCACCCTGCAACATGACTTGGTAGATGACTTCCTTAAGTTACTTTTCTCAGGTATTTTGTTGTAGCACCAAGACAATTAAAATAGTATTCTGCTAAAATATATATGAAATATAAAATATATTCCAGATTCAAAGGGATTAATGTAATTAACTAAACAAGCATTAAGTGTCTACTGTATTCCATGAATATGAAGCATTCAAGCTATGTCTTGGAATTTGTACTTTAACAAAGTAAAAATAAAAGTGCTTACTATACAAGCATGGAGACCTGAGTTCAAATGTCCAGCATCAACATAAATGTCTGTAATGCCAGCATTGAAGAGTGGAGACAGGCAAATCCTGGAAACTTGCTGATCAACAAAAGCAAGCTTCTGTTTCAGCGAGATACTCGGTCTCAAGGGAATAATATGGAGAGCGAGAGAAACAGGCACAAGAAATCTTCCTCTGCATCTGCACGTATTACCTCACACACACAGCTATGCATCCCTCTACACACATGATAAACACAAATTGTGGTATGTGCTGTGCTCCCCAAAAACCTCCTCCCTTCAGGATTTATAGTTCCAAGTAGAACCATAAAGATGTAAACAGAAAGATTGGATATTCTCATATATATTAAATAAATGAATTCCATACATTTCTATAAAGAAAACTCCAGGCCCAGATTCTTTCTCTAGAAATTTCTATTAAATATTTAAGCATACATTCAGGAAATAGAAGAGAAGTAACACTACCCAATTCATTTTATTAGGGTTCTATCATCCTCATAATAACAATTAGGCAAAGATAATATAAGTATAATATAACATCCTTTATGAGTATACATGCAAAAATTTGTATCAAAACATTGAGAAATTGGATGCAACATATAAATAGGACAGAACATTTAGTTTAATGGAGTTTATTCTAGGACTGCAAGGTTGGTTTGCAGCAGAAAAGCAATCAAAATAACTCATCATATTTCAGGAGAATTAGAAAAGGAATTTCACAAACTTCAACTAGTAGTATGATTAAAAACTCAGTAATCTGGAATTAGAAGAAAACTTAATCTAAAATGAAATATCCTCAAGAAATTGCACACAACATCTTATTAAATGGCGAAGCGCTAAATCTTTTCCTCAACACCATCTATGACACAAGAACATCTACTCTCATCACTGTGGACATCCAAGGCAGTGCAAACAGGAACTAAAAAGGGAATGGAAGGCCTACAGAGAGGAAACTGAATTAAACTGCCTCTATACAGAGACACTACATTTAAAACACTACATTCTAAAAGAGGGCCACAAGGAGTTTAGCAAGATCATAGAAGAAAATCAATTGTGTGTTCACATACTACCAATAAACAAGTTTATTTTTTGATAAAAAATGAAATCTGCAATGCCATGAAAACACTTAGAGATATGTAATATTTATAAAAATTAACAAAGTTTACAATGTGAAACCAACAAAATGTTGACCCAACCAAGTGTAAAAATACATCTTGTTCCTGATAATAGAGCCACAGCATTCCTAAATTAGTATCTATTTTCTCTCAATCCCATATTCTCCCAATGAGTGTATAGTTCACTGACCTATATGCTGTTAATACAGAGAATCACAACTGATCAAAGTATAGAGAATAACTGACTTGGACTGCTTGGTCATTAACAAGACATCTAAATCCCCCCCCCCCCGTGCACTGTGGAAGAGGGGGTGATAAAAACATAAGAGATAAGGATGAGGAGGTGTGCAGTCAAACAGTATCTTCTGGACATCACAGGGCGCTGCATGCATGAACTCACTGCAGCCTGTTTTTATTACATGACATTTAAGTTATCAATATTTCACCATGGAAAGGGAAAGATCTCAAGAGACGCCACATCTGCCCAAGAGATCACTGAAGATTAATGTGGGCACAGGGAAGAGGAGCTACTCTCCTTGGGGGCAGACCCACTGATATATCATCCATGCTCTAGCACATACTTAGACATATGCTGTTGCAGGCAATTCAGACGAAACTCAGCATGTTTCCCATGTAAAATAATATCAAAGTACAAAGACAAGTAGCAGTGACATTTCTGACAACAATGACATGTGAAGACTCCTGACAGCTTGAGAGATTTAGTAATACATCTCTCATACAGTGTGGGGCAAACTGTAAAAATGAAGAGCTATAATTTATGTAGTAAAATACCTCATTAGAAGATAATTTATTGGGGGAACTTCAATAAGAAGAAAATCAAGAGTGTTGTGTTGGGCTGTGTTGAACATTTCTTTATAAATGAATGTTGTAGAAAGGAAGACTTTGGTTGATCCAACACTGACTTTCTTCATCACTGCAGCACTTCCCTAACTATCAATGTGATGATGTAACAAATGCATTTAATAATAAGAAATTGTGTAATGAAAAAAACATGAAAGTAAGAGAAACATTGGTTAGGAAGAACATGGTTCACATTGGGAGAAAGAGGGTATTAGGATTATGTGATAACGGTAAAATAATAAAAAATATTCATTGTATTAATGTATGAAATTGTCAACGATTATAAAAAATGGCCTAGAGTTAGGGACTATTTCATTTCAAGGCTTAAACTATATAGATTTTATGAAAATACAGACACGTAGATCAATGGATCACAACATGGTAACAGAAATAGATCCTCATATACATGGACAAGTGATTTTTGACAAAGGAACTTTGTGAATGATGGTATTTTGAACAAGCATTAACTCAAACATTAAATAAAGATTAAACCCAAATGGATCATAGGCTAAAATGCAAGTCTTGAAGTATAAAACTTCTTCAAGAACACATAGACTATCCATAAACCAATCAATAATAGAATACTATTCTGTCATTAAAAGCAATAAGGTCCAATGCTTGTTACAGTACAGAATGAAAACATTATGCGAGTGAAAACGGGCATACCCAATAATCTTCATATTTTAAATCTATTTTTATAAAATGTACAAAGTTGGCAAATCTACCAAGAGAGAAAGTGGACTAGTGGTTCCGGGATACCAATGAGAGGGAAAAGTAGGATATGATCACTAATGGATAGAATTTCTTACTAGTAACAAAAATGCTCTGAAACCGATTGTGGCAACTGTTCTACAACTCCATGACTATGCATAAAATCAATAAAATGCATATTTTAAAACAGGTGAAAGTGAAGGTATATGAGTTACACTTTAATTTTTAAAAAAATGAATGAAAATTAAACACAAGAGCAATGGAAAGAAAAGTTCTGAAACTTTGAACTAGACTTGAACAGGAAAAGAATAAATTTAAATCTTCAAAATTAAGAATCCAGTTTTCAAAAGCCATTTATAAGGAAATGAAAAGACAAGTTGTAGACTGACTGAAAAAATATGCAAAATTCATTTCTAATAGGAGATTTATATCCAGAATATATAAAGACCTTTTACCTGGAAACAAAACCCCAAGAAAAAGAGTCAGGGGAAAGAGCAGAGCAGATGATACTTCATAGAAGAGTATGAATGGCAAATGGATACACACAGAGATTGTGGACATGCTACTCCTTACAGAACTGACTGCCAACCTACGAGAATGACTAGAATGGTAGGAGCTAAGGTGCAGACTGCTCATACAGGTGGGCATTCACAGTGAGATAGCCAGTGGGAAAACAGTCGCTAGTTTTGTATAAGGGTCTACGTGCACTTACCAAATAACCCAGCGTTCTCACACCTCACTATTTACTTATATAAAAGAAATGAAAACAGATGTCCACATAGAGCCCCACAGGAGAATTTCGTTCATAGTGGCACTGGTGATTACACAAGTGATTAATAAGTGAAGTGACATCTCAAGAAATACTTGAAAAGACTCATTAACAACGGCAGTGGGAACCAAAGCAGAGTTTGAAGAAATTTCTAGCATCTGTTAAGGGCACCGAGACCCCTGGAGGCAAGGGATTGACAGCCATAGTAGTGATCTTATGCTTAAGGGGAACAAGAGAAAGGGCTTATGGAAATGCCACTGGGTCCTTATATGTCATCGGAGAGGAGGACCCAGTGGAGAGTTAGGCGTACACAATAAAGGACTCTCTGGGAATTGGGGGGGAGGCACTGGGGGAAGGGGAGGGGGAGGAGGGGGTTCAGGGGGAGGAGGGGGGAGGGAGGGAACTGGTAAAAAATTTTAAAATGTATAATTAAATTTTTAATAAAAAAAAATTTGCCAGGAAAAAAAAAAAACAGAAGCAAGAAGAAGAGCTAGAAGTGGAGCAATCTTGGAAAGATACAAAGTTAGGCTCTCTGACCTGGATAAGCCCTTTCCCACAGGTTCACTTTCCATGATTTCAGTTACTCATGGCTGATCATGGTTTGAAAATAAAACATAGAAGATTCCAGAAAGAAATGATGCACATGCTGTGTTTGCGTGTGACTGTGCTGTATACAGATGCGCACATTCACACGAGGTGAACCTGTCCGTGTATAAAGGCCTAACGTCAATGATAGGTAGCTTCCTCTGTTGTATTTGCCTTATTTTTTAAAACAGAGTCTCTCACTGAACCTGGACCATTTTGACTAGACAGGCTGTTCGGTGAACCAGAAGATTGGGCTGGCCCATCATTCATCTCGCCCAGCAGTGGGTACCAGCCCATGCTGACACAAAAACAGGTTTATACGTGGGTCCTGAGGATCTGAAGTCAGATCCTCCTCACGTTTGCTTTATCCACTCAGCTATCTTCCCAGCCCCGATTCAGATTTATTAAATGCCATTCTAAATAGCCTGATGAAATCTCTCACTACTCTCTGCTGAATAATACATGCCATATGCACTACCAACCCCTTAATCACTCTATAGCCCTCTGAGTTACCAAGTTAGTTCTATGTTATTACAGTGTTTGTAATTTTATATTTTAGTTATATATTTTAGTTATATATTTAGTTAGTTCCAAAATACAAGAGTGCTAGATTAGTAAAATAGAAATTCCAAAGAAAGACTATAAAGTGAAAAAAATGAAAGTTTCTGACAAAATAGGGAAAGAGAAAAATCATTAGATAAGGTTCCTCAGCTCTATAGAAAGAAATTGAAGTTGAATTCTAAGGTTCAATTTCCAGATCCTTCTAACTTCTAACTAAACAAATTAACAAGACCAACCTCAGAACATGAAAGTAGTAATTAAGTGAAATAATATGCAAATTCTCCCCTGCTTATGATTCTGAGGTCACATCATGATAAGCCATCATAAAATGAAAATGAGATAAGCTGAAAATGCATTTGCTTTATGAAACCTGCCAAATATCATTGACTATAAGAGGTTCATTCTGTGATTATGTGGCTTATTGGAAACTAGATTGTGGCCACTGCTCAGAATCAAGAAATACTTAAATATACTGTGGTAATTTAAGGGAAAGTTAAAATTTAGAATCAGAATATCAGAAAGTCAAAAAATTGTAAACTGAAATACTTTTAGCCAGGGACACATTATGATAATAGTGCTGTAATAGAGTGATCTTGAAAGTGTTAAAGCTGGTTGAAAACTGCTGTATGCAACTAATAGCCAGCTCTGAAAACTCGTATTATTCTTGTCAAACAGTTGGAGAAATTTTGTGGTTCATTCCCTCCCTGACTTCTTCCTTTAAACATAATAAACTAAAATAAATAAAAAATAGAATCTGAACTAAAGTTTTACCACAGAGCCTTCAGAATTCTGTCCAAAACACCTTTTAAATAACTCCCAAAAATAATGTTAATTTCTCATCCTTCTAAAACTCTCTAAAACTCTATGCTATAGGCTACAAGTATCTTAATATAGCAACTTTCTCTATTCATATCTGTGGCTCACCTCATACCTCTGATGTCATTAACCAAATTGATAAGCTATCTTTTCTTAGCCCACAGGTTTTTTTTAATTGTTTTGTGATGGTGACTTTTCAAACAGCTTTCCATAAAGATGTTAAAATTAGACTTACCTTGAAAATATGTAGGCACATAGCTTAAAAACACAACAAATTTCTCTCTTTCCCATGCTAACTAAGTTAGTAAGACACCAGGGAATAATAATAAAAAAACAAAATTGCCGACATTTCCCCTGCTTTGCTAAATTAAAGCTTTCCTTTCCCCAGAGAAACATTGCTTCTCCCAGATTCTGTTTCCCTAAGTTGAATGAAGACAATATATATAGCTGGGGAGATTGTTGCTCAGAGGTTAGAGCTCCTGCTTTCAGAACACAGGAATCTGAGTTTGAATCCCCAGAGTCTATGTAAAAATGCCTGTCAAGTGTGGCAGCACACTTGAAATTCTAGTCCAGGTAGAGCCTGAGTACCCCCAAAGCAAGCCGGCTAGTCTAAATGTCCTGCTGGCATGCTTTCAGGTGAATAGAGACCTAGGCTCTCAATAATGAAGTAGAAGAGTGATTGAGGACAATTGCTGAATCACCTTTGGGCTTTCATAGGCACACACACTTAAGTGCACTTGTGTGTATATATATACTTGCATACACATGTACATCAACCCACATACAAATGCTTGTATGTACAGACCACATACACATATACATGGAAGAAAAGAAAAATAATGATCTTAAATACTCATCCAATTTCAACTCTGACTAAACACATGAAAAGAAAATGGGTAGCCTAAGCTAAAGGTGGATATTTAAAGCCCTTTGTTCTTTGCTATACTATTATATTAGTGGCAATTGATATGATATTGAATATAATTCAACTAGTACCAACAGATGCATCAGCAGATAAAGGCATACTGATGACCTGAGTTTGATCCAGATCCCACAGAGTGGAAAGAGAGAACTGACTCCTGAAAATTGTCCTCTGACCTCCACAGCTGAGCCACCATAGATGTACACGTACGCATGTATACACACAATAAAATAAATGATAAAAAAGAATGCAATTTAACAAATAATAACACTAAGATTTATAGATTTATGCATCAAATATATTAAAATGCTAATTACTTTAACATTAATCCCTTAAATTTTTATGATTGTTTTGTTTATAACTTATACTTTCATATATAACCTATTGTGACAAATGTCTTCTTTTACTATAAAATTGTTTCATCATTTATACACATTTAAATGTGTGTCATGAAAATTTTAGAAACATTCATTTCACAAGTGTTTTCCAACATCCCTATTCCACTTGTTTTTGCTGTGATATACAGTGATTAAATTTTCTGAAAATAATTTAAAGGCATCACATAACAATTCAAAAGATAGGTAAAAAGAAAAAATATTAAATGCATGAATTGCTGAGACACTTTTATTTGCTATTAATTCCGCTCATATAATATAAATATAAACTAATGACCTACATGTTTCCAAAAGATTAAAGAAATATGTAGCACTTATTCATCCTAAACAACAGAAGTTAAACATGAACTAAAATAAACTTCTTGATACTAGTTTTTAATTTAAGTTGGGCAGTAGAAGATTAGCAGTTTCTTTAAGCAATAGATGTAAAAGTATTTTTAGTATTCTCTTTGATCATCTACTTTGGTAGCCATTAAAGCAACATATGCTAATATGGTAAAGAAAAAAACTGTCCAAACTAACTCAAGCTCATAAACACAGAGTGGAATTTTTCTAATACACCTACCCAGAAGAGAGACATGGGGGTGGATGGGCACTTACTTCATGAACAAGGGAAAGTGACATTTGCTTGAAGCTTCGCCCTCTACTGGCCATCAGTCGATTCAGTGGTTTGCCATCTTTATTCTGATACATGGCAACATCATGGCAAAACAGCATACCACCTTCCAAAACAAAGAAATTCTGACATAAGAATTTCCTAGGGTAAAAATGTTAATTATAATTCTCAGGGTTCCATACTCATCGGCTCTGTATACGGAAGCTATAAATAAAACATGAACTGCTAAGCAAATTACTATGTTTTATGACTGGTGTCAAAGAAAAACGACAGGTGAGACAGAAAAAGTTACCATTTGAGATATAATTTAGTTACAAGTAATTTATATATAAATTATCACTTATAATATAAATATTTACAAACAAGTGAAGTTATAATTTCCAATTCATTTTAAGCCGTGTAACTGTTGGTACTAAACAGTCTATTTAGTTTTTATCCTAAAATGAATTTCACTAAAGAGAAATATGTGTACATAATATTTGCAAATTCTAGATAACATAAAGCTCCTCGCTATGCCACAAGTGGACAAGTTTCTAATCTACATTCACAGCCTTTTACACTTCTCCTTCTCTCTACACTTTAAACTCTCATCAACTGAGTTCTCAAGTGAACTTCTAAGTCTTATGAGGCCCCCATAGTCAAGCAAAAGCCAAGGAAGACGATAAAGTATGTGTTGAGTGACAGAGTAATTCTGGAAACTACCTCAGTAATTTGAGCCATTGAAAGGACATATTCGAGGACTAAGATAAAACATATAGAACATCTTAGTTTTCTTTCTAGTTCTTAGTTTCTTGCTGCAACAAAAGCAACCTAAAGGAGAAAGGGTTAATCTTGCTCTCAATTCTAGGTTATAGTCCACGATGGCAGGAAACTCACAACAGCAAGAGCTTGAGAAATTGATCACATTTTCCCTATAGTCAGGAACAGAGAAAAATGAATTTAAAGCATTCGTGCTTATAGCTTAGTTTCTCCATTTTCTTTTTTTCCTTTATTCAATTGTGCGTGTGCGTGTGCGTGTGTGTGTGGAACCACGGACGAATTCGGGAACCACCATGGACGCCTCCACTTCCTCCTTGTTTACTCTGCCCCGGGGTTCACAGGCTCCGCCCTACCAGGACAGAAATGCAGGCTGCCCCCGCTTCCACCCAGCGTCTATACGTGGGGTCTAGGATCCGAACTCAGGACCTTCCGCCTGCAAGGCAGAGGCTTAACCCCTGAGCCACCTCTCCAGCCCCTACTTTCTCCATTTTCATACAGTCCTGAATCCCCTAAGGAATAATGCCACACATCAATTAAGATAATCAAGATAATCCCCCCACAAGCTGTGTCAAGTTGGCAACTCATATTAAACTACAGAGATCTTTTTTACCTCACAGCTTATTTTTAATGTACCTTCTTAGCATATGAAAGAGGAAAAATACATATTTTATAAGTGTACAGCTCAATGAGTTGTCATACACTGAGGTGACATATCCAATCAGGATCCAAATCAAAAAAACCTTCTAGCATGCCTCCCTCCAGTCACCCACTCCTCTCCATTGGTGACAAACTTCTAGCAACGATTTTGCCTCCTTTCATACTTTATGGAAATAGAAATATTGACCATGTGGATGTTTTCACTACTGAATTATTTCATTCAATTGAACAATCAAGGAGAATCATTCATATGAGAGTTGACAGCTCTAGTACAATCTTTTTCTAACAATATTCCTTCACATGAACATGCAACATTTTTTAAAAGCTATTATTGTTAACAGGCATTTAGATAACTTGCAGGCACAGAAATAGTCAACTAGCATTGCTATGAATATCATAATACACATCTTTTAGTTTATCCCTAAGTATTAAATGACAAAGAAAAGTGGAATTTTTTTTTCTGAATCAGTCTCCAAAGAATTGCAGGAACTTCCCTTCCCAACAGAGGTTCTGGTGACTTTACTAGTTTACCAATTGGCTCCATGAAGCTTTATGGATCCCAAAATCTGTAGATACTCAAGTATCTGTACAAATGATGCAGTATTTACACATCACTACTTCATATCCCCCATCCTCCATTGAACCATCTTGCTTATATATTTTTGCATGTTATAATTTGTCTTTTCTCTGCTCGTTCACGAAATATTTTCACCAATACATATTATTAACTTTAATATGTTTGTCATTCTTTTTTAATCAGAGCTTTTAGGGTTGGGAGGTGGTTCGGTTGGTAGTGTGAGTTATGTATGCATGAGGACCTGGCAGCAACACCCAGGCCCCATAAAAGGCAGGTGTAACCCCATCATGGGGAGATGAGGTCAAGAAACGTAAGGTCCCTGAAACTGACCAGTCAGTATAGCCAATCAGTGAGCTCCAGTTCAAGGAGAGAACTTGTCTAAAAGATAAGGTGGAGAGCAATAAAGGAAGACTTCAGATGTCAATCTCTGGTCTCCACATACAAGTACTTATATACATATGCACATATACCCATACACTATACACATACATACACATTCATTGCCCATATACTTCATACATATATACACATACACACGTATGCATACATACATGTGTATACACATAGATACATAAATATTAGCATGATTTTTTAATGATGATCATTTGTATGAAAGACTATCACTCCAAAACACTGTGGCTGCCACCTCTGCCATAAATCTACTGACACTGTATATGTGCTTCATAACACTCTATATCCTTCTTTTGGTCAGATGGTCTGTGACTGAACTAATGTCACAGGTCTTGACAGCTGGTAATGTATATCCTCTAATTGTTGCTTTTCTTCAAGATTGCCTTAGTTTTCCTTGACCTTTTGTATTTCCACACAAATTCTGAAATTATTATTAATTTCAAAAACTTACTGTGGTACTAACTGAGACTGGCTTGATTTTAATTGGAATTTACAGTACAAAGTCTTTTATTTCATAACATACACATTTTTTTCTTTAAGCAGAATTTTGTAGTTTTCAATGTGCAGGCTACAAATTTGTTTCAGGTACTTGGTAATTATGATGCTATTACAGTTCTTAAGTCTCATTTGCTATTTGTTATAATACATAAAGTATACAAGTAATTTGTATATAATCACCTTTGTATGTATGCAGTAATTTTGTTGAACTAGATGCAATTATTAATCATAAGAATAATGCACAATTTTTACTTGCCATATATAGTCATGGAAGCTGCACATAATGATTATTTTATCTCGTCTAATCCTTAAGAACTGTATTTCTTTTCCTTAGCTTATTGCACTAGCTATGACCTCCAGTACAGTACTGAATCATAGCAGTGATAACATCATCCATATTTATACTGTCTACTGACTTTGGTAATTCCAAAAGTGGTAGGGCTGGGTAAAATGGTAGTTATAGCTTTTGTTTCCTGGGGAAATTCTACACTGATTTTCATAGTGATTACACCAGTATTCATTAATGACATTCTAACGACAGCATATAAGCATTCCATTTTCTCTGCATTCCCATCTGTACCTGTTGCTTATGTTTTCAATGAGGCCATTCTGATTGGGTTCACATGGAATCTTAATGTTATATTTGTATTTCTCTCATTAAGAATAAGGAAGTTTTAATTATTTTATTTCTAGTTTTATAAGCATATTGAGATATTTACAGAGCAGTTGAATGTACTGTCTTCCTACCTAAAGGAAGAATAAGAAAGCAGAATTTTGTAGTTTTCAATGTGCAGGCTACAAATTTGTTTCAGGTACTTGGTAATTATGATGCTATTACAGTTCTTAAGTCTCATTTGCTATTTGTTATAATCAGACCTTCACGTGCATACATACACATGTGACATGTATTCACATGCAAACATGTACGAATGTACACACATGCACATCACATGTGCAAATAATTAGAAAAATACATACTTACACATACATATACACATACACAGAGAAAGAATAGTGTCACAGTTAGTTATAAGTACCAACTTTACAATTGAAAACTGAGCCTTCAGATACATTTCTAAGGAATTATTTAGTTAAGGCAACCTCTGAGAAAGTCTGCAGGAGGGTGGAACCATTCTTTGGGCAGCTTGGCACGACAGAGGGAGAAGTGGCTGGTTCAAGAAGACTGGCAAGCTAGAAAGTATGCCTCTTTATCCATTCTTCCTGTAGATTTGTTGTAAACAGGTCCATTGATACCTGCTGATAACTCTCCTGTCACGATGATTAACTGTAACATAGAACCATGAGCCTGAAAAAATTCCTAATGCTCCTAAAATGTTCAGGCAGGATTTTTTTTTTTAATAGCAACATGAATATGAGACTAAGACAGACGAGATCGGGCACGTTCAGGGTGGTATGTAAGTTACTCCATACAAGTTAGGGCTGAAGCAATCATAATTGGACTTTACATGCCCTGTGCATTGTCCAACACACTATTGACCCCACAAAGTCTAGCATCTGCTAAAGGCACCAAGATCCTTGGAGGCAAGGGATTGGCAGCCACAGCAGTGTTCCTATACCTAAGGGGAACACGGGAAAGGGTTCAGGGAAAGCCCACTGGGTCCTTGTACGTCATCGGAGAGGAGGGCCCAGAGGAAAATCAGGCATGCACAAGAAAGGACTCTCTGGGAATTGGGGGGCGGGAGGCACTGGGGGATGGAAAGGGAGGGGGTGGGGAGGAGGAGCAGGGGGTACGGGGGGAGGAGGAGGGAAGGAGGGAACTGGTGTACTTATTAAGTTTGTATGAGCTGAAATAATAATAAAAAATGTATTAATAGAAAAAAAGAGACTAAGACAAATGGTAATATTTTCTAACAGAGTGACTTTATCCCATGAAAGTTTCCCTTTATTACTTGTTTCTCCATTATCTATGTCAAATTCCTGCCATTGTATAATGAAGAGTATGTGAAAGAGCGACAAAAATGTAACCAGTGCTATCATTTATCAGAGGAGGACCATTGTCGCCTTCTCCCCTCTGCTGGAAAACTGGGAATTTATCGCTTCAGTCTAGCCAGGAGATGGTCTTGATAACAGATTTGGCAAATCTCAGTTGGCCTGATTCATTCCTGTTTCACAGCACGTGTCTCCCTCTGTCCTAAACCCCTGAGTCCAATGGTTTTCAACTGAGAGTTTACTGGGGCTTGTATTCCTCTACTTGGAAAGACTAGTGGGGAGTCAGGGCTGCTTCCAGACATACTCGGCCAAGCACTTAACTTCCTATCACATAAATCTTTGAAACCTGGCAACAATCATAGGAGAGAAGTGGCCCTGTGTTTGGCAGATTCTTCGAGCTTCTCAGAGTCATATTTATGTCAACAAATCAGTTGTTCTCACCTCCTGCACCAACCTTTTCAAAGGTGAGTGCTCGAGTTGAGCTGCCATGGAGATGAGGAGGGATGGACCACGGCGATGGTTCCTGTTCTTTCTGGGACCTTCATTCTCGTGTGCTTTGTTGTCCGGCCACATTCTCGACCAGTCTTTCTGTCCTACTGTCCATGATACTTAACACCACAGGAAATTCCACTTGGCCTTTCAGAAATTTTCACACCTAGCTCTACAGCTTCTGGCTAAAACTCCAAATTCAGAAGAAAAAAAAAAAAGCCCTATGCAGAAAACCTCTCCAGTTTGTCACCTTGATCCCATGAAGTCACTAAAATCCCCACTGTTTTTTCTTTCCTACAGACAGGGCCTATGCTTGGCCCAACACAAGTCCAGAGATAAAATTAATGAACATCTTTCAAGGGCTGAAGGGACAGTTTGAAAATGTGTGTCCCTCTCTCTGGAATTGCCTTTGCTTCTACAGTTTTTCGATTCCTTTTAAAGTCTGATTTTTCTTTCTTATAACTTTTCCAGCAGCAGCAGCAGCAGCAGCAGCAGCAGCAGCAGCAGCGCAGCAGCAGCAGCACAGCAGCGTCCTCCTCTTACCTCCACTCCTGCCTGCAAGTGCAAATGAGCCCATCACATTAACAGTCTATGCGCTGGCATCCGCTGCACTTACCTGCCAGGCCAGGTTTCAGTCCTGGTTGCTTGTTGTTTTCATACATCTTCAATATGAAATTGGGGATACCTGCTACAGTCTTTCCATGGTCTGAGCGGACACCTCCTTTTAATGCAGAATGATATATCCCACGAGGCATGTTTACCATTTCTTGTTTAACAAGTGATGTAAAGAATTCTTCTAAGGCTTTAAAAAAAAAAAGATAAAAGGATTTTCAAAGCAGAATAAACATGGTATTCTAGAAGAGGAACATTTGTTCTCAACCATCTAACTATATTTCAGACTGAACTTGGCGCAACAAAAAAATACTGTTGATCCTTGTCCCTTTCTTATTCTCTACAAATAAGAACAAAGCAACCAGCTATCCAAGTGTAAGAGCTTAAGATTCATTCTTAAGTCCTACTCCTCATATATAATCCATTAGCAGGTGCTTGTGTCTTCACCTTCAACATGTATCCAAATCCATTTTTTCTCTCTTCTCATGATCCTTGCCTCATTATCATTTCGTCCCTCCTCAAATGCACTAATATACTGAGAACCAACTTTTTGCTTTCTTTTTCTTCACGATCACCTTTACCATGACCCTTCCCTTAACAGCATCTACTAAGTCTTCACTACACATTGAAAAGACTGCTTGGCTTCTGGCCGTGAACAAGGAACCAGATCATGAGTCTCCTTCTGATGTCACCTCTATCACTCTTCTTCCTTGTAAGATCAAAGCTGCATTTCCAAATAATCTTTCTATTCTTTAAAAGTACAAAGTATAAGTCAGGCAGGGATTCTCAGTTTGCTTTTCATTCTACCTACAATGTATTGTCTCTAGATTTTTCATGTGACAGGTCCTGGTTGTCCTTGATTAACCATCATTCTGTAGCAATATTAGTACAATTACTAAAAACAGAAATATTTGTTCATTACCTCTTTGCTTGTATTCTTTCTAATGAAGCCAAGATCAGTGCTGGTAATCATTATGCGTATTACAAAACAGCAAAAATGTAGTATTAGAAAACAACAGAACGCCAAATAAAATAGGAGATAAAACTATGCTTTTATATTTGAGTGTCATTTTTCCACAGACCACTAGAGGTTGCCCAATACAGAAAGAAAACAAATAAACATTAAAACTAAACAAATTACAGAGTAGAAAACCAAAAGAAATTGTGTGCATGCCTCTTTCAGGAACAAAAATGCAAGAGTTTGCCCAGCTACATAGAAATTTCAGTTCAAGTATCTCTAACTGAAAGTTTGCTTTAATAACCATGATTAGAATCAGCAAGCACTCATTAAGTCTAGTTCTCTCCTTCCCATATGAAACTTTCCTAGATGTAACCAGACTTCTCCACCCAAAGCCAGAAAAGCACGGGGAAGATAATTCAGTTGATAATGTGAATGATACAAGCATGAGGACCTGTTTTGTCCCCAAGGCCCACATAGAAAGCAAGGGCTGCCTCATATGCCTGTAGTCCCAGCATTAGTGAGATGGACGCAGGAGGACCCTGGGACTTCCCGGCCAAGTCTAACAGAACCGACAAGTCCCAAGTTCCAGTATAGACTGCCTCAAAAAGAAGGAGGGAGAGGAGGAAGAGGAGGAAGAAGAGGAGGAGGAAGAGGAGGAGGAAGAGGAGGAAGAAGAGGAAGAAATAATAAACTGGAGGGCTCAGGAAGTGACTCAGTAGTTAAAGCACTTGCCGTACAAGCAAACAGATTGGATTCTCAGGTTCCACATGAAATGCTGGGTGGGCATTGACAAACTGGTTGTAATTTCAGCTTCTAAAGACAGAGACCGGGGATCCTCAGAGCAAGTTGGGTAGCCAAATTAGCCCCACTAGTGAGCACTGAGATTAAATACTTTGAATCAAAAAGAATAAAGTAGAAGAGTAAGCAATGATGACACTCAATATCAACCTCTGGAGTCCACACACATACACACAAAAAACACACACACACAACAGACACACACATAAAATTGGAGGAAAGGGTGGAAAGCAATTAAGTAAAACATATAACACTGACCTCTCATCTCTACATGTTTCCATGCACAATTGTACACACCCACATGAACCACCACAAACACAACCACCCCACAACACAGTAGGGATAATATCTGTGTGGGACAGTTTCTACTGACTCCTCCATTTCTACCCTCTAAACGACACAATACAACTCTAAACTTCACAAAAATAATCAAGTAATGTATCAACAATCTCATTTCTCTTATTGTTTCAAACAGTGAGAAACAATGGGCACAAATCAAGGGATGAAAATAGAGTGAGGTCAGGGAATGCAATCCCTAGACACCATCCAACAGGTTGCTACAAGTTACCTGCATCCCTGTTCAAATGGCTCTGGCTCCCTTGGGCAGCCCGTCTGTGAAACAAATGTCTCTTGCTCTCTCCTTACTTATTTCATAGGCCAAAGGACCTTAGCCATACAGGGATGATTCATAGCCTCCAGTGAATTTCTCGCAACTTTGATGATTATAAATAGTCCCTTTTCTAAGTTACCTTCAATTGAATGTGAATCCCCATTCCTGCCATGACCTCAATGAATATACCATCTTTACAAAAAGATGACTAACAGTTAATTGCAGGGCATGTACTCTTAATTCCTACATACTGCAGAACAAGGATGATTATTCCAATCATGGTATGACCATAGTCTTTTCAGAATGGATCCATGAGTCATCTGTTTATGAGAACAGTAGCAATTTCACAAGAGAAAAGTAACTTCACATGTCTTCTGAAAGAAGGATATTCTGACAAAAGGAAAAAAGGCCACATGTCAAAAGTAGACCAAATCTGTATGTGGACTGTCCCAAAGCATATAAATCTACCTGTCAAGTTTCATGGCAAATAAGCAACTTTCATACCCCACCCCTTTGCAGCAGTAACTGAGGCCAAGGCTCCAGGCTCCAAGTGCAGCTACCTCCTCTCCTAGCTATCAAGTCAGCACTAACATTCTTTCCCATACGGGGGCCCCTTTGCCTGCCCCTATAGGACCAGAGAAGAATTTGAAAAGAAATGACAAGTCTCTATATGCAGGAACGACCCCCGCCCCGATCCTCTGGCCAGAACGCGTGCGCGGTCCAGCCAGGCCTAATCCTGCGACCTAGGTAAGCTCCGCCCACGCCCCCCCCCACCAGAACCCCAGGTCAGCCCAAGGGACCCAGCTCCTACCCCACCATCCAGCCGGAGCCGCTCGCAGGGCCGAGGGACAAGGAGGACCGACCCCTGCACTCGGCCCCCGCCCAGCTCCCCTGGGGTTAAATAGCTCCACTCCGAGGCCCCCATCCTCCCTTCCCCACGCAGCTCCTCCGCGCGGGACGCAAGCGCAGTCCAGCCGGACTCATCCTGCGACCTAGGTAAGCTCTGTCCCTGCCCACCCCCAGAACCCCAGGCCAAATAATTCAGTTTAGTGAAATTGAAAGATCTTAAGAGTTAAAACGACAATGCCAAAGTCAAAGTGCAAATCCATGAGAAGCAACACTCAAGTAAACAAATTTCCCACTGAAGGAATTAATCCCATAATGTTAGACGCCAACCAGAACAAACCAACGGAAAATGGCCAAGAAAGCCTGACCCAGGATAACGACTTTCAAAATATGATCATTACCATGTTCAATACTATGCAAGACGAAATCCGAGAGGAATTACATAATCGAATCAATCGCTTTGAAGAGGAACACGACAGACACTTGGAGGAATTGAGAAAAACAGTGCAAGAAACAAAAACTGGCATAGAGCAGTTAAAACAGACTCAAGCAGAGTTTAAAACTGAGCTACAAGACAAGTTATCTTCAACCCAGAACTCCACAGAGAGTCTTATCAACAGAACTAATGAAGCAGAAAACAGAATTTCAGATCTTGAAGATAAAGTGGGAGTACTAACCAGATCAATGGAAGAGGTTGTTAAAGCCAAAAAGATACTTGAGAGAAATATCCAAGAGGTATGGGACACCCTGAAGAAGCCCAACATGCGTATTCATGGAATACCAGAGCAAGAATCTCAAAATACCACCCCTGAGGAAATTTTTCAAATGATCATCAAGGAAAACTTTCCTCATCTAAAAAAAGAGAGGCCCATCCATATACGAGAGGCATTCCGCACCCCAAAGAAATACGACCAAAACAGAAGCACGCAACGGCAAATAATAGTTAAAACACTCCACATTCAAGATAAAGAACTGGTGCTGAGAGCTTCAAGGGAGAAAAAACAAGTCACTTTTAAAGGTAAACCTATTAAAATAACAAATGACTTCTCAGTCGAAACAGTAAAAGCAAGAAGAGCGTGGAGAGACATACTTCAAGTACTGAATGAGCAAAAATGTCAACCCAGGATGATTTACACCATCCAAAACTATCAGTCATGATCGAGGGAGAAAGAAAAACCTTCCAGCACAAAGGCAACTTGAAGGGATACATGTCCACCAAACCAGGCCTTCAAAAAATGCTAGAAATGATACTCAAGCGTGAAGAAAAAAACAGGCATATCCAGGAGAAGAGAACGCAAGTATAACACCATTAAAAGCAAAGCAATATACTTATAAAAACTACTAAACATAATAAATATCTGGAATTAAAAATAGTTTCTCCATTATAACACTAAATGTTAATGGAATTAATTCACCGATCAAGAGACACAGATTACAAACTTGGATTAAAAATCACGATCCATCAATCTGCTGCCTGCAGGAAACCCATCTCACCACAAAAGATAGGCACACTCTAAAAATAAAAGGCTGGTCAAAAATTCTACAAGCAAATGGAAGCAGAAAACAGGCACGGGTAGCCATTATGATATCAGACAAAGTGGACTTCAAACCAAAGAAAATTATAAGAGACACGGATGGATACTACATTTTAGTCACAGGTACAATTCACCAGGAAGACTTCACAATACCGAACATATATGCACCCAATACGGGCAGCGTCTAAAGCAAGAAATCAACCCCCAAATGATAATTCTTGGGGACTTCAACACCGCCCTCTCAACATGGGATAGATCAACAGGTCAAAAGCTTAACAGAGACACTTTGGAACTTAATCAAACCCTTAAAGAAATAGACCTTAAAGATCTCTATCGAATGTACCAAAGAATACACATTTTTCTCAGCAGCACACGGAACTTTCTCCAAAATAGATCACATACTGGGCCACAAAACGAATCTACACATGTACAAAAAAGTTGAAATTCTAACCTGTGCCCTATCAGACCACCAGGGCCTAAAGCTGGACATCCACACCACAACAAACAAGAGAAAATACACTAACTCCTGGAAACTTAACAATATGATGCTGAATGAGAACTGGATTCAGGAAGAAATTAAAAAGGAAATTCAAGATTTCCTGAAAGTGAATGATAATGAAAATACAACTTACCAAAATCTCTGGGACACAATGAAAGCTGTTCTAAGAGGTAAGTTCATAGCTCTTAATGCCTACATCAAAAAAATGGAAACATCAGAAATAAACAACTTAACAATGAAGCTTAAAACTTTAGACAAACTAGAGCACTCTGATTCCAAAAGTAGTAGAAGAGAGGAGATTAGCAAACTAAAGGGAGAAATATCTGAAATTGAGATTAAGAAAACGATAGAAAAAAATCAACCAGTCAAAAAGCTGGTTCTTTGAAAAAATCAATAAGATTGATACACCCCTAGCTAAATTAACCAAAAGCAGGAGTGAGAAAACCGAAATTAACAAAATCAGAAATGAACATGTAGTTATCACTACTGATACCCAAGAAATCCAGAGAATTATAACATCATATTTCAAAAACTTATACTCTGTGAAGTTTGACAACACAAAAGAGATGGATGAATTTCTAAGTAAACACAACTTACCTAAATTGAATCAGGAAGTTGTGAATTATGTAAATAGTCCTATAACATATAAGGAAATTGAGGAAGTAATCTTGGATCTTCCCACCAAAAAATGTCCTGGACCAGATGGATTCAGCACAGAGTTCTACCAGACATTTAAGGAGTTAATAACACCAATACTCCTTAAACTGTTCCATCAAATAGCAAAGGAAGGAACACTACCAAATTCCTTCTATGAAGCTAATATCCTTTTAATCCCAAATCCTAATAAAGACTCACTAAAAAAGAAAACTATAGGCCAATCTCACTGAAAAAAACACAGACGCAAAGATTCTCAACAAAGTTATAGCAAATCGGACTCAAAAACATATAAAAAAGATTATTCACGGGGACAAGTAGGCTTCATCCCCAGCACACAAGGTTGGTTCAACATACGCAAATCAATAAATGTAATTCATCATGTAAACCAGTCCAAAGTCCAAGACCACATGATACTCTCAATAGATGCAGAAAAAGCTTTTGACAAGATTCAACAGCCTTTTATGATCAAAACGCTAGAGACAGTAGGAATGGAAGGAACCTTTATCAATATAATAAAAGCTGAATACAACAAGCCCACAGCAAGGATTATACTCAATGGGGAACAATTAGAAGCATTCCCACTTAGATCAGGAACTAAACAAGCCTGTCCACTCTCACCACTTCTATTCAATATTGTACTTGAAGTCTTAGCTGAAGCCATAAGACAAGAAAGGGACATAAGAGGGATTCAAATCAGCAAGGAAGAAGTCAAGCTATCCCTATTTGCAGATGACATGATCTTATACCTGAGGGATCCCAAAAACTCCACCAGGAAGCTCCTGGAACTAATTGAGAAGTTCAGCAGGGTGGCAGGATACAAAATAAATGTGCAAAAATCAGAGGCCTTCCTATATGCCCAGAATAAAAGAAGTGAAAAAGCCCTGAGAGAAACAATCCCATTTACTGTAGCTCCTAAAAAAATGAAATACCTTGGTATAAACCTAACCAAGGAATTAAGAAACCTTTACAATGAAAACTTTAAAACCCTAAAGAAAGAAATAGCAGAAGACACCAGAAAGTGGAAAGACCTCTCATGTTCCTGGATTGGCAGAATCAACATCGTAAAAATGACCATCCTACCAAAGGCGATATACAAATTCAATGCTATACCAATTAAAATCCCAAAGCAATTCTTTAAAGAAGTTGACCAAACAATCTCAAAGTTCATATGGAGGCACAAAAGACCCAGGATAGCAAAAACAATCCTGAGTAACAAAAACACTGCTGGAGGTATTACCATACCGAACCTTAGTCTATATTACAAATCCATAGTTATAAAAACAGCCTGGTACTGGCTCCAAAATAGACACACAGATCAATGGATAAGGATTTAAGACCCAGATATAAGCCCATAAAATTACAGCCATTTGGTCTTTGACAAAGGGGCCCAAAGAATCCAATGGAAAAAGAACAGCATCTTCAACAAATGGTGCTGGCAAAACTGGATCTCCACATGCAGAAGATTAAAGCTGGACCCGTACTTGTCACCATGTACAAGACTTAATTGCAAACGGATCAAGGACCTTGATATCTGGCCAGAGACTATAAAAACCATAGTTGAAAGGATAGGAAACTCCCTCGAGCTGATTGGGCTAGGCCAACATTTCCTAAACAGACATCCAATGGCACAGTCACTGCTACCAACTCTCAACAGTTAGGATCTTGTGAAATTAAAGAGCTTCTGTTCAGATAAAGAGATTGTAACACGAGCTCAAAGGCAACCCACAGAATGGGAGAAAATCTTCACTAACCATATATCTGATAGAGCTCTACTGTCCAGAGTGCACAAAGAACTTAGGAAACTAAACATCAAGGAAACCAAGGCCTCAATTAAAAAATGGGCCCTGGAACTTAAAAGAAATTTTACCAGGGATGAAATTAAAATGTCTAACAAATATCTTAAAAAATGCTCCACTTCCTTAGCCATCAGGGAAATGCACATCAAAACTTCCCTGATATATCATCTCACCCCGGTCAGGATGGCAAAAATCCACAACACAAACAACAACAAATGCTGGAGAGGATGTGGAGAGAGAACTCTCCTACATTGCTGGTGGGAATGCAGGCTCATACAGCCACTCTGGCGAGCAGTCTGGAGATTCTTAAAGAAATTAAATATTGAAATGCCAAATGACCCTGCGATTCCACTTTTGGGTATAACCCCCCATACAGCAGAGGTCATCTCGATAGCACAAGCATGACCATGTTCATAGCAGCACTGTTTACAATAGCAAAGTCATGGAATCAACCCAAATGTCCAACAGTTGAGGAGTGGATAAGGAAATTGTGGTACATCTATACAATGGAGTACTACTCAGCCATCAAAAATGATGAATTACTGGAATTTGCCAGGAAATGGATGTCATTAGAAACAATTATATTAAGTGAAGTATCCCACACCCAGAAAATTAAGCGCCATATGTACTCCCTAATAGGTGGCTCCTAATACCAAGCCCACCCAGCCCACCTTGAGACACTCATGGGTAAATCTATGTATTACCTACAGTAATTGCAAGGATTATGAACAGGAGGGATGGGGTTGGAGGGCCACACCAGAAACAAGGAGAGAAGTGACCATGTTACAGTAGAAAAAATAGGCCTCCATCAAGGACTGCAAGAAAGTAATGTTACACCTAGTTAAGTTCATAGACATTCGTTCCTGATCATTTACAACTAAGGGGGTATGAACTCACCAGAAGGGGAGGGCATATAGTCTGGCAGATTAAAAAATAACCGTTTTGCAAATGGGTGATTGACCCCTCCCATTGCCAAATGTCATATGACCCTGCGATTCCAATTTTGGGTATAAGTATTACATCTACCCTTGAATGTGCTCTTATAATAAGACTCCAGTTTAACAGCTTTCTGTCTCTGGCCAGGGGGTGACATACAGTGCCCATCACGATGGAGTGAAGGGCATTACAGGAGCAACAAAACTGCAAAAGAAAATCAAAGAACCACTATCCAGAACTTCAGAGACTCTATATCAATCACCTAGAACTAGGCCAGACTAATCTCTCCCCATCCTGAAGCTCAGGGACATTTTCGGAAGAGGGGGCGGTAAGAGTGTAAGAGCAAAAGGATGGGAGGAACAATGATTTGCAAGATACTCCACACATGTTAGGGCCAAGCAATCATAATTGGACATTGCATGCCCGGCGCAATGTCCAACACACTATTGACCTCACAAAGTCTAGCATCTGCTAAAGGCACCAAGATCCTTGGAGGCAAGGGATTGACAGCCACAGTAGTGTTCCTATGCTTAAGGGGAACACAGGAAAGGGTTCAGGGAAATGCCACTGGGTCCTTGTACGTCATCGGAGAGGAGGGCCCAGAGGAGAGTCAGGCATGCACAAGAAAGGACTCTGGGAATTGGGGCGGGAGGCAAGGGGGGATGGGGCGGGAGGGGTGAAGGGAGGGGGAGCAGGGGGTTTGGGGGGAGGAGGAGGGAGGGAGGGAACTGGTGTACCCATTAAGTTTGTATGAGCTGAAATAATAATAAAAAATGTATTAAAGAAAGAAGATATGTGCAGGAACAAACTGAAGTATAACTATAAAATGCAAAAACATTCAACAAATGAAAAAAGAAAAGATACAAATGACTATGTAAAAGGATGTCAAAAACACTACAGTGAATAACAAGGTTAATTCCCAGAGTTTACATACTGAAAGCAAAATTCAAAGAGCTCTATCCTACAGATAACAATATCATGTCAACTTTCTGACGTGATGAATATACTATGGCTGCACAGAATGTCACTGTCAGGAACAGGTGGAAAAGAGAACTCTCAACAATTTTTACAGTTCTTTAAAGTCTAAAGTTATGTTGAAATAGAAGTTTTAAGTAAATAAATACTAGGACATCCCTAGTATAAATAATACAAATTGTTGGACTTTCTTTATAAAACTATTTTTATATTTGTTTTAAAAAAAAAGGAAAAGGATAAATAGGCCAGGTCTCACTGGATTAGAGCAATCTACTTTTCTGCCAACAGAAACAACCTTCTTCCAACAAAGTTAGTGCTTGTGCCATTCAGGTGAATTTTTGCTGTATGGGGGTTTATTCCCAAAAGTGGAACAGCAGGGTCATATGGCATTTCAATCTTTAACTTTTTTAATCGCCAGACTACTCGCCAAAGTGTTTATATAAGTCTATATTCCCACCAGCAATATAGGAGAGTTCTCTTCTCACCACATGCTCTCCAGCATTTGGTATTGTTTGTACTGTGGATTTTTGGTATCCTGACTAGGGTGAGATGATATCTTAGGGAGGTTTTGATGTGCATTTCCCAAATGGCTAAAATATGGAGCATTTTTTAAAGATATTTGTTATTAGACATTTCAATTTCGTCCCTGGTAAAGTTTCTTTTAAGTTCCAAGGCCCATTTTTTACTTGGGCCCCTTGTTTCCTTGGTGTTTAGTTTTCTAAGTACTTTGTGCACTCTGGATAATAGAACTCTATCAGATATGTGGTTAGTGATGATTTTCTTCCATTCTGTGGGTTGCCTTTGTGCTCAAGTTACAATCTCTATCTGAACATTAGCTCTTTAATTTCATAAGATCCCATCTGTTGAGTGTTGGTTGAAGTGACTGTGCTACTGGATTTCCATTTAGGAACTGTTGGCCTAGTCCAATCAGCTCGAGGGAGTTCTCTACCCTATCAACTAAGGTTTTTATAGTCTCTGGCCTTATATTGAGGTCTTGATCCATTTGGAATTAATTCTTCCACATGGTGACAAGTACAGGTCCAGTTTTAATCTTCTGAATGTGGATATCCAGTTTTGCCAGAACCATTTGTTGAAGATGCTGCTCTTTTTCCATCGGATTTTTTGGGCCCCTCTGTCAAAGATCAAATGTAGTTGTGTGGGCTTATATCTGCTTCAACCGTTAGCCATGAATCTGTGTATCTGTTTTGGAGCCAGTACCAGGCTGTTTTTACAACTATGGATTTGTAGTATAGACTAAGGTTTGGTATGGTGATACCTCCAGAAGTGTTTTTGTTACTTAGGATTGTTTTTGCTTCCTGGGTCTTTTGTGCCTCCCTATGAACTTTGAGATTGTTTGGTCAACTTCTTTAAAGAATTGCTTTGGGATTTTAATTGGTATAGCATTGAATTTGTATATCGCCTTTGGTAGGATGGTCATTTTTACGATGTTGATTCTGCCAATCCAGGAACATGGGAGGTCTTTCCACCTTCTGGTGTCTTCTGCAATTTCTTTCTTTAGGGTTTTAAAGTTTTCATTGTAAAGGTTTCTTAATTCCTTGGTTAGGTTTATACCAAGGATTGTTTCTCTTAGGTCTTTTTTACTTCTTTCATTCTGGGCATAGAGGAAGGCCATTGATTTTTGTACGTTTATTTTGTACCTTGCCACCCTACTGAACTTCTGTATTAGTTCCAGGAGTTTCCTGGTGGAGTTTTTGTCTAGTTCCTGATCGAAGCAGGAATGCTTTAAAGTTTTTCCCCATTAAGTAGAATCCTTGCTGTTGGCTTGTTGTATACAGCTTTTATTATATTGATAAAGGTTCCTTCCATTCCAACTGTCTCTAGAATTTTGATCATAAAAGGCTATTGGATCTTGTCAAAAGCTTTTTCTGCATCTATCGAGAGTATCATGTGGTCTTGAATTTTGGACTAGTTTATATGGTGAATTACATTTATTGATTTGCATATGTTGAACCAACTTTGTGTGCCTGGGATAAAGTCTATTTAATCACCGTGAATGATCTTTTTGATATATTTTTGATTCCGCTTTGCTAAGACTTTGTTGAGAATCTTTGCATCAGTCTTCATCAAAGAGCTTGACCTATAGTTTTCTTTTTTAAGTGTATCTTTATTAGGTTTTGGGATTAAGATGATATTAGCTTCATAGAAAGAATTTGGTAGTGTTCCTTCCTTTTCTATTTGATGGAATAGTTTAAGGAGTATTGGTGTTATTTGTCAAACAAATATCTTAAACAATGCTCAACTTCCCTGGTCATCCGAGAAATGCAAATTAAAACAACCCTGTGATACCATCTTACCCCAGTCAAAATGGCTAAGATCAAGAACACAAACAACAGAGAATGCTGGAGAGGCTGTGGAGAAAAAGAACCTATTCACTGCTGGTGGGATTGTAAACTGGTATAGCCTCTATGGAGATAAGTGTGGAGTTTCCTCAGAAAATTAAAAATTAAAAATACCACTCACAGGACTATCCCCAAAAGATTACATCTTATTACAAAGACACCTGTTCATCTACATTCACTGCAGCTCTATTCACAATAGAGAAAAATAATGGAATCAGCCAACATGCTCATTAATAGATGAATGGATAATGAAAATGTGGTATATATACACAATGGAATATTACTCAGCTATCAGAAAGGATAAGATTATGAAATTTGCTGGTTAATGGAGGAACTGGAAATTTTAATATTAAGCAAGGTATCTCAGACACAGAAAGTTAAGAACCATATGTTTTCTCTTACGTGCCAGCACTCATGTTCCTGTCAATGATGTAGAATAGAATTACTATAAGAGCCAAAAAATTTGAAAAAGACAGATGAGTGGTAAGGTGGAAAGGAGTGGTTAGGGTGAAAGCTTTTAAAGAGGAAATTTAGGATACCATGACAAATAGGGTAAGGGAGGAAATAATTGAGAAAAAATACATAATGGGGAATGAGGAGATGGGAGATAGGAGGAATAAAGAGACTTACAAAAAACCCCTAAGACTGTGAGAAGTGACCCCAAAGGAACCTCCTATGCTAGTAATATGTATAATAAAAAATGTCTTTTAAAGAAAGGAACAAGAATGGGCAGTCCCTATACAGAGGAGCACAAAGTGAGGAAAACAAAACTAAAAAACAAAAAGCCCTGAGCTCATGCGCTTAGAACCCACTGACGAAATTATACTAGAAAAACAGGAATATGATATTTCCTGATAAAATGTTGCTCAAAAAAGGTCTTAAAGGCCCCCAAACATTATAGGCTTTTGCCATTGCTCTTGGTTCCTCTCCAAAAAACTGTCTGTAAGACCCTATTACTGAAGATGCAACACATATGAATCACAGAACATGGGCAAAATACAGCAACTAGAACTGTTCTGAGAATTTCCTCCTTGCTGGATAGCTTACATAGTACCAAGGAATACTGTAAATGGTGCTAGGGGAAAGAAATAATCACAGGCCTTATCAACTCATGAGATCTGCAAGTTGCAATAAAAATCACCATGGCAATAGGTGACCACCAATGTAATAGTGATATGAGTATCAAGGAGACAACCAAAGCTTTCTGAATGGACTCAAGACCTATTAGTCACAATGATACATATCCCTGTTACTATAAACTAGAACAGCAACCTAAAAAAAGGGAAGGAAATAGATCAATATGGAAGACAGCCAATAAACCTACAGGTAGGAAGACAGTACATCAAACTTCTCTGTAGGTAGCATAGATTGGAAGAACACTTAACATTCAGCCTAGAAGTCTTCTTCTACAACAAAGGTAGAGGATCTCAACACATTAACAAAATGCATCCTAGGGCAGTGAAGTGAACAGCAATAGCCAGCCATATTGCCGAGTATCAGAAACTCAGCAAGGCTCACCCAGAATCAGGCTAACTTAATCTCTCCCTATCCTAAGCCTTTGGGAACCTTGCAGAAGAGGGGGCAGTGAAACCTTGTAAAACCCTAAAAATGGGAAAGTTCACTGTTGGACAAGACATTCCACTCAAGGCAGAACTGATGCATCTAGGAACTCACTGCAGTGAGACTTGTCCTTACTAGGCCTGAATAATGACTGACATAGCAACATGCTCCTAGGAACTTAAGAAAGATAAGAATATAGAGTGGAAACCTTGGGAACTAAAGCTGGATGAATAAAGGGGAATACCCCTATCAGTGGGGTGGCCCAAAGAGAGGCAATATGGTATGCCTCAGAGTTCTGAACCCCCACAAAAGTAGACAAGCCAGAAAGAACCCTGGTTTCCACAGAAGCACACAGATAGGAGGGTGGGAGGGAGTGGTAGAGATTGATGAAGGGAAGAGAAGAAAAGGGAGGGAGGGGAAATGAAGGAAAGCAGGATGAGTACTCAATATGCTTATAAAATAGAATTTTTTTTTCTAAAAAAGTACATGCTGTTTTAGAACAGTGGATAAACACTGAATAACAAGGCATTTAACTTCCTCGGAATGTCTACTAACTTCTTGGCTCTGAGGAGCTCTGAAGCACCAAATGCTAAGAAGAGAGGAAGAATGAACAAAACTTCGAAGCTTCTTGCAAAGCTCAGGGAGAAAAAAAGTCGAAATCTTTGACTTAATTGTACCATTCAAGCTTCTCTAATGAAAGGTAGAAGGTATTTGGCACAAGAATTTTGTCTAGAAATAAATAATATACGTTTGTCTAAATTTTAAAAGAATCTCTATGTGAAATGAAACAAAAGGGGAAAAAATCTTCCACATTATAAATTTCTGCAGTCACACATATGGTGTGATTATGATTGAGAAGATATGATGATCTTTCTTGTTTATTGACCTTCAATTATCAAAAGTTAAATTTTTGCATGTATAAATATTAATGGTAGAAGGCAAACAAAAAGCAAAGCATTAGCTAACACTGAAAAGTTACTAAACACAATGATCTTTTTATAGGGAACCTTTAAATAATTTTTATTTTTACATTAGATGGGTATTTTTGTTGTTAATTTGTACAGTGCGTGTGTGGACGTGCATGCACGTGCGTGAGTGTGTGTGTGTGTGTGCGTGTGTGTATCAGAAGGCACTGTGTGTGTCTGTGGAGGCCAAAGGGTGACTTTGGGAATCATCGTGGATTGTTCTATCTCCTTTTGGCTTTCCTCTGGAGCTTCCTAGTTGCATTTTACAGGGCCAGAAGTTCTGTGCATTTTTACATGGGATCTGGGATCTAAACTCAGGACTTCTGTTTATGGGGCAGAAGCTTAACCCGTGAGCCATCTCTCTAGCCCTCAGATAATTTTTTACGATCAGAAAACAAAATATAAAACAATATAAATTCCCAGTCATGGTCCTTAGTCATTATCTCATATGCAATCACTTGCTATTTCTTGGGTAAGACTGACAATAGAAGCAAGTAGATGTTTCTAAATATGACATCCATGCAGGATGATCACCCAGTGTGCACAATGGGCCACATTTTTCAAAGTTAAAGGTCCAATAAATTTTATCTCAAAACTTAGTGACTACATAATTTTGATACATTTTTAAAAGGCACCAACTTATAATTCTCAAGCATCAATAACATGATTGAAATGCTTTATAGAAAAAATTGAAGTTACAAGGGTGAAACTACCCAGTAAATCTTTAAATAATATGATGATCTTTTTTCTTACTTTATGACAAAGAGGTTTACATTAAACAAATGACCTGTAGTCCTACTGCAAATTTGTTTTATTTAATAAAATTAGCTCTTGAAAAGCATTTTAATTGTCAATGAGAATTTTTTAAACCAATTATTCAGCTCAATTTTATTAGGCACACAGAGTCCCCTCTGATATACACAGGTGTATGCACACACACACACACACACACACACACACACTGTACACACACACATATAGAGGAGAGAGAGAGAAAGAACACAATTTATGACACTGAAAAGTGTCAGCTTCCCTGCCACCAAATAGACATCACCTGGTAAAACCAAAGGAGCAGTGAGTGTCAATAGCTTGAGATAGCAGGAGCCAGGAATGGAAAGATCCACATCTTCTTCATCCTCATCTTCATCTAACTCATCAGGAACAGGGATTTCTGGTCTTATCTGAAATAAGAATTGCATTATAAGGAGGATGATGCGAAATCATGTACAAGATTTTCTTCGCGCTTTCTGTAATAAGATTTAAAAATTGCTCTTTAATGTCAAAGGAGTTTTTAAAAATTAATTCTTAAAAATCCATACATGCCCCAAAATGAGTAAGTGGTGATTTCTACTTATCTTCTGTGGTAAGAGCTCAGACTCATTTAAAGAATTGATAGTAACACAATAAGAAAATTATCCTAAGCCATCGCAAACAATGATTATTATAGAAAACTTAATAGAATGCTACAGCACCCAAAGATAAAGCATAAACATTGACAGATTAAACACATTAAGCCTCTATGAGTTATCATTAAATATTTGCCTTCTCTGGATATGTTTATAATACTATACCATCTATATGACAAAATTTAAACTCATCTAGTGAAATATGTAGAAATCAAGGATTATATTTTTTTAGATTTGCAGTTTATTGCTATAGAATGTAAAAATACTAAAATCAATAATTGTTTGCTTTACTTATTGTATCTAATTTGTATTTTAAAGATTTTTTTTAGTTGCTCTGTGATTAGTTAGGTTTGTGTGAACCAAAAATAAAAATTTAAGAACAATGCCTCTACCATACTCTCCATAAACTAGAACTGTAGAGCAATTAATTAAAATTTTAATACTTTCAATGGCATATCATCATAATGCCCACATGGAGATAATTAAGCATTAGGGGAGGGAATCAAAATATATAGAAGTGGTTGCTATAACCATAAAGCGCCAGAACCTAGTCATTACCATTAGCCTGTCTCCCGGAGTTATTTTTAGAAATAATTAACAATTCCTGCAGACTGCTTCCTTCATAGGTCCCCAAAGTACTGTTTCATTTAGGAACTTCACTGAGTCAGGATTCTTGCAGAGGGATTAAAAAAAGGGCGGGGGAGAGAAGAAATGTTTCCCTTATGTGTACTAATCTCAACTCCAATGAAACCATTCAGCCATAACTAGAGTTATCTTTACTAGCTGAGCAAGACTGAAAGCGACTGCATCACTTCAGGACTTTCTAGGAGAAGATTTAATTTAGATTTAAGGTTGAGTCCTTAATTCTCAGAGGCTGGATCAGCCACACTTACAAAATAACACTTGGGTATTCTCCTAATAGGGCATGACAGCACTAATTTTTAACACTATGTATTAGATACTCTAACACATTTGCAGACTTTACATTTCTGAAAAGCGCAGTTGCCAAGCATCTATAGTTTGCATAGATACACTGCATAGACACCTCAAATTTCTTGACTTCCTATGATGAAGATCTATTTTAGATTCGAACCAGTACTAGTAGCTTTTTGAATAGAAGAACTAGATCTGTGTCCCTCTGCCTTGCTGCCTGTCTTTTTGAGGTAGGCAAGTACATTTGGAAAGCAATAAAGTAATAATAATCACCATATAGTCCAGTGATTCTACTACTAGCTATAGAACAAAGAGTAGCAAAAACATAGCTCACACAAAATCTTGTAGATAAATGCTCTAAGAAGCATTATTCATAAAAGTCCCCAAATAGAAGTAGACCGAAATGTTCATTAGATTATTAGTGACAAAATATGGTATATCCACACATATGGAACATAATTCAAAAGTAAGAAAAATTATCAATAAAAAATCATAATGAAATAAACAAAATAAAGAAAAATGGAATATAAATTGAAAAAGAAAATAAAGAGCAGAAATGATATTAATGAAATGGAATGAAATTAACAATATAAACAGCTGATTATTTGAGAAGATAAACAACATTGCTAAAGACTTAGCAAAGAAGAAGAAGGAGGAGGAGAAGGAGGAGGAGGAGGCGGAAAGAAGATGAAGGAGGAGGAGGAAGAGGAGGATGAGGAGGAGGAGGAGGAGGAAGAGGAGGGCGAGGAGGAGGAGGAGGAGAAATAAATAATTGAAAGAGAAATCACAAAAAATATCACTGAAATTCAGAGTGGCCTGAGGGAATATTTTCAAAATTTATATGCCAATAAATTGAAAAATCTAGAAGATATAGCCAAATTTCTAGCCACATATGGCAACAAAAATTGAGCAAAGATAAATTGCCTAAACAGATCAAAGATGAACAGTAAGACTGAAGCATCAAGAAAAGTCCAACTGGATGAATTCACTGTCAGTTCTACCAAACCTTTGAAAAAAATGAGAAAAAATGCTGCTTTACAGAACTGTTTACAATAGCAAAGTCATGGGATCAGCCCAAGTGTCCAACAATTGACGAGTGGATAAGGAAAATGTGGTACATTTATACAATGGAATACTACTCAGCCATCAAAAATGATGATTTAATGCAATTTGCTGAAAAATGGATGGAATTAGAAACAATTATATTGAGTGAAGTATCCCAGACACAGAAAATTAAACACCGTATGTACTCCTAGTACCAAACTCACTTAGAGACACTCAAAGACAAATCTCTGTAATACCTACAGTAACTGTAAAGATTATAAACAGAAGGGATGGGGAAGGAGTGCCCCACCAGAAACAGAGGAGATCAAGTTACAGCAGAGAAAATAGGCCACCATCAAGGATTACAAATAAGTAATGAGACATCTGATTAAGTTCACAGACTTTCCTTCCTGATCATATCCAACTCATGAGGTATGTTCTTACTAGAAGGGGAGAACATATAGGATGACAGGTAGAAGATAACCATTTTGCAAATGGGTGATTGACCCCTCTCTCACTGCGGTCTCCTATATCTAGTCCATCTACCTTTGAACTTTTTTTTTAAATATTTTTATTATTATTATTTATTCAATTGTGCGCATGTGTGTGTGTGTGTGCGCGCGGGCGTGTGTGTGCGCGGGCGTGTGTGTGTCTGTGTGTGTGTGTAGAACCACGGACGAATCTGCGAACCACCATGGACGCCTCCACCTCCTTCTGCCCCGGGATTCACAGGCTCCGCCCTACCAGGACCAGAAGTGCAGGCCGCCCCCCGCTTCCACCTGGCGTCTATACATGGGATCTGGGATCCGAACTCAGGACCTTCCGCCTGCAAGGCGGAGGCTTAACCCCTGAGCCACCTCTCCAGCCCTCCATCTACCTTTGAATAGACTCTTATAACAAGATTCTAATTTAACAGGTTTTTATCTCTGGCCATGGGGTGACATCCAATACCCATCAAGATGGAACCAAAGGCATTGTAGGAACAGCAAAACAGAAAAAAAAAAATCATCAACAAACCATAATTCAGAACAGCACAGACTCTATAACAACCACCTGGAATGAAGCCTGCCTAATCTCTCCCCATCCTGAAGCTCAGGGAAATTTGCAGAGAGGGGGCAGTAAGATTGTAAGAGCACAAGGATGGGAGGAGTCATGATATGCAAGATACTCCACACAAGTTAGGGCCGAGGCAATTATAACAGGACTCTGCATGATCTGCGCAATGACCAACATATTGTTGACCCCTCAAATTCTAGCATGGACTAAAGGCACTAGGATCCTTAGAAGCAAGGGATTAACAGTCACAATAGTGTTCCTATACTTAAGGGAAACACAAGAAAGAGTTCTAGGAAATGCCACTGAGTCCTTACACCTTATCAGAGAGGAGGACCCAGAGGAAAGTTTGATATACTCATTAAAGGATGCTTCGGGTGGGGGGGGCACACTGGGAGAAGGGGAGGGAGGGGGGAAAAGAAGGGACAAAGCGGGAGGGAACAGGGAGGTCCAGGGAGGGGTGGAGGGAGGGAGAGGACAGGGATTCCTATTATGTTTGTATGAGCAGAAAAAAAATACAATTATTAAATATCACAAAGTAAAACATCAAAAAAAAATGCTGCTTTAACTGTTCCATAGAAGAAAAAAACAGGACCAATGAGATAGCTTAGCAGATAAGGAGCCTGCTCATAATCCTGCTGACTTGAGTTCAGTCCCTGGAAGCCTACATGGTAGAAGAAAAGAATTAATATCCAGATGTACCTTCTCTCATCTATCTGTCTGTCTATCTGTCTGTGTCTTCCCTCCTTCTCTCTCTCTCCATAAATAAATAAAATAATATAAAAGCATACAGGGAAAAGACTACTTATGTGCACTAACACCAAAACCAGATGAATGAACAACAACAGAAATAACTATAAGGTAATTATAATGATGAATAAAATATAAAATTTCCCAATAAAATACTTGCAACCATTTAAATTCAACAATAAATTTAAAAAAATAAAACAGCATGATCAAACTAAACTCATTCTAGGAATACAAGGATATTTCAACATACTTAATATGCATTTAAAAAAACACATTAAAACACAGAATACAGCAAGAGGGGAGATGGCTCAGGGGTTAAAGTGTCTCTCTTACAAGCAAAAAATCCAGAACTTAGTTCTTTGATCTCATGTAAAATGGCTGGTTGTGTGGAAGCACTCTGTATCAGCATTAATTTCAATTCCAACAAATAGTCTTGGAATCCCCAGAGCCAAGGTGGCCGGACAGAATAGGACTATAGATAAATTTTCAGTATACAGATCCAGTCTAACAGCAGTAAGGCAAAAGAGTGATTGAAGAGGACTCCTGCTGTTACTCTTGGGCTTCTACATGCACATGCAATTTTATATGCTATGTACCACGTAAATGTACACACTCATGTATGTGTCCCCAAATATATACCCAGGATAATGGAAAGAACACAAAAATACAGTGCATAAAAGAACAAAGGAGTCCCCCCTTCCCCTCCACTCCGCTGCCCAGGACACGCGCGCCCCGTCCAGCCAGGCCTCACCCCACCTCAACCCAGGTAAGATCGGTCCCCGCCCGCCCCCAGAGCCCCAGGCCGCCCTAGTGGACCCAGCTCCTCCCGCCATCCAGCCTGAGCAGCATGCACAGGGCCTGGGAGGAGGAGAGGGCACCTCCTCTGCGCCCGGCCCCGCCCTCGGGTGGCCCGGGTTTAAATAGCACCCCGCCGACGCCCCATCCCCCTTTCCCCTCCACTCCACCGCCCAGGACGCTCACACAGTCCAGCCTGGCCTTACTGCACCACAACCCAGGTAAGATCAGTCCCCGCCCGCCCCCAGAGCCACAGGCCAAATAATTCAGTTTAGTGAAAAACCCACAGAAATTAAAAGATCTTAAGAGTTAAACCAACAATGCCAAAGTCTAAGTGCAAATCCATGAGATACAACACTCAAGTAAACAAATCTCCCACTGAAGGAATTAATCCCATAATGTTAGACTCCAACCAGAACAAACCCATGGAAAATGGCCAAGACGCCTGACCCAGGATAACGACCTTCAAAATATGATCATTACCATGTTCAATACTATGAAAGAGGAAATCAGAGAGGAATGAAATAATCGAATCAATCGCTTTGAGGAGGAACACAACAGACACTTGGAGGAGTTGAGAAAAACAGTGCAAGAAACAAAAACTGGCATAGAGCAATTAAATAGACTCAAGCAGAGTTTAAAACTGAGCTAAAAGACAAGTTATCTTCAACCGAGACCTCCACAGAGAGAATTATCAGCAGAACTAACGAAGCAGAAAACAGAATTTCATATCTTGAAGATAAAGTGGGAGTATTAACCAGCTCAATGGAAGAGATTGTTAAAGCCAAAAAGATACTTGAGAGAAATATCCAGGAGATATGGGACACCCTGAAGAAGCCCAACATGCGTATTCATGGAATACCAGAGCAAGAATTTCAAAATACCACCCCTGAGGAAATTTTCCAAACGATCATCAAGGAAAACTTTCCTCATCTAAAAAAAGACAGGCCCATCCATATACGAGAGGCATTCCATACCCCAAACAGATATGACCAAAACAGAAGCTCGCCACAGCAAATAATAGTCAAAACACTCCACATTCAAGATAAAGAACTGGTGCTGAGAGCTTCAAGGGAGATAAAACAAGTCACTTTTAAAGGTAAACCTATTAAAAAAACAAATGACTTCTCAATGGAAACACTAAAAGCAAGAAGAGCTTGGAGAGACATACTTCAAGCATTGAATGAGCAAAAATGTCAACCTAGGCTGATTTACCCTGCAAAACTATCAGTCATGATCGAGGGAGAAAGAAAAATCTTCCAGTACAAAGACAACTTGAAGGGATACATGTCCACCAAACCAGGCTTTCAAAAAATGCTAGAAATGATACTCAAGCGTGAAGAAAAAAACAGGCATATCCAGGAGAGCAGAAGGCAAGTATAACACCATTAAAAGCAAAGCAATATACTTATAAAAACTACTAAACATAATAAATGTCTGGAATCAAAAATAGTTTCACCATTATAACACTAAATGTTAATGGAATTAACTCACCGATAAAGAGACACAGATTACAAACTTGGATTAAAAATCACAATCCATCAATCTGCTGCCTGCAGGAAACCCATCTCGCCACAAAAGATAGGCATGCCATAAAAATAAAAGGCTGGTCAACAATTCTACAAGCAAATGGAAGCAGAAAACAGGCACGGGTAGCCATTATGATATCAGACAAAGTGGACTTCAAACCAAAGAAAATTATAAGAGACACGGATGGATACTACATTTTAGTCACAGGTACAATTCACCAGGAAGACTTCACAATACTGAAAAAATATGCACCCAATAGGGGCCCCTCCACATTCATTAAGAAAACCCTACAGCGTCTAAAGCAAGAAATCAACCCCCAAACGATAATTCTTGGGGACTTCAACACCGCCCTCTCAACATGGGATAGATCAACAGGTCAAAAGCTTAATAGAGACACTTTGGCTTAATCAAACCCTTAAAGAAATGGACTTTACAGATTTCTATCGAACTTTTCACCCACGTACCAAAGAATACACATTTTTCTCAGCAGCACACGGAACTTTCTCCAAAATAGATCACACACTGGGCCACAAAACGAATCTACACATGTACAAAAAAGTTGAAATTCTAACCTGTGCCCTATCAGACCACCAGGGCCTAAAGCTGGACATCCACACCACAACAAACAAGAGAAAATACACTAACTCCTGGAAACTTAACAATATGATGCTGAATGAGAACTGGATTCAGGAAGAAATTAAAAAGGAAATTCAAGATTTCCTGAAAGTGAATGATAATGAAAATACAACTTACCAAAATCTCTGGGACACAATGAAAGCTGTTCTAAGAGGTAAGTTCATAGCTCTTAATGCCTACATCAAAAAAATGGAAACATCAGAAATAAACAACTTAACAATGCGGCTTAAAGCTTTAGACAAACTAGAGCAATCTGATCCCAAAAGTAGTAGAAGAGAGGAGATTAGCAAACTAAAGGGAGAAATATCTGAAATCGAGATAAAAAAAACGATAGAAAAAAATCAACCAGTCAAGAAGCTGGTTCTTTGAAAAAATCAATAAGATTGATACACCCCTAGCTAAATTAACCAAAAGCAGGAGTGAGAAAACCGAAATTAACAAAATCAGAAATGAACATGTAGTTATCACTACTGATACCCAAGAAGTCCAGAGAATTATAACATCATATTTCAAAAACTTATACTCTGTGAAGTTTGACAACACAAAAGAGATGGATGAATTTCTCAGTAAACACAACTTACCTAAATTAAATCAGGAAGTTGTGAATTATTTAAATAGTCCTATAACATATAAGGAAATTGAAGAAGTAATCTCAAATCTTCCCACCAAAAAATGTCCTGGACGAGATGGATTCAGCACAAAGTTCTACCAGACATTTAAGGAGTTAATAACACCAATACTCCTTAAACTGTTCCATCAAATAGCAAAGGAAGGAACACTACCAAATTCCTTCTATGAAGCTAATATCGTCTTAATCCCAAAACCTAATAAAGATTCACTTAAAAAAGAAAACTATAGGCCAATCTCTCTGATGAACACAGACGCAAAGATTCTCAACAAAGTATTAGCAAATCGGATTCAAAAACATATTAAAAAGATCATTCATGGGGACCAAGTAGGCTTCATCCCTGGCACACAAGGTTGGTTCAACATACGCAAATCAATAAATGTAATTCATCAAATAAACCAGTCCAAAGTCCAAAACCACATGATACTCTCGATAGATGCAGAAAAAGCTTTTGACAAGATCCAACAGCCTTTTATGATCAAAACGCTAGAGACAGTAGGAATGGAAGGAAACTTTATCAATATAATAAAAGCTGACTACAACAAGCCCACAGCAAGGATTATACTCAATGGGGAACAATTGGAAGCATTCCCACTTCGATCAGGAACTAGACAAGGCTGTCCACTCTCACCACTTCTATTCAATATTGTACTTGAAGTCTTAGCTGAAGCCATATGACAAGAAAGGGACATAAGAGGGATTCAAATCAGCAAGGAAGAAGTCAAGCTATCCCTATTTGCAGATGACATGATCTTATACCTGAGGGATCCCAAAAACTCCACCAGGAAACTTCTGGAACTAATCGAGAAGTTCAGCAAGGTGGCAGAATACAAAATAAATGTGCAAAAATCAGAGGCTTTCCTATATGCCCAAAATGAAAGAAGTGAAAAAGCCTTGAGAGAAACAATCCCATTTACTATAGCCCCTAAAAAAATGAAGTACCTTGGTATAAACCTAACCAAGGAGGTAAAAGACCTTTACAACGAAAACTTTAAAACCCTAAAGAAAGAAATAGCAGAAGACACCAGAAGGTGGAAAGACCTCCCTTGTTCCTGGATTGTCAGAATCAACATCGTAAAAATGACCATCCTACCAAAGGCAATATACAGATTCAATGCTATACCAATCAAAATCCCAAAGCAATTCTTCAAAGAAGTTGACCAAACAATCTCAAAGTTCATATGGAGGCACAAAAGACCCAGGATAGCAAAGACAATTCTGAGTAACAAAAAAACTGCTGGAGGTATTACCATACCAAATCTAAGTCTATAGTACAAATCCATAGTTATAAAGACAGCCTGGTACTGGCTCCAAAATAGACACACAGATCAATGGATAAGGATTGAAGACCCAGATATAAGCCCACAAAATTACAGCCATTTGGTCTTTGACAAAGGGGCCAAAAAAATCCAATGGAAAAAGAATAGCATCTTCAACAAATGGTGCTGGCAAAACTGGATCTCCACATGCAGACGATTAAAGCTGGACCCATACTTGTCACCATGTACAAGACTTAATTCCAAATGGATCAAGGACCTTGATTTAAGGCCAGAGACTATAAAAACCATAGTTGAAAGGATAGGGAACTCCCTCGAGCTGATTGGGCTAGGCCAACATTTCCTAAACAGACATCCAATGGCACAGTCACTGCTAGCAACTCTCAACAGTTGGGATCTTGTGAAATTAAAGAGCTTCTGTTCAGATAAAGAGATTGTAACACGAGCTCAAAGGCAACCCACAGAATGGGAGAAAATCTTCACTAACCACACATCTGATAGAACTCTGCTGTCCAGAGTGCACAAAGAACTTAGAAAACTAAACACCAAGGAAACCAATGCCCCAATTAAAAAATGGGCCCTGGAACTTAAAAGAAACTTTACCAGGGATGAAATTAAAATGTCTAACAAATATCTTAAAAAATGCTCCACTTCCTTAGCCATCAGGGAAATGCAAATCAAAACTTCCCTGAGATATCATCTCACCCCAGTCAGGATGACAAAAATCCACAATACAAACAACGACAAATGCTGGAGAGGATGTGGAGAGAGGGGAACTCTCCTACATTGCTGGTGGGAATGCAGGCTCATACAGCCACTCTAGCGAGCCGTCTGGAGATTCTTAAAGAAATTAAATATTGAAATGCCATATGACCCTGCTATTCCACTTTTGGGAATAACCCCCCATACAGCAGAGGTTCACCTCGATAGCACAAGCACGACCATGTTCATAGCAGCACTGTTTACAATAGCAAAGTCATGGAATCAACCCAAATGTCCAACAGTTGACGAGTAGATAAGGAAACTGTCGTACATCTATACAATGGAGTACTACTCAGCCATCAAAAATGATGAATTACTGGAATTTGCTAGGAAATGGGATGTCATTAGAAACAATTATATTAAGTGAAGTATCCCAAACCCAGAAAATTAAGCGCCATATGTACTCCCTAATAGGTGGCTCCTAGTACCAAACCCACCCAGCCCACCTAGAGACAGTAATTGCAAGGATTATGAAGAGGAGGGATGGGGTAGGAGGGCCACACCAGAAACAAGGAGAGAAGGGACCATGTTACAGCAGAGAAAATAGGCCTCCATCAAGGACTCAAATAAGTAATGAGACATATGATTAAGTTCACAGACTTTTGTTCCTGATCATTTACTACTGAGGGGGTATGATCTCACCAGAAGAGGAGTGCATATAGTCTGGCAGATAAAAAGTAACCGTTGTGCAAATTGGTGATAGACCCCTCCCTCACTGTGGTTTCCCACTTTTATTACATCTACCTTCGAATGTGCTTTTATCACAAGACTCTAGTTTAACAGCTTTTTGTCTCTGGCCAGGGGGTAACATACAATGCCCACCAGGATGGAGTGAAGGGCATTGCAGGAGCAGCAAAACTGCAAAAGAAAACCAACAAACCACAATTCAGAACTTCAGAGACTCTATATCAACCACCTAGAACTAGGCCAGCTTAATCTCTCCCCATCCTGACGCTCAGGGAAATTTGCGGAAGAGGGGGCGGTAAGAGTGTAAGAGCAAAAGGATGGGAGGAGCAATGATATGTAAGATACTCCATACAAGTTAGGGCTGAAGCAATCATAATTGGACTTTACATGCCCTGCGCATTGTCCAACACACTATTGACCCCACAAAGTCTAGCATCTGCTAAAGGCACCAAGATCTTTGGAGGCAAGGGATTGGCAGCCACAGCAGTGTTCCTATACCTAAGGGGAACACGGGAAAGGGTTCAGGGAAAGGCCACTGGGTCCTTGTACGTCATCGGAGAGGAGGGCCCAGAGGAAAATCAGGCATGCACAAGAAAGGACTCTCTGGGAATTGGGGCGGGAGGCACTGGGGGATGGGAAGGGAGGGGAGTGGGGAGGAAGAGCAGGGGGTACGGGGGGAGGAGGAGGGAGGGAGGGAACTGGTGTACCCATTAAGTTTGTATGAGCTGAAATAATAATAAAAAATGTATTAATAATAAAAAAAGAACAAAGGAGGAAAATGCATACAATAGAAACAGAAAAAATTGAAAAAAATCAGCATCCTTTCATAATAAAAATCCCTGAAGAAACTAGGAAGAAAACAATTATACTCAACATAATAAAGACCATATATAGCAAACTAGAGTCACTATGATATTGAAAGAGGGAAAATACGAAAGGATTTTCCCTAATTCGGAACAAGACAAGTTATCTAGCATAACTACCCTTATTCAATACAGTGCTGAAAATGTCAGTCAAAGCAATAATGCAAAAGAAGGAAGTGAAAGGCTTATAAACAGGAAGGAAAGAAGTCCATTTATCCATATTCAAAGACAGTAAGATAATGTATTATTAAAAAACCCTACTGGTTCCACCCAGAAGACTCTTAGATCTGCTATTTTTAGAAAAGTAGCAGTATACAAAATCAACATTAAAAACCAATAGTTTTTCTACAAATGATCAACAAATTCAATATGAAAAAAAAACAGGAAAAAATACATTTACAATAACCTTCTCCCAGACAAAACCTAACCAAGGTGAAATATTTCTATGATACATATTACAAATCACTACAGAAAGAATTTAAAGAAAAGAAAAACATTAGCAAATAGAAAAACATCCCATGGTCATGAATCAAAAGAATTCTTATTTTGAAAACTTCCATATTACCTTCACAGAATCAGAGAACATTTCTAAAATCCATATGGAATCCTGAACAACCAATGCAATCGTAAGGAAAAAAAAGCAGGTTAAAGAAAATTACATAATATATTAATAATCAGTGGTATATTATTCCACAAACAAAAAGATTGAAATCATGTCACATGCAGGAAAATGGATGGAACTGGAGATGTGTATGTTTTCTCTTATGTCTGGAAACTTAAAAGAGGGACTGCATATCAAGAATACAAAAGAATATCACTGGTGTGGGGGAGAATAAGTCAGGGTAGGTGTGATATGATCAAGATATTTTTTAAAAAAGAATAAAGTACAGGCACATATGCTGCATATGAACCAACCTTGAAAAGACCAAGTGTGTTAAGTGAAGGAAGCCAGTCATAAAAGGCCACATTCCAGGTGTATCCAGATATGTCCAGATGCATCCGTTAAAAAGAAAGGTCCAGAAAGTGAGAAATTTACAGAGACAGAATAGAGTAAGGTTTGTATAGGGTAAAGGTAGAAGGATAAAGAAAATTGTCTACTAATAAAGTTTGTTTTGAAGTGAAAATGTTCTCAAATCAAAACATGATTTGTCCCACTGCATCCCAAAGCTGAAACCAATTCCTGAATGGCCTTCTTTGGCCTCTTGTGGTATTTTCAAATACCCCTTACAAATCCCAGCAGTGTGTGCAGAGATCACGATACTCTAATTGGACATTGCAGATTGCCATTGAGTAGAGCCACTCCCATGCCCGAATACTTAAAGCAGATCATTAATTCCTGTGTTCTGGTTGTTGCTATGACTGGCTGTGACAGTCAAAGAAACATCCTGCATTGAACTCATCTGTACTACTTATTCATATACAGACTTTCAGAAGCAATTAACAAACTCCCCACTGCATCATTATAAAAATCCGCATTTGCTGTACTACCCTTGGCGCTGTTTGTTAAGAAAGGGGTACAAAAGTAACTGGTACTCAGCATACAGTTTGGAAACTAATGCCTTCCCAACCAATGCCATATTGTGAAAAGCTATAGTAATACTGGACTACTCAAAGGATCTGTCATCCAAGTACAGAAAAATGTACACTTTGAGGGTAGCTTTTGTGAATAAAAAGCACCCTGATGAGAAAGTCAAAGGAAATCATATTTAAGAAAAAAGTTGAATGTGGACTACTACATTCAGTACTTACCCATCCCAATTTTCTCTACCTATCTGAATATATTTTAACTAGATAGCTGAAGGAAAATATAGGCAATTGCCACTTTTGTTAGTCAGTTGTTGAAAAGATGGAGTTCATCATTAGAAAACAAGAAGTTGGGTGCTTTCAATAAAATCTTTTTGAATAAAAAATATGATTTGATTGTGACAGGTTATGCAATATTAGAAGCCTGGAATTACCCACCTTAAATGGGGGAGCTATATCATTTGTCAATTGTGTGGTGTTGAAAAGTGAAAGGAATGGGGAGAGTCGGGCAGCAAGCAGCAAATGAGAACAAGCCGCACCCCACTGTCACCTCCACTTGGGGGACATAACTGGTGAAAGCATGCCATGGGACCCAATACTTCCCAAATTATGTAACACAGAAGATAAATTATATAGCACAGAAGATATGATCATTTTATACATATTTTATTCCAGCCCTGCTCAAGTCAACCGCAATTACTTAAAATGAATTACAGTGCTCAAGCCATCAGTATTTCTAATAGCCATTAAAGAAAGAGTTACCAGGTTGGGTAACAGAGAAAATTAATCCAAACATAAATTTGAAATTGTCTAATTTCACATTCACGTCAGTGGTTGGCCATCTGTGTTCATCTACTCTGGAGAGAGCAACAAGTCAACAGCTCTAATATTTGTAACCTAACAAAATTTATAGATGGGATGCAATCTAAGTGTCAATGAAAAATAGTAAGTACTTACAATGGTATGATTACTCCTTCAATTTTGTTTCCTTAAAGGTGAGATGACACTGATGGACAAATAGTATTTGTAACTAAGCCTTGATTCCATTACATCTCCCTCTTTTGTCACCTCTTAGAGAGTTGTATTCTCCGGCTTCTCAGTGCAAATGCCAACCTTTTCCCTTCATTTGTGTAGAGCAACTGATTAAACTCAATGTGAGAACAACCAGGGAAAATCAAGACAGGTCACCTGCAAGAATATCTGCTGACATTACATGGTGGAAGATACTTGCACAGGCTGCCAAGATACCTAGGAAAAGCTACTAAAACACCCCCCACACACACACAAAAGACCTTTCAGTTATTATAAGCTTTGTTAAAAAAAAAAAAAACTAAACAGAATGACAAATGACTTTTAAAATCTGACTCAAATTGAATACTGGAAAGCTTAACACACAAAATGCCTCAATGTGAGTTTCCAGCAGATAACCTTCAAAATATCTTTCTATGTGTAACCTATGAGACTCCAAGAGTGTGTGCATAAGCAGAGAATTTTAATTTGGAACATGTCAAGAATCTGCATAAATTTAGTTAAAAAGAGAAACAGCTTCTGATGAATGCAGTGACATTCAGTTAAATCAAAGCCAAGCGGGTTACGCTGTATTTATACCAACCCTGGATACATAATGACTTCTTTTATATTACTTCTAAAATTAACTCTAGAAATCAACGAGGCAATCTATCTTAAGGTTTCTAAAATAAGTTTAATTTTTAAATAGCTGAATATTTTTAATGAATTTAAGTCAAAGAAGACAATCTATGCCTCTGCCTAAATGTTTATCTATTACTGATTACTTGTTTAGAAAAACAATTCTATACTGTTTGATTGGTAGTTTTATTTTTTCTTTGGGGGAATGTGGTAGAGTGCTAAAGAAAGCAGGGGAGAATGGTAAAGGGCTGAGAAGAGAAGAAACATAGAAAAAATGGAAGACTTATTCTATATTATTCACTATAAGAATGAGTATTCTCCAGGGCTGGAGAGATGGCTCAGGGTTTAAGATTCTGTCTTACAAGTAAAGGTCCTGAGTTCAGATCCCAGGTCCCACATAAAAACACCAGGTGGAACCTGCTGTGGCCAGCACTTCCCACTCTGCTCGGTGGAGCCTGGGAAATCCCAGAGTGAAGCAAGGAGGTAGAAGCAATCCAGGATGATTCCTGAAGTCACCTTTGGCTCTCCACAGGGATACACAGTGCCCTCTGATACAAACACACATAATACACACACATAAAAATAAATGAAATATTAAAAAATAGCCTCCAAAAAGCATCTTTAAAGTTTTTAACTAAATTTAAATTTGCATTTTAAGGGATTAGCAATGATACCACTGCAAACCTGCAAAATACATTCATTCAACATTCCCAGTCCATAAAACTGAGCCTAATAGTATATATGCAATAAACAATTATTAAACTGGTGCCAAGGTTAAACACCAAACTTTATAATCCTAATATCCTAATAACAAGAGCATGATGATATGAGCAAATGAATTATGTACCAAACCCCTTATTCACATGATGTCTAATTCAGCTCTGCCATCCACCTTACTCTAGATGTTTCACCCAATCCTAAATCTTTCTAGTCTGCCATTCTCACTCCTTTTGCTTCATATGTCTGCCAACTTTCAACAAGTTATACAGTATAAATTCATGTCTACCAATCAATTATAAATGCTTATTTCTTATGAAATGAAAGCAGCCCCATAATAACGTTTGAGTAAAAGAAAGTGTGGATGGGATTCACTGGAAACGCGTACAGTAATCTTGAATCCTGTGAATCAGCCAATCGCTTGGTGTGGAGTGAATAGTTGACAACAAAGACCAACCTGCATTTTTACACACAGAACTCCCTACTGAGAGAGACAATGAAACATCTAAAACACACATTTCATAATGAGCCTCAGTTTCCTATCACTGCCACTACCTACAAAACACCGAGCTGAACCCGAGCCTTCAGGGACTGACTTAAGATATGACCACTTTATTGATGTTTATTCCTTGTACTAAAACAGTCCCACTAAACATAGCAATAAAAAGAATGCAGACTGTAGTTTTGGGGGCAGTGATTTTCCACACATGAACAGATCCTTTGTATAAGAAACTGGGAGGCAGATTGGTCAAGATTCTCTAGCCCCTTATGTCTCCACAGTGCAACTTCATTTGCGAATACACCAGTGAGCCATGGATACTTGGCAGGATATATTCCAGTGGGGAACTAGACAGAACAAAGGCTTTTGAAAAGCAGAGCTACCAAGAACTAAATTTCATGGCTTTCCTAAATATCTGATAGCAAAAATCAAAACATACACAGAAGCCCCGGTTCTTATTTATCTATCTATCTACCTATCTATCTATCTACCTATCTATAAGCATAGTAAGTACTAATCTCTTCCCCCTCCCTCCCATTCTTCTCCTTTCCCCTCATCACTCCATTCTACTCCCTCCCACTCTCCTACCTGGCCTACTATGAACCCCAGGATTCCCTCTGCCTTGTCTACTCTTGTGGGGGTTCAGGCCTCTGTGGCATACCAAGTTGCCCCTCCTCAGATCACCCCTCTGATAGGGGCATTTCCCTTCACTCATCCAGCTCTAGTCCCTAAGGTTTCCCCTTGGTACTCTTTTCTCTCTTTAGTTCCTCCTAAAACTGTTAGAAGAAAGAGGAAGGAAAACGCTTGAATTGATAGGCCTAGGCAAAGATTTCTAAACAGAACCGTAAATGCCCAGAAACAAAGACCAATAATCAATAAATAGGACTTAATGAAATTAAAAGGCTTCTGATCTGCAAAAGAAACTGTTAATTGTGCAAAAAGACAACTCACAGAATGGGAGAAAATCTTTGCTAGCTATGAATCTGACAAAGGATTACTCTGCAGAGTATCAAAAAGCTCAAAAAACTATACACTAAAACAGCAAATATCTGAATTAAAAAAAAAATAGGCCCTAGAACTAAACAGAAGCCCTAGTTCTAAGGATATTAATACTATTTGTGCTGGAAGGCATAAAAACTACTTATAGCCAGTCATAGCTCAAGAGTATAAAAAAAGTTACCAAAGGGAGTAGCTAACAGTAGGCTAGGTATAGCACTTAAGTAGAATATGTCTAACATACATGATCAGAGGCTGAATATAGTGCTATAGTCATTCTTTCAAAGTCAAAATTTAAAGAGGTGGAAAGTAAATATTGAAGTCCGGGATACAGGAATTACTTAACAAAAACTATTGCTATAATTGGAATATTTCAAAAAAGACTATTAAAAACAGAAGTTCTTTTTAATTCTGTGATCTAAATGAGCAAATACTAAAAGATAACAACAGGTATCTCTATAGATGTAGCTCATCTGGGCAGGAGCCGACATACCAAATTCAAAAGACTGCTTTCCCTTTTCTTTCCGAAAGCAGTCTGGGTCACATTTGTTTTCACTGTAGATGGGTCACAAAACACCATACTTAAGCCCTCCCATCTGTAATCACAGCATGAAAAGCTGGCCAAGCAATCTTCACGAATCTTCTATGGTATAGAAAATGTTGCCTTACTAAGGATTTAGCTTTACAAGACCTTATGTTCACTTTCTCATATGGTGGCTACAATTCAGTTCAGTAAACATGAGTTTGCCCAGTTCCTACTGGCATCCAATCCCTGTCCAATCTTCATACAGAACAAAAAGCCAAACTTATTTAATGCCTGACAATGTCAAGGAATGTACAACAAACCTTGCCATTTGATCTCCAAGATAGTTCTGGGTAATATTACAAATAACTTCATGTCATGCAATGGCTGCCTTACACTGTGAAGGCATTCGATAGACACCTGTACATATTTGTCTTTGCAGGTGCAATAAATGTGAAATCAGGCCAGGAATTCTTTAATGTGATATAATAACTTAAATCTATGATATTAAGTAGACACTAGAAACTATTGCATGCTTGATTTAAAATTAAAATAAATATCTGACATGTACAAGTCCCTGATGAATCCCTAGGACTTTGGCAAAGCAACACTAACAACAGCAATAATAACAACGATAATAACATGAGTACTTTCCAAGTTAAGATAATTATCATATAATAAGTTCATCCATAGAAGATAATTCTTTCCACATCCACTTTTCTGTAGCTAGAAATAATTTCTTATCATACCAATATAAATTGAATTTTTCTAATGGCATTTATTTTTTATCACAAATAAATAACTTTGTAAGTATGGATGATAGGGGAAAAAAAATCTATGCAGGTCCTATTTGGGTGTGAAGGTCTTTGAAGTGAAGGCACACTGATTAGAGGGCAAAAGCGGTTTATACACTCAGATTGGATCAAGTTATAACTCCAGGCACTGAAAATGACCTCAGTGATCACATCTTCTTTCTGCCTCAAAGAAATCAGATCCACTATCTGTGAAACCTAAGACTGCTATGATTTTACAGATTAGACAAATAATGAATGTGAATTGTTGTACTGTACAGATAATATAACAGAATTACATATGCATTCATCAGGTAAAGCATTCCCAAGAGAATGAATAGGTAGTCATAAAACCTGGAAAAATGAAGAGATACCAATGGGAAAGCATGCTTACCTTTTCAGGCAGGTGGAGAATAGTGTGTTCTCCTGCACTAAAGTGGGACAGAGACTTATATGCGGCACTTGCTACAACTGGGTCCTACATAAGGCAAGCAAAATTAACATATATCAAACACCAGATCTACAGGAGACAGCAAAATCTTCTCTAACCAATCCCAGTGCTTTAGAAATGGCATTCAGGTATAATGCCAAGGGACATTTATGAGTAACTTAAGAAAATAATTCAAATTTCTTATTTCTATGAAATATGATGGTAAGGAGAATGGTAAAAAACTGAAGAGAGAAATAAGAACAGATGTTAAAAACTCTTGGCATCAAACATTTCCTTGGAGAATCTGCCATCCCTCCCTTCCTCCACCTCCCCCCCAAAAAAACAAAAAAGAACACTGAGCAAAGTGGTCAGACACATTAAAATTTTTAGTCTCATTTGGACTCAGGCCCTGTGAATTTGGCATGGTTAGTTCTGATTCAGCACCAGTTTAACATCCACGTTCACTCATACAAGAGTCAGGAATGAGGCCTGTCATGCTCCTTCGTTTCAAATAGTTCCTTAAAAACTGTGCTAAAGGACTGGAGATGTGGTTCATTCCTGCCATGGGGTTTGCCTTGCAAGCATGAGGACCTGGGTTTGACCCTCAAGTTCCACATTTAAAAAAAAAAAGGAAAGAAAAAGAAAGAAAAGGAACAGCAGCTTGAAGACATGAAGTTGTAATGCCAGGACCAAGGAGGTAGAGACCGGTGGATCCCGCTCTTGGTCAGGAGTGTATTCAGGGCAGTGAGAAGAGACCCGACTTAAAAGAGGGTGGGGTGGGGTGGGGTGGGCAGGAGCCATCAAGATATCTCAGCACATAAGATACCAACTCACAAGCCTGGAGACCAGAGTTTAATACCTTGACTTTGGAAGGCTGTCCTCTGATCTCCACCCCTAGGCCATGACTTCACACACACACACACACACACATACACACCAAAAAACAAACAAACAAAAAGATACCGTTACATTTGTTCTGGGAAAAGGCCAACACAGGAAACAGAGAGGACAGCATAATAATATTGGATTGGACCATAAGAAGAGCTATGTTTTTAACCATGAGCCCTACTTTACAATTCTACACCAACTTTGTTCTCATTCACTGGTATTGACTGTGAAAATACCTGGTTCTGAGTGTGAGTCCAGAGGAAGCTGAGGACTTGAATTTTAAAATTCTAAAAAAATCAGAAACACAAGGAAAATATTTAAGACAAATGTTTAACTGAAAATGAACAATCCTGAAGTAGCAAACAGTGGAAATCAAATGACTTTTAAAGGACAACATTGTTAACTGAGCATCCTGCATTTACTTACCACTCAAAATGAAAAGACTCACATTACCAATCTCAACTCAAGTCTGACTTAAGCACACTGAGATGCTAGAACATGAAATCTAGAGACCTCACTAACATTTCCGTGCTGAGACTGTAAGGCCTAATTAAGACAACCTTCGCGCTTGCATTCCTCACCCTGCCCACAGAAGAGCTGACTTTCTCCAAGGGGCAATGGCACGTGCCACACTGTGTAGCATGCACTGTGTCACTACACATGAGGTCACACATTCCTTAGCGCCGTGACCCTTCCTTTCATATTTCAAAACTTTGTCCACAGAGCCCAGAACAAGGCCTCAAAATGGCAGTTTCTGAAAACTAACTGCTTAAACATAAAATCTGCAGGAATTCAGAGTCCTCTTCAGTTTTCCCCTCTGGATCCTATGGGTTTCCCAGGAGCCTCTTCTCCACACGGTCCATCCCCAAACCCCAATGGGCATGGTATCACTTTTTCAAGATCACAGCCAAAGCAGCTTTCTCCACATCTCTCCTATCAAAGCTTATTGCTTTTTCCATCACTCTCTCGTTTGCCAGCTCTTGAGTTACCAGAGGACAACCGACAAGACAATGGTGAAATATGACAAATGTAGCCAGGAATCCTGAGTTCAGACACTAGCTTTTACTTAATAATGGCATTTGCCTGGCACACAGCAAATACTCGATACATGTTGATTTCTTAAATGGACAGGCCTCTTAAAACCTAGCAGTAAAATTTTAACCAAGAAGTTGAAAGTAGCATATATTATGATTTATTAGTATCTCTAAATCCTGGTACAGTTTTAATAAATATATTCTGAGTCAATGAATGAATGTACCAAGACCTATAAAAGCAATTCAAAAGGCAATGAAATTTAGTCACATACACTCAGTGATTCAACAAATTTATAGCTTAATAGGGAAAATAATATTCATACACATTTTTCTTAGTACCATATAAAGCACTTTGATAGCAATAGACTTCTGCTTACAGAAAAATCCTCAAAGGATAGAGTAACGTAAAGCAATTGTTTATTTCATAAAGTAGATTTTTAAATTAGAAATAAAAAAGGAAGGCTAGTCAGAGAGAAGAGCACAAACGGGGGAAAAAAAAAGGAATACAGCAGGCTGACAGTGCAGACGGAGAAAAGCAGTGGTTTGTTTTACTGCAGGGCTGGGTGCAGGACACATGTACAAGGCCTGGCTGACCCTGAAGAGGACCAACTTCATTCTAGATGAACATAAAAATGCTGAAGGGACCAGGACTGAGGTGACCCGGAAAACGCTTTGGAAAATGAAGTTCAATTCTAACTTCTTTCCAAACAAGTTGTCGGCAACTAGGGAGAGGAAACCTATCTGGACTCACACGTAGGAAATAGAATGTAGTAATGGCAGACTAAAAGATAGTAAAGACAGAAGGAACAGGAGAGAAGGGGAGAGGAGGGGAGGGGAGGGGAATGGAGGGGAGAGGAGGGGAGGGGACGGGAACAGAGGGGAGGGGAGGGGAGGGGAGGGGAGTAGGGATAGAGGGAATCAGAGGAAAGAGAAATGAGGAAGGAGAGGAAGCAGGAAGACAGGAGTGTAGAGAGGGAATATGGAAGGGAGGAAAGAACAGGAGTCTCTCCTTCAAAATTTCATTGCTGACAGGAGACTATTGCCCTGAAGGGATCCCTTTGGCTGAGAGGAAAGATAGGTCTAAAATGGCACAAAGCAGTCTGCCTGAGTAACAAAGAAACTTGAATATTACACAAACACAAAGACAGCCAAAAGAATGTGTAAAATCTAAAAGAAAAAGAACCTAAGCCAAAAGGCAATTTTCAGTCATAAGTAAACAAACATAAAAACTAACATACAAACCACTTTGCAAGGTAACCTATAATAAAACCAAATAAGTAAAGTACAAGCAGTACAAAGGCATATGATTCTAGTCCTTGAAGGCAGAAAACAAATCCACACACCTTGGATTTTAGTCCTACCTAGCTCCTTATCAACCACCGTATAGGGACTCTCACAATCCAAGTACGAGTACTCATGAAATAAAGCTATAAAAAGGACTGCTGGTAAACTATACACTCTGGGGGACTACAGATAGATTTCCTTCTTAATATTGTAAAGCACAATGCCTTGACCTGGTTGATCATTCAGCAACTACCTACTGGACACATGCTATGTGCCCAGTACAATGCTATTAGATGTGGAATCTCAGAAACAACAAATTTGATCTTCTCTATTGAAGGGCATTTAGAGTGATTAAAAGTATTATTTGATAACTCTATTTGATTACCTGATTTAAAAAGGAATCTTAGAGTAGTGTAGTTGATTCAAGTCTATGCTTTGCTAAATCAAGCTATAAATTCCCTAAGACTCTTTGAAGAAACAGGAGTGGCCTTAAGAACAGAGAGGATGATCTTGGATGATCCCCACCCTTGATTACTTCACTCAAAGCAGAATCATGAGGAAGACGTTAAGCAGATATGTGGGTCTTAGAACACAGTCTGCCTGCCGATTGTTCCAGCAGATTAAATGATAAAATGCTGAGTCACTGGTACAGTCCAGAAAATTCACCCTGTCTGCAAAAGTCTTTTTTTTTTTGCTTATATTTTAGCACTTCAAATATTAGCAAGATGAATTTAAACTGTTAATCTTGTGAATACATTATATTAGAAAGTTTTTTCAGTCTAAGGCCATACCACCCTGAACGCGCCCGATCTCGTCTAGAAAGTTTTTTTAACTTTACAAAATAATTTTGTAAAATCTTCGCAATACTCAGAAGCAAAATTTAATCTCTTTTCATGCAAATCAGTTGTAGAGAATCAGAATTAATTCCCAAAATGATTACCATTTCATATACCTTTCCTCAGCAGACAGCTTCTTCAGCTCCAAACACATACCTCATATTCAGTTGTGTTGACTGTTAAGGACGGAACCAGAGAAAAGAGTTCACTCAAAGTCTTCAAAATGAGAGGTCTTGTATCACAACTCAACTTTGGAGCGAGAGCATTCCAAGTAGAGCGAATACAAACAACCTGTGAAACAAATTTTAAGTCAATATCCAACAAAACTCCAATTCCTATAAGGTCATGAACATAATGTACAAGTTAGACTTGGAACAGGTCTGAAATTTCAGCCATTTAGAAAATTGTAGCAGGAAAATTGCAAATATAAGCACTGTCTAGACTACAGAGCAAATATAAGGACAGCTCAGACAGTTTCATAAGACCCTGTGTCAAAACAGAAATTTAAAATGAAAAAAAGAAGAGTTTTGGGGATGTAGCTCAGGGTTCAATGTCCAGTACCGCAAAGGTTTAAAAAAAAAAAGTATTGTATTATTATGAGGAGCAAAGAACAAGGACATTCCTACAGGTTAGGGTTTTATGAGAAAACACCCATAAAAGGAAAGTTTTTTTAAATTAATATAAACTGTTGAAGATAAATGAAGCTTGCCTCTCATGGTTGCTTTTTAGCTATTTTTGGTTACTAAGCAACTCTCCCTCTGCTATGATTTACATATGACATACACCCGCCGCGAGCTTGCTCTCCAGTTCATGGGAAGTTCTTGAGAAAGAACCTCTCGATGATTTCTTGGCTGGAGGGGCTACTAGACGGGCCTGTTCAGAGGAAGGATCACTGTGAGTATGCCGGTGAAAGGCACGCCGCATGCCTGATGCCCTCTTTCCTTCCTCCCTCCCTCTCCTCTCCCTGCCTGTCCCCCACAATCCAGGCTGCCAGAAGACTGTGTATACCCTGCCTCGGGCCCTAAGGACTAGAGCCAGACAACCATGCAACAAAACCTCCAGAATTTTGAGACAAAATAAATCTTTCTTTTCTTAGGCTTGTTTTTCAGGTATTTTGTCAAAATGCTAAAAATATAACGCAAGTTCTATTTATTTTTTTCTCTCTCCCTTTTCTGCACACACTTGTTCACATGCATGCTTCCCAGACACAAAATTTTAACTCCATATTTTATATATGTGAGTTTAAATACACATATAAACACACACTTGAACAATCGTTCCCTAAAACGACAAACAAAAAAGGTGAGACAATTGTCTTAGTTTCGTTAGATGCTGCTACAGTCAACTCAGCAATCAACTCAGGCAACTGAGGGTAGAAAGGGTTTAACTTGCATAGAAATTCCATGTTACAACCTATCATAGTGAGGAAATTATGTCGACAAGAGCCAAAAACCTTGTCACTTGTCACATCATATTCACAGCAAGAACAGAAAGCAAGGTATCAGTGCGACTTGTGTGTTGCTTGCCTGCTTGTTTACTCTGCTTTCTATAGTTCTGAACTACCTGCTTAGGGACTGGTTTGACCCACAATTAATAAGGCTCTTTCCTTACAAATTAATCTCATTAATAAAATCCCTCACAGACATACCCAGAGGCCAACTTTAATCTAGACAATCCCTTGATGGCTGCCTCTGAGGTGTCAGTTTGACAATTAATACTAACCAGCACAATATATTAACATATTTCTAAAGCCAGACTTGTATAGTTAGTGGTTTTTCAGGCCTGCTTAAACTATAGTAATATCCAGAAAATTGGGAGATTAATATATATGAATCAAACACTTCTTAACACAATTTACCTTACAAACTATTAAAGGACAAAAGAGAGTATCCTCTTTTTTCAATGGCTGCATTCTTTTGAAAGGCATTTCAGAATCTAAAGAAGCTGCTAAGTGTAAAATCTAAAACTCAGTACAGATGTTGTTACTCGACTCAGTTTCTGAAATCATTATTCCCAAACATTCCAATAACCTGTTTTAAGGCTATTCAAATGTCTTCTTACACTCAAGTTCAGCTACAAGGGAATGTTTTTTTCACAGACGGATAGTTTATTAAAATCTTAAGAAACTAGCAGGAAAAGTGCCAACTTGTACCAATTAAAATTAACCAGGATTAATCTTTCCAAAGTACTCCAATATCTTCTGTTAAGCAGAATTTAATACAATATATCTCTATCTAGAAACAATTATTTAGAAAAACTACATGAAGTAATAAGTGAATAGATGTCAAAGACAAATGAATAATATATATATATATATCTAAAGTATACAAATCAAGAGTAGTCCCCAAAGAAAAAGCAGCGGAAAGAATATCTCCCAGAAAACTTGGTTTCGTGTTTTTTGTTCGAGTTTGCTACTTTCCATGAAATAACGAAAAATAAGTGTTTTTGCTTTGGTGTCCACTACATGATTCAAATTAAACAAGCATTTAAAAAAAAATGTAGCAGGGCTGGAGAGGTGGCTCAGAGGTTAAGCCTCCGCCTTGCAGGCGGAAGGTCCTGAGTTCGAATCCCAGATCCCACGTATAGATGCCAGGCGGAAGCGGGGGCGGCCTACGCTTCTGGTCCTGGTAGGGCGGAGCCTGTGAATCCCGGGGCAGAAGGAGGTGGAGGCGTCCATGGTGGTTCGCGAATTCGTCCGTGGTTCTACACACACACACACACACACACACACACACACACACACACACACAAACACGCGCGCGCGCGGGCACATACACACGCATATGCACACAGTTGAATAAATAATAATAAAAAAAATTTTAAAAAATGTAGCAAAGCAAGACAGCAGGCACATCTGCACTGCATAACTCTTAAGTTTCAATAATGAGGATTTCAGTAATAATAATAGATTTTTTTTAAAAAAAGAACAATTCCTATCACAACTTAATGGTACAAATAACTATAAAGAACCAAAACTCCTTTACTATTTTTCTGTTATGATTTAATGCATAGATTTAATTCCTAGACCAAAAAAATGACATGAGTGATTTTTCAAAATAAAATTTTGTTTGATGAAGTAAAAAAAAAAAAAAAAAAAAAAAAAACCTGCCCATTTGACCAAGTATAGACTCAAAGCGCAAAGTACAAGGGGGAACAACATCAAACACAATCTAATCATTTGAAGAATGCATCAAACTTAGTAAAAACAGACATGTATGCAATTGCAAAATATAAAACAACAAAAGGGTATGTATTGGAACTATTTCAAACATACAATAGCTTAAACAGGAATCTAGGGAGGAAAGAAATGTCAGTAAAGGTTGTTATCACAATGATTATCGAAAGGTGGTTATGCTGAGAAGATGGCTCGGCAGTTAAAGTACTTGGCACACAACCATAAAGACCTGAGTTCAGTTCCCGAGATCCCATGTAGAAATTCTGAGCGAAGTGATGTACTGGTCCACTTGCACTTCCAGTTCTCTCCCCACCACAGTGGAACCTGAGAATCCTCAGAGCAAGCTGTCTAGCCAGATTAGTCTTAAGGGTTCTGGATTTAATTGGCTACCCAGCCTCACAAGAATAAGGTAGAAGAGCAATAATCACCCTCAGGCCTCTACACACATGCTCATAAGTATGTGCACCTGCACACATATGTTCACACATAGACAAGATGAATATAGCATATGTATCTCATACATAGACATAAAAGAGAAAGAGAGAAAAAAATGCTAAGTCTTGAGACGTTAATTAAAGAAGAAATGGGCACCATGAAGGAATCATGTGGACACACCTAGGTAGAGGCTAAGAAACACATAAGGCCATCAAGAAAAACCTGTTGTCAGTACAGAATTAAGCATGCTGGTGAGGAAAGGCCGGAGGATCACAGAATATCTAGAATACCAAAGGAATATGGACCAGAATTGAAAAGAAAAGGCATTTTCAGAGATTTCTGAGTTGAGAGGCATGCAAAATGAGGATGTCACTCTTAATAAAGTAACCTTATTTCATAGCATTATTGCATCAATCTTCTTAGAATCAGTAACTAATCTCATAGGTAAAACGAAAGCAACTATTAACTCTCCCTCTCTCATTTCTGTTTCTCACCAGTCCCTGAGATAAAGGCTCCAGAGTTTTCTGAAAAAGTTTTGTTCAGCAAACTCACTAATTGCTTCTGCTGATTCTTCACTGTAAATACCTGTCTAATTTCAACCTATATTATCTCAAAACCTAGTTTAAATACCACTTCCTCAATAAGGTTATTTTAAAATTTAAGTCTCCCTTTTCTCACATTATTTCCTTCAACTTCTAACATTATGCCACACAATTCAGCATTTAATTATACACTGTCTGGTACAGCTCGCTATTTTTATGTACGGAAACTGTCTCCTCAACTAGATGTTAAGTTCTTAAGACCACCTCTTACAGCGCTTGCTCCCTTTTCACCTAGCACTGTGGTAAATATGTAAGACATTGTCAGTATTCCTTAAGTATTCTAACACCAGGAAGGGAAGAAAACTCAGAATTAAAAGAACCAAGGGAATGGATTGGAAAGTGAGATGTAAGGAACTAAAATGGGGCTATTAGTAGCAACATCAAAAATAGGGTGGAGAACAAATTGGATGAAGGTACACACTCTCAAGATTAGCAGTAGGTGATTGGACTAGGCCAACAGTTCCAGAACAGAAATCCAATACCACAGTTACTAGAACCAACACTCAACAGATGGGATCTTATGAAATTACAAAGCTTCTGTTCAGGTAAAGAGATTGTAAACCAAGCACAAAGGCAACACACAGAATGGGAGAAAATCTTCACTAACCACATATCTGACAGAATTCTATTATCCAGCGTGCACAAAGAACTTAGAAAACTAAACACCAAGGAAACAAATGGGCCAATTAAAAAATGAGCATGGAGGGCTGGAGAGGTAGCTCAGGGGTTAACCCTCTGCCTTGCAAGCGGAGGGTCTTGAGTTCGGATCCTAGACCCCACGTATAGATGCCGGGCGGAAGCAGGGACGGCCTGAGTTTCTGGTCCTGGTAGGGCGGAGCCTGTGAATCCCAGGGCAGAGTAAACAAGGAAGAGGTAGAGGCATCCATGGTGGTTCCCGAATTCGTCTGTGGTTCTACACACACACATACATACACATACATAAATACACGTGCACACATGCATGCACGCACAATTGAATTAAATAATAAATAACAAAAAAAAAATGGGTCTGGGAACTCAAAAGAAACTTTACCAGGGACAAAATTGAAATGTCTAACAAATATCTTAAAAAATGCTCCGCATCCTTAGCCATCAGGGAAATGCAAATCAAAACCTCCTTCAGATATCATCTCACCCCAGTCAGGATGGCAAAAATCCACAATACAAACAACACCAAATGCTGGAGAGGATGTGGGGAAAAAGGAACTCTCCTACATTGCTGGTGGGAATGCAGGCTTATACAAACCACTCTGGTGAGCAGCCTGGCGATTTTTTAAAAAGTTAAAGATTGAAATGCCATATGACTCTGCTATTCCACTTCTGGGAACAATCCCCCATACAGCAAAAATTCACCTCAATGGCACAAGCACAACCATGTTCATAGCAGCACTATTTACAATAGCAAAGTCATGGAATCAACCCAAATGTCCATCAGTTGACGAGTGAATAAGGAAAATGTGGTACATTTATACAATGGAATACTACTCTGCCATCAAAAAAGATGAATTAATGAAATTTGCTGGGAAATGGATGGAATTAGAAAAATTATATTGAGTGAAATCCCAGACACAAAAAATTAATTGCTATATGTACTTCCTAATAGGTGGATCCTATTACCAAACCCACTTAGTGACATATTCAAAGATAAATCTCTGTAATACTTACAGTAATTGCAAAGATTATAGACAGGAGGGAAGGGGAAGGAGGGCCTCCCCCCCCCCCAGAATAAGGAGAGAGGGGATCATGGTACAGCAGAGAAAATAATTCACCATCAAGTACTGCAAAATAAGTCACCATCAAGTACTGCAAGCAAGTAGAGAGACATCTGGTTAAACCCACTCATTTTCCTTCCTGTTCAGTTGCAACTGAGGGGGTTCGATCTCACCAGTCAGGGAGGGTATAAAGTCTGGCAGATAGATGGTAACCATCCTGAAAATGGGAGATTGATACCACCACCCCACATCACAGTCTCCTACTCTTCTTCCATCTACCTTTGAATCTACTCTTATAGTAAGAGTCTATTTTAACAGCCTTTTATCTCTGGCTAGGAGGTGACCTCCAATACCAATCAGGATGGAGCCAAGGGTGGTGCAGGAACAGTAAAACTGAAAACAACAACAAATTCTAATTCAGAACATCAGAGACCCCACATTAATCACCTGGAACCAGACCAACCAAATCTCTCCCTGTTGCAGTTCATCTGCATAGTTGCTGATAAATGACCATCACACAGCTTAAGGGAACAAGGAGTTTACTTTCTTACGACAGTCCGGTTACAGTTCATAGTCCAGCTTGACGGGAGAGCACACACCAACACCACAGCTGAGGGAACTGGCCACTATAACGGCATAACAGCTGAGAGATGGACAATCCTTAATTACCAGACCAGCATGTTTGGCCAAGTACACAGAAGGATGCCCACTCTCTCAACCCGGTCTCTTTGATTTATCCAGGACCTAATGCCACCCACCATGGGCTGGGTCTTCCCCATCAGCTAGACAATCTCCTTCAGGTTTGCTCTGGGCTTAACTCAACCATCAACTCTCTACAACTGTGCCCAGAGCTCAAACCCTCAAGAGTCAAGTTGACACCTATGCTTAACTATGACACTCCCCTTCCTAAAGCTCAGGGAAATTTGTGGAAGAGGGGGCAGTAAGACTGTAAGAGCCTAAATATGGGGAGGAGCAACGATACGCAAACTACCCCACACAAGTTAGGGCCACAGTAGCCATAATATGACGTTTGCATGACCTACGCAATGACTGACATATCAATGACACCCCCAAAGTCTAGCATGGATCACAGGCACCCTTAGAGGCACGGGATTAACAGTCACAATAGTGGTCCCATATTAAAGAGGAGCACAAGAAAAGGCTCTAGGCAATGCTACTGAGTCCTTACTCAGTGGAGGATGCAGAGGGAAGTTTGACATTCATACTAAAGGATGCTCCAGGGATTGGGGAGGGAGGGGAACACTGGGAAAAAGAGAGGGAGGGGAGTGAAAGGAAGGGAAAAAGGGGGGGAGGGAGCAAGGGGGACCGGGGAGAGGTGGCGGGAGGAAGGAGAGGGGGTACCTATTAAGTTTGTATAATTGGGAAAATAAACAAACAAACAAACAAACAAACAAATAAATAAATAAATAAATATTTTAGAAGTAAAATTTAGCAGGTGAAAATGAGTGCAGCCAAAATATCTTGATAGGTGCTTATGCAGAAAGGTGAGAAAACCTTACAAATATCCTACAAGCAACAAAGCAAGGCTACACTCAGATGCAAGACGAGTTCTTTGCATAGTTCTACATGTCGACACAGCATGAGAAGTTAATCTTCACACAAAAACAAACTTTCTCATGCACTTGGTGGACCAGCAAAAAACCTGGGGAGTAAAGGCGCATCCTTCAAGACATTAAGGGGATTGGAAATTTGGAAACATGTTTTTAAGGCTCTTCCTTAGAAAAAAATTTAAAATAATGCCAAAATGGTATTCTCTCTATGAACCAATAGAAATTGTTCTAGAATCTCAATGTGAAGCACAGTCTTAAATGTGAGGTATATCTGGAGAGAATACTTATAAACCCAAGTTTGCCCTCAAATAAACCAGAGTAGGAAAGGCTTTGTAAAATAAGCTTTTTCTGGCCTTCTGAACTCCCCAGTCTGCAGTTCCTGATTAGATCTTCAAGGTCTGAAGATCTCAAGACTCCCTGTAGTTGGCAACTACGGTTCTTTTATGGGTCTCCCTGAAGCTTGTAGATCTGGTCCTTCTAACCTGCGCAGTCCTCACCGTCAGATCATGCTGACTCTTACTGGATTATTCCGTCTCTGTTACTCACTACTGGTCTGTTTTCAAGACTCAGACTTTATTAAGTCTGCTCTTGAGACAGGGACTTACTATGTACCTAGAGCAGCATTGAAATTACTGCAATCCTCCTGCCTCAGACTCTCAAATGCTAGAATTACAGGCTTGAGCCATGAAAACCAGTAGACACTTCTTTTTCCTGTAGTATGATGTACCAAACTCAGTGATTAGGAAAAAATTAGAAAATTCTGTAATATAAAATCAAAGAGAAAATATATATGTATTTGGGAGGGGGATCATATTCTAGAAACAAATAGGTAAATACTTGCATCATGGCTATTTGTACTGTACAAAAGATAACCCAACAGCTTCTGTTTAAATGTTCACACACAGGAGACTTAGACTTGAGCCTACTGAAGGCAGAGTTGGAATGAGACTCCCACTTAAAAACCAGCACCCAGAAGGATTGTGCTGTGATATAACAGTTGGATCGGAAACCATGAACCTGAGAATACAGCATAAAAAATGGTACTGAGTTGATCATCTGTGCCACCTTGGAGAGACACTTTTAAAATGCACATGCCAAGCACTTTGCACATACATTAAAAAAAGAGTTTGTGATTTAAAAAACAAAACAAAACATACAGTGATAAAGTCTAACCCAAGTGAGGATTGGCCCAAAGCAAGAGAAATCAGGCCTGGATTCTAAGATCTTCAGACAATGAAACAGAAAAAAAAAAAAAAGACACAAAAGTACTTTTTTTAAAAAATTAAAGATCTAAGGTAACATTAATACCCTACACAAAAGAATATGACAGAACGGAAAAAAAGTGTCAAATTTTAAAAAAGAGTTCACTAAAATCTGTGCTATTAAAAAAATTACTACCAGGAGCAGTGGTGCAACCCTGGAATCCCAGTATATGGGAAATGGAGAATTCGAACTTCAAAGTTATCCTCTCAACCTCATAGGAACTTTGAGGCCAGCTGAGGCTATGTGAGATCCCATTTAAAAAAAAAATAGAATTGCAGTCATAGCACCAATTAACCCAACGATAGTAACTTACCTGCCACCAATAAATAAACAGTCATAAAATATAAAAAGATGTTCAATTAGATCTTCAATGTCTCCCCGGTTCTTAAAAGGAACAGACTGTTGCTGATAGGAAGTGCTCAGTCATGGAGGCCTGTCTTGGGCGGAGACAATAAAGTGCAAATCTCTTTCCCCTTTGCTCTTCCACTTCCCTGCTATGAGAGAAAAGGCTTTTGTTGACCACATGGTCCCCACCATGATGTTTCCTGCCAGTCAATCGTGGATTGAAACTTCCAAAACTGTGAGCCAAATTAAAAATTCTCTCATTATAAACTGATTATCTTATGTCTATTACCATAACAGAAAACTGAGGGAAGACTTTTATCATTGAATGAAGTGGTCTTTCTTATGTTTACCCAGATTTCCAGTGGGAGTTTAATCTTAGAATAGCTCATTCAGAAGTAATTACTTTCAGAGTTGGAAGAGTTAAAATATAAGCCTGGAGCACTTTACTGCACCACAAAGTAAGAGGAGCTCAAACAGATTATGGCAAGCTTGTTGAAAAAGCATGGTGGCTAACCTCAAAGAGTTCTCAAGATCCAACACTTGCAGAATTCGAACAATAACCATAAGGAGTGATTAGATTATAATTTATAACATAAAGTAAATATCCGCTTATATAGATGAGTGACACCTACATACATACCACCACAGTTCTTCAACTGATGTGATAAACATATGGTCCAAACAATTTAGGAGAACACTGGGTGGGATTATTTTTTATTACTGCTCACAAATCTAAGTTTCAATACATTATGGCGGTTAGGCCAGCATCAGGAAGACAGGGAACTGGCCACACCATATCCACTGAAGGAGCTATTGCAGGAGCATACTTTCTAACGTGCTAGTTTGCAAAAACAACCAGTTGTCTCTCTATAATCCACCTGACTTGGGAACAGTCCCACCTAGTAAAGGCTGGGTCTTCCTGTATCTATTAGATAATTTCCTGCAGGATTGTTCAAAGGCTTGCCTTAACTTAAAAAAAAAAAAAAATCTTCCTAGGTGTGCCCATAAGCTTGTTTTCAGTTGTTAGGTTGACACTTTGCCAACTGCCACACACACGTACATGCGAAAAAGACACCTTCCTTATAAAAGAATCCTAACTGATCAATGTAGAAGTCATAAAAAAAAATCATTAGGACAACATCACTGGAATCACTGCTATGTGCAAGCCCTCAGGTGGGGTGGACGAAAGTCAAAGAATAAACAGGACGACCATGTAATCTCAAAGCATCTCACCCAAGAAATGTATTCATTATAAAAGAAAAAAAGTACAGTAGAGAAATCTAATCTCCATCACCTTCGCCAAGGGATCAAGGTTAACATCAATGATAATACTAAGCATACAATGTTCCCCTTGACAGCATTTGCTGAGAAAGGAACAGGACCTGGGAACCATTCTCAGTAAATCATAAAAGTTTCACACACCTTCAAACATGATGACATTTCACTGAATAACTGGCCAGGATTCTTTAAAAAGCATCCAGGATTGCAAAAGCCAAAGAGATGACACCACAGCAAAGACTGGACCCAGGAAGAGTGAGGGCTACCTCAGTAGTGAGGGCTACCTCAGCAGTGAGCGCTACCTCAGTAGTGAGCGCTACCTCAGTAGTGAGCGCTACCTCAGTAGTGAGGGCTTACCTCAGTAGTGAGCGCTACCTCAGTAGTGAGGGCTTACCTCAGTAGTGAGCGCTACCTCGGCAGTGAGGGCTATCTCAGTAGTGAGGGCTACCTCAGCAGTGAGGGCTATCAGCAGTGAGGGCTATCTCAGCAGTGAGGGCTATCTCAGGTCCTGGAATGGGTGGAGCAGCAGCAGAAGAGTGCTGGTGAGGAAGCCTGCGGCATATTAAGTCCCCAGCTGTGTGAATGGGGCTGTTTCTCATTTTGCATACTGCACTCATTATATAAGCAAGTTGCTCACACTGAGAAAACTGGGTAAAAAAAAAAAAAAAAAAAGCAAGACCTCTACTTTTTTTATTTGTTTCAATAAAACCTTTTCAAAGAAATAATTCACATACAATAAAGTTTCCCATACAAGTGTGCAATTCAAGGATTTTCAGCACTCTTAAAGGTATAGGACCATCTGGATCAACTTTAAGGCATTTCCATCCATCACTGTTTCCCTCGAAAATCCCTATTTATCACTCACTCTCCAATTCCCCCCCATGTTCTCCCTATTCTAGGAACCAATAATCTACTTATATCTCTATTAACTTGCCTATTCTGAATACTTTATATAAGTGGAATTTTGCCCTGTACAGTTTTTTGTAACTGACTTTTTCCACTTAGGATAGTGTTCTTAGAATTCATCCATGTTATAACATGCATTAACATAATACCTTCTGCTGGATATTACTCCACTACATTATATGTATTTTCTATACTATTTTAGAACATCTCTGTATGTTTCAAAATAAAGGGATAAAAATAGAAAAAACAAGCACTAAAGAAATAATAGCTAAAAAAATCCAGAATCAATAAAAGTCATAAACTTCTAACTTGAGTCTTAAATAAAAATTTGATTATTGCTGAGGGTTTTTTTTTAACACTATGACTCTTAATGAAAATAAAGTGACAATCTTCAAAGTTAAAAGGAAAAAAAGCAGCCTACCTGCCAAGGAACCACTTAGAACAACAACAGACTTTTCAAAATGAACAAAACCAGAAAAAAATCATGAAATAGAATTTTATGTACTAAGGAAACTTCTAACCAAAACTAAATCGAGGAAATCCAAGGAAAAAAAACAACTGTTAAGTAAAATGAGGTGAATACCTAGAAATTTTACACATGCAGTCTGGTAATATTTATGTGCAAATGACTCAGTGTCTGCTGAGTTTGTCTGATTTTAGAGAAATATGTCCCATTCTAAGTGCTTACATTATGCATATTTTGTTGCCAGGGAGAATGCTACTTTTTCCCTGTTATTCTTCCACAAGAATCTTAGCAACATGAAGAATAGAGAGGAAGGTGACCACACTGTGTGGTATAGTACAGAGCCCACCACTGGAGTCAGAAACCCCAGGCTCTCCCATTCAGTGGCTGTGAGACTGTGGTGAAGTCATTAATCTCCCTCAGCTTATTTCCCCAGCTGCAAAAGGGAAATACTACTAATGGCACCTGCTCTTTGCATAGCACAAGGTTAACAGGAAAGGCCACATAGAGACAACTGCACCCAAACGTGCTTTATATAATGAAAAAGATGGCTATTGCTATTATAGTCAAAAAAAAAATAACATATTCTGGAAGAATCAGAGCTTTTGCTTCTAATTCATGAGCTATAAAAATGACTTTGTTCCTGCTCAGAAGAGCAGATAGCAATCTCCTAATTTTACTTTCAAGAGCTATTTCTAGAAATTCCTGAGAACAGCCCACTCCCTTTGTCCTGGTTCTTTCCTCAGAGGGAGGGTGAGGCTGCCTTGTGCGCCCTTTGTATAGGAAGGTAAAAGCAACTGCCTTCACAATTAAAAGGCTCAAGTCACTACTACCCAGCGAAGCCCTCAGCCAGTTCAGCACACCCACTTCCTAAGCAGGATGCTTCTGCTCCCAAAGCACAAGGAAGGGACCAGAGACGGTAAAGACACACCATCAATGGAGCCAAAACAATGAGAAGAACATCCTTTCTTCTCCTACTAACATGGGGTAAAAGGTGATAAATAATTTTTAAGATAACTAGCACGAGTTTATTGAAAGCTCTTTTATTTGATCTTTTACCATCTGAGGAAGGCAATGTTGTAGGAAAAAGACATGATTACTTATAAATATTAAGTTGTCTTTTCGGCCCTTATAATCTGAAGGATGGGACTTCTGTTTCCTGCACAGTGGTTCAGCTTCATCCTGCTCATGGCAAAGAATATAAGACACATATCTACATATCAAACTACGACTTAGTGAATCAAAATCATTTGTACTTGAGATAGCATCACGTCCATATCAACAATCCCTAGGATCACAGTCCAGTTCCAAAGTTATCTGGTACTTCTGAGAAATTACTTATAATTTGTAATGCATTTTAATTCTGATATCTGAATAGAAGAGGCTATGATTGTGTATGTGATGAAAGTAAAAACAATAAATAATTTATTAAACCAACTGGTCTAGACTGACCAGTCACTGAGGAACCCCCTGCTCTGACCAGGAAGATTAATCAAGGTTTTTTGTTTGTTTGTTTTTAATCCCCCAGAGTGAAAAGTTGCAGTTTCCTGAGATACCTCCCCGCAAGGATCAAATCTTCTGGTGCAAACCCTACTGATTTCTCTGTAGGAATAGGAAGAATGGCACAAAGAGCTCCCTAGAGGGGCATTCATGTTTTAGATTTGCTAGATGCTGTCTGGATTAATTATCTACTTCTTGGTAGATGTTCTTTCTGTATGAAATCCATAGTAAGAAAATGTCAAAAATATTCTTTGACAAGAAAATGATTACTGCTTTATTTCCCCTCAAACAACTAGAGAGATTTTTTTCTTAAGGACAGCTCCTTTTCCCTTCAATGGAGGTGAGGCTCCGAGGTGAGGAAAGAAAATGATAGAAATTCAATCAGCATAGCTTAAGACTCGAACAAACCAACCTGCTGTGAAAAATTGTTCGGGAGGTAAGAAAATAGAAGCAGAGCAAACTGAGTAATCAGTGTGCAGGAGTGAAATACCATCCAGCTACAGTTGGCCATGATGGCACATGCTTGTCATCCCAGGACTCTGGATTCTGGAGACAGAAGCAGAAGGATCAAGAGCTAAGGACCAACCTCAGGCACATACAAGGACCTATTTTTAAACAAAGATAACAAAAAGTATATATTATTCATTCATCTAAATTTCAAAAAGAGCTAGGCAGACTATTGTGAGTACATATAGTGAGAAAAATGGTGTACTGTCATTTTGTACTGAAAATTAACATGCTGCATATCAAAAATAGTTGATGAATTAGGTCACTATTTCATAGGCTCTGAAACAGTAAAAAAATGTGTAAATGACACCATTTTAGATATACTTTTTGTATTGAAAATTAACATGCTGCATATCAAAATATTTGATGAATTAGGTCACTATTTCATAGGCTCTAAAACAATAAAAAATGTGAAAACAACACCATTTTAGATATATTTTGTTTATGCCACTGTTAAATATAGAATTACATGTGTATATTTCTCAGTTACAATATTGACAGTAACTAACATCTAGCCTGACTGGATAACCAATAACAATGATTCTTCCACCCATGTCTCCACATATAGTGAATAACAACTGTGAAGATTAGTCCTTCAGACTGACTGCTTTCCAAAGTTCTATCTTCGACTTATAGGAAGGAAACATATCTGGGGCCCCTTTCCCATAGAAACAACCTCTTCCTTAGGAAAATCTAAATTCATAACAAAAATCTGTTACCTACCAGTACAAGAAAGGGAGAGAAAATTAGCAGGCCTTCTTTAGGAATTATTTCATTCATTCTTTGGTGTTGGTAAGAAATCAAATCAAGAGAGTCAAAATAAAAATTGTTTCAGCATATCAAGGTCTGAACAAGTATAAACAAAGTTTTTTTTTTCCCCACCAATACAAATGCAGCCTCTGCACAGAGTTTGGGATATAGCAATAGTCTCCACGAAACAATGTTATCAAATGAATGAATGACTTTAACTATTCCACCATCTAGCAGAGGCTAGATATTTTCTCTATAAGGAACAGAAAGCTAATATTAGGTTTGATGTCCATGTACTACTGCCAGGTCTACTACTCTCTGCCATTGGAACATGAAGATGGTCACAGACAATCAATCAATCAATAAATAACAAACAAACAAACAATCAAATAAATGGTATGTCAGTACTCCAATAAAACTTCATTTACAAAAATGAGTAGTGTAAGCAGTCAACTATAATCTACCAACCCCTAGAACTGCCATTTGTGACACACAATTAATTAGACAAAACTTGGTAAGTGAATAAGACAAGGTTTTGGAAACTAGACTATGTATGTGAATCTCCAGTGTGGATTCTGACCACACTCTGATTCAGTAGGTCCAGAGCAAAGGCTAAGAATCCTTATTTCTGATAAACTCTCAGGGGACAGAAATTTCTCACAAGAAAATCATTCTTTGGGCTGGAGAGATGGCTCAGGGGTTAAGATTCTGCCTCATAAGCAGAAGGTCCTGAACTTGGATCCCAATGTCCCATTAAAAAAAAAAAAAAAAAAAAAAAAACGCCAGGCAGAAACGGAAGCAGGTTGTACTTCCAGTCCTGGTGGGCAGAGCCTGGAAAATTCCAGAGTGAAGCAAGAAGGAGATAGAACCAATCCAGGAAGATTCCTCCAATCACCCTTGGGCCTCCACAGGGACACATGGTGATCTCTCTCTCTCTCTCTCTCTCTCTCTCTCTCTCTCTCACCACACACACAAAATAAATATATAAATAAATAAATAAAATATTTTTAAAAAACATCCTTTGACTTACAAATATTAAACTTCATTAGTAATTTGTCTTGGAACCTTAAAACAAGGAGGAAATAGCAGGTGAGACAATAATAAGCCCTTAATTTCAGTAGAACAGTTATGATAGGAGGAATTTCTATATTTTTATCCCCATAAAGTTAAACTGATAATAAATTCCAAATTTCAACCTTCGAGTACACTCTTTCACTTAAAAGAGGCAAAAAGATAATGCCAAATTATTTATTCTGAATCTTGATTTTAGAAACAAGAATATCACATATACCAATCCTTTTTGTACAGACAGAAACATGATATTCAGTGATGTTCCCAGTTCCCCCACTCTAATAAATATTCCAACAACCCTAAAAAAGAGACACCAGCGTTAGAAGATGTTCAATACATGAGCACAAATAAACAATATCATCAAACAAAATCCCTGAAAGAAATTCAATAGTTTTTAAAACTATTTGATGGCAACAACATTTGAAATCACAGTCAATATTCAATAAAAAAGTTACGGGTTTTTGGGTTTTTTTTTTTTTTTTTTTTTGCAAATTTTGCACCAGATTCAGTAACATAAAAATCCTAAGAAGTAAAACAAATTGCTAAAATATAATTTTTATCTTAAAATAGTTCAAAAAGTAGTAAAGGTTGATACATAAATATACATTACAGAAGCTTGTGTGGACAGAAATTGCTAGAGCAGAGAGTATGAGAGAGACAGAGAGGGACTTGTACCTAGGAAAAGAAGAGGGCGGGAGGTAATATTCCTGGAGGAGGCAATATTGAAGAGCATTATGTGCCAAACACAGTTAGGTCTTTTTAGCTTCCAAAATGTCAGTCTAACTATATATGTTAAAGTCATGCTTAGGTTATAATGTAAGGCAGGAAGTAATATGTTCACTCATATAATTCCTAAAAGTGTTGAAAGACTTTATATATTAACACGTGACATCATAAAATCAAAGGTTGCATGGTTAGACTTGCTTTCTAATGTATAGTAAAATATGGCCAATTGGAATCAAAACCACTAAAACATTCTACTAAGTTTATGCTACTGGATAAAATGTCATAGCAATTTTAATGCGTACCATCATCCATTTTATAAAATATACATAAAATGTCATCTTGAATATCCAAAAATTTACAAAATTCTTTTTCTTCTAGAAATTGCATTTTCATTCCACTTCTTCCTCAATTTTATGCTAATATATTTTTATTTGAAAGTCAGGTATTAGTTATTTATCATATACCTCTACTAGAAAAGTAGGTATAAAATTAAAACTATTGTTTTAAATTGTCTAAAACCATAAGATTCAGATTTTGTAAACTGGTTTTAAAATAGTCATGATTGCATATATGATTACATATGGCCAGTCAAGACATGAATATATTGTAAATATTAGTAATTAATCATTAAACATAAAAAGTTAAAAAGTCAGAGATGGCAATGGGGAGAGTGGACTACAGAGGGGGTGACTGGCTTTAAAAAGGCTTCTCCAAGCTGGGACGATGGTGCGGTAGTTACAGTGCTTGTTGCTCATGAAAAAGGACCAAAGTTTAGATTCCCAGATCATACATAAAATGCCAGGTATTGGCCTGTGGGTTATTCCCACAACAAACTGGCCAGCCAGTCTAGTCCTATCTGCAAACTCTGAGCTTGTTTAGAGACCCTGTCTGAAAAATAAAAATAAACAAACAAATAAATAAATAAATAAGGTTGAAGATAGATTGGGATGATTCCTGATATTAACCTTGGCCTCTAACATGCATATATATATAGATATTCACATACACATATGCACACATATCCCCCTACACATATACAAAAGAAAACAGAAAAAGAAAATCACTTCCTTAAATTGGCATTTTGAATTCTCCCTTTGTTTGATGGCTTGAAAAGGTGGTATCTTTCAGTGACAAACTAAAAGGATTTACAATGAGTAGAAATGTTTTCTTTCCAACACATCTAGCCAAATTGCAAAAATTAAGTGACTGTGAACTGCTTGGCCATACTAAGTCACATGCGCTGCCCCCCCCCCAAAGTTCAGAGAACATTGCAGAAAAGGGGGTGGTAAGATCGTAAGAGCTTGAAGTGGGACAATGGTTGATCAGACACTATCACCTGGACATGGCGTGAACTGCCTGGGAACTGTCCTACCAACATCTCCCTAAACAAAGGAAAAGATCTCAAGAAGCTCCACACCTCATTAGAGACACATGAGAACTAATAGGGAAGAAATGGAAGATGCTTTCCTCAGTAGTATATCCACTGATCTATGACACTTGGTGGAGTAAGAATCCTGTCAGATAAAGCACAGTGGACCACACAAGTGAAAAGACTTGAAAATAAGAGGGAGCGTGACAGGGGAGATAAAGGCTTGTCAAGGGAAAAGGAGGGGGGATGGGAATGGGGATTAAGGGGAAAGAAAAAAGAAAAAAACTTTAAAGAAATATTTTCTTTCCATAAATTAGAAAGGGGGCAATTGTGAAGAGTAAATTGAGAAAGGCCAAACCACACAACTTCAGGAAGACAATTACTTCAGAAGAAAACACAGTGAAATTAAAATTCTGAAAGTGGATATGGCTTAAACTAACCAGAGAAGCCTACCTTGTAAGAAGTTTGTAAATTTTACAATTGCACAACTTTGTAGATCTCTCCTTCAGTGAATTGCCCAATGCAAAACACAGACATTAACTGCTGGCACCCAAGTCATTCAAGAGAATGGCAAATCCGAGCCAAGCACAAGCAAATATTCAAAGTTCAAAATTAAAATTCCATGAAAAATTCCATGGGTCTAAGTGAGCTATTAATGCCATGTTAAATTAGTCTCAGAAGCCTACATTGCAATGGGCTATTTCAGGAAAACCCAGAAAAACATCTGTACTACAGCAGCAGCAAAGGAGCCTTCCAGGAAACAGGCTGCAAGTGCCGACACAGAAGAGAGGATGCTTGCCATGGAAAAGAGTATTAAACAGATGAGGAAAAGAGCACTAAGAAGAAACATTAGACACATGACAGACCAGAAATGCAGAAGCCCTGGTGTCCAGGAGAGGGGAGGAGCGCGGGGAAGGAGGACTTTTCACCACATGCCTCTCTGCACACAAGAAAAAAAACACATGAGAACAGTCCACTGGCTTTAATATTAAATAAGTAATCACTGACAAATTAAAAATAAAACAAACCGATTTTTGTTTAAACTGCTTGCTTATTTTTAGCAAATTAACATGTATAGAAAAGTAGTGCTTCTTTTCCCCCAACACTCTTCAAATCTAATTGTCCACTGACAACAAGAAGGCAAATTGCTCAATAGTAAATCTCTTACTAAGTCATATCTAAGACTAAGATATGAAAGCATTTATCACAGTGTGGTCTATAAAAAATAACAGTAATCATAATGATAACCAAAACCAGGCACCCCATAATATGAAATTCATTAACTATGTTATGCCTTTGTGCTCATTCAATTAAATGCCAGAAGTAGATTATCAGTATAGTATGGTGGCCCTGATATACTACCGGTTGAAAAAAAAAAAAATTTCAGAAGATTATGTACAGTATGGCTTTTTTGCATTATATATACACAGTAGTTTCCCGATAGGTTTTTGCATATTACATTTGCTTTTAGACAATTCCACAGATGCACATAATGCAAACAGACTGCCCTCACCTTCTCTCTCCCGCCCTACTGAGCTGCCTACTTCCCTACAAATTTTGGTAGGTGATTCGTAATCTTCTCTTCTTCTACTATTCCTGAATTTCCAATCATAAAATAGAACCATTTTTCTATAATTTAAATCTACTTATTATTCCCTTATCTTACTAACAACTTTGCCTATGTCATCTAAAATTACTGTTGCTTTTTAATTCTTTGACAGTTTCATATATGTTTTTACTTTTCTCTCTGTGTTAATCTACCTCATTCTCTCCTTCTTCTGCCACTGAGAATTTTCTTCTTGGCAACAAGTTTCCCTGAATGATCCACTTAGTTTAAAAAGAGCTGTTTACATTACTATGTGCTTGGGCACTTGCTGATGCACATGCAATAATATATCAGTGGTAACATCACTAAACCAAATGGGTTATCATCCCCCAGCATTAACCATCGAGATTCACTCAGAGAGACATGGGACCACGAGAGCATTTATTTCACTCACACATGCTGTAATGCTGATGCCCCCAATCTTGAGCAGGTAAGTACAGCTGCAGTGAGTTTGTGGCTATAGTGGCCTTATATATCCAGGAGACACTGTTTGACATTTACATGACATTTTGACACAGTGGTCATTCTCCCATAAGAACTGACATTTACATTTTCTCTATCTACTAACTAAATTTTGTTTTATAGGGAACATGAAAGTTTAATATAGCTATTTTTACTTTACAGAACAAAGCCAAATTTTTTTTACCATATAGGAAAACTAAAATTCCAAGGATATTTTACACCATCTTACTCCTCCTTCCCCAATGCATAAGCCAGAAGCTAGCAACTATCCCTATGGCATAAGTTAAGTATACATATTTGCTAGTATCTATATGAAAATACTGCACAAAGAATGAAAAATGTAGCTACGTAGCTTCCTGAAGGGAACAAAGAAAAATGGCTCGCAACAGTGGAGACTTACTATGCCGCAACATGTGTGAATCCTAGAAAATATCACAAAACACTGCACATTGTGAGGTTTGCTTGCAGAATATGTGTGACACAGGCAATGCTACAGAGACAGGAAGACGGTTACTGGGTTTTATAGGGCTGGGAGTGGGGATGCATTGCTAGTTGACAGGTAAAGGGTCCAGTTTCCTTTAGGAATGGTGGGTAGTTCCCCACCTAGCTGTAGTAACAGTTGTACATCTCTGTGGATATACTAATCATCATTGACATTTTAATTGAGTGAACTTTATTGTAAGTGAATTTTATTCTAGTCAAGCTCTTATTTAGGAAAAAAACTTACATTTAGCCATGACTGCAAAGGAACAGATGTTTTGGCATTAAAGAGAGTTAGGTACAAACCTTGTCTGTGACACTAATTAGCTGTGTGATTTTCATTTTCCAGATCTGCAAAATGAATTATTAATGCCAACCCCACAAGGTGACTGTGAAGATGCTTATAAAAAGACTTTGTGCAATTCTTGGCAACAGGGAAGCACTTAAGCGTTTGCGCTTGGAATTCATAGTAAACATCACATTCTATTTTTAATTCTCTAATTTGAATAAAGTATCCAAGACCAGAGTACTGGAGGCTTGGGTTCATCACCATTCTGTTTCAAAGGCTATCAACTAACCTACATTAACCTTTCCCAGTGCCTGCAGAGCCTGGACATCTCCCATGTTCACTGGGCACCCAATACATCCTACAGGGCCAGCTGCATTTCCCATGCAATTCCCACAGTATTGCTCAGGAAGGCACCCATGCCAAGTGGAGTATAGAGACTATAAAAGCTCTCATTTTACTTTTGTGCTTTTTTATCCTTCCCCTTATGCAGCAGGCTTTGGCTAAAATATTTTGGGTACAAAGCTAGCCAGGAGAGCAAAAGTGAGAGGCATCAGGATATTGGCTACAGACACATAGGTTAGCTCTGCTTTTAAGTTTAAGACCAGGAAATAATGGAGATTTGGAAGTTTTGTTGGACTCTATTCAGTCTAACCTCCAGGGTAGGAAAGAGGTAGGATTAGGCAGAAATTTCACAGCCTACACAAAGAGCATGCATGTCTCTGCAGTGGCTTGAGGCGCAACCCTCAGAAACCTAAGTGGCCCGGCACCTGGGGTTCTTGCAGAGCACACCCAGCAGGATGACTCAACCACTACATTCCAGCCTGGCTTCCCTGAGGGATGCCCCAACTCTCCGCCCCCACACTACAAAAAAATTTAGTTATCTCTTGCAAAGAATAATAAACAGTTAAGCCTTCCTTGAGTTTCTCATGAAGTTAAGTCATGAAGTTGATCCTTGGGAAACATGAGCCAAGCCATCGATAATGAGCCAACCATGATAGCATTTGCCCAGGACTCTCAAATATTAGTAGTACATAAATGAAAGAACAACAACTCAGTCACATCTTTTTCCAAGTAACTATCAAGACACTTTGAAAAGTTAGAATGTAAAATCAAAGTGGCAGCCCCATACAATGTATGTAGGAGTTTACATGGAACAAAACTTTGGATTTCTAATCATATAGTTAGACTAGAAACTAAAGTTTAAAAATGTGCTTTTAGGGATATGTCCTAAAATTTAATTCTAAGGACTATCACAGCAGCACTGTAAATGTTAGGTTTAAAAAAAGAGATTCATTTATTGTAAGAAATTGTTCTGAAAGTAAAACAGCTACCATCTTTGTCCAATCAATCACAACTACTTGCAAAACACCATCAAGATCAGATTTGTTGGTTGTTGATGTTCTCTCAGAGACAGAGAGAAGGGATCACTGGACACACACACCCCCATATTCTAAATGCTTTCTCATGCAACTCCCAACCATCTGTGTACAATTCTGCCCTAATTACACATAGAATGGTCTCAAGTTCTGAGAACCTAGAGTACATAGGCTAATGAAGGTTAACTCACAGAAGATGGGGAATAGATGGGTGAATGGACAGGACAAGACAGGACACTCAGTCTGTGCAGTTATGGAAATGCCATCATCCTTTATGAAGACGGGACTTTCCAGTGTGAATGTTCCAGCGTGAATGTCACTCACACTCCTCCAGGTAACTCAGCTACATTAGTTTACTAAACTCATTAGTTTACTCATTAGTTTACTAAAATTAAACTTTGGTGTAATCATTACTTTGATCTATCAGTGGTTTCCTATCTAAAGTGGATTAAAAATGTTATAAACGTATATGTGTATAAACGTATATGTATAGAATTATGTACAAAAAGTATTACAAAATTATATATGGCAAATTGTTACGGTTACTTCTAGATGATGACATGTTGAGAAGATTTATTGGTAAGTTGGCTATCTTGTTTTTTCTGATTTCTAAACATAAGTGCCATATAATACCAATGATTTAAAAACCAATATACATACTTTATAAGTAAAAATTCATGGAAAAAGTAGAACAAAAAAATGTGAAATCAAAATTTCCATGGACAATTTAAACTGTCTTATACATAAGTAAGCAGCAAAGTCTCATAATCAATTTAGGTCTCTGTTAAAGTTAGATAAAGCAGAGACTTTGTCCCTCAAAGGACACAAATTCAATGACAAATATTTACTGAGTAATGATACTCAGATACAGAGATGCCACAGGGCAAAGTGCAAGGGACACAAACTGAAGGATAAATGAATGTAAGACTGAGAAACTAGAACTCCTTCAATAAATAAACCTCTGAGAACTAATCTCAATTTGAGTGGATTGAGAATACATAATCCCAAGTGTCTACACAGATGGGTAACTGAGGCGCTAGGATTCAGTTTGGTACCTGACTGAATACAAAGGAAAAGGAAAAAGGCAAAAAGTCAAATGAGGGAGAATGTACTCTTTTGTCTGATTCTTGGTTTGCCAAGATTGAGGAGCTGAGCTGCCTGCCCTCAGCATGGTGAACTCTGCCACGATGGACACTGACTTCTCAAACATCAACCAAAGTACATCTGTCCATTCATAGGTTGTTTTTGGCAGGTAATTAATTGGTCACAGCAATGAGAAAAATAATTCAAAACCCTCCAAATTAATTTCATTATTTTTAACAACTAGGCAATGTCTCATTAATACTATGAATTTTAATGATGAGTATAAATCCCCTAAATTTCTTAATTTACATTCCTACTTTGTAGGATTTTTCATAGCTACAAATAGGTAAATTCCATGTACAGACATTTGTTTATGGGCCCTGAACTTCAACTAGAAGTTTCCTAGGGTAGAATATGTTGGCCTTTCACATCACTGTAGCTCTAACATCTGATATTTGTGCAGGGTAGGCATATAAATTTCATGAAATGTATAAACAGTGAATAAATATGAGTGAAAACTGAAAGTAGACTAGACAGATATCTGAGTTGTTTCTACCATTTGATTAATATAAATAATGCTAATGCAATTGTGAATGTTTGTGTCTCTATGGAAATATTTTTGTGAAAACACATTCACATTCTTCTTGAGGATATCCCCAGAAACTGGCTTAAATGGTTAAATTTTGAAGGAAGTGAGGTTTCTTAGGCAGCAGGTACTCTTACCTGACCTAAGGATTGTTTCCCTGTACATAAGAATCATTTACTCTGGAATACTGCCCTGCAATAACTAGCTCCAAACCCCCACCAACCATAAATGGTATGAATTGTTTTAGGGGAAATACTGTCTCTGCATCTGAACCACTCTTCTTCAACCTTTTTTAATTTATAAGTGGCAGTCATTACTGGTAAATAAATATTTTTGAGCACACCAGCACATATGTATACATGTTTTATGTTATCTGCAAACACTATAGAAAGGAAAATGATAAAGTAAGAACATTGGTCCTTAATTATTAAGGACAATAACAAAAGAAATATGAAAAAGAAAGAAAAATGTAAAATTTTTTTAATAATCTTTGAACCTCAATATGATACAAATATAGTTTAGGGATAAGCTTAATCATAGTAGAAAATATTATATTGTTCTGGTAACTCTTCTTTTAAGAAAGAATGGGTAATTTTGGGCGTCCAGTAGAAATGCAGACATGATCGTGGCAGAGGACATGTATGCAGAAGCAGGAGTTGGCTGTTACAAGGAAGCCATGCTCAGGAAGCAGAAACACAGAGAGAACGAGAAGTGATGCCAGGGTATTAAACCTCAAGGCTGTCTCCCAGTGATGTGCCTTCTCCAGCAAGGTGGCATTACCTTCCCAAACAGTGTCACCAACCAGGGACTAAGTATTTATTCAAACAGATGAGCCTGTGGGTAACAACCCGCTTTCAAATCATGAAACGAACATTACATATTCTGCTAATAAAGCAAACTAAAAATACGGCCAACTTCATGAATCATTAGGAAAATACAGATCAAGACCACAATGAAATATCACTTTATGTCCAATAGGAGGGTTGTTGGGAGAGGAGTTTCATTTTATGCAGTGTTGTAGCCACTGATAAGTGTCCTTGCTCAAGTAAACAACTTCCTACTCACATATGGGCAAGACACTCTAAGTGAGTCACATGCAAAAAAGACGACATCAAAGTAATGAAGGAGCATGTGGGGAAGAAAAGCTTTAATGAGAGAGCAAGGGGACAAGAGGGCAATAGAGAGTAAAAACAACTAAAGTTCATTAAAATAAGGTATACAACTGTCAAATATTTTTTAAAAGACAGACAGAATATATGCTGTTAAGAATGTTGAAAATGTACAGTCTCATACATTCTTTGAAGCCATTTCCGAAAAAAAAAATTGGTATCCCATTCCTAGGTATATACCTGTGAGAAGCATATACATTAAAACCTATCCACAAATATTCAGGGCAGCATCATTGGTCATAGCCGAAAGTAAAAATGTTGATAGATAGACAGATAGGTAGATAGATAGATAGATAGATAGATAGATAGATAGATAGATAGATAGATAGATAGATAGATAGATCTACTTAACTTGTAAACATTAACTTGTAAACATCTGATTACCATGGGAAATATATGATCCTCTAACCAAATACAAGTAAGGAAGCCCACATAAAAACACAGAAAGTTTAACTCCTCTATGGACAAGACTTTTCACAAACCATTTTAGAGACTTTGTTCTTGAATAATGATCTGAAACTTTACCAGTAAGCACCCAAGACACTGTGAGAAACTCATCAGAAATAGAATCTAGGTGTCATCTCTAGCAATTTTCATTCAATGTCCCAAGCATTCCAAAATCCTTTGGAGACCTGCTGTATACATAACACATCATTGTCATTCATTTCCCCATAATGCCCTTAACTTAAAGCAGCAGACACAAACAAAGAGAAGGAAACACACTCCAGCTGAAATTACAAGTAGAACATAAGTGAAAAAGGGTCAGCTACATCTTTCTGTTTGACCTGCAATTCTACCATTAGAGATCAAAGCCATATGACCCTGTCAATATTTTAAGCAAATAAATTCCTCAAACAACAATTTGCATAAGTAGAGGCCATGTGCCATGGCTTTGAAACAAAAAGAATAGTGACCCAGAGAACATCTTACTCACTGGCAAATTTAGAACCTGGGGCATAAATTTAGCATTCCGTTATGCTCAACCCAGAAGGGGAAACAAATTAAAATCCCGCATGGCATTGCAGTCATCCAAATAACTAAAGATAACTAGTATGCCCTCAAATCAAATATAAAAATATCTTTTGAATGACATCAGCTAATAATCTAGTTCACAGATTAGAAAGAAACATTTTCTGTTAACTATGAAAAATCTCTGAAACTTAATTTTTAAAATAAAACACATATTTTCTTAAAATACTACTTCTCAGTTTATAAACCTGTTAATGTGGCATTCTGAGAAATTCTGCACTATGAAAAGATTTGCCAACATTTTGCTATCTTCATTCTAAGTATTTTTATACCAATTAATTTCCTTTGATTAATTATGATAAATGTGCATTTAGCTATACAATCAGAATTAAGTCCGCCTGGAGTCACAAATATTTGTAAGAATGAGCCTCTTGATGATATTTTTATGCTAGACTGATGAAAGGTAAAGTATTTCTATTCTTTTGGACATTCATGGAGCACAGAAATACCACTTATACCTCAGAATACCATTTTTGATAAAAAGCATGATTCTGTGCTATCTGAGGTGAAAGAAAATGCTTTTAAAATAGGATTGCTAATTTCTTGGAAGGTTTCAAAACAATATTTTCAATCAGATCTCAAAATCCAAAAGCTTTTCAAACCATTGGTGTCCTTTCCTGCTCACCCTCAATGATGGCCTTTCTACACACTGTGTCCTCATTTACCTCCACAAAGAAAACCCTACTCTTAATATGTGCTTAACCAATATATTCTCTTCACTGGAATGGCAGAACGGTAGACAATCAGCATCATTTGAGTCATGCCATTATTTCCAGCTCAGCAGCATTTATTCAGATGAGCACAATTTGCAGCGACTGAACCCAGCTCCTCTGATGTTAACTGGCATCATTAAAACTCTCCCAGTGTCCGACCCGTTTGATCTTTGAAAGAATGCCCTGGGCCTGTGGCTGCAAGCCGGAAGCTCACGGCTGGACACCCTGAGCAGTGTTCACGCTTGCTTCCACCAGTGACTAATCCTCAGAGACCAGGATTCTGATTCAAGTCAGAAAACTCCTGGTCAGAAATCCTCTAAACACAACGCACACCCCAAACTGGATTGAAAGAGTAGAAAGAGGGGCTGGAAGAGATCATAAATGTGATCATTTCAAAAGTTGAAGATCATAAATTTCCAAAGATAAAATGTCTCAAAATATCCTAACATATCTGGAAAAGATGAATGGCAGCTGGCAGATAACAGGGAATTAAAAAATAGAAGCAAAAAAACTTTAAGATCTCAATTTTAAAATTTCTTACTGTAACTTTTAATACAGAACGTAACTTTCTATAATCTCCAAGTATTTTCTTTAAAAAAAATCAATTAGAGTAGGGGAGAATTAACTGTTTCTTTTTTTTTTTTTTTTTAAAGGCATTTTTATTTCCCCACACATTTTCACACATGATTTGTGTGTGGACTGAATAGTATCCATTATGTAACTACGACACAGGCAGTTAAAATTTTGCTTCTAAAATGAGAAAACATATTTAAAAATGTACTTGCAGGGAGACAAAATAAATGTAATAATATCCACCAATGTTTAATAAAAGGCAAGTTCTCACTGTCCTTTTAATGTTAAAAATAAGACCAAGTACAACTTTCAACTGCAAAGAGTCATTGTGTAGAATATAAAAAGCACAGCATGGAAATAGATTCAACAAATGTACAAAAAGAGTTTTTATGCCCAGGAAGAACTGAAGGCATCAAAAAATAGGCCCCAAACTACAAATAACAGAGTATAGCTCAAAAAGACCAGCAAATTCACTCTCCAATGCATAGCAAATTAAACTTAATCAACCCTCTACAAGGTTACACAGGCAATCCACCTTTAAAAGTCTCCACAAACAAAACAACAAAGAGTTTCCAGAGTGTAATAAATACTGAATCCACAGTAGGCGACAAGAGCCTTACTGTACATAGCTGAGAAAACCTGCCGTGGAACAATGGAACACATTTCCATACTAAATTATATTTATCACGCTAAAAAATGCTTAGACAAAATGCAGGATTTCTATTGGCCATTTTTATGCCATGCTGACTCCCTAAGACCTTCAGACCTGCTGCGTCCCATTGAAAATTGTTGCCACCCCATGGTGCTGTGAAGCAGATCCTAGACAAAGAGTAGGATGGCAGGAGAGGGCAGAAACAACCACCTTCCATCACGGTTTCAGAAAGTAAATAAATAAAAGAGGACAGAATAGCCAAAACATAACCTTGGCCAGGGTATTTCCGGAGAGATCTTTGCTGTGACAAATGGCCTGAAATGAACTTTTCCAGCGGTCAAGAATCCCCAGGAAGGCCCTGCCCTCCTTATCTATGGTGCCATGGTACAATGCTCTTCTTTGAAAATATAGCACCCTCATGCATCCAGGCAAGATGAAAGAGCTTTTCTTCGTGATTCTGCAACGCCTATTAATTTTTGCCACAACAGACACAGCTGACCAAGGAAATACAGGCTCGTGCTGCCTTCCATTCCCATCTTAAGACTTGAAGAGAAAATGCTAAGTGTGAATTAGCCCACGTTTTAAGCACTCATGCTACTCCTGCACAGACTATAAGCTGTTTGTTCCTCTAACCCTGAGCAACTTGTTTTTACTGGGAGTTATTTTTCCCATTAAACATCAGTAGCCATGTGAGTTGATCATTATGCAATTACACAAATATCTTTCAGAGATATCAGGAATCATTTGTGCTACTTAGAGCACAGGCTGAGGAAATCAATGGTTGGAGGGGCAAAACTTAAACTGCTCCGTAAGTATACTCACACTTTTAACACAACTGGACAAAGAATAAGGAAAACATATCCTAACAAATGAAAGAACATTCAAACCTCCATGTGAGTACATATTTCCATGGTAATTTGTAGATTAAAATTTCTAAAGTAATCAGTAAGCCTTGTGTCCTTGACAAGATTATTGTGGTATTTATTTAACATAGGACATAGCATATGCCAAAAGACAGACACAGTAACAGATGCCAAAGAATTGCTTTTATACTTTTATTCCGCTGAAGTAGAACAACAATTGCAAAAAATACAGATCTTGGGGATGGGAGATGACTCAATAGATAGAGAATTTCCCATGTGATCTCTGAATGCCAGAGTTCGGATCCCCAGAACCCACATATAAGCAGAGCAGGAGTGACAGCCGTCTGAGAAGGTGACAGAGACAGGGAATCCCCAGGGCACATTAGCGAGTTAGACTAGCCAGAACTGTGACTTTCAGATTCAAAAACGACCCTGCCTCAACAAATAAAGGCGAGAGTACTCAAGGAAGACACCCAATGCTAATTTTGAGTTTCTATTTGTATACATGTGTACCTGCAAACATGCACACACACACATGCTTATGTACCCACACACGGTACACATGTACACATGCATACCATACATGAAAAATTAATTAAATAAACCAAAAATACAGATCTTAATTATAGAGTCTGATGAAGTCTATAAAAATAACACATACACATAATCACCATTCCAGTCAAAACAGAAACCGAAGAATTATGAGACAAAGATGCACCTCTAAATTTCACAGAAGCCCATCAAAAAAGGAAAAAAATGAAATTATTTTGACATATTTTGATGGTCTTTTCAACAATATATCCAAAATATTTTTAATATGTAATCAGTTTTAAGCACATTATCAACAAGGCACAGACAAGACTTGCTTAAGAGCAGGGATACATTCTTAGGGAGATGTGGTCAGTTAATCTGAGAATTGCACCAACAAAATAGTGTGCACTTTCACAAAGATACCAATGATATTACTGGTGATACAAATTCGGAGTCTTGGTTACACATGTGGGCCACTGAATTAGAACATGGTAGTATTGCACACTACAGCACAGCACACTTTGACTTAGCCACAGTTCAACAGCCTGTGTGTGGCTAACAGGTACTACACTGGATAGGACACACAGTCACAGACAAAAAGTTTTCTTGTATATCTTTTCAATCTATACACGACCCTCACTCTAGACTGATAGCTTGAATTCCATAAAATAGGAATCAAATGATACAGAGGGGCTCTTTCCCATCCCTGATTCTTTCACTGTATATGTCTTCAAGATTTATCTGTTCTACAAATATATAATTGGTTTGCTCATCAACCAATGATCACTTGCTTTATTTTTAAATACATGGTCATTGATAAATCCAAAATCTTTGTATTCTACTGTTACATATTTTCATTTACTTGGGCAAAGAGTGAGAAATGAAATTGCTGGATCATAAGGCAGGTTTTTGTTAGCCTTTCTATGAGAAACAGTTAAGAATATCTCCATAGCACTTAAACCATTTCTGTATTCCTGCCAACAGTATGAGTCATCCAGTTACTTCTCCTCTTTACTCATATTTGATATTGTCCATCTTCTTAAAAAAAAAAAACTATTTTACTGTGTGTGTGTGTGTGTGTGTATGTGTGTGTGTGTGTGTGTGTGTGTGTGTGTGTATGTATGTATGTGTGTGTGTGTAGCAGAGGGCATTGTATGTCCCTGTAGAGGACCAAGGGTGACTTCAGGAATCATCTCTTGGATTGCTTCTACTTTCTTTTTGCTTCACTCTGGGATTTCCCAAGCTCCACCCACCAGTGCTGTTAGGGCAAGCCACCACATTTCTGCCTGGCGTTTTTTACATGGGACCTGGAATCCAAACTCAGGACCTTTTGCTTATGAGACAGAATCTTAATCCCTGAGCCCTGTCTACTTTTTAATTCTGACTCTAGAGGTACATTTCCCCATGGATGATGATGGTGACTGATGATGCAATATCAATTTTGAAAAGCAGTTCAGAACATAAAGGGAAAGTTGTGAGGAACACAGAACGAGTTCAAACATGAAGTTACCTGCACTACTGAATTAAGGGACATGATTGCAAAGGATTATCCAAGATGGATAGGTGATGTAAATCTCCAGGTCAAGGGAACCATACCTGAAGGAAGATACTGCTTGTCACTCAGTACAACTGAAGGAATTAGCTAAGTGATACTGAAGGTATACGAGTAGACCAGGTATATCTTGACCTTTCTATCTTATCAAGAGAGGGTAGGGAAAGTTATAGTCTGTTTTTAGTTAGCACTTCATTAACTTTTAAAATACAAATTCTACTATAGTCCAACAAAATAGTTCATAAACTTTCAAACTTTGACTTTGATACTAGTTATATATGGGACAAGCATTCTCATTAGGATAAATATTAAATACCTGAAGAGTATGTTGCTTACTGACAAAATGTGGCACTTGTAAGACAAGGGCTGGTTGGGTTGATGATATGTTTCAGTGGTTAAATCACTTGCCTTGTAAGCAAAGGACTTGGAGTTCAGATTCCTACATCCTATGGAAATGCCAGTGCAACTCCAGTCCTGGAAGGTAAAGTCCGAGGAACCCAAAAAGCAAGCCAGTTGTCATGGTGTGAAATGTGAGTTGTCCCCTACAAGCTCATGTGTTTGAATCGTTAGTTGTTTGGGAAGATCATGGCCCCTTTAAGAGGCAGAGCCTTGTTGGAGGAAAGCAGTCACAGTGGGTGGGCCTTGAGGTTGATTAGCCCCACCCTGCTTCAGAAAGAGGTCTGCTCTTACTTGCAGTGGCAGTTTTGCAGCTCTCAGCCTCTATGAGGTATGTGACTTAGGTCGCCTTCAAGTTCTACCAAGCCAGCCATGCTTTTTCTGCCACAATGGACTGTATCTCCCCTCTGGAACCATAAGCTGAATAAATCTTCTTTCCTCCCTTAAATTTCTTGACTTTGAGTGGTATCCTGAGTGCTATTCTATGAGAGCAGCAGAGAAGAGTAACTGTTACACTGGCTAACCAGACTAACCCTAATGGTGAACCCAGTCTTAAAACAGTAAGACTGAAGAAGCATCAAGGACGATTTCTGGTATCATCTTCGGACCTCCACACATACATGTACTCTTATGCACAAGGCACCTGCACAAACATGTAAGCCCACCCATATATGAAACACACATGCATACAACTTGTACTAGTTACTCTTATTTGTTGTTGTGAGAGAACACCCAAAGTCAAGTAACGAAAGGGAGAAAAGGGAGATTTATTCTGCTTACAGTCTTTCATGGCAGAAGCAGCATGATTGGCAGCAAAAGCAGGAGACTGGCTAAGTCCTACCGATCTAGAAGGCTGAGAGCTGCTAGACTGCCCACTATCAGAGCAAGAAGTAGGATGGGACTAATTCAGCTCAAGGCCCACCCCCTTTGACTGCCTTCCTCCTGCAAGGCTCCATCTCCTAAAAGTTCCATGACCTTCCCAGACACATGAGACTGTGGGGGACACATTTCAAACCATGACACAATCTATACACATTCACACATACAAAAAAAAAAGATAAGCATTGGCAATCTATGAGAGTAGATGATGGCTTCGAGTAGTGAGGCAAAATGGCTGAAGGAAAGAGACACAATTGACTATGCTCTTAAATGACAGACTATGAAAAACTGTGTTCCTGCTCATACGTGACTGTCCTCAACATCTAAATATAGTTTTGAGTAAGAATGAAGACAAGCAATTTACTTGAGTGGCAATGCCTACCTAAGAACATGAGTGCTATTCTATGGGAGCAGAGGAAAGGAGTACATTGATAATAGGAACATAAAGTAGCCTGGCAGGTCCTTAAAGACTTGAACACAAAGTTCCCAATTACTTCAGCATTCTACTCTTATATATATGCTCATAAACAAGAGAACATATGTCCACACAAAAACTTAAGCATGCATATTGGGAGAGCTCCTGCTCCATCCCTTCATTACTGGGAGCAGCAGAGAAGAGTAACTGGTAGCCAAAAATAATAAGCAAATATAACCCAAATGTTCATCAATTGAAGAATAGGCAAATAAAATCTGATATAGATATACATATACAGTAGACTACTGGTCATAAAAAGCAAGTAAGTATTACTAAATATCATAGCATGAGTGAATCCCTAAAAATACTCTGCTATAGGAAAAGCTACTCATAAAGAGTAGGTATTATACAACTCCATTTATATGAAACATCTGGAAAAGGCAAATCAATATGAAAAAACAAGTGACTGGCTCCTTCAAACTCAACTATGAGCTGGGATGTGGTTTAACAACAGTGAAGTTGGTTTTTGAGGTATAGCATTGTAAAGCTTCCCATAGTGATATTTGAACCACTCAAGGGGAGGAAAGGGAAGAGGAGTAGAGTGAAGCGAAGGGATGGAACAGGAGGGTAGGGAAGAAGGAGGGAGAGAAACAGGAGAGGGGGAGAGAGAGAGAGAGAGAGAGAGAAGAGACAACAGTCTCTAAGCCTCTTATCAAGTCCAGAGCCATCTCTCGAGTGTACCCTGAGGTTGATCTTCAGGTGTAAAGGATGCTTTATTGGCTTGTCATATGTCCCTCCTCAGTATGATTTCTGAACTTCAAATGCATTGAGAGACTTAATACAAGTTATTTCCTACTAGAATGTGAGCTGCCAGAAACCAAAATTGCCTCATAAATCTTTACATCCAGGGTTGTAGTCCTATGCATTTAAAACGCTGCAGTGATAGAGGTAAAAGCATCTGTGGGATTTTTTTAGATTTCTTTTATTACAGATTCTTAATTTCAAACTGAAATTGTAAATAAATATATTTGATTAAAAAGAAGTGTATAAAGGAATTGACAATTTAATTGTTCACCGTGAGAATGAATGAATTAAATAACACTTGAAAATAAATCTTTATATTCAGTTATCTTGGCCCATCCTGGTTCAAATTTTTAATAATTTTGTCTTTATACTGTACTTTGCAAGTTATTTCCTTAAGTAATGGTGAAGGACAGAGATGGGCAAAAGCTTTAACACAGGGAAAGCTAAAGCACTTTGCCCACTTGTCCACTTGCCGACCTGTCTGTACCTTTGCTGTCCTCATCACCTCTGCTCACCAAAGGATGAATATGAGAACGTATAAAACTCTGACAATGCTTCTGCTTGAACACTAGAACAAGCAACAACCTCTAAGAGATGACAATATGAATAAGATCTTATTCACGTCTGTAAGCATAAGCTCACATATCTCTAAAGTAAAACAAATAACAACCTTCGTTAAAAAAAAAAAAGCTTCTACATGAATTTAAGTAAAATCTGTAGTCAGCAAAATAAATTCCAAAAACATCCTTTGAAATATTCAATAAGGAGTTATGGGTGATATAAAACAAATCCAATCAAAAACTTTTCACAACATTCCCTTGAAAGTCTTACAACAGGCAGACCAGTTGAGACGCTCACATCTACCAACTTCCCTTCACTTCAGATCTCTAACCCAAACCACACTAAAATTTATTTAAAAACCTTTTGCTTAATAAACTATAGACCGGTGAGATGACTCAGATGACAAACATATAGAAATGACTTCCAAATGATCAGGATTTGATTCCCCAGAACACACAAGAAGGTGGAAGGAGATTGTTGATCTTACAAAGTTGTCTTCTGACTTATACACACACACTGTGGCATACACACATACACACACATACACACGCACATCATGCATGAAGAAATGCATGTACATGAACACACAGTAATAAAAACAAAACAATTAGCTAAAAATTTGGTATTAAAACGTCTAAAATGAACTCACTTATACACATACCCTCTTATATTTATAATACTCCAAAGTTTCCAACTTAAACTTTCATGGGATGAAATTCACTACGCGGAAAAAGGGGATAGTTTCTTCTCCTGAATCACAACTGGGATATAAGGGATTCTGGGCTCCTGGAAATGAGCAAAATGGCTATCACAAGAACAGATGATCTGAATCCACTGAAGAGGCACAATGAACTGTTCCCTCTAGTAACAAACAAAACCAGAAACTCAGGCACAGATATATTCCATAACGTCATGATCAGGCAGTGTAGAAAGTGGTTAATAATGAACCAAGCAGTCAATCAAATCATAACATCTTTAAAATTCCCAAGTATGTAGACTAAGAAAATAATCCAAAGGAAAACAATTTTACAGATGTGATTACTATTTAGATGATCAATTATAAAGACAGAATAATGAAAAATGACTTAAAATGTAACAAAAATTATCTGATTACTTATAATTACTTTTAACAGAAAGCAATCAAATCTTTATGATTTGTAACAACATAAAACATGTAACAACATACTTTTGGTAGTAGGAAGCAAGTACTTTTTATATTTTATATACTGTGTATTACAGACTTTATGTTCATTACCTTGATTAACTCCTACCTCCAAACCCTATTATGATTATTTCTAGAAAATGTAAAGAAAACAGACACTTTGTAAAATATATATGTCAAGAAAAAGTTAAAAAAGGATATGGAAAAATGAAAATGGTTTCATAAGAAGCGGATGAAAGATACTATTTTATAATAATAAAGTAATCAGAATATTCAAAAGTTATGGTATGCTATAAAAACATAACAATACCTTTATGAGTGGAATTAAAAAATACTTCAGCACATCTTTAAAATATAAAATTCACTGTATAGTCACTGAAGCACTAAAAACTAATCTCTTAGCTTAAAATGTCTCTTTCTTTACAATCTTATATAGAACCTAAAAATTATAGCATTATATTAATCAACTAATAATAAAAAAAGAAGTTTGACAGGAGGAGGGTAAGAGGGTTCTGCATATCAAAAGCACATTTCCCCACTAGTCACAACATAATAAGATCAAATGAACATAACCACACCAGCAACAATCCATGATGATCCATGAACTATATCCTAAGAAAGTGGTTTTTAAAAACCATAGTGATTTGGGGACATGATGCGCTTGTCTATCATCCCAACCCTTGGGATGAGAATCAGAAGCTCAAAGTCAGCCTTACCTACATAGATGAGACTAGCCTGAGCTACTAAAGGTCCTGCCTTAAAATACACATAAAAAATCAGTTATTACAGTTCAGTTTCTGAATTCCCAGACTTGCATTTTAATTTTGACTCTATTATATTTATGGCCTTGAGAAATTATTTAACCTTGATTAAAGTCTTGGGAAAAAAATGGTGCCTATCATAATGGAGTTTGGAGATAGGAGTTAATCAAGGTAATGAGCATAAAGTCTGTAATACACAGTATATAAAATATAAAAAGTACTTGCTTCCTACTACCAAAAGTATTACAATGTTTCCAGAAGTTTCCAGCTGAAAGCACTTTGTGAACTGACTGGCCAAGAACAGCACACATGCTCTGTTCACCTCTGTTTCGCCCTTGCATAAACTCTCTCATGGCCTAAATGTGAGCTGCTTCCCACAGGCTCATGAACTGGAATTCTTAACTGATACTAATGTTCGGGAAAGTGATAGCATTAAAAGGCAAAGCCTTGCTGCAGGAAGGTATGCTGCCGGAGGCAGGCCTTGGAAACCAGCCCTGTTCCTCTCCTGCTCCTGTGTTCTCTGCCCCCTGGTAATGGCTGTGATGACCTTAACTAGCCCCCTGCCTCTGCCTTCAGCCATGTCTTCTTACGGATTCCCACCACAACGGACTACATCCTCTCTGGGACCATAATTCAAATAAACACCCCTAAGCTACTTGTAGCAGAGAACTGTCTCAGAAAAAGGTAATTGGTACAAGCTCCTTCGGAATTAAAATCCCACACATCTAGTCTCTCGTCTCTTTCAATATCCCTTATGCAGAAACATCAGAGCAGAACTGTTTATTTGCACTGGGATGAACTGGCTGACCAGGAAAGTTAAAATAGTGAAAAGAAGAACAACTTGAGTCTAAAGATTATTCCTCCAAAATAGCAACATCAGTGGCCGATATGAATAGGGAAAAATAAGGAACACCATGAGAGTAAAAGAAGACACTATTCAGATGCTAGGAGGCCTGGGGGTTTAAAAAAGGAAGTAACAAGTGCTGACGAGGAGGCAGAGCAGTCAGCACATTTACACACAGTGACACACATGGAAGCTTCGTGAAACGGTCAGACTGTTCCTCAGGTGATTAAAGCATGGTGATACCAAGTGACCCAGAAATTACAATCCATTGAGAAAGGGTGGATAATGGGCTGCATAAGGGTGTGAAATATAAGGAGCAAAGGCTGGGAATTGAAAGACATAGGGTTTTTCTGGGAAGAGGGGCTACAAAAATGTTTCACAACTGACTGTGGTGATGATTGGACAGCATTGTGACTATATGAAAACACTGATTTGTACACATTAAATGGATACATATAAATTATACCATAACGCAACTGCTTTATACAAGAGTAAGACTATTGCTTCACATATTCATTTCTATGTATATTTATAGTCTGAATGTATGAAAGTTAAGACAAATGGGGGAAGGGTGGTACAAAAAGTCACAAGGTTAATATACTGAATGGAAGAGCTGAGAAATAAAAAATGCAAAAATAGGGCTGGAGAGGTGGCTCAGAGGTTAAGACACGGCCCCGTAAGCAGAAAGTTATGAGTTTGGATCCCAGGTCCCACATTAAAAATGACAGGCAGAAATGGTGGCCTGCACTTCCGGCCCTGGTGGGAGGAGCCTAAGAAATCCCAGAGTGAAGCAAAAAGAAGGTGAAGGCAATCCAGGATGATTCTCAGAGTCACCCTTGGTCTTCCACTGGGACATAAAGCGCCCTCTGATACACACACACACACACACACACACACACACACACACACACACAAAGTGTGCATGCAAAATAAATAAAGGGTTGTTTGTGCTTTGTTTCGTTTTTAGATTACAGTAACAGGAATGGGTTCCATTCTGACAAGCAGGTCTTGAATCCCATCAGAAAGCTATTGGTTGTCTCCTTGATGCTCATGCTATTATTACACTGGTGGTCGCCTGTTGCCATGGTGATTTATATTGCAACTTACAGATCTCATGCTGTTGCAGTTCACCTGCACAATTGCAATAAATGATCATCAAATGGCTTAAGGGAACAAGGGGTTTATTTCCTTATGAAAGTCCAGTTGCAGTTCTCAGTCCAGTTTGCAGGAGAGCACACACCAAAACCAGGGATGAGGGAACTGGCCACATTATCTCTATGTAATGGCTGAAAAAGGGATGATCCTTACTTGCTAGACCAGCATGTCTGGCCAAGTGTACAAAAAGCTCTCAACCAGCTCTTGGTATTTTATTCCAGGGCCTAGTCCCACTCACCATAGGCTGGACCTTCCCTATCAGCTAGACAATCTCTTGCAGGTTTGTTCTGGGCTTAACTCAACCATTACTTCTCTACAAATGCGCCCAGAGCTCAAACCCTCAACAGTCAGGTTGACACCTGTGCTTAATTATGATACATGCCACTGATGGAGTTTGTGATAATTTCTTTCCCCCAGAAGCTTCTACTGTATTCCTTGGTACTATGTAAGCTATCCAGCAAGGAGAAAATCCTCAGACTAGTTCCAGCTGATATATTTTGGTCCATGTCTTGTGATCCATCTGTGTTGCATCTTTAGTAATAGGGTCTTATTGACAGTTTTTGGAAAATATATTAATTAACTTCCTCAGAAAAGGACAATGATGTGGCTTGGGGATATATGAAGCTACTTTCTTTCAACCTTGAAAATTTTTTTAAGGAATGAAACTTGGGGTATAACCAAAAAAAAAAAAAAAAAAAAGCCTGAGACTCAGAACCCTGAACCTCCTGTGGAAACCAGGTAATCTCGGGAAGACTGCTAACCTTATTAGAGCCTCTATTTCTTCACCACTCAGTGAAATCTAATGTTCCCCATATCAAGCGATGTCAAATTTGGCCCAGGGCCCCCAAGAAATACTAGCTGTAGGAGAAAATGTGTGAAGTCATGATCAATATACTAATAATGTGAAAGAAAAAAGTGAAAGAAGAAGTAAGCCCTGCCAAACTACATTCTCATTTTTGAGTGAGCCAAGATTTTTATAAGCTTCACTGTGTTTTTTGTTGTACAAATCAATAACAACAAAAAAGTCATGTTAATTTCATGGTTACCATGAAAGGAGGAAAAACCAACAGGACTCCAAAAAGTACTGATGAGCAATAAGCAAGTAACAAATCTGAGCTCAGAGGGACAAAAATACCCAGTTATGCACTAAGAGGGAACCTGCTAGGTTCCAAGAGACGGTCCCAGGCCCAGAACTTTACAGAGGGGCCTCATGAAACCCAGCAGGAATTTTTTTTTTTTTCAGAAGCAGAGCAAGGGACATAAACATGGCAGGAAAACTTGTAGGGAGGAGGGCTGGGGTCCAGGGAAAAGAGAGGAGTGGGAGAGAAATTAGATCCTATGGTGGGTGTGAAATTGTCAAAACATAAGAATCATTGATAAAGAAAAAAATCCGTATTGGAAACACAACCCTTATTCTGAAATGCCTTAGATTTGGAGATGACCCAAGCTTTAAAATATTTTCTTTTGGAGACACATAAATGAGGAAACAACAGTAACCCTAATCAGAGCTTGACTTCATCAAGAACAAATGACGTTCATCATCATGGCTTTCAAAACTTCGGGCTTCATTTCCAACCTTAAGGAGAAAAGCACTACCTCTTCCACAAAAGCAAGGTTTGGAAAGCCCTGTGAAATTAAATTTTGAATGGTTTTCTAACTGAGGTATTTTCTCAAAGCTAGGGCTATCCAGTCTGCTCTATTATCCTCATCGATTTCTTTCATTGTTTCAGGCCATCTTTCTGTGCTCCTGATGGAATTTGACAGTCAGGGACCCGAAGAGTAATGGATAGACAAATTGCAACCAAGCACTGCTGGAAAATGGATCTATGAATCTGCTGAATATTTTCATTCTTGAAACTGGCAGAGGCGCCAATGTTTCACATATGACATCAATTAGAAAACAGAATAAGTGGCCTCACAGAATGCAGGATGACTTCTGAGGCTAGCACACCAACCAAAAAAACAGATTATTCCTCAATTAGTAAATATGGTCTGGCAAGAGCTGCTGAGCTGAGCAAGTTTCATGACTTTAACACGCATCACAGAACAGAGTGGCAGCAGTTTCACCATGCAGTTCTCAATGTGGAAAGTTTTATACAGAATAGAAGAAAATACAACTACCTTCAAAGCTCATCAAAGGGAGAGGTTATTTTTACTTATTAGATGAATATAAAACTATTTGTTACCATGTAGTAATAAGACAGTTTCATTAACAAAACTAACAATAATACTATCTATTTCAACAAATAAAACAACTGCTGGACATTTGTAATGTTTACAAAGGAAGCATAATATATACACTCATTACCCTCCATGAGGCATCAATAAAATAGTTTAGTCTAGACAAGAAACACAGATGAAAAAATAAAGCAGAAAGAAATAAGATCCTGTGCCACTTAGCTTCATCTGTCAGTATGACACATGAGCCAGGGGCCTCTGAAAATGCCAGTGAGGAATTCCTCAGTTAAGCCAGAATTCTGGCCAAGTCTACAGGAGATTGTCTTAATTACAAAACTGATGTGGGAAAGACCCAGCCCACAGTGGATGGGACTGTCCCTTGGGCAAGTAAATAAGATGGAGACAGCTCATTAGAATCAGAGGGTAAAGCTGGCAACGAGGTGATGTGCACTGGTCGCTGCTCTCTGCCTTTGCTGCGGCTATAGTGCCACTATAACTCTCCTGCAATAATCAACTGTAACATGAAATTGTAAGCCAGAATAAAAATCCCCTGTCCCCCTGAATTGTTTGGCTCAGTTATTTATTCCAGCAACAAAGTTATAAAACTAAAACACACTTTGTCACATAAAAGAAAGTTAATTGATTGGTAGTACTACTCCATTATTTATTAATATTCATTACAAAAAAAAGACTGAAAAGGTCAAAAACACCTATTGTTGGATAGACCACTTACTGGATTCTTATTTCATAGCAACGTATCAGATGAGGCTTCTTAAAAGGTAGCTTGGCTTAAATAAAATATGTGGGACTTGAACTTGACAATGTTAACAGGAGAGAACAGAATGGAAAGGAAAAACTCTTATCCAAGCAAAGGAAGCAAGAGAGGGGTTTTATCAAACAATACCTAGATACGATGCCTCAACTTCTGTCTAGAAGGATGTGAGGAGGAGGAGCGCAACAGTGAGCTCTGAATTGTTTTTGTGGGTAATGGCTTGGTCTGGGGAATGGATTGGAGCTTAGTATTCAGTAATTCAAAATACATATATTTGAATAGAGTCTCACACAGCCCAGCCTGGCCTCACATTCGTTATGTAGCTGAGGACAGCCTTGAACTTTTGATCCTCTTGTCTACACCTCCCGGGTATTAAGTGCAATATCAGGAATCAAACTCAGGGCCTCATGCACACTAGGCAGGCACTCTACCAAAGGAGCCACATTCCCAGTCCCCAAATAATCTCCTTTAAATCTATAATGGAGAAATAATAGCTGTGATGGTGAAGGTTTATGACACCATTTGAAAGAATAAATTGAATCATTATCATTATCATGTAAATTTTAGAGGAAAGAACAAAACTATTTAGAGCCTCCTTGATGGGATATACTCAGCTATATACCAACTGAAGGGACAGATCTACATGTAGACAGCACCAATATGGGCAGATATTAGGTGAGGAGTTTTCGGTATGCAATCTCCTATTGTTTTCATTTGAAGAAACAAAGGCTCACAAAGTTAACTAAATCACTCAAAAGACAGAACAGCTAATTATCAGTGTGTGTGTGTGTGTGTGTGTGTGTGTGTGTGTGTGTGTGTGTATGTGTGTGTGTGTACGGTATATATTCATGACTGCCTAAAATCAAACATGTTTTCTACCTTAGAAGGCAACACTTTTCATATTTTCATGACAAGGAAAGTGTCTTCACTACTATAGTTAGTGATGATGTCTTAGAGAAATGGGCTGAGAAAAAAATCAGTGCCAAACCCCATGCATTTCTTATGAGTTAACAAGTATTGCTAGTCTTGAGGGAACAATAACGGCAGAAGAAGGATGGCAAAACTACAGAAACCATAAGACTAAACTATTTAACAGGGAAGAAATTTCATTTTACAAGTGACTTGTTAGAATAAATAATAAAAAGGCAATAATCCAAAATGGTCCATTTTTGGAGATCAAAGTTTGCAGGTCTCTGTTTGCTCAAAGCTGCTGTTTAAAAATTACTTTTGAACACTTATCTATTAGGAAAGTAGAATAGCTGTTAAGCTATACTTCTCACTCCAGGATGACTGAATGTGGTAACAGATAATTCTTCGTTCTGTCAACTTGTTAAGTCTTCTGCTCTGAAGTTCTACTTTCTGATAACTGAGCACTTGATTAGAAAGTCTTAAAACACATCAGCACCAGGACACATCAGTTTCTGAGCAGCAGTGATTTTCACTGTATCCAAATGACAAACAAGTTTGTTCTTGAGATACTGAGCAAATACCTAACTTTCTCTGAGGTTATTTGTGATAGTTAATCCTGGGTGTCAACTTGACATACCTGGCATTAACTAAGATCAGCTGAGACTACACCTGGCAAGATCAGCTGAGACCACCTGAAGAGATTATCTGGATAATACAAAGATTAGCACCAGATCTGATCGGAACCTTCTCAGATCTCATTGGAACCTTCCAGTAGTGGACCAGATAAAAGGAACCGCCAAAGAAGAAGAGATATTTTCTAGTCCTGCAGGTCTAATCCTCTCGGATGGGTGTGACATAGCCTGTCTTCAGCTTCAACCAGCCAGCCAGCCATGCCATCTCCACCATGAAAGACTGTTTTCCCTCTCTGGACTGTAAGTTAAATAAATCTCTCTTTCTCCCTTAAGTTGTTGGACTTTGTGTGCGCTCTACAGCAATTACATTACCATTATATTCATGTTCATCAATGACAAGATGCTGTCAATTTCTACACTACAAAACTGTTAAGGAACATGCATTAAGTGTTAAGTACAAGAACAGAAGTATATGAATACTCAGTGTGGTTATACCTTATATTGTCATAGCAGTTTTAATTAGAATCATTATCTACCATAATTAGCCAATCTTAAAAGTAAAAAATTCTAATTATCTCATCTCTTTAAATAAAACTACTATATGAATGTTCTCTGGCGTGGCTGTAAGTTTTCTTCACAACAGTCAAAATTCTCTCTGATCTGTTGTAACTTGAGGAGTAGTCGACTGACAGTCTGGGATCTACAAGTTCATTTCTACTATTCATCCTACCAAATCTCATTGCTGGGAAGGAAACTCTCCTTCACCAGTCCTCAAGCCAGTAATAACTTCTGCTGGCTATACATACCAGTGGTCCTCGTCCCTCTAATAACAAATTGAAGAGGTAAACACACTCCAGGACATCATAAACATCATCAATTTCCTCTGTAACACGACTAAAATAAGATGAAGGAAATCCCCAAACTCAGGCTTTCTCTAGTTTTTAAAGAATGCTGAACTGACCACTTGCATAAGACTTGCCTCTGGAAAGCATTAAAGTAGACTCCATCTACTCTTCAGATCAACAACAACAAAAACTCTCAGAACTAATATTCAACACTTTTCAGGTGCATGGATCCAATGTAATATCCTTGTGAAATATCATCTTAAGAGTTATCTAAATTGGTTGAAAAATGCCTACCTCAGCCTGGCAGAGTGCATGAAGACCTTGTAACACCAAGGCTGCAGGAGTAGCTTGATCCGGCTTGGTACATTCATTCAGCACCTGAGATATGGCCGCCAACATGTCTGCACCATGCTGATAAGGCCTACAAAAATTACAGTTTAAAATCAAAATTAGAGCCAAAGAGTAGTTACCATTCTCTTATGCCTGAACCAAAAGTATTAACACTTTCCTTAATGCCTGTGCCTACTAAAGATATCTCAAATACTAACAACTACATTCTTCAAAAATTTTACACTATAACCAACACTCTTTTTTTTTTTTACAGGAGAATCACAAAAAGACACTTTTTTAAAAGAGCGTATGTGTTTATATGCAGAGGGCATATGTGGAGGGCAGAAGTGAAACTCAAATGTTATTCCTCGCTTGGACCTAGGAATCACCATTTTTAAAGATGGGCTGGCAGGTCAGGGAGCCCAAGATATCTCCTGTCTCTGCCTCCCTAGACCTGGATTGCATACCTGTGCCACCATGCTCCACTGCTTAAGTGCATGCACCAACGGAGCTATGTCCTCAGCCCGATTATTGCGGGGGTTGCATGCATCCCATGTATGTATACATGGGCTCAAATATGCAGGCATGTGTGAAGGCCAAAGGCTGACGCTGGGATGTCTTCCTCAGTCGCTCTCCACATTATTTTTTAAGAAGTGGTCTCTCACTGAATCTGGGGCTCCTTTTTTGGGGGGGGGCTAGACTGTCTAGCCATCTACTCCCCAGAACTGGGGTCACAGATACACAGCACCATACCTAGCTTTTATGTGAATGCTGAGGATATAAAGCCTCTTAGGAGGCTTGCACAACAAGCACTATGCTCTGAGCTCCGCAGTCCTCCGCAGGAAGACATACTTCATTCAGCAAATTTTATTCAACATCACAAATCCTGTTAGCAGAATTGAGAGTGTATGATAATGCTAATATTAATGGATTTGTCTTGTTGAGTTTATTGGTAAAGACAAAGCTACCTGTCTGTGGTGTTCTGGAATCAAATAAGGATTAGGAAAACAGGTGTTTGACATCAGAAAATGATGAAAGGCCATAGTGATAGGGATAGGGTTGATTATGCTTATCAACAGCTATCATCTATGTTAGCACATCTATCATACACTAACACAGAAGATAGCTGACTGAGCCCCTGTCTCACACAAGGCACTGCATTCTTACATGTCCGCTGTCATCCTCCAATCTATTCCACATTCATTGTGCAATTCCCAGAATACCTTTCATTTCATAGTTACTTAGGTCTATCCTCTCCATCCCTCATCCTAATTAATAAAATGTCAACAGATGAAATTGTCTGATAGGATTCTTTTATGTTGCTGTTCCAAAAACTGGAAAATGATTTTCTAAAACTGGAAGAAAAATTGACATGTATGAAGATAGGAAAGAAGAACATGAATAAGTTGTTGGCACTAATCTGATCTGATTCCAACCTTCCCTGTACCTCAGCCACAGCAACATTAAAGTATGCATCTCAGCTACAGTGGGCAAAGCATTTGTCCCACAAGCAAAAAAAAAAAAAAAAAAAAAAAACAATGCAAATCCCCAGATGTCACAAAAAGTCATGTGGAAATGGGGGCCAGGCTATAATCCCAGCTCACAGAAAGCTGAGGCAGAGACTCCCTGGAGCAAATGGTCTTGTCAGACAAGATCAAACACTAAGCTCTAGATTTAGTAAGAGACCAGATTTTGATATGCATATGAGGAAAAGAGTGGTTGAAGACTCCATTATTGACCTTGGAACTATACACAAAGAAAACACACATGTGCATACACATACACAATGCAAACCCATACACACGTTCGCATACAGAGACAACACATATGTGCATATACATACAAATATCCATACTCACATGTGCACACACATGTGCACACACACATGCAAACTCTCATACACACACGCACACACACATGGAGGGGAGGGGAATATCAACTAATAACCATTCATCTTTGAAATTTATTCCATGCTCAAACCTCAAAAAAATCCAAATGCCCAGGTCTTGAGTTACATATATGTAACTTTTTTGTATGTTAAATTGCAATTTTTTAAAGTTGTAGAAAGACATAAAAAAAAAGCTCAGAAAAAAATGCAGAAGAGTCAGGGCTTAAAGGCTTACCAAGATTTTACCAGAAACATGAATCATCCATTTTCTGAGCAACCTCAGGAGGCATCCATTCACACAAGGGTCCATGACAAGTGAGACTACAATCCTAGGTATCTACAGTACAGCTGTCCATCCAGCTTATGAAACTGCAGAACTACAAATGATTTCAAATTCATCTAACCTCCTTTATAAATAAATATTATCACTTCACCCCACACAACTTAAAGCTTCACTTAAGTTATTTCAGGCTTATCTCCTCAATTTATCAACCCATAATCTATAATAACAGAGTCAGTTCTCTACTTCCATATTTTTCTGAAAGCTTAGCGGATAGAAGAAAATTAATATCATATTCTTCTTTACCATGATTTCTAGTATCTTCATATAATGAGTCAAAAATAAGACTCAGGTGTAAGTGGGACACAGTGGGCCACATCTGTAATCTCAGCACTCAACAGGCTAAAGCAGGAAGACCAGAGTTCAAGGCTGCCTTAAGTGGGCTCATCTCAAAAACAAAACAAAAAGAATCTTTCACAACCATACTGTTTAATTTTTCAGGGATTAATGTGTGGAGAGAGTATAAAAGGTGGCATCATAAATTTTACTTAATATCAAATTATTATCCAGAAAGAAACATAAATGCCCTGTAAACTAAGATGCACCACCTGATCTGAGAGCAAAAGACACACATTGTATTTCAAAATTATTGTCTACCATGACTTGATTTTACTATGAAGGTACATGAATGGGCAACTAATGGGCAATTACTATATCCTTCTGGGTAATAAAAAAATGGGAGTGAGATACGTGACTTATGCTCCAACAAGGGTTCAGACACATGCAATCAAAGGTAAACCAGATGAAATTCAGTAAGCCACACATTTGGAAAGTTGTAAAAATAGGGACTGGCAGGGAAGAACAGTGGTAACGAGAAAGAAGAAGGGGGTGGGATTGTGGATTGAGGTGTAAAAATATCACAAATTTACTATATTCATGCATGAAACTCTAAAATAAAAAAAAGACTGAGTGAAAAACAATCTGGCAGAATGCACATCTCTGGGGATGAAGCGCACTTACCTTTGCTTACAGATATCCCTGATGGACGCCGCTTTCGCAATCAGTTTTTCCCACTGCAGCTCCTTGCCCACAGAGACAGAGGGCGCATCGGAAAAGGCCATGAAGCGCTGAAGTTCAGGGTACACGCGATCCTGACGAAGTAATTTCACAAAAAGGGTAATTTCCCAACTTGAGCTAAAGGATCATTAGCTCCTTTCAACCAGCACTTTTACCTCCACATCTTACATTTGCATAGGAAATGATAATGTTCTCTGCTAATCAGCAGAGAAGAATGCTGTTGTGATTACTGAGGCTTTTTTCCCCAGACCTATGTACTGTTCATCCCTAAAACAAGGAGAAAGTGGTGAAATCTCCTACTAATTACAAGCTCTAATCACAACCATATTTCTATTACTGGATCACACAAATAGAGATACAAATTTCAGAAGTGGGGAAGAAGGATTATTTTGCATTCTCAATTTCTGAGACTCAACTGCAGCTGACTGCATTATGAGTTAGATATCTCAGAATAAATCAAAATTTCTCAATGTACTCATTGATAACACTTACTTATATAACTGAACTAGAACAATGGTATGTAAGAATTTTTCTTAAGTGGACACAACATGTCTAATATATCTTAAGCACAGCTCTGAGCTTTACCTGCTTCTCCCACAGAGAAGTCAACAGGCGCAGAGTGACAGCCCAAAGTGGCGGAGTTGTTCCAAGCAGCTGAATGACTCTCAGAATCTGTCCTATACACACCTAGAAAAACAATGGTTTGGTTGGGCTTTGTAAATGTAAGCCCCCAGCAACCTTTGCTAAAACCCTTTGCTACAAAACAAATACTAGAAATGAACTTTACTTAAGAAGGTATCTATCCTCTAGGAAACAGGTAAATAGCACAATCCAACAGTCCCAGGAACAAAGAAATTCTGACATATTGTAATAAGTTTGTCTTTAGACATTACCTAAAACATGGTCTAAAAAGGGAAGTAATATTCATTATAAAGTTTAGGGCTTAAGATCTCATACTACCAAATAGAATTCTAGTTGTAATTTAGGTCCCTCTTTAGTCTTGGATCAATAAAACTAATTAATATACTAACCTTGTGAACACCAAGTGTAGGTAAAGTATACAATATTTCATTGTATAACACAGGCTCTAGTGGTCTTCCCAATTTGAACATCAAAACTGGAATCAGGTTTGGAACCTAAAAAAAATTTTTTAATATGCTAATTTTGCATTTTTTTCAAAAACAATCTATACAGTATTATTTACCTCTTTTTTTCTTCAAAAGAAAAATATGACTATGAATGAATTAAGACTTCAAAATACCAATTAGTTATGTTATTAATTGGAACTTTATGGTACCACTAACATTGTACCTCCTTAAGAATTAGCTCAAAAATAGTAGTCAAAAATTATATTTCATAAACAATAATAACATTAACTCTAAACAGTACATATAGAGTTGGAGAGATAGTTCAGGGGTTAAGATTTTGGCTTATAGGCTGGAGAGATGACTCAGGGATTAGACTCTGCCTCACAAGCAAAAGGTCCTGAGTTCAGACTGCAGGTCCCAAGTAAAAACAACGCCAGATGGAAATAACAGTGACCTGTACTTGTAGCCCTCGTGGGTGAAGACTAGGAAATCCTAGAACAAAGCAAAAAGAAGATAGAGCAATCCAATTCCCAGAGTCACTCTTGTTCCTCCATGCGACACACACTGCCTTCACATACACGTGCACATACACACACACCAACAAACAAACAAATAAATAAATACACACATATATACATACATACATACATACATACATACATACATACATACATACATACATAAATAATATGTTTAAAACTTTTTTAAAAAGACTGTCTCACAAGCAGAAGGACCTGAATTTGGATTCCAGCTACCATGTAAAAACTCCAGGCAGAAATGGTGGCAACCTGCACTTCCTGCACTGGAAGGGAGAGCCTGGAAAATCCAAGAGCAAGGCAATAGAAGCAATCCAGGATGATTCCTGAAGTCATCCTTGGTCCTCCACAAGGACACTCAATGTCCTCTCTCTCTCTCTCTCTCTCTCTCTCTCTCTCTCTCTCTCTCACACACACACACACACACACACACACACACACACACACACACACAATTCAAATAAATATGCTATCTCAAAGAAGTTTGTATTTCTAACAAACATTCAACCTTCAAATTATAAAATAATAATGCTATAAGTGATATATTCAACTAGGTTACTATAGTATAAAATAACTAAAGTGAGTATATTACAAAGTGGGTAACAGAAAAAAATCCCTAGGTCCCCGTTACAATCACTATGTACAATAAAATGATAAAATGTACAATAAAATGATAAAAGTGATTTGTTTATGGATCATAAAGATTACTATTTTTAATGGTAATATATAATTGATACACATACATTCACACACATATAAATATTAAAATTAAAAAACGTTATTCATTCATTCATTCATTCATTCATTCATTCATTTATTTATTTATTTCCGTTCATACAAACTTAATAGGTACCCCGGTCCCCTCCTTCCTTCCACCACTTCCTGGACCCCTTTGCTCCCTTCCCCCTTTCCCCCTTCCTTTCCCCTCTTCCTCCCTATCTCCCAGTGCCTCCCACCCCCCCTCCATCCCTGGAGCATCCTTTAATGTATATGTCAAACTTTCCTTTGGGTCCTGCTCTCTGAAGAGGTGTAAGGACTCAGTGGCATTTCCTAGAACTCTTTGATGTGTTCCCCTTAAGTATAGGAACACTATTGTGGCTGTTAATCCCTAGCTTCTAAGATCCTAGTGTCTTTAGTCCATGCTAGATTTTGAGGGATAAATAAATAATGTGTTGGTCATTGCTCAGGTCATGCAAAGTCCTATTATGATTGCTTCGGCCCTAACTTGTGTGGAGTATCTCTCATATCATGACTCCTCCCATCCTCGTGCTCTTACAATCTTACAGCACCCCCTGAGCTTCAGGATGGGGAGAGATTAGGCTGGCCTAGTTCCAGGTGGTTGATACAGAGTCTCTGATGTTCTGAATTATAGTTTGTTGATTTTTTTTTCAGTTTTGTTGCTTCTTTAAAAAAAGACTCTGTCTCACAAGCAGAATTGATCTTCATTCAATCCCTATTATGATTATTTAAAATCCTAGCTGATTCTTTGCAAAAATTAGGAGGCCAGTTCTTAAATTCATATAGAAAAGCAAGAGAGCCAAAATCATCTTGAGGAGGAAAAACATGGTTTGAAGACTCAAATTTACAATTCCAAATTTACTTTAAAACCACAATGATTAGAACAGTATGGTAAGGGGATAAAGATTATAGCTCAGTAGAATTTCAGACTACAGAAATTCACATGTGTATTTATAATGGATTGATTTTAAATAAGGATCCAAGAGAAAACACGGAGGATGGGAGTTAAGCCTCCTTGAGAAATAGTGCCAAATTCCAACAACTAGATTATCTACATGCAAAAAAAAGATCTCTTTCTCACATCGTATGTTTAGCTTCATAGCTTTGTTGTTGTAGTAAACAAGTCATGAATTGAAATTTAAGTTGCCCATAGTAGAGTTCCTAAGCTTAAGGGGAACACAGGAAAGGGTTCTGGGAAATGCCCCTGGGTCCTTGCACCTCATCGGAGAGGAGGACCCAGAGGAGAGTTTGGCATGCACATTAAAGGATGCTGTGGGGATTGGGGGGAGGAGGTATTGGGGGATGGGGAAGGAGGGGATAGGGGAGGGGGGAACAGGAGGGTTGGGGGGAGGTGGAGGGAGGTGGAGGGAGGGAGAGGACCGGTGTACGTGTTAGGTTTGTATGAGCAGAAATAATAATAAAAAAATTTTAAAAAAAAGAAATGTAAGTTGCCCACCGCGAGTTTATGTATTTGAATCTTTAGTTACTTGGGAAGGTCATGGCACCTTTAAGAGGTGTAGCTTTGCTGGTGGAAGGCAGTCAAAGGGGGTGGGCCTTGAGGTTGATTAGCCCCGCCCTACTTCCCAGAGGGGCTTGCAGGGGCAGTTTTGCAGCTCTCAGCCTCTATAAGTAATGTGACTTAGGCCACCTCCAGCTTCTGCCAGCCTCCCATGCCTTTCCTGCCACTATGGAACCATAAGCTGAACAAATATTTCTTTTATCCCTTAAGTTGCTTAACTTTGAGTGTGTCTCACAGCAACAGAAGGGTAATTGTTACAAAACGCCTGACCCAAACAATTTAAGGGAACAAGGAATCTTATACCAACTCACAACTCCAGATTACAGCTCGTCATGGCAGGAGAGTTACCAATAGGAGCCAAGGGAGCTGTCCACACCACACGCAAAGTCAACAGCAAAGAAGGACCAATGCAGGCCAGCTTAGTAAATACTAGCCAATTTTCTTCTTCTATATCCACACGCACAGGGAATGGTGTCACCTACTTACTTACACACATGCATACATACATCACACCATACATCCATATATATCACAGACAAACAACATGCAAATGATTTATAAAAAAAAGGAAAAGCAATGACAAACCACAGAATGGGAAATATTGCAAATCTCTTATCTAATAATAGGCTTGCAACCACAATATACAGAAAACTCTCACAACTAAATAATAAAAGGACAATAACTCAACTTAAGAAGTCTAAAGGGGGCTGGCTCAGGGGTTAAGACTCTGCCCCATAAGCAGAAGGTCCTGAGTTTGGATCCCAGATCCCACATAAAAATATGCCAGGTGGAAACTGCAGCTCCCTGCACTTCCAGCCCTGGTGGGTGGACCCTGGGAAATCCAAGACCAAAGCAAAAAGAGATAGAAGCAATCCAGGATGATTCCTCAAGTCATCCTTGGTCTTCCACAGGGACACATAGTGCCCTCTGATACACACACACACATACACACACACACACACACACACACACACACACACACACACAAATAAAAATTTTTTAAAAAAGAGTGCAAATGCTTTTAATATATATTTCTCAAGGAAGAAAAACAAATAGTCAAGAGAAACATAAAAATACGCTCAACATGATGACTAGCCACAATGTAATGCAGATCAAAACCACATGGGACACAGCTTCACACACAATGGAAAACCTGTAATCACCAAGACAGTTGGAAGAGCTAGGGATGTGCTTATTGGTAGAGTGCTTGCCTGGAATTCATGAGGTTCTGAATTTGATCCCAAGCGCATAATCCAGCTATGGCCAGCACATGTCTGGTAGGTGGAGGCAGGATGATCCAAAGCTCAAAGTCATCCTCAGCTACATTACAAATTCAAGGCCAGCCTGGGCTACATGAGACCCTGTCTAATAATAATAACAGTAGTAGTAATAGTAATAGTAATAGTAATAATGTTGTTGAGGAAAGAAAATACCTATGCAAAATCTTGTATGTACATGTGCATTCAAAGCCGCATTATTCAGCAAGGACAGAAAGTGAAAAACGACCTGGGTTGTTGGGTTGAATGGGTAAATCAAAGGAAACAGAACTAAGTCATATACTCATTCACACACAAAAGAAAGACAAGAGCTGATACAGGATAAAACATAGATGTACCTTGAAAACATCAGGCTAAGTGAGAAAGGTCAATTGCAAAAGAACTCATGCTGTATGATTAAATTTATATGAACAAAATACCCAGACAATGCAAATCTGTGACAGTAGTGTGGAACCATGCAGGGGAGAGGGGAGCCAGGGGTAGAGGGGAACGAACAACTATAAATATACTAGGGATTCCTATTGAAGGTAATGAAAATGTTCTCAATCTGATTATAGTGGAACTTGAACAACTCTACAAATATATTAAAGCAGGCTGGATTAACATGCTGGATGGGGAAATAGTATGATGTATAATGGTAGATTAAGACTAGCTTAAAAATGCTACTTCAGAGGTAGACATGGTAGCACGTGCCACATTTCAGAACCAGGTAGGCTAAAGAGAGGAGACCACAAGTGCAGAGTCAGTTTGACACACGGACTGAGGTAAGGCTCAGCCTGGACTATATGACAAAGCAATAATGTCTCAAGACATGAACAAATGATATCTATTCAAAATTATATCTGAATCACTACTGTTTTTGAGGCCTAAGCTTGGAAGACCAAAATGTACAGCAAAATTCTGTTGCAGTTCACCTGCATAGGTGCTGAAAAATCACCATCAAATGGCGTAAGGGAACAAGGGGTTTATTTCCTTAAAACATTCCAGTTACAGTCTGTAGTCCAGCTTGACAGAAGAGCATGCACCAACACCAGGGCCAAGGGAAATGGCCAAACCATCTCTACGTAATGGCTGAGTGAGGGACGATCCTTTCTTGCCAGACCAGCCCCCAAACCCCTCTCAAAAGCAGCAGACCAAAGCCTTGTTGTCCATTTCCTACCTGTTCTAAATTAGAAAACCTGTTTCTTCCCCGCTTAGAAGGCATCTGATTTAATTCCATTTCGAGAAAGAAAACCATCCTCTTAACTACAGTGACAGAAAAAAAAAAAAAAATCAATTCCCCAGTGATCCTGACCGCAGTCAACCACAGCAGCGCGTGGGCTCTATGCTCTGGCCGCAGCCTAGCGGCACCCGGCCAAAATATACAATCTTTTCCCCCAAGTGGCAGGGATTCATTGGAACCAAAATCCTATTACTCTCACCTTCACAAATGAAGGGACAATGTTTTAGGCTGGCATCCTATTTCCCATTTTAATTAAAAACAAAAGGTTATCTTAGATTGCCTTGTTCTGATCCCAATGAATTATCCCTTGTGCGACAGTTTCTATCAAGACACTCTGACAGATTCTTAGTTCTGTGAAAGGTGATCAGGGCACTTAGTGGCATTTGGTAGGATAGTGTATTTAATCAAGTGGCTTTTAAACAAATGTTTTAATTATGTTGTCAGGAAAGAAATAAAATACTGTATTTGTGCTTGAAAGTATAGCTTCCTTATGAGCCTTGACCTAAAGAAGAATTTGGTTTTTTCTCCAGCCAATTCAGAAATGAAGAAACAATGTTTCTTCAATGAGAAATGATTACAGCAAATAAGTTTGGATTTAATATAGCTCCTAAGGAATGAAGTAATAAGTTAAGTGCTTATTTAAGTAGAAAGAATAAAGCAAACATACCACACTAGGAAAATACTAGCTAAACATATTTCTATGGAAAATATTTTTGCCTTAAAAGTATGAGCTATGGAATAGGGGAAATGGCTCAGTAGTAAAACCCTATGCCTCAAAAGCAAAAGTACCTAAGTTCAGATCCCCAGATCTCAAGTGAATATGCCAAGCAGAAACAGCATCGGCTTGCAATTCCAGGCCTGGAAGGTAGAGCCTGGAAAACCCCAGAGCAAAGCGAAAAGGTGGTAGAAAAATCCAGGATGATTCCTAGTATCACCCTTGGGTCCCCAGAAGCACTCAAGAACCCTCTTCTACCTCTCTCTGTCTCTGTCTCTCTCTCTCTCTCTCTCACTTACACACACATACACACACAAACACAAAGAAAATATGAGCTGTGATTTTCCTGATGAAGTGTAACAGCTCTTGGACTTACTCTCTCCAGCCATCTACTTAGTCTCCAGAATCAGGAAATAAACAAATGTCAGATATACTTCAAATTTATACAAACTGGTAAATACTCTGTGATTGGCTTTCTTGAGATCTGGCATCATAAAGCTCACTATGTTCACTTTTCACATGTAGAGTTCAAGTCCTTGATGAGAAAATTTGTTTTAAAAATCCGTGACACTATATAGGCAGATTTCAGCAGAGATACTGAAAATCAGAAGGGAATGGGAAAACATATTTAAAGTGATAAAATAAAACAAAACTTGCAAACCAAGAATACCATATCTGGCAAAATGCCAAACGTTCGAAATTTAAGGAGAGTGATTCTCTTCTGAGAAGCCCACAGCTATGTTCTCAAGGGTATCTTACTTTCTTTCCCAGTACCTCTCTTTCTCTTAACCTTAGTGCTTAAAATTTTTTTATAAAGTCCAACTACCATTAAAAGAGAGAGAGAGAAACAGAGAAACAATCTTTTATTATTATTATTATTATTTATTCAACCGTGCGCATGTGCGTGTGTGTGTGTGTGTGTGTGTGTGTGTGTGTGTGTGTGTGTGTGTGTAGAACCACTGACGAATTCGCGAACCACCATGGACGCCTCCACCTCCTTCTGCCCCGGGATTCACAGGCTCCGCCCTACCAGGACCAGAAGCGCAGGCCGACCCCACTTCTGCCTGGCGTCTATACGTGGGATCTGGGATCCGAACTCAGGACCTTCTGCCTGCAAGGCGGAGGCTTAACCCCTGAGCCACCTCTCCAGCCCCCAGATACAAAAATCTTGAATGAGTTCACCACCTCACCTGCCTTACATGCTAAAGGGAATCTTTCAAGTTAAAAGTCTTCTAGACTGCAAAGCAAAAGCACAGTAAAGTACAATGGTAACTACATATATAAACACAGAAATCCTATAATATTGCAACACATCACTTTCAAGTCAATTAAAAGCATAGATGACTTTGACTATAAAATATGCAAATGAGCATGCAGGATGAAAAAAACACATACTTTTTTACATCAGTAACATAAAGGTAGAAAGTAACAAGAGAACAGAGCTTCTATGTGTGACTGAAGTCTATGCATGTACGTTAGCAGCTTAAAATACTGTTATGGCTATAAGATGCTTCATATAGGCCCCATGGCACCCATAAAGGAAATAAGCATAAAGGATACACAAAAGAGAGCCAAAGAAACGGCTCTGTGGGAAAGGCCTGTGTGAGGCGAGGCTGGTGACCTGAGCTTGATCCCAGAACCCACATGGTAGCACAGAACCAACTTCCAGAAATTGTTCTTGGGCCTCCACCCACGCACCATGGCACACACTTAACTCTCTCTCATAATCTCATTCTTTTTTCTCTTTCTTTCTCATCTTTTTCTCTCTAATAAGTAGTTTCAAAAAAGGTACACAAAAGAAAACAACTAGACATATTGAATGAATGAATGAATGAATAAATGAATAAATAAATAAATAAATAAATAAATAAATAAATAAATTGTGGAGGAAAGGAGAAGGGAGGGGAGATACAAAAAGCTGCTAGACAGACAAAAAGTTCCTAACAGTTGTAGGTCCTTTCATGCTACTAACTTCATTCAGTCGAAATAAATTAAATGCCCAATGAAAAGACAAAGTGACTGAATGGATAAAGAAAACAAATTACAACTATAGGCAGTCTACAAAAAGTTTCATCTTACGCTTAAGACCACAATAGGCTGAAAATGAAATGATAATCTATAATAATAGTAAACAAAACATAATATCAGAAAACAGTCAAAACTTCAACAAAGAACATAGAAAGATCTTCTATAATGATTTAAAAAAGAAAGATTTATCAGAAGACAGAACACTATTAAATGTATGTGCATATAAGAATAATTTTATTTCACCCAACTGGATTTTATCTAGAAGAAATGGTCAGTTTCTAAGAAATACACTATCAAGACTGAATCCTTCAGAAATGTAAAATCTGAACAATCAAAAACCTTAGGACAAAGAAAATCCCCTTGAGACTTCACTGAAGAATTCTACAAGAAAATTGGAACCTTTGGACGCTGTTAGGAATAAAAAATGGAAAACGGTACAGAAGAAACTTTCAAAATTAGAAAAGTAAACAATTTGAGTTGGCAAGATGGCTCAGTGGGTGAAGACACTTGTTATACAAACCTAAATATGTGGATGTGATCCCTGAAATCCACGAAAACATGGAAGCAGAGAACTGACTTCACAAAGTGGTGCTCTGGCCATCACACATGCCAGCACACATTCATTCTGCACACACATAATAATTCTAAATAAAAGTGTTAAGTAAAAGTTTAAAAATGAAGCTATCATAAAATTCATGAATTATCCAAAATAATTGACAGAAGAATCTCAAGGAAATACCTGTACACACTTAATATTCATGACAGCATTATTCATAATTTTATCATCAAAATAAAAGACCCATATGGTCACGGAAGGAAAGTGGAGAGCACAATGCTCCCTGTGTGGCTGGGCTTCTGCAGAAAAGGAGCCTGTCACATGTGACAATGTGGACGAACTTTGAGGAATGCTAAGGAAAGCAAGGCAGCCACAGAAGGACAAGTTCTGCACAGTTGTTTACATAGTTATCCACAACAGAGACTCTTAAAAGAAGAGTCAGGCCAGTCAACAGAAGAACAGAGACAGAAGGGCTCCTCTCTTGGTATAAAGCTGTAGTTATGTGAACTGAGAACATCCCCAGATCTACTGTACAACCATGTTCATGTAGTTAGCACTACAGAAGCCCAAGAGGATCATGCAGTGTGTTGGTAATCAAAGGAGGACAAGTCCCAGCCTTAGTTCACTCCTCTATTCTGTTTTAGCAAAGTGACAGCAAAGGTTTGTAACCATCTCTTATAAGAAGCTACCCTGTAAGTCTTCTCCGATTAATTGACAAAAAAAATAGAAAAAAAAAGTCAAGAAGGACACAAACCAGTCCTTCCCTGGAGTTCAGCAGACAAATAACAGAGCATAAAAACTTAACTCTGGATTCCAGGGAAAACATATATATTGGCAACATTTCATGAGGCCACAAGTACACATACATATAAGCCATGCACATGTGCAAACACACATATACACACATACTTGCACATACAAATATGCACACACAACACACAATGGAAGAATGAAAATACTCTATCAGGCAGTCAAAAATGAAAATCATGGGGCTGGAGAGGTGGCTCAGGGGTTAAGCATCTGCCTTGCAGGCGGAAGGTCCTGAATTTGGATCCTAGACTCCACTTTTAGTCGGGGGGGGGGGGGGGGACAGACCTGCGTTTCTGGTCCTGTTAAGGCGGAGCCTGTGAATCCTGGGGCAGAGTAAACAAGGAGGAGGTGGAGGCGGTCCATGGTGGTTCCCGAATTCATCTGTGGTTACACACACACACACACACACACACACACACACGCACACACACACACGCACACACACACACACATGCACAATTGAATAAAAAAAAAATGAAACTCACAAGAAGCAAATCTGTAGGAGGAACAGACCAGGCAGGCTTGTATTGCCTGTATAGGCCGCGCATGTACAAATACAACTTCCCAAAACTAGAACTTGCTGCTGTGCCTGGTGCTGATGTCAAACCACCTGACTGAGAGGACCAACCCAGACAGGACAACGCAGCGAACGCTCCCGCTGGAACTTAGGGGATGGTGGGTGGGGGTATATAAGCACCCCAATATTTCCAATAAGCGAACCTGTGAGCCTGCTTTGCCACTCACCTAACTTCCAGAATCTGTGTCATTGACATTGCGCCTCTTACCAGCGCCACCCTCCCACCCCCACACCCCCACACCCCCACACCCCCACACCCCCACACCCCCGCCAGGGTCTCTGCCCACAGGTGCCCAAGACCCCAACATATATCTATTTGTAAATTGCAGGAAATAGAAAGGGCTTTTACTTCTGCATATCAGCCATCAGAGGAGAAAATGAACAATGTTTATAAATATCCCTTTTTTTTTAACTCTCTCCACATGAAGGAGAGAGTTCATGGTTAATAAAATGCAAGAACAGCAATAAGTGGATATAAGTAAAAAGGAAAGTTGCCAATGGAAAGAAATAATTTAAAAATCCAGTGCAAGTAAGAAGCAAAAACATAATGCAATACCAGGTCTCCTTTAGCATTTGGAATCATGTTTCAAAGACTAGACTCAAACTACTGAGTACCTTCTTACTTTGCATTTTATTCATGACTTAGATTAAACAAATGCTGGCCCAGAGTCATTTAATCATGTCTTGCGAAAACATGGACCTAAATTCTATGTATACAAGTTTGTGTGCCAATTTATCAAAGAGCAGCCAAATAATACCATATAAAAGTTAGGAATTAAAAGATAATGCTGGACAGATTTCATAGTACCAGAAAGGGTCAGCATTCCAGGTATTATTACAGTACAGAACAAGAAGCTATAAAAAGGAAGGCACAGACCTTTGGGGGTAATGCATGTTATTTAATTATAAAGACACTATATCAACTGCCTTTTAAACATTTGTCATTATTCCCATATACTGGAAGAAAACTCAGCACCCAACCTAGAAGCTTTTTTCTTCAATGGAAGGTGTTTATTACAAAAATCACAACTGGCAAAAGTGCAGAAGATAAGTGATGGAAGACATCCCAAGTCACACGCACCAAGGCTTGGGTAGCATCACAGAAGAGGCAGCAGTAAAACTGTAAGAGCTTGACATAAGGCAGAGGTGCAGTCAGACATTATCTTCCGGACATGTGTTGCAGTTACTCTGCACTGTTGCTGATAAACTCAAGACAAAGGGCTTAAGGGAACAAATGTTTTATTTTGACATCCAATTGTCTAGTTACAGTTCTTTGTCCAGCTTGGCAAGAAAACTCACACCAACACCAATGGCTGAGGGAACTGGCCACACCATACCCACATAACAACAAAAAGGGATAATCCTTACTTGCCAGACCAGCACGTCTGATCAAGTACAACAAAAGATGCCAACTTCTTTAACCAGCTCTCTGTAATTTATTCACCTGTCCAGGGCCTACCCCATCAACTACACAGTCACTCTAGGCTTAACTCAACTACTAATTTGCTATAAATATGCCCAGAGCTCAAGCCCTCAACCATCAAGTTGACATCTGTAACTATGGCAACATGACAGGGCTGCTATATTCACTGAAATATATGTATATTTCCAGTAGACCTGGGATTTGTCCTTTCTACATTTCGCCACGGAAGAGGAAAGATCTCAAGAGATCCCACGCTTCCCCAAGAGACTAATGAAGCTTAATCCTGGATAGGGAGGGGGAATACCCACTGATACATGATTCAAATTCCAACCAATATTCAGGCACATGTCATCAAAGATAAACCAGAAGAAACCCAGTAGGCCTCACATGCTAAATAGGAGGGAAGCTGGCAAGGAAGAAGGGTTGTAATGGAAAAAGGACGGGGGATGGGATTAGGGATTAAGGTGTGAAAATACCATAAACTCACTATATTCATGTATGAAACACTAGAAGAATTTAAAAAGATAAAACATAAATTTAAAAATATTTATTTCTTTATTTATCAGAAAGAGAGAATGATGTGTGTGGAGGTCAGATATTTCTTTATTTATCAGAAAGAGAGAATGATATGTGTAGAGGTCAGAAGACAACTTTCAGAGGTCAGTTTTCTCCTTCCACCATGGGGCCTCCAGAGATTAAAGTCACATCACCTGGTTTGTATACTTTAGCTGCTGAGAAAATCATGACGACCCCAAACATAAAGTTTTACATCACAAAGAAGGACTGGCTTAAGTAGTAACATATAAGAAGTATAAATAAATCTTTAATGGCTTAACACTGAAAGGGTCTCCTAGAAATTCTTCAACTTAAGGCTCGGTGGATAATGTACTTCCTTCACAAACTTGAGAACCTGAATTCCATTCCCAGAACTCACATACAATTGCAACGCATTGCAATGCACAGCTATAATCCCAGTGTTTCAACAGCAAGAATGGAAGGTGGCAACAGAAAACACATCTAGTTATTACTTAAGTAATTTATTGGAAAGAAGGCCATTGGTGGGTGCTGAAAAACTAATTATTTTTCCACTCATAAGAAATCTGCAAGCATGCAGCAACATCAAAAGTAACATAAACAGGGCTGGAGAGGTAACTCAGGGGTTAAGCCTCCGCCTTGCAGGCGGAAGGTCCTGAGTTCGGATCCCAGATCCCACGTATAGACCCAGGCGGAAGCGGGGCGGCCTGCGCTTCTGGTCCTGGTAGGGCGGAGCCTGTGAATCCCGGGGCAGAAGGAGGTGGAGGCGTCCATGGTGGTTCGCGAATTCGTCCGTGGTTCTACACATACACAGACACACACACACACACACAGACACAAACGCGCACGCACATACACACGCACATGCGCACAGTTGAATAAATAATAAAAAAATTTTTTAAAAAAGTAACATAAACAGTGTAATTTAACTCCTCTGAGATTCAAATTATATTTATATAAAATGATAATTAGTCAAATATTCTAAATTCTCAATGTTCAACCTCTAACACCATAAAAGGTCAAAAGAGTAAGTGTATCCAGACAGAGGCCCCCAACAGTTTTCTTTCTATGGTGATACACTATGCTAGCCTTATTATAATCCAGGTTGAGCATCTGACCAGAAGGGACACCACCAATAATAACAGGTAGAAATTACTTAACACTATCACAGTCTCCTGAGCATTTGAATAAAAATAATGATTATTTGCATGCCTGAAAAGACAAATTATATAGTAGTGAAATAGAGAAATTCAATGCTGTTTTGGTAAATTTGAAGATTAATCAAAGAAACTAAAGGTATGAGAGTCAAATCAAGCTCTTAGGGCACGAAAGAGCAGTCCAGGGTAATCACAAGGAGGAAGAAGAATGATTGGCCAGGCTGGAGATGGCTCAGTGAATAGAGCACTTGCCACACAAGCATGAGGACTGGAATTGAGAGCCCCAGCACCATGCAAAAGCCAGGCAGGGGCTAGATAGATGGCTCAGGGGTTAAAATTCTGCCTCACAGAAGCTCCAGAGTTTGAATCCCAGATCCATATAAAAACACCAGGCAGAAATGGCATCAGCCAACACTTCCAGTTCTGGAAGGTAGAGCCTGGGAATTCCAAGAGTAAAGCAAAAAGGAAACAGAAGCAATCTAGGATGACTGCTAAAATTTACCCTTGGGCCTCCATAAGCACACACAAGTGCCCTCTGTACACATAGACACAGACACATACACACACACACATATATACACACAAAACCAGGCAGGCATGGCAACTTCCTATAAGCTAGGCACTCCAAAGGCAGTGACGGGAACAAGTTGCCTTGCTATATTAGCAATATTGGCAACTACTGGGCTCTCCTGAGAAACCTTGCCTGAATGAATAGAGATCAACTGAGAGAGAAAAGTACATATATTTCAGATCTATACATGCATGCACACGTGCATCCACATGCATGCAAACATGTACACACATTCACGCACATGCAAGAAATAAATAAATGACCAATACAAGTTGGCTGAATACAAGTATTATTTCAAAGCCTTATTTTCTTCAATGATGAAAACATTGAAATTTAAATAAATGGTATATATCTTATACCATAAATTTTGTAAGTCCCTACTTCATTTTCAAACTAGAGATTAATATTACATGAGGTCACCAGGAAGAATGGTAAACAATGATCTGATTAGAATGTCATATTAATCAAATTGATAAAAGGAATGAATAACATTAATTTTAAAAGATTGATCTAAATGTCTGGAAAGAGAATAACAATGAAGACTGGACTCTGCTGCATGTACTTGTCAGTGTGATACTCAGCTAAGGCATGACATACACAGATGTAGTGCTCACTTATCTACATAATGTTCTTCCTCAAGGAAAGTCACCAGGCTACAGAGATGAAATGAGCATTAGTAAGATGATCTTGACATCCATGACAGATATGTGATGGAGGTGGGTGACACACTGATCAATGAGCTGTGTCAGGAAGAGAAATTAGATGGTAGGGATGGGTAATCCACGCAAGGGGAAATCCCCCACGAATTCAGGATCTGTACAGAAAAAACAATTTTTTTTTAATTTAGAAAACATGGGTGAATATCTTCCAACTCTGGTGCCAGGTTAGAATTCAGTGAACATTCAAACAATGGAAGGCTGGTAGAGCATGTGTTCCGAACAGCTGACAAAATGCCTCTACCGACCCACCAAAGGAGGAAGGACTCATGCGGCTCACAGCTCCAGGTGTCACTCATCAGCCCTGTCACTCTGGTCAGAGCAGCACAAGCGTCATGCAGGACAGTAGACCCCACAGCAGCCAGAACCAGAAGAAGTAGAGAGGAGCTGGACCCGTCACATTCCCTCCAGGGCACAGCCTGAAAATCTTCCCTGGGCTGACCCCACCTCTGCAGGGTCACTTTCCAGCAGTGACACAGACCAGCCACCAAGCCTTGACACATGGAACTTCAGGGGTCTCTCCAGATCAAAACCACCACGGAAAGGATGGGTACAATTTAAAAAGAACACTCAAATCACAGAGTGAATAAAAACATTTCAATGGAAAGACAAAATTAAGGAAAATGCCCCCCCCAAAAAGAGAAGATCCATCAAATAATCACAAGACCTGCAGAGAGAAAGAATAGGTGACCAAATAACAAGGAAAATTGCCCAGAATTCAAAGACCTGAATTTTCAGATTAAAGAAAGTCAAGCAGATGAAAATAGATTTACACCAACATGAACGGTTACAAATATGCACAGTAGGGGGAGCAGGGGGGTTGGGGGGAGGAGGAGAGAGGGAGGGAACTGGTGTACCTATTAAGTTTGTATGAGCTGAAATAATAATAAAAAATGTATAAAAAAAAAAAGAACTACAATTGGACCATCGTAAGAGAATAAATCCTTTGTTCCCTTAAAAAAAACAAAAACTGGTTTTCTCAACTAGCAGTATGGAAGAAAGCAAAAAAGTTTCTAAGAAAAAGTATTCCCAACCTAGAGTTCTATACCAAAATTAGCAAACTCAAAACCTCCGACATTCTAAGTTCTTATCAATTTAACTATTAAAAAGAATATAGGGGTACGCAGAGTACAGACCAGGGGATGGCTCAACAGGCTAAGTGCTTATTGCATGAGCATGAGGCCCAGAATCCAGGTGGCCCATGTACATGCCAGACACACAAGCATTTGCAATCCCTGTGCAATCCCTCACGGATTAGTCAGCTGGGCTTACGCTGGTAAGCAGTGGTAAGAGACCTAGTCACAAGTAAGGCACAAAGGTTGAAGAATGACACCTGATGGTTGTCCACTTAAACACACACACACACTCACACACACACACACACACACAAATTAAATTTTAAAAATTTTCAAAAAGAAAACACATACATACACATAATTACCAGGAACTGATTCGCAATTTTCAAAACCATCGGCAAACTTTTTCAGGCACAGAGGCCTCCTGTCTTTGTGTCATATTCCTTTACTGCACATAATCCAAACAACTTAGAAGAAAAAGTTTTATTCCAACTTATGATTTCATATTACAGTCTGTTAAAAGGAGGTTTTGGGCTGGAGAGGTGGTTCAGGGGTTAAGCCTCTGCCTTGCAAGCGGAAGGTCCTGAGTTCGGATCCCAGATCCCACGTATAGACGCCAGGCGGAAGCGGGGGCGGCCTGCGTTTCTGGTCCTGGTAGGGCGGAGCCTGTGAATCCCGGGGCAGAAGGAGGTGGAGGCGTCCATGGTGGTTCGCGAATTCGTCCGTGGTTCTACACATACACAGACACACACACAGACACACACGTGTGCGCACATACACACGCACATGCGCACAGTTGAATAAATAATAATAATAATAATAAATTTTAAAAAAAAAGGAGGTTTTATTCCAGCTCATGATTTCGCATTGCAGTCTGTTATGACAGGGAAGTTACCAGCAGGGACCAAGGGAACTGACCACAGAGTAACCACAGGCAGAGCTGAGAGAGGGGCAAGGACCAAAGCGCACCTCCCAACTTGCCAGATTCCAAGCAGTTCTATCTCTGTCCTACCTACCTTTCCACACCTATGGTCTGAGTTTTCCCACATAACCAGACACTCTCCTACAATCCTGCTCAGGGGCTTAACCTAACTGAATAATTCTTCATAATGCCTCAAGGTTCAGTTCTCAATTGTGAAGCTGACATCTAAAACTAGCTGCCACAGCTGCCCCACCCTAAAAAATGGGGAAAGTATATAAATCTAAAATTTAAAGAAAGAAAAACAATAAATAAGAGGTTTGTGAGATGGCTCAGTCGAGTGCTTGCCACATAAGCATGAAGACCTGCGTTCAGATCCCCAGCACACCCACAAAAGCCAGATATGGTGGTCCAGGCGTGTAATCCCAGTACTGAGGACAGACAGACAAGAGGACACCTGAGGCTGCTGGTCAGTCAGCCAGTCTAGCCGAATTATTGAGTTCCAGGCCAGTGAGAGACCCTGTGTCAAATAGTTAAATAGAGAGCAAGTGAGGAAGACAACCAAGATTGACCTGTGACCTCCATGCACACACACATGCATGCAATCCTGCATAAACACATCCACATAAACATGTACACACACAGAAAAAGTAACACATAGGAACTGTGGGATCATTTTCATTTTATTATTGCTTAAAACTAGATATGATAAAATAGATATCTTGTATATTAAAGTTTTTGATATCTTTAAATCACAGAATCAAAGGATAAAATGAGATACACGCACAACTCTAGGGGTGATGCGATGCTCTGAAAGAAAAATCTTGCAAATTCTATTTTGAAATCTCACCTGTAGGGCTGGGGAGCTAGCTTGGCAGTCGCGTGGGGCCAGTCCTTGCCTTGGGACGTAAGTACTTCAGGAGCCTGCAGATCCATGCCACAAAAACAAGCAAACAAACAAAAATGCAAGGAGCAGTAATGAACACCAGCCATGCCAGGGCAGTTCATGCCTTTAACCCACCATGCAGGAGGCGTGAAGCAACGGGGAGTTTGAGGACAATCTGTCCTGAGCTCTAAGCCACCTTGGGCTACAGAGACTCCTGCTTCAAAAAAACACAGGAGACAAACAGGATCAGGGTGAGAGTAAGAGGAGAGAATAGAATCAATAATTTGAGGCCTACAATTTAAAAAAATACATAACCCAGCTCTCTTCTGCTCTCCAAGCTCTCTGGTCTGTCTGCCTGCCCCCTCCTGTCTCTCTCCTGCCATGCAGTCAGAGTAGCTCTCCCTGTCCCCTCTCACCTTAAGCTCTTTCTTCTCTTCTAATGCTCTCCCACCTTAAGGCTACACTATGGCTCCCATAGTGGAGTTAACATAGTGGGCCTGACTGCCATCCACAGACCTGCCTGAGTACAAAGTCGCCTTTCCATGAGGCTTTGGAAGATAGATTCAGAGAGGACTCCACTGTCCTCTAACTGATGGGCGTTACGTTGTCACGAGTACCGATAGAAGCCTCCAGCTCTGAGGGCCGCAGTGGCTTCGCATTCTGTCTTGAGTCCATGGTGAAGGACACAGCTGCACCCCATGTGATCCCACTGGGAAAGGAAGCTGGAAACTGAAGCTTATTTTCCACTGCAGTGGCCTTTGGACCTTTTCTCGCTGATTTTGCTTTTTATCTTTTCATTGTAATAAATCATAGCCATGCTGAGTCCTGTGAGTCCTTTCAGAAAAATCACTGAGCCTATGCAGTCTTGGAGACCCTGACCGAGCTTCAGTCTCTATTTTCCACCAATAGAAAGGAGTGATTAAGAAAACAAAATGGTGTCCAGAATGTTTTAAAAGAATAATTTGGGGGCTGGAGAGGTGGCTCAGGGGTTAAGCCTCTGCCTTGCAGGCGGAAGGTCCTGAGTTCTGATCCTAGACCCCACGTATAGATGCCGGGCAGAAGCGGGGAGGCCTGAGTTTCCGGTCCTGGTAGGGCGGAGCTTGTGAATCCCGGGGCAGAGTAAAAAAGGAGGAGGTGGAGGCGTCCATGGTGGTTCCCGAATTCGCCTGTGGTTCTACACACACACACACACACACACACACACACACACACACAATTGAATAAATAATAACAAAAATTTTAAAAAAATAATAATTTGTGAGTACTTCCAATATTAGTAATAAATAGAAATTTCTTCTAAAATTATATGTTCAGTAATCAAAACTGTTTGGACTTCAATATCATACGAAGAAAAGACAGTTCCTGATTCCAAGTACTTCACAGTTAAGGAATAATCCTAATTCCTATTGACTAAGTCAAACAAGATTTTGAAGATGAAACACACAGCAAATACATATTGTGTGCAGAAATTAAGATACAAAAAAATGACAAATTTTTGAAATTATCTCCCATACTCTTCAATGCAAAAAATACTAAGCAGTACAGGAAGATTGCTTCCCATTGTACAGAACAGAGACATTTTAGCAGTTCTAAGTTTTACTCTTCAGTTGATTACTATTAATAAATAAAGATGGCTGTTCTGATTGAGTTTAAACTAAAATAAAATTAAGTCTTCAGATCCTCAGTAACACTAGCCAAGTTCAAATGCTCAATCTTCAGATGTAGCTGCTTTCTCTGATAGACAAACCTAGAACAGTCACACGAATGCTAAAAGTTCTTGAAAGTTCTACTGGACAATCTGTCCTAGAAGGTTCGGGCGATCAAGAATAGTTAGAACAATTTAGAAACCTAACACTAGGAACACACATCTATTGCACCGTTGACATACTACAGAACACAGGTGACCTTCAAAAGTCTCAAACTCGATCTGCATAATCATATAAAATGACCATGATCACAGCAAATGATATAAATGCAAGGAGACGTACAACAGGCTGTTTGATGCACCAGGATTGTTTGTAAAGAGAGAGGCACGTAAGTGCACACATACATTACAGTATCATTTCAATATTTGACATACCATTATTGTACACTGAGACAACTGTTTTACTAAAAATTACCTCGGCAATGCTTCAGCAAGACATGGGGCTGAACTACATGCTATGTGACCACATAATGAAGAATGGAAGACAAGGAAATGCATGAGCAACCAAAGGACCAGCAAGGCTCAGTGGAGGGTGAGGGCAGATGCCCTGCTATGTGTGACGATGGCTGCCAGGGACGGTGTCCATGGATCCTGTCCCTCTCATCAGTTACTTCCAGCTGCATGAACTCATCCTCCTTACCACTCAACTCTGAACAGGTTCCTCTTTGTGTGACCTGATAGATCAACCATGTAAACACTGAAATCTTTTTAACCATGGAAGGTGATGCTTCGGAGTAACTGTTTGCACCTTTTAGGAAGAAAATAACTTCAGTCCTGGTGGTCGCTCTGACCTTATTCTTTTATTTAGGACCACTATGGGTCACAGTTATTTGTTCGCATCAACCTGAGAATGTCTAGCAGGAAGAACCTCTGCTCTTTTCCTGTATTTCCTCAAGATCGTAAATATAACAATTATTCATGAACAGGAACCAAAGAAACGCCTAGAAAAATGTAGATATTGACAATGGCCACTGCCATATTACTGTCCTTTCTGGCCATGGTGACCTATACCGGAATCCCAGCATTTGTTTGGTAGATTTGTTTGGAGATGGTTAATCCTGTTTGTCAACTTGATGTCTGGGAGGGACTGAGAGGACCTTTCCAAGAAGGACCAACTGAAGCGAGAAGTCCCTCCCCCAGGGTAGGCAGCACCTTCTGTTGTCAGTCAGATGTGAAGAATTCCAAGGAAGAAGCTCTATTGGCGCCTGCCTGCCCTCGCTTCTTGCTGTTGAGTGCACGGTCCATCCTGCTGCTGCCACTGCTGCTGCTTGCCATCTTTTAGTCATTAGAACCCAGTCTCTTCAAACTTTCCAATTGGACTAAAAATTAGTAGCTGTTCCAGAAGCTTCCCAGCCTTCAGAGCTACAATGGGCCTGCTGAGGCACCAGCTGAAAGGACTGAACTTCTGAGCTCGTCTGACCTTTCCAGTGTGCACACAACGAAGTTAGGCTCCCCATCCCCTATCACATGAGCCAGTCTAACAAACCCCTCTTCATTCCATCTGTTCTACCCTGAGAGAATGGTGGCCAACACAGATCCCCAAGGCTGACGAACACTTGAAGTGCGACCAAGTGAATTAAGATACGTTGGAGAATAAGATCAAACCAATTTGGAAGGTTTTATACAAAAAAATGCAAAACTTCCTCAACAATTTTCATGCTAATTATATATTAATTCGCAATATATCATTTTTTATTTTTCCATTTTTTCACGTGCATGTGGGCACACATGAATGTAGATGTGCGCGCACATGCATACAGAGGCCCAAAGTGATCTAGAGAATTATCCTCCAATGTTCTTCCACCTTATTCTTTAGAGACAGAGCCTCTAATCAAGCCCAGGAGTCACAGATAAGGTTGGTCTGACTAGTCAGCTTGCTCTGAGGATTCTCAGCCTCTGCCTTCCAAAGCTGGAATTACAAGTGGGCCCCCACACCCACCCAGCATTCTAGATGAAACCAAGGGGTCCAAATTCTGCTCCTTTTGCTTGCCTAAGAAGCACCTTAACTGGTAAGTCAAGTTCCCAGGCTCTGGAATAATGCAATGTGTTGTTAAACAAAGCATAACAATAACTTTTATCTGTTTATTTTCACTTTTTAATACATTACCAAAGAACATGTATACTTGTGTTTGTTATGCTCATACATGTTCATGTTTATGTGAATATGGGTCTGTGAATATATGTACACATCTATGGAAACATAGGTCAATGTGGATGTCTTCCTCAATCACTCTACTTTTTTAAGATGGTATCTCTGATCCAACCCAGTGTTCCCCAATTTGGCTAGATTAGCTGGTCAGCAAAGTCCAGAGACCTTCTTGTCTCCATCTTCCCAGCACCAGGATTACAAGCATCAGCTGTCATATCCAGCCTTTTGTAGGCTGCTAGGGATCTGAACTCATGCTTGCATGGCATTTCATCCTAATGGAAAATTTAAACAGACTAATGTAATTTGTGGTTTATTTCTACTGAAGAGCAGTTTTCTCTACATCCTCTTGAAATCTAAATGTAGTTTGAAGTAGGCGCACAAACATTTATCAACAGCTTGGGAAACAAATGATGATGAATGCCCAGATGAGCAAGAGTATTTCTTTATGTCTACAGCCTCATACTGCTCCTGTAGCTTAGCTAGCAAACAACTGTACAGCGAATAGAAATGAAAGTGTGACTGGGGAGGTGGCTCTAAGGGCAAAGATGCTCGCCATGCAAGCTGGTGACTGGAGTTCAATCCCCAGAGCCATGGTGGAGAGAGAGAACTGACTCTCAAAAGTTGTCTTCTGACATCCACAAAGGTTACCATGACACATGACACACACATACAATAGTAATAACAACAATAATAATAGTTTTAAAAGTCATTGTTCATTGTTTGCATTGAAAAAAAACTAAAAAAATGGAAACTTGAACTAGGGAGATGGGTAAAGCACCTGTCATACAAGTGAAAAGAGCTGAGTTCAGATTCCAGATCCCATATAAAATCTTGGGGGGTATGACGGGTATGCAATTCCAACATCCCCACACAGAGAGCAGGGATCCTGAAATCTAGCTGACCAAACAGACTTCCTCTACCTACAAGCTATAAATTTGATTAGAGATCCTGTATCAAAATCAAAATATTGATTTCCAATATCAACCTTGGGTCTCCACACATGTGCAAAAACATATGCATGTGCACCCTCACACACATGTGCACTCACACACATGAACACACACACACAAGCAACCAGTCACTAACACACACGCATTAAGTGGGAAGAAAGTGCAACTGCTGTCAAACACAAGCTGTAGACGGAATACTGACTCTGGATTATGTCATTTAATTTATAGACTGAACTGAATGATAACTCTCATTTAGAAATAGCAATTCATACTTATTACCTCGCAACACAATCTCTAGTCTAATTTGAAATATTACTAGAACTAATAAATTTAATTTAGATAGCTGTACGAGAAGTTTGTATACTTTTTTTCCATTTTATTTTTTACACAGTTATACAAGCTCAATGGGTAGATACCCTTGCCCCCCTCCTTCTCCCTTCCTTTTTTCCCTCCTCATCTTCCTTCTCTCCCCCCATCTTGCTCCCTTTCCCACACCTCCCTCTCTCTCTCTCCCCTTTCCTCTCTCCCTCCCCTCTCTTGATGTTTCCTGCCTTCTCCCTCCCAACTACAAGATTCAGCTTATTTGGGCCCTGAAGTTCCCTGAGTCATCTACACTAGTGAGGGTTCAGGACTCTGTGGCATACCTTGAGGCCCCTTCTTGAGTCTTCCTACTAATGTAGGAAGTCCTGTTATATCTGTTTAAACCCTTGCCTCTAAAGATCCTACTGCATGAAGTCATCTCCTCTGAGATCCGAGCTAGTCTATGGGGGCTTCTTGACATGTCAGCCATTATGTGCAACTTTCTTTAAGTGATAAATTTTACTGAATGCTTTCAGTGAGTTTTAAACTAGAAGCTCTGAAGCTAAAGCAACTCAGGAGTTAATGCAACCCACACACAAAAAGGTAAAGGTTAAAACCTGTTAGAAATAAATCCTACGATTTTTGCATCCTTCAAAAGTACTAGAACTCTGCAAAAGCAAACATCTAATAGTACAAATTTCTTGTTGAATAGGCAATCAGTTGGAATTCAATGTAACACAAAAAATGAGTATTTGCATGGCACTTAACAGTGACTTCCAAGAATAGTAGCTTCTAATCCTTGAGAAGTTACCAGAGGTTGCATGGGAACTGAAAAGTACTCAAAAGTACTGAGATTCTCCTAGATCCATGCTGTATTGGTCTTTACTTCTTATTCTGTGGCTTTTTTTTTTTTTAATTGTCCATGGTCTATTTGTTTGTTTTCTTTTGAGATAAGGTGACTAGATAGGCCATTAAAAAAAAAAAAAAAGTCTGTCCTGAGTTCCAGATTCCTACAATTTTCCAAGACAATGGCACTGGGCTGAACAAGGCATGCAGATGGCCTTGTTTAAATTTTTTCTAAATGCCTGAAAATGCACTAACTTACTATTTTCAGAAAGAAAAAAGTAAAAAGAGACATTCCAATGTAGAGCAAGCCTTCCTATGCAATAATGTAAGTAGCACCAATCTGAGCTAAGTCATTTTCATTGGGCTCCTTTATGAAAATATATTTTATTAGAGCTCAAACCTTGGCCCACCTTGAAAAATAAAGCAATATTCAGGACACACTAAATGGTCAATTTAATATTTAATGAGTAAATGACATGGCAAGAATGGTTCAGGTACTTATAAATGCTAAATGTCTGGGAATGTCTTCATTGGCTTTTTTGAACAGTTTCAAAGAGCAGACATGAGGAATCATTAGCTCTTAGCACATATGAACCTGCTCCAAAGGCAGTAAGAGGGTTGCCTAGCAACAGTGCATTTTGCATCTCTCATCATCCCCAAAGATGCTGCTGCAGCAGCAGCTAGGTCAAGCCTCTCATTAGCAACCTGACAAAGGGCTTCTCTCTCCCATTTTACAAAATTATTTTTATTTCCAGGTGAAGCTCAAATATCTATGCATTATTCCTACTGACAATGTATTTCCTTCCCCTCTTCCTTCTTCCCAGCCGCCATTTCGATAGATATGCTTTAATGAACCCATCAAAATACCTGTAACAAAAGCAGGCACTGAGAAATCCAGTAGGATTTATATCCCTATTCACATCTCTCTAATCGCTTCATAGCTTTGGGGCTATAAAGTAAAAAAGCATTACAGGAAAAAAGGTGCTGAAATAAAATACTGGGAGGAGAAAAAAGACAGATACCAGACTTCAAAATTAACAAAAAAAAAAAAAAAAAGAAGAAGAAGAAGAAGAAAGAAAGGAAAAAAAAATCAATCCAAATCGTTAGGGATGCTATCCTTGACTACTTTCTATTTTCCTTGCACAACAAAAGCTAGCAAAAAGGCAGAAAATTCCAGAGTGGTAATAACCTATAACCAATGGATTAACAGATGATAATGAATATAATCCATTTGGACAGAAACCATGCTTCCTACTTTAATACCTGTGTTATAAAGCACCACCTCAGATCAATAATTAGATACTCACTTCTGAAGATAACTTGCAAAATATTTGTAATTCAACACAGCTGCCCTGCAAAACTAAAACATATACTCATACAATCCCTCCCAAATACACCAAAGACTCTTTTTAAAAGAAAATAAACAAAATATGCACAGAGAGAAAGAGATTTTTCACACCATGTATCTTAAAGTACTTGGTCTAGATTTTGATATACAGATATGTCTGAGCTTCCTGCTAGCATGAATTCCCCTACAGAAAAGATTACAGAATGAATGTGACAAGTCATAAAAAACAGACTATGACCTTAATAGATGTCAATTAAGAATAGAATGATGTGGAACATTCCAAGGCAATTATTATCACCTGAAATCAAATTAGGTAAGTTATTTTAAGTGGTATGAAAGATTTTTCTTTCCCCCTGTGTTTCTGTACCCCCCCCTTTTTTTTTCCTCCTACACACAAACAGCAAAGAATGAATCTCCAGAAGGATTTCCCAGAAGGGGATCATTTACCACTAAAATATTTCATTCCAGCAGCTGAAAGACCATAAAAGGTGCCTGTCCTCCAGAGCCTCTAATAACAGCCATAGATCTTGCGTTTCTATTCACAAGTGACCTCTCAGTCAGACGATTTAATTTTTCCCCTGCAGCATGGTTGGCTTCACACACAGTGTAATAACAGTTTTTGCACAACAAGACAATTCATCCAATTAGAAAGACTATATTAAGTCTTTCACGAGCAGCATACTTCACTACAACTTTACTTAGAGTTTGATTTAAGACAGCATAATGTATGCATTCATGCTCCTCCATTTTCCTACTGGTTCAAAAAATGATCCCAGGAATTGAAGACCATGCCTGAACCCTTCTTGGCTTCAAACAGTAACAGAGGGGTTGAGAGATAGCCCTGTCGATGAAATGCCTGTCACGAAAGCATGAGTACTGAGTTCAGGTCCTCAGAAGCAATGGAAAAAGCCGACCATGACAGCATGTGTGGATCCCTTCAGTTACTGACCAGGAGGTGAGCAAGAGACAGGTGGCCTTAGAATTCGCTGGCTAGCCAGCCTAGCAGCCAATGAGTGAGTCTGCCTCAAAATATAAAAAATTATTGAAGAAAAACGTAACATTGAATTCTGGCCTCCACACTCACATCCATACTAACAAATAAGAGAGAGAGAGAGAGAGAAAGAGAAAGAGAGGAGAGAGTACTAAGAACTCGTCAAATGTTCAAGGAATGCTTTAAAACAGGCAAATGTGTGAGGCAAAGAAATACATAGAAGATTTTTTCTTTCTCTATTATAAGTTAAGTGAAAGTCTACTAATGTCTCGAAAGAGAAAACAAGACAGACAAAGTGAACATACTGGTTATTGTGACTATTTATGCTTTGTGCCATTTTGGGAAAGCACCCGTTAGCTACAGTATGATATTGCTAAGAAAGGTGTAGTCAAAGTGAATTTGTAAGCCTCGGGAAAGCAAGAAAAGTGAAAGTGGTAATCAAGGAAAAGGTGTGAAGAGAAGGAGTCATGTGGTGGTGTCTATCACAATAATGCATCAGTATCCAGGCCACAGAAACCTAACACTAAGAATATCTGCGCACAGTTCAGTACTCATGCTGAGGAGACCAGGACGACTGGATCCCTAGTCAAAGGCTAGAGCGGTAGAATTCTCACTGGTTCCCTCCCTGTTTCAATCTTTAATAATAGATGCTGTTGGGTCCACTCATGCCCCCTACCCCTGAAACACGCAATCACTGCATCTGGACAGGTCACATTACGATGGAATAGTGTTGAACCCACCTCCACTGCAGTGAAAGGGTCTTGGTGCCTCACCATCCCAAAGGGATTCTCCTACTGCTGCAAGCACCCAAATCTACGAGAGGGAGTTTTCCTTGGAAATTCTGGAAGTTCTCCAGGTGAGTCTCACTGGCTTATTTGTTCCCTACACTATTGGGGTCCTGCTGCTTGCCCATGAAGCCAGTAGTATCCCCAGGACTGAACTCAGAGACAGTTCCAATCCACTATGGTTCTCACCAAGGCACTCAGGTTGTCCACATTTTGTTATTGGAGACATTGGAAAATTCTATGCACAGTTTAAGCCAGTCCTAACTCTAAAATATCTCTTCTTCATTTCCATCATCACAACTATTAGTTAACCCATCACTCCCTTTTAGATTTTGCAGGTGATTCTTAATTCACCATATCTTTCCACCCATCTCAATTGCAAGGGGTATGCCTGAAGTCAAACTGGAGGGCAAAACAGTGGTGATGAGTCTGCAGTCCCTATCACTATGCTTGAGAAAGGGACTGCAACATGCAACACTCACAAATGTCCAGCAAATCTCAAGAATCCTCTACTCTTCACCTATCCTCTCATTTCTTAATGTCTATACTTCAGTGAGCAAGCAGTTAAAATTTGTATTAGTTCTCATACATTAGGTTTATTCCTGCTACACTATAAATTCCTGATAGGTGTTTATCTCAAAACTATATATATTATGTAACGTACATATATATGACACAGAATATATACACATTACCAAGGTCTCCACCAAACTCCTACTTTAACATTCTATTATACATCATCATCTTTCTTATATCTGATTCTACCCAGTACTTTAGAGAACATTTCACCTTCTGCCCAACTCCTAAACTCTAAGATCTTTTTTCATACCTGCATCTACTCTGGAATGACTTCCTTTAACCTCTGTGTCCAGTTTAATGCCCAATGGCTTGCAGTCTTGCTGCCCCCTGGGACCTGCCACACATCGGTGTCTTTGTACATGCTCTTCATTTCTGCCTGGAATGTTTTCTCTTTCCTTTGCCCCCTTTCACTGTGCCTCAGGGTGCTTGCATAGCTCCACAGTGCCAATTGCCATCTTGTACTGAAAAGCAATTCTTAAAAGTTTATTTATATTCTTTTAGGATTTTACACACAAATGCAATGAATTCATGTCATTTTCACTCCTTATTACTTAATCCCAGTTTCCTTCTAGTCCTCACTACAAGCCTTCTCTACCAGTCTCTCTCCTGTTCTCATGTCCCTTTGTGTGTGTGACCCACTAATTTTCCTAGGTTCCTGTAAAAAGAAAACGCGGGCATGTCTGAAGCAAGGACATACTGTTGGGAAAAGTAACTCCCCTCCCCAATCCCATCCAGGATGACAAAGTAATTGTCAATGCCTCGTCAGCCTAGTAAGTTCTGTCATTCCTCACCGATCAAACTATACATTTTCATCTCAGAATTATTAGAACCAACCATAAAGGAGGCTTGCAATAAACGTATGTTGCATAGTTAAATGAGTGACTTAAAAGTGCTTAATAAATAAAATGAGACCTATAAAAACGAGAACTTACAGTATTTCAAGCTGCATGATAATTCCATGATAATTGCACTTAACACAGATGAAACTGCACCTCTGCCATTAAAAATTAAATACAATTTTCACTAAGTACACATAAATAGAGTAAAACGCCACCAGTATAATTATCATTAATAATAATTCTGACTACTAGAAATAATGAAGGTAGGCAAGATTGAATTCAAAAAGTGCTAAAGAAATGAAAGTCAATTACTTTCACTTATATACTGTAACAAACTAATTAGCCAAGTGTTTCCAAGTACCAGTCCCTGTTGATAAGTCTTAATGAATAGATAATTTGATCATTTTAAATTGGCACAGTCATCATATTAATATAACTGAGCAAATCTGAAGTCCCTAAAAACAGCAGCTTCAACACCTGCTTATGTTTAACTCGACCTACATCAACTTATCCTGAACCCTAAATTAATAGGATTTCACTTAATAACATGTCACCATAACCTAAACTAACCTCGACCTAACTCTAAACTCTACAATGTTCCAGCTATTAGTATGAATACACATGACAATATTGGCAAATAGTACATTGTATTTGTGACGAGGTAGCTACAGCTAATATATTTATCTTTAATTCTTTTAGTCAAAAAACACAACAAATGACTGTCCAAGGTCACTGAGAGGCAAACAGAAAGGTATAGCTTCCCTCAAGAAATTCTTTCATGTGTTCCAGATCTAAATAGTATTTATCAAAAATTTTCTTTAAGGAGAGCATGCTTTTAAGGCAAAAACGGAACGTCTAAAATTCCTACCAACCTCACTCGACTTGAAATCTACCTAATTCTATAATAAATTCAGGAGATATATATACACACATGTACAAAGGATGTTGTGGGTCTGCGCTGTATATACAAGATGGCACTGGGGTGTGTGTGCCTATGGAGGCCCAAGAGTGACACCAGGAATCATCCTAGATTGCTCTACCTCCTTATTGCCTTGCTCTGGGATTTTCCAGGCTCTACCTTTCAGGGCCAGAATTGCAGCCACAACTATAGCCACCAGGTGTTTTTAACATGGGATCTGGGAATCCAAACTCAGGTTCTTTTGCTTGACAGACAAAGGCTTGAATTCCTGAGCCATTTCCCCAGTCTGGTAGTATTTATTTTTATATGTTTGCTTTCTTAAGACACAGGAAGATCCTCCTAGCAAGAGTGTGTCACTGTACACACTGTCTATACCACAGTCTGCAGCAAAGAAACTGTCCCAGTTATTGATCTGGCTTCACTTAGTCTGTAACTCTGTGTTACCATCACTGAAATAAAACTGGCTTCAGATAATTTTTGACCTCAGATGAAAACCCAACTAAGCATTATTTTATTACCTTGGTGCATCTCTTCCTTTTGAGCTTTCCACCTCTTCCTCTTGAGCTCTAATTAGAAAACAAACCCACTAGTACCTGGCAGTCAGTTGCTGGCGGACTCTACCCCCACCCTTTCTGTGTTCAGTGGCACAGCAAAACAAATGTATTTTGTTTCGACATATTATTAGGAAACTGGTATAATAATAATAATAATAATAATATGGGTTGGACCAGTAAGATGACACAGCAGGTAAAGTGTCTGCTTGCAAACCTGGAGACCTGACTTCAATCCCAGGAAGTCCATAAAGTATGCTATGTACTTCTGTGCCTTTCTCTCTCTCTCTCTCTCTCTCTCTCTCTCTCTCTCTCTGATAAATAAATAAAATATTTTTTAAATATGGATTGGAAAAAATCGTATCAAATGCCTTCAATGAAATTTTGCGTTTCAATTCTAATTTTAATTTTAATCAGTACATTTCCAGAATTAACTCGGCTTAAGATTAATCTCCAGGAGTGGTAAGAAATTGATACAGAACTGCTTTCCTGTAGAATAAACTCTTAGTTTCATTTGCACTTTCAAGAAAACATAAAAATAGTTCAAACACCAGTTTAAAACATCTTGTTCTACAGATATCCATGTGGAATGTATAAAGAAGAAATAAACAGTTTGTCACAAAAGAGGACATACAGCCTGACCTTCTATTTCTATCTATGATGCCTTTGGTTAATTGCTTCATGCAGACAGGCTCATCCCAATTTTCCTCTTGGCATAATCGATGCTGTCACTACAAGGGAATAGTTGTCCAGCACTTCTTATCTCTAAAGGTCTTTATTAGAAGTACTGCACATTCTGCTTCCTTTTTGCCTATGTAAAGAACACAGGAGGCAGACTGACTTCAGGGGGTAGCAATTCACAGAATTGGGTGACAATAGAACAGAGTGCAAAGTGTCCAAAGACTCTTTGTGCGAGTTCTTTCACGGAATATACTTTCTCCTTTTCTCACAGCAGTAACTCACAGACCATTAAATTTCACACATTTCCTATTCATTTTCTGTGTTAAAATATGGCTTATGGCCCTGAGTAGAACTATCAAGGATTCTGCCCTGAAAGTCAGCTTTTACTATTTGATAATATATGACTTTGAAAAGACCAGAGAGTCATGGGCCATGAACCCAGTCACATAAATGATTTCAGATGGCTCAAATATGTGTATACTTTCACAAATGGAAAAACTGAGCCTGAAAACATCATAAAGGTCAAAACAAAACTGTCAAAGACTTCAATTCCTTCCATTGAGTAAGAACTTTAGCTAGACTTAAAAACCAAAATACAAACAGAAATATAAGAACTCAGAGATGTAAAATGCAAGTAAAATCAAATTAAACAAACGTGTCCATACCATTTCCACATAAGATGTAGGTGAGCAAGTACCAAGGATATGAAACAAGCACTGAGATTCATGAAACCCACCATTAAATTCTTAAGAGTAGAACCTTTTAAACATATTCTCTGTGCGTGTGTCTCTGTCTCTGTCTCTCTGTCTCTGTCTCACTCTTTCTCTGTCTCTGTCTCTCTGTCTCTCTCTGTCTCTGTCTCTGTCTCTCTGTCTCTGTCTCTGTCTCTCTCTCTCTCTCTTTCTCTCTCTCTCTCTCCTACATGAGGGCACTCTAGTATGCATGAAGGGTGACATCAGCTCATTATTACATTGTTCTGGGGTTCTCAGACTCTGCCTTCCAGGGCAAGAATTGTAGGCTACCACTCTATCTACCCATCATTCTAACATGGGGATATGAACTCAAGGGCTTTTGCTTGCAAGGCAAAGCCTTTAGCCACTGAACCATTTCCCCAGCCCAATGAGAATAGGATTTTTAAGGATAGAACTAGTGACTAGTTAAAGCCAAATTTATAAAGTTTTTACCACTTGATCTGACCCATATGTAGAGAATATGAAAAAAAAAAGTCATAGAAGATGAAAGCAAGAATAGCAGCCACTAGGAGTCTAAGAAAAGGGGGTAGGGAAGTTGACTGACATGTTGTTCCATTAAACAATAGGGTGACTAAAAATAATGATGTACTTAATATTTCAAAAGTTAAAATAAAAAATTATTCAAATTTTCACCATAAAGAAATGATAAATATTTGAGAGAAAATATATTGTTTAGTCTGATTTGAATATTATAATACATACATATATTGAAATAGTATAAGATACTCCATTTATATTTGCAATGTTTACATTCTATGTATTAGTTAAAGCATATTCGAATTTTTAAATTTTTGCTCTTCAATATTTCATTTTATAATGGAGTAAAAATGAAATTGAAACCTTATACATTGTAGTAGAGTTATTTTATTGAATATGAGATACCTAACCACCTCAACCTATGAAAAATAGTCATATCTATGGTTAACGTTCAGTTGTGATATTACATATCTTTTCAATTATTATAACTGTAGTCATTATGGGACACAGTGCAATAATCCAATGTAGAAACACAGTGATTAAATTAGGTTAGTTAACACTTCAATCTCCTTAAGCACTAGTCACCACTGTGTCGAAAACCTTCAAACTCCTTTACCCTAATGCTTTATGAAATATGTAGTCATTCTGATGTGCTGCAAAACACTAGAACTTCTTCCTCTTAACCATACCTTTATGCCCATTATCTAATCTTCCTTTATCCTCCCCTCTCCACTACTTGTCCTAGCCTCTATGATGCCCATTTCCATAAAGCAATGCCTGATGTCTTGAATTATGATCCCCAGATCCCACGTAAAAGCGGAAAACAACAGTATAAGCATCTGTAATCCCAGAAGACCTACAAGAAATGGAAAATGGAAACTCAAAAATCCTCAAAAGCTCATGAGCCACAGCGTGGAACACATAACCATTGGAGAGACCAGGTCTCAAACAAGGTAGAAAGCGAGGAATTACATTCAAAAGCTGTCCTCCGACCTCCACACGTGAACGGAGACCCTATGCTCACGTGCTCTCATACACACACACACATAAATAATTACAATTCTAAATAGAGACACAATCAAACACAGATACACACAATTTCATGACAGAAATACTATTACATGTAATGTCACAGATGAACTCCAGCAAAATAGCAGGTACGACTGGAATACCCCATCTCACCAACAGATCTGTAACCCTGGCAAATAAATAAATAAATACAGAAATATTTTAATTAAATGACATCTTAGATCAAATGGACTTAATGGCCATCTACAGAACATTCTATTCAAACACATCCTTCACAACAGTCCATGGAAATTCTCTAAAATCCATCATATATTATGATACCAAGCAAGCTTCAACAGATGAAGGAAAACTGAAATGATTCTTTGTAGTCTATCTGATTAAAATGAACTAACTACAAATCAATAGCAAAGAAACTCTATAATATGCACAAAATCACAAAGTTTAAATAACACATTATTGAATGGTGAAGTGAATGGGTCACTAAAGAAATAAAATCAAAAATATCAAAAACTTTCTGAAATTCAATGAAAATGAAAACACAAACTCACCAAAACTCATATGACACAATGAAAGCAGTCCTAAAAAGGAAGTTTATAGCACCAAGTGCCTATGTTAAGAAATCAGAGTTCTCAGACAACTTAAGTAGGACCCTGGAAAAAGAACAAGCCAAATCCAAATCAGTGCACCGAAGAAGGACGTCACTTGTGAATGACAAGGGCACTGCGCTCATGAACTCATAGTAGCTTGCAGTTATCTGTGCGAGACCTGCGCAAGGTGGAATCTGTCAACATTCTATCATGAAGCAGAGACAAAGGCTTATGAGGACTCATCCTGCTGAGAGCTGTTAGTAGTCATGGAAGTGAGAGCATTACTTTTCACCAATGATGTAGCCACTGCTAAGTTGCCCATGTTCCAGTGAATAACCTTACAACCAAGGTCATAAAAACAACATTAACTAACTCTGTAGGTAACAGAAGGAAAAAGGAAGACAGGAAAGTAAAAGGGGAACGTTTTAGGAAGAAAAGGGGATTGGGGAGTACGAGAGAAATAAGAAAGGATAATAAGGGTGAAGGTCACCAAAATATATACATGCTGGAGCTGAAGAAATGGCTCAAGGGTTGAGACTGCCTCCCAAATAGAAGATCCTGAGTTTGGATCCCAGATTTCACATAAAAATGACAGGTGGAAATGGCAGTGACCTGCTCTTCCACCACTGGAAGACAGAGCCTGAGGAGACCCAAAGCAAATCAAAAAGGAGGTAGAGATGATTACTGAAGTCACCCTTTGATCTCCATAGGCACATGCACAGTGTCTTATGATGTATACACACAAAAACACACACATATACTAATGGAAGGGAGGGAGGGAAGGAGAGAGATAAGGAGGGAAGGAGGGAGTGGATTCCATACGTACATACAAAATATGTATACATGTATGAAACTGTCAAAGAATAAATTGTTAAATTGTGTGTGTGTGTGTGTGTGTGTGTGTGTGTGTGTGTGTGTGTTAATAATGGCCTCAGAAGGACTATAAATTGAAATTCATTAAAGTCTCACTTAGACCTGAGTCCATATTGTCCCTCAGTGTACTCAACATACCCTACGCTTAACACTTGCTGCCACTAATTTCCCACCAGGTGTGAGCAGATCATGAAAAACCCAAGGCAGGAAACGAGCTCTCTGAGCATTACTACTGTGCATAAGCCAGGAAGCCTCATAACTCAACTGTCATTCATATATCCCTGACAGCACTCAGCATGATGTGCATCAAAGTATGTGGAAAATGACACTGCCCACTGTATCACACAGGTAGGAATCGTTCTAAAATAACCCAAAGTGCTGCACTGCCAGGCTCTGTGGTATATTGCTGCAATCCTTGGGGAAGTGAATCTGAGGTCATCTATACCACAAAATGAGTTCAGGCAACCTAGCCTACACATTGAAATGCTACCTCAAAGTATTTTTTTAAAAAATAGAAAAACTCTGCTTTGAGAGTCTAAGATAAATCTTTGTAAAATAAGTCAATGTTTTGAATCTGTCAAGATTTCATGGAGATTTCCTCATTCGTGGATCCTTCCACAAAAGACTTAAGATTTTGTCTTGAAAAATGTAAAATGCAATTTTTCATTAGATCCACAGATTGGAGAAGCTCCCAGTACCCCACCTAGAAGTCTCCTCCTGCAATGAAAAAGGCAGGTAATCTTTATAGTCTTCCATGGCTCTGTCTTAAACCGGAGTTATCAACAATGAGAAAAATGACAACAATACTAATAACACATATTTCACAGTTCATTTCTCTCACATTTATGAAATGCTTTCTTACACAAGACCCACAGTAGTGTCCGTCATGGTTTGAAATATGTACCCCACAGACTTTGGTGTTTGGGAAGGTCATGACACATTTAAGAGGTGGAGCCTTGTGGTTGGTTAGTCCCACCCTGCTTGAGTTAGTGAATCTGTTCTTGAATGTGCATGCAGCAGCTCTCCGTCTCCCAGCAGCAACATGACTTAGCCATCTCCGATTTCTGCAGCCAGCCATGGCACTGTATATGGGCTACATAATGGAACTTTTGCAACTATAAGCTGAATAACTATCCCTCTCTCCTTCAAATTGCTTGATATTATCTCACAGCAACACAGAAAGAGTAACTGGTATAGGTCCTACAATAAAGTTGTCACTCAAACAAAGCATTTAGATCATCAAACAGTAGGTGGCAAAATCTTCCTGTAGAGGTGAAGGGACAACAAAAGAGGTGGAAATCAGCCTGAAAACTGCTAACCTTACCAATGGTTACAACCTTACTTATCAGGATTCTAAAACTTTCCTCTGATGTCAACTCTTCCTTCAATTTCAGCATACCAACCTTGAATCTATAAGGTAAAAAGGACAAACCCCCATTAAACATAAATGCAGGACTGGTGGGATGGCTCAGTGGGCAAAGGTGACCAAGACCGATGACCAGACTTCATAGAGCGAAAGGAGAGAAACAACTCCCACAGCTGTTTTCTGAGCCAAATATGCATACCATAGCACACACACACACATGCACGCGCACGCACACACACACACACCCTTATTAAATACAAAAAAATTTATATAAATGCACTTCATATGGTCTCACCAATAAAATGAAAAAAATAGAAACATCTCTACCTACCATAGATTACAAGACTGAAATAGTTACTCATAACTGTTGCTATGAGAGAACACCCAAAGTCAAACAACTTAAGGGACAAAGGGAGATTTACTCAGCTTACAGTTCCAGAGAGGACATACAGTCTTTATGGCAGAAGCGGCATGGTTGGTAGCAGAAACAGGAAACTGGCTAAGTCACACCCCTCCTCTGACGACTTTTTCCTCAACATGAGCATAGCAGGTATCATCAAGGTAGTCTACCAGGAGACCAGGGCCCACTTGGCTTTTGTTCCTCATCCCAGCTTTCTTGTGGCGTTAACAGATAGACTTAGTTCAAATGTTCAGTGGTCTTACCAACATGAATGAGATCTGATTTGCTCTGAAATTTTCATCAGTGACATGCTGCCTTTGTAATGTCAACCTTTTATGAAGATTGCAATGATTATGACACAACAAAATAAAGAAGCTAGGTAAGTAAATGAAGCATTGGTGGCAGAAGTCACAAGCTAGAGCTTGTAGCAGTCCATACTGGGAAAAGCACTGGCTGCTTCTAAAGAGGAGAGATGACATCTCCACTCCTGCCACCTTTACTACCATTTAGTGGTAGTGAAAACTGGACCGAAAACATCATGGTAACGATTTGATCTGCGGATTCTTCTAAAGTCTCACCAAGCTCCCAACACGAGACTGATTTGTTTAATTGGCTGGTCAGTAATTGCCAGTAACAGATACGACCAAATCTTTGGGAATAGTGACTTGAGTAGTAATAATAGGTCAATAAAGATCACCATATGCACCATGATCCCCTGCACAGCAGCAATCACACCCAGAACTACCTTATGGCATATAAGCCACCTGCTTCCGTTGTGCTCCGTATGTCTACTGAGGAGTTCAAGTGTCATCAGCACTGAAACCAACGATGCTATCAGTGTATCTCTAGCTCTTTCTCTCCTGCAACAGACCATTAGATCTCACCCCCCGGGTGGTGGTGATGGATATTCTAACTAACAAACATTCTGTCTTTCCATATGATTCTGAAGGTATCTAATTTTAGGATCCTCACACTCTAACCCACTTCCCTCCACCTAGGATGGCAGGTCATTATCTTCTCTCATGGTGCGGACATGACCCAAGAAGGCCAATCTGGCCCTCCTTACTTCTCTCTTTGCTTTAGACCATAAAGAGAAAGTTGTAAGTCTCCGGGCTTCTAGTTAATTCACAAAGAAACTATGGTTTGAATGTACTGTCTAGCCAAAGACTGACCTAAATATTAAAAATAACTAAAACTATTATGTTAATTTAGGATGGGTTTCTGTTACTTGTACTTAAAACAATCACCCTAGAATTCCAAAGGCTAAATGCATGGAGATAATGAGACAGAAGAGAAGGATATAACATATAGCATGTTTTGTATTAGTATATCTCTACAGAGGCAGTTCACTGTACTATTTCAAGGGTGTCTTACTGAGATAATCTTTAGGCATTACCTATGAATTAGCCACATCAATATTGAAAGAAACAACTGGTTAAAAGTTATGATCATTACAAAAGTTGAAAAGAGAAGTCAAGCAGAAGCAAGATGAAATATACACACACGTTTAAATAAAGGATGAATAAAGACAGAGTTCATTACAGAGCATCCAGGAGAATCAGTACAGGAGAACCCGGCCCAAGTGGGATAAGAGTATATTCCAGTTCGCCAACTGTGACAAGAAAAGACTGAGTATAACAAGCTAAGGGGAAAAAATGTCTTAAATCCATTTGCCCTCTGCCACCTAATGTTTTCCCACAGAAACACTATGTATTCAACTGAGAGATGACAGTTTCCTTCATCATGTTTTAAAGAACCATTAGCATTGATACCAATAAGCAGAGGATAATAAAAATGTCATGCCTGTTGGATTAGAAACCCCTTTTCTTCACAGAAAATGCACAGTAAAGATTCCAACCCGTGGGAAAAGGTAACAGAATAAATACTGTCAAATATAACCCTACATTAAGAGGGGGCAAGTCTTATTGAAGTTTAACTGTTTTCTTACTACATTCAAGTCTGTGCAAACAGGAAGAGAGTTATTTACCCTCACATTCCAGCATGCAGATCAGTGCCATACATTACAAGAGTATTGAATGACTGAATAAAGGGTAGGGTCAAAGTTAGGAAGTTTACCTGATTTGATTAACCTAAGTCACCTTAGATCAGTGTTAAAACTAAGAGAAATTCAGCTTAGAATGGGTTGAAAAACATTAGGAATCAGTAAATCCACCAAAAAATCAGAACCAAAATATATCACATGCAGATTTCCTTACAAAGATGCTTTTAATAAAGAAATGATTATAACTATGTATCAGCTCAGAGTAAATAGAAAGAAAAACAATGGAGATAGTTAAAATGGCTAAAATCCAAAACATACAACAACAAATGTTGAAGAGGATGAGGGGAGAAGGGAACCCTTATTGGTGGGAATACAACCACGCTGGAGATAGTATGGCAGTTTCTATCTTTTATTTTTTAAATATTTTACTTATTTAGTGTGTGTGTGTGTGTGTGTGTGTGTGTGTGTGTGTGTGTGTGTGTGTGTGTCAGAGGGTACTGTGTGTCTCTGTGGAGGACCAAGGGTGACTTCAGGAATCATCCTGGATTGCTTCTACCTCCTTGCTTCCTTTGGGGATTTCCCAGGCTTCACCTGTCAGGACTGGAAGTACAGGCCACTGCTGTTTCTGTCTGGCATTTTCACATAGGACTTGGGATCTGAACTCAAGACCTTCTGCTTGCAAGACAGAATTTTAACCCCTGAATCATCTTCCCAGTCCCAATATGGCAGTTTCTAAAAGAGTTAAAAATTGAAATGCCACATGACCCAGCTATACCATACTGGGAATATTTCCAAAAAGTACTTAAACTTACTATAGAGACATGTATATCCATGTTCATTGCAGCATAGTTCACAATAGCAAAGTCATATAATCAACTTAAATGCCTAACAGTTGACAAATGGATAATGAAAAGGCAGTACATATACACAATGGAATACTAGTCAACTATCAAAATAAAATTAATTAGCTTTCTATCCGACAGCCAGTGGTCGCTGCTGCTCTCCAAGCAGGAAGTCGGCCAAGAAAGACAAAGACCCAGTAAACAAATCTGGAGGCAGGGCCAAAAAGAAGTGGTCCAAAGGCAAAGTTCAGGACAAGCTCAACAATCTCATCCTGTTTGACAAAGCTACATACAACAAACTCTGAAAGGAAGTTCCCAACTCTAAGGTTATGACTCCAGCGGTGGTCTCTGAGAGGCTGAAGATTCAAAGCTCCCTTGCCAGGGCGGCCCTTCAGGAGCTTAGTAGAGGACCTAACAAACTGGTTTTGAAGCACAGAGCTCAAGTCACTTACACACAAACTACTAAGGAGAAGTAAGGTGGAGAAGTCCCAGCTGCTCGTGAAGATGCATGAAGAGGTTTTTTAAACAGGTTCAACCAACACATTCGGAAAAATAAAACTTTATTAAACCAAAAAATGAATTAATGAAATGTGCTGGTAAATGAATGGAGTTGGAAGAAGTTAGAGTGAGCAAAATATCCCAGGCACAGAAGGACAGATGTCACATGCTCTCCCTTTTAAGTGGAAACTAGTAATAAGCCCTCGTAATGACATATTCAAGGGGAAATCTCTATAATAGCCATTAGAACTACAAAGGAACATAACTAGGGGGTAGGGGAAAGAAGACCCCCATGAGAGTAGAGACAAAGGAACACTGTTAAATAGAAAATTAAGACCACTTCTAAGAAAAGCCCACAAGTATTGAGACATCTGCTTCTGTGCACTGTCAGTTTCATCTGTTCACTGTTGTTGAGACTGGTTTACAGTGCTGGATGTGTTTCCTGTCATGGAAGGGGGGCAGTAAGCAGGTGGTTGATTACCTGGAGCTAACCCCACTCTCTATTGTGTCTTATTCCTATTCTTCCCTCTCCTTTAAACCTTTTCTTATATTTTTTAAATAGTTTTTATCTTTGGATAGGAGAGAATCTCAACACCCAGACAGGATGCAGCCTAGTTCAATGGGAGAAAAACGAAATAAATAACAACTTTCAATCAGGATGCAAAGTACCCAGGAGCTTGCATGTTCATGTGGAATTAGGCCAGCCAAACACCCACCATCCTATGATTCAGAGAACCTTATGGAAGGGAGGAGAGTAAGAGCCTAAGGATGGGAAGGTCTACTGTTAGACAAGATACTCCACCCAAGGCAGGGCTGCTGCAGCCAGGAACTCACTGTAATGACACTTGTCCTTACCAGACCTGCACCATGGCTGATATATCAACATGCCCCCATAGACAAGCAAGGATCTCAGAAGAAATAATTTCAAACAGTAGGAATCTTAGAAGCTAGGGCTAGACAGGTGAAGGGCAGTGTCCCTACTAGTGGGGCTGCCAAAAGAAGGACCACTTGGTCTGCCACAGAGGCCTGAAAACCCACCAGAGTAGATGATCCAGTGGGAACCCCAAGACCTATAGAAGCAGACAGACAGAAGCGGGGCAGGGAGTGAAATAGATTGATAAAAAAAAAAAAAGGAAGGATGGGAGGGAACAAGAGAAGAGGGGGAGAGAGAAGGAAGGAGGGAACAAGGGATAATTACTCATTGTGCCTGTAAAACTAGGGAAAAAATACTCCATTATATAGAATCACAATTTCTTCATCCATTCAGCCTAGTAAATACATAGGGTGACTCCATACCTTGGCTACAATAAAGATATGAGTACAGAAAAAAAATAATGGGAAAATAAAGATAGCAAAACCAATCAAACCTTCATTTAGATCTTTGACACAACATACAAAATAAAATAATCTATATTTGCAAATATTAAGCTTTGTTCCCATTACTTTTTCATCGTTCTCTTTCTTTACCTGAGAGGGATCTGCTTGTGCTAATTGTGTGGTGACCTTCAGGATCTGGTGGAGATTCTGTCCTTTATCTTCCACAAGGAGGTGAGCCAGCAGTAAAAAGACATGCGTGGGGACCGCCGTTGTTCCAGGGAGCAGGGACTCCACGGCGGCCAGCCAGTCGGCTGCTGCCGCCTCTTCTCCCAGTACCTGGAGAATCCTCCAGGAGGTGAAGACCAAGCCGTACATACCGCTTATAGGAAACGGAAGTCTGTGGGGTGGCTGAAAAACACCCAGAGACGCTTAGTGAGATGAATATATTTGTCAAAAACACATTCCCAACATTCCTTTATTTTTATATTTCATTTCAGAAATCATTTCCTCCGAGGGAATGAATACAAACTTTGAGTTCCTGCCAAACAGCTTGCTACCCACATTTGAGGTAACAGGATTATACAAAGAGAAAAACAGTTGTTAGATGGAACTTGAGAACACTTTATCACACAGTTTTCTCATATTTACAATTTACTCCCAATTAAGGGAGGAAAAAAAAATGGAGCAGTACACAAGATACAAAGGCAGCAGAGCTTGAGGGGGTGGGGGAAGCTATTTTCACTATAAAAAAAAATTGTGGCGTGGAATGAAAAGGAAGATGGGAAACACATGCCATTTGCCCAGCTCCAGCCCTCCTAAGAGACAGCCCAGCCGGGACAGACCGCAACATGGAGACGGGACATTGACCTTGGCAACAGGCGGGATAACATGCCGACAGGCACAGAGCAGGATCAGCTGCGGCATGGAATCATTAGACACATGCGACAAACCTTCTGTGGTGAAAACAATCCAAGGGAGCTGAGCTGAAGCAACACCCAGCAAAGATGCTACATTCCTGCAAATCTGAGAAGGAGCTTCTAAGAAGAGGAGGAGTGTGTGCAGGGCCAGAGCATGGCCGGAAATGCGTTATGCCGCGTGTGACAATGGCTAAGAAGAAGCCACAAGCATTAAGGCAGCATGATAAATATCATGTCTGCTAATATAGAAATTCAAATCTCATAGAGGATGAGAAAAAAATTCTCTAAGTTACAATCGTCTGTCTCCTGGATGATGACTTCTTTGGATAAAAATAGCAATCCAAGAGGCAGGAAATAAAAGTTAAGCTTTATAAAAATTTGAGTAACAAATTTATTGAGATATAATCTACATACCATAAAATGTGCCCTTTTAAAGTCTGAAACGCAGTAGATTTTAGTAACTCACAGAGTTAAGTGATCATGACCAGCATCTAATTTCACATTTTCATCACTCCAGAGGAAGATCTAATACCTGTTAACAGTTTCTCCTCCGTCCTTCTCTGTCCAGCCCAGCCCATGGATACCACTAATGTGAGTCATATTTCTATTCTGGCTATTTTATAGTACAGGAAACACATGATTCACGGCGTCTCAGGACTGGCTTCTATCACTCGGCTTATGATCAATGTCTGAGGTTGGCACAGCTTGTGTCAACATATCATCCCAATGTAAGTATATACCTTACCTACCTGTCTGTTCTTGACTGGTAGACATTTGAGCTGTCTCTTTTGAGGTAATGATGATGAATAAGGCGATTAAATTTCTGCAAAAATTTATATGCTTAAGTATATGCTTAAGAGTGACTGTAAAATTTAATTGAAAACTAAATGGTATCCTAAAAACAGAAGTACTAACTTCATTGATAAGAAAACATTCTCCCAAGTGAAAAGACAAGATACATACAATGTATGTAGAATGTTAGAAAAAAAATTATGAAAGAGTAAGGATAGAAAAGTATCATACAGACAAAAGAAAAGTACATGAAAAAGATGAATAGCTGTCAATCGCAACCTCCTGGAAACAGAGAAAGCTGATTCACATCGTGAACCAGTTTATAGATTCTGAGCCAGGGAAATGCATTTTCAGGTCAAACACTTAGAAAATTTAAATTTAAATACTATCTAAATTTATATTTTTTATTCCTCTAAAATGCTGTTAGCTCAAGAAGATAAACTTCATTAATGGCTAGGACCAGGGTCTTTAACAATGAGCCACAATGACCTTGAGACATCAAAGACCAGGACTTCAAGTCATCCATGCCAGCTACTGGTCACCACACGATATCTCTAAGCCTTACATTCATCAAAAAACTCAAAAAAAGACTAGCTTCCTGGCAAGGTAGCTCAGGTACAAGATAATATCTAGTAAGGCACTTAGTACAGTGCCTGAAATTACAGAACATAGGGAAATATTATCCCTGTCATATTTGAGAAAGAATAATAAAACCAGTAGATATGACTATAAATGAAAATAATTGGAAATCACCATGAACCATGAAATGGCTCCAAAGCAATAGCAATGTTACTCATCATGAGTAAACAGTGAAAGAGAAAAGCAATTACACATTATTTGAATTATTACATTCTGAATTAGGCTCTTGTTTTTGCTTATTTGCTTGCTTAAAGTCAGAGCAGCAGCAGAACAATAGAATATTCTCCTTGTCCCACTGACTGACACCTGACACTGGGCAGCACCAGACTAAGGATGTGTTTTCCTTCACTGTCAGTTTCCAAGTCCTGGACCCACACTGGCAGAAAACCTAAAGAAGGGCTAATGAGTTCTACTTTCATAGAAAGTGAGCATCTGAAAACAATAGACAATTATACTACGTGTGTTATAGCTCAGCAGAAAAGACAGAGAAGAAACCACAGGAAAAAAGTGTTGTATTTGAATAAACAATAGAACCTGGTATAGTAGCACATGGATAGCATGGATGGCATACCAGCACCAGGGAACAGCAGAAGGAGCAGGAGTTTGTGACTAGCTGCAGCAACACTGTGTTTGTAAGTTCTATCTTGGCACCTTGAGACCTTGTCTCAAAAAAAAAAAAAAAAAATGGCTCAGTGAGTAAGCCTCTGCCCCGCAAGCAGAAGATCCTCAGGTAAAAACCACCAGGTGAAAATGGCAGGAGGATATACTTCCAGCCCTGGAACGTAGAGCTGGGTAAACCACAGGGCAAAGTAAGGAGGAAGAGGCACGGTCCAGGACGATCCCCAAAGTCACCCTTGGGCCTCCACAGACACACACACAGTGCCCTCTGATACACACACACACACACACACACACACACACACACACGTGCACGTGTGCAAAAAAATGAAGTGAATAAAAAACAAAATAAATTTTAAAAAATAGATAAATAAGTAAATAAAATATTAGATGGTTGTAGAAGCATCTTCCATAGATGTAAGAGATGGGAATGTGTATTTTAAAAGGGGCATGATGAGATGGCTCATGTGTGCAAACCTGACAGCCTGAGATTAATGCCCCGGGAACCCACATGGCGGAAGGAGAGAATTCACTCTGAAAGCTGACCTCTGACCTCAACACACATGTATGAAGCATTCTGTAAATAAATAAACATTTTTAAAGGTTTTACCAAAAATGTTCAGATCTATCATGTGTTAACAACAAGACAGGCATCCTATAGTACTCAGAAAAGAGATATGTGGATACGGGTGAACATTATAAGTTTCTGTTAACGTTCATCTACAGTGGTGACTCAACAGGCTCAACAGAAGCAGGGAGGGAGTTATAAAAACTCAAAAACCATTAAAAGTAAGATAGGTTCTTAATAGAAGGTCTAGGGCCCACTCACCAAACCAGAAGCAAATTAGACTAGATTGAATTTGACTGCTATTCCCTTGCTTCCATGAGAAACTCAAATGAAAGTTAAGCAATTTGGGAGGAGATGATTGTGAAGACAACCCATACCATCCTGTCCTATGTCACTGAGAAGACAACAGGAGACACAGATCAGGGCCAGCAGGATGGCTCAAGGAGTAAGGCACCTGCACGCAAATTAATGACCTCAGTTCAGTCCCCAAAATTCACATAGTAGAGGGAGAAGTGACTCTTGAAAGCTATCCTCTGATCCCTACCTGTGCGCCATGGCATATTTGCACATATTTTTTTTTCTCCTCTCAAATAAATAATAAAAAAGCAAGACCTACATTTTCAAAACCCTTTTTAACTTTCAACTAAAAGCGCTTAAGAAACTGATTTATTTCAACTTACTATTAATTTGTTGCTTTAACTATTAATATATCAAAATACTGCTGTTACTGCCTCCTAAATTCAGCACAAAGATATTAGTGGAAGGATGGAGGAAAAGAGGAAAAAAAAAAGGAAGGAGAGGAACATAGAAAAAAGGAGGGAGGAAGGAAAGGAGGGGAAGAAAGGGGAATTAACGATTCTAGGTTCTGGGTGAAAAGTCAAAATCTAAAATTCTGATGAATTTTACTACAAATGTGATCAGAACAAGCTAGGAACCTTTCTAAACTCAGTTTGCTGACCAGTATGCTAAGTACTTTAAGAACAACCTCTGGGCTGGAAATGTAGTCCTTGGTAGACTGTCAACTTAGCATGTAACAGATAGGAGTTCAGAGAGAGAGAGAGAGAGAGAGAGAGAGAGAGAGAGAGAGAGAGAGAGAGAGAGAGAGAGAGAGAGAAACAGAGAGAAACCTGAAGAGTTTTCAGATTTCAAGGGAATAGCAGTCAAATTCAATCTAGTCTAATTTGCTTCTGGTTTGGTGAGTGGGCCCTAGACCTTCTATTAAGAACCTATCTTACTTTTAATGGTATCTGAGTTTCTATATGAAAATAGCACCTCCACCACAGAGACAGACAAAATCAAGAGTGGCAAGGATGGAGAAACTGGAATGCTCTCATCCTGATGGGAATCTTAAAAACCTGACAGTTTCTCAAACAGTTAAACAAGAGTCACATGACCCCATAATTCTACTTCTAGGTAGAACCACCCAAGAGAACTAAAATACAAACCCCCAAAAATCTGTGCATAAATGTTCACTGTAACATGCTCATATTAATGAAAGGGTGCAACAAAACATCATGCTACAACGTGTATGAGTCTTATAACATTGCGACAGTCCAAAAATAGCCAGTCACAAAGCAACACTTATTGTTTGAGCCCATCTGTGTGAAATGTACACAGCACACAGCTTTATACAGAAAGAAAGATTGGAAGCTTCTTAGGCTGAGGGATGAGGAAAAACTGGAGCAAAGTATAGAGTTCTAGAAGACACTAACAAATGCTCTAATTGTTAGTGATTGTGATAATAGTTGTATAACTCTGAATATCCTGAAGTCACTGAATTGTACATTTTAAGAGTATGGTATGATTGCAAAATGCATTTCAATAAACCATTAAAAGTAATTAGGCTCCTACTACATTACCATGATAAATAATTTCCCTTCCCCATGCCTTAGCTACCTGGCAGGTACATGAGAGGCTAGTGTAAAAACAAGTGAGTTAAGAATGGAGTTTTAACATGCAGAGTGCTCAATAAACAACCCCATGAGCTAAAGTATTGTGATTTTTTTTTAACCAGGGCCCAGGGAAGTTCGGCCACCAGTTCAAAGCCACACAACTAAATATGTCAGAAAGAATGCTACTGCTGGTGACGAGGCGCCGTCTTAAGGAGACAGAAACAGGGGCTGCTCTGTACCACTCCTTGTGAACAGGACCTGCCCAGCGGGCTTCAGATTTAGCGCTCAGAACAATGATGACGCATCGAAAGTTCTGTGATTTTTTTCAAGACAAATCTTCAAGATATTTTGTTTGCTGCAATCTGAATACAGCCTATTTGGCGCTCGATGGTTGTGGGGAACCCAAAAGTACCACATTTGATTTAAAAGCACCTATGCACACAAATGAATGCAAAGGCTTAATAAAGTATACCGAGGTAACTCAAGCTTTTGCAGGGATGGGTTTTTTGAGACAGGATCCTCCCATAGCCCAAGATGGTCTCCATACACAGCTGAGGATGACCTTGAACTCATGATCCTGTTGACTGCCCCTCCCAGTGGTGGAATTACAGGCATGTTCCATCCTATCCTGATAAGTCAAGCTACCTCAAAGACACCAGGTTTACAGAAATGAAATTTGTCTTCCTGAACGATTGCAGGATTTAGCTTTAAGTCTTCTTTAACTTCAGCAATCCTCCCTCCCACCCCTTCACCCATACAACCTGACGAAATCTTACAAGATGTGGCAGCTACACAGCATACTGCCTCAACTGCACAGCCTGTGATGCTAAAGGTACTTTATCTTCACTCCACTTTTGCCCTCTGGCACAACACTGTCCCTCTATCACCAGAGGGCACAGGAGCCATGCTGCCAGGCAGGACATAGATCCCTAAACTTCCTAGATTTTTGTCTACATGACTGCTAAGGGCATAAGGGAAAACCGAAACATGGCCTTTTAAGAATCAGTTCTGGGGCTGGAGAGGTGGCTCAGGGGTTAAATCTCCGCCTTGTAGGCAGAAGGTCCTGAGTTCAGATCCCACGTATAGACGCCAGGCGGAAGCGGGGGCAGACTGCGCTTCTGGTCCTGGTGGGGCAGAAGGAGGTGAAGGCGGCCATGGTGGTTCTCGAATTCGTCCATGGTTCTACACACACACGCGCGCACATACACACGCACATGCACACAGTTGAATAAATAATAATAATAATAATAATTAAAAAAAAAAAAAAGAATCAGTTCTGGCTCCCAACATTCAAGAAAACTGCTTCAACAACTGGAGCCCATCCACTCCTACAAGATCTGAAGGTAGTTTCACCGAGAAGCTCTTCTGGTTCCTTTCTGGGATATCTCCTTTACTTTGGAAGGAGCAGCTGGGTCCTACACCTAATGCTCTTGCAGTCCTCAATGACACTTTTACAACCTTTACTATCAAACTTCTTGATTAGCTAAGAATTATTAACAGTAAGCTTTCTTCATTTAAATTTTTCTCTCTTCAATGGGACCTAACTTGTATATACTTTCTACTATTCCTCACGTTGTCTTGAAAGTTATAAGGAACAGGATATTTTAAGAACTTTAGAGATTACAACTACTTTTTATTTTTTTTATTTGTACCTAGACAGGTTACCATAGTTGGTTTAAAATAACACATTTTTGATGGCTGAGTAGTACTCCATTGTATAGATGTACCACAGTTTCCTTATCCACTCGTCAACTGTTGGACATTTGGGTTGATTCCATGTCTTTGCTATTGTAAACAGTGCTGCTATGAACATGGTCGTGCTTGTGCTATCGAGGTGAACCTCTGCTGTATGGGGGATTACACCCAAAAGTGGAATCGCAGGGTCATATGGCATTTCAATCTTTAATTTCTTTAAGAATCTCCAGACGGCTCGACAGAGTGGCTGTATGAGCCTGCACTCCCACCAGCAATGTAGGAGAGTTACCCTCTCTCAACACCTCTCCAGCAGCTGGTGTTGTTTGTGTTGTGGATTTTTGCCATCCTGACCAGGGTGAGATGATATCTCAGGGAAGTTTTGATTTGCATTTCCCTGATGGCTAAGGAAGTGGAGCATTTTTTAAGATATTTGTTAGACATTTTAATTTCATCTCTGGTAAAATTTCTTTTAAGTTCCAGGGCCCATTTTTTAATTGGGCCATTGTTTTCCTTGGAGTTTAGTTTTCTAAGTTCTTTGTGCACTCTGGACAGTAGAGCTCTATCAGATATGTGGTTAGTGAAGATTTTCTCCCATTCTGTGGGTTGCCTTTGAGCTCGTGTGACAATCTCTTTATCTGAACAGAAGCTCTTTAATTTCACAAGATCCCAACTGTTGAGAGTTGGTAGCAGTGACTGTGCCATTAGATGTCTGTTTAGGAAATGTTGGCCTAGCCCAATCAGCTCGAGGGAGTTCCCTATCCTTTCAACTATGGTTTGTATAGTCTCAAATTACTGGAATTTGCCGGGAAATGGATGTCATTAGAAACAATTATATTAAGTGAAGTATCCCAAACCCAGAAAATTAAGCGCCGTATGTACTCCCTAATAGGTGGCTCCTAATACCAAACCCACCCAGCCCATCTTGAGACACCCATAGGTAAATCTATGTATTACCTACAGTAATTGCAAGGATTATGAACAGGAGGGATGGGGTTGGAGGGCCACAGCAGACACAAGGAGAGAAGTGACCATGTTACAGTAGAGAAAATAGGCCCCTATCAAGGACTGCAAGAAAGTAAGGTGACACCTAGTTAAGTTCACAATTCGTTCCTGATCATTTACAACTAAGGAGGTATGAACTCACCAGAAGGGGAGGGCATATAATCCGGCAGATTAAAAAGTAACCATTTTGCAAATGGCTGATTGACCCCTCCCATTGCCTAACGCCATATGACCCTGCGATTCCAATTTTGGGTATAAGTATTACATCTACCCTTGAATGTGCTCTTATAATAAGACTCCAGTTTAACAGCTTTTTGTCTCTGGCCAGGGGGTGACATACAGTGCCCATCACGATGGAGTGAAGGGCATTACAGGAGCAACAAAACTGCAAAAGAAAATCAACGAACCACTATCCAGAACTTCAGAGACTCTATATCAACCACCTAGAACTAGGCCAGACTAATCTCTCCCCATCCTGAAGCTCAGGGACATTTGCGGAAGAGGGTAAGAGTGTAAGAGCAAAAGGATGGGAGGAGCAATGATTTGCAAGATACTCCACACAAGTTAGGGCCGAAGCAATCATAATTGGACTCTGCATGCCCTGCGCAATGTCCAACACACTATTGACCTCACAAAGTCTAGCATCTGCTAAAGGCACCAAGATCCTTGGAGGCAAGGGATTGACAGCCACAGTAGTGTTCCTATGCTTAAGGGGAATACAGGAAGGGGTTCAGGGAAATGCCACTGGGTCCTTGTATGTCATCGGAGAGGAGGGCCCAGAGGAGAGTCAGGCATGCACAAGAAAGGACTCTGGGAATCGGGGCGGGAGGCACGGGGGGATGGAGCGGGAGGGGTGAGGGGAGGGGGAACAGGGGGTTCGGGGGGGAGGAGGAGGGAAGGAGGGAACTGGGGTACCTATTAAGCTGAAATAATAATAAAAAATGTATTATAAAAAATAAAATAAAATAAAATAACACATTTTTAAATATTCTTATTCACTGACCTTTTTATGTATAAATACAATGAATTTGTGTATTTTCACCCCTTGCTATCCAATTCCACCCCCCCTCTCCTGTCCCACTTCATACTATCTTCTTTCCAGTCAGTCTCCTTCTTTACTTTCACATCTTTTTACCCACTGGAATGTCTGAACTACAAGTGCCTGAGTACTGGCTGGGGCATGTGTGGCATATCAGTGGTAAATCAATAAGGAAATTCACTCCTCTTCTCCTGTCTGGTATTAACCTTTGACAGTTTCCTAAGGAGATGTGCGGTCTCTTGAGACCTTTCCTCCTCCATGATGAAGCACTGATTTGCCAAAGATTGTGCAAGGCTTACGGAGGTAGACATCACTGCAATGATTTTTGAAATATCACATTTAATAGCTAAATAGAAAGGATCCTATTTTCTACACATTACTTCTAGAAACTTACTAGATTATATTAATTTTGATTTTTAAAAGATGAATATCAAATTAGGTCTCATGTTTATTACATTTTAGAAACTCAAAGAAGGTAAGCTGTATTTTATTTCATAATCATCAACACTTCAGAAATGGAGAGGTAATTACAGAATTGTATAGTACAAAACACTTAACCTACAAACTTCTTGTTATATATTGTTTATTTATTAAAGAGATAGAGGAAAGAGATGTATCTGCATGCTCTGGCAAACATGTAAAGGTCAGAAGAAAACTTTGAGAGTCAGTTTTCTCTTTCCACCATGTGGGATTTTAGAAATCAAATTCAAGTCACAAGTTCACAAGCAGGCACCATTAGCTATCAGCCCTACAAAGTGTAATTCTGAAGAACTATTCTAGCTCTAAAACAAACACTGTAAATCAGAATCACCAGTAGAAAAAGAAGAAATCAAAGCAGCAAAATCTAAGGTTTTTATAGAAAGATCATTCTCAACAAAGCAATATCGTAAAATGGCCTGTGGTCTAGGAGGTGCATATTCCTTTATGAACACAAACTTACTAAATGATGGATATCCACCATGAACTAAATAGTGGATCAGTTACTGCGGATGCAAAGATGAACAAACCACAATGCCTCCATTAAGCATATGGAAAAGAGGAGAATATGAAGTTTGAGATAATGAAAAAAATACAAGAGGTTCAACAACTGTTGCAATTTCATTGTTAAAAATTTAAATTACAGCTACTTCCTGAAAGCCTCGGTTAACTCATAATAGAACTGGAGGTACAAAACAAATAACCCTCTAAATTAACACACAGAATTTTTTGCATTAAATACAGGAAATGCCAACTCTGTGACAATGAGAACATTTGGCTAACTCTTGAAGAACACAAGTGATGATTATAGTAGAGATTCAACTATATAGCTCAACTAGTAGGTATATTTGGAAAACAAAGTCCAGACAGGTACTTGGGGGAAAATCTAACAGTAAAATATGGCTTAAAGTCATTTAGGAGGTAATCATATAAATGCTTGAAGCCTCTATGAAGCAGGGGTGTCAAAGAAGGCCTTAGTACTTCTTCCTCCTCCCTCTTCCTCATCAGCTGCTAAGAGAAAGTGTAGCCCTAGCATTAAAGAATACACCTCCCATGCACCTGAGCAAATAGTAAGCCAAGTCCTCGGTAGCAGAGTTGGGGCGAGTCTCAGTAAATAATCCTTGAGATATGAAGGTACACAACTCAAAGTGCACTCTACGGGGGCCTCTGGAACAACCCCATTCAAAATCCAATCATGGTTCCAAACAGCAAACTAAAAGATAAGGTTGTAAAGTTAGAATTTTTACTTGCCTATTTGTCGCTCAAATAAGAATCTCTTTCTCTTCCTGCAAGTCGGGTATCCATTTCAAGCATTAAAATCTTCCTGTAATCATTTGGATTTCAGAAGCTGTGATACATATTTAATTTGCCTATAATGATAGGCTGGTTTTTACTACATTCTCAGAGAAGGAATAATGAGGACTGGACTATTGCTGCCAGATCACTTAACAAGGCCTATAAGGAATTCTGTTTCTCCGTGAAGTAACACACCTGTTTCAGCACATATTTGGAGTGCCCCCATTCCACTGAGACACGAGCAGCTACTTGGACTTTATCTTACCCAATCTTCATGCCCACCCATATGACAGAGAGTTGGGAAGTAATGTTACATTTTAGGAAGGGCAGAACTTAAAGTGAAAGAGAAAAGCTCTCTCAAATGAAGGTCTGACCATTATACCTTACTGTCGCAGAGACACTGGAAATGCAGAATGAGCAGGGAGAACTACTACTACGTCTGCACCACTTTCAAGAGAGTTAGGCCAACTGCTACCAGGAGAGACCTTCCTCGTGCACACACACTGTCACCACCTGAGGCAGGAGAAGAAAGCAAACACCAAAGATACCAGGAGCCTTTGTCTAGGAGATAGTATGCAACATGCGACATAGAAAATAAGTCTTATTATGTGCCTTCTAAATATTCTGGTTGCAACCACAGATTAGTACTGCCCTCAGTCTTGATCAGAGATGCTTCAGTTTGCAATCATGACTGGTCAAAGTGCTGAGAATAAATGAGTGTTGAGTGTTCAGCCCCAAGGGAACTTCTATCACCTGCCAGAGTCCAGGAACTCTGCAGAAGAGAGGGCAGGAAGCTCTAACAGTTGGAGTGCTGGACATGACACCACTATGTGGCCATGAAGTCACAGCAGCAAAGGCTGCCTGCACAAGACTGGGCCCTCCCATCGTGAAGCTCAGGGACATTTGCGGAAGAGGGGGTGGTAAGATTGTAAGAGCAAAAGGATGGGAGGAGCACTGATCTGAAGATTCTCTACACTAGTTAGGGCTGAAGCAATCATAATAGAACTTTGCATGCCCTGCGCAATGTCCAACATACTATTGACCTCACAAAGTCTAGCATCAGCTAAAGGCACCAAGATCCTTGGAGGCAAGGGATTGACAGCCACAGTAGTGTTCCTATGCTTAAGGGGAACACGAGAAAGGGTTCAGGGAAATGCCACTGGGTCCCTGTATGTCATCGGAGAGGAGGACCAAGAGGAGAGTTAAGCATACACAATAAAGGACTCTCTGGGGGAGGCACTGGGAGATGTGGAGGGAGGGAAGGGGAGCAGGGGGTTCAAGGGGAGGAGGAGGGGGAGAGGGAACTGGTCTACCTATTAAGTTTGTATGAGCGGAAATAATAATAAAAAATGTTAAAAAAAAAAAAAAACAAGACTGGGCCCCTCAATATCCCATCACTGATAGGGGTAGGGCTCACAAGGCCACACCCTACCAGAGTAGCTGTAGGCAACTAGTGATTGCTGAAGCTGGGGGAGTCGTATTCCTCAGTGGTGTAACCACTGCTCAAGTCAACAGCCCTCTATCCATGTGCATGTAGGCAATCCTAGTTAAATGCAGTGGGCCACCCAAAGACATGAAAGTAGGAAACGGACTTGTCAGGAACGGGGCATTCCAGGGGAGCAGGAAGAAGAGATGACAATGAGGGAGGATTATGATAAAGTACATATTTTATTTGCATGTGTGCATGTGTGTATGCACGTGTGTGAGCGTATACCTGTGTATGTGTGATGTGTGTGTGCACAAATTGTGAAAGAAATAAGAGAAACGAAGATTTCACTGCACTGCCCTCAACACTTGCTGGCTGTGAGGAGCTGTGATCTAGAAACACTCTGCTCTCGTTAACAGGGTGAGAAAAAAGTGCTCAGGCAGCCCTAGGTTACACAGAATCAGCTTTTTCCTCAAGACCTTTATGGACTAACATGCACAAGGATCTCAAAGACTGGGAGAAGAGGCTCTATGGCATTCCCAAAACTTACTTCTCACCGTGCAGAAAAATACAGTGGCCCATACCACACCACTGACAGGATGGGAAAGATCAGTAAGTTTCCAAAGAGAAGCGTCGTCAAGCTGTCAGAGAACTCCTAGGGATGCTAGTGGAGAGGACAAGGGAGACTCCGTACCTTTTGGTGGTCGTCTCTGTAGCACTCCTGCTGCACCGCTTCCAGAAGAGTGAGAGCCAGCTGATGCCGGGAAGGGCCATCCTCGTCCACAGCCATACAGTCTTCCAAGGCAGTGAAAGACAGGATCTGCAGCAGTGGCGTCACCAGCAACAGAGACGCCTTGGGGACTTTCTGACCCTCAGTAAAAGAGAGGAGCTTCAAAGCTAAACATCAAAACAACATGAAGCAACTTTAATTAGTTCCAGTCAAAATCTTCTCTTACCAGTGACGTGGCTCCCAGTATGTCTTGCTCCTTTACAGCTGGGTCTAAATCTCATTGTAAAAGCAAATGAAAGTAGCAGACATTAACTATATCTTTAAAAAAACTGTTAATGTATGTAGCAGAAAAGTGATGAAAAGAAGTTGCTAATATTTGTGACAAAGAAGTATTAATACCCAGGAAATATATATTATATATTATTATATTTATTATGCATTATATATATATGATATAAGTCAACCCCCTGTTTGGTCAGTGTGTATCTTCTTTTATATACAATTCAACGTGTTCTTTGTAACTTCTCAGCTCCTACTCACAAGTCACCCAGAGCCACATGTTCTTGACCAGAAATGGGGCTGAACCTGTGCTTCATTTACAAACAGTTGAAAATTGTTGCCTGCCTGCCAGGTTCCCTTGTTCAAAAGCAGATCCCAAACGTCCCAGTGCATAACCTACTCAACAATGAAACCCTCCTCCAATAGTTGATTCCTTTCTCAACACAGAATTACAGCTTCCTCTGAAGAAGCCTGAATACAGACAGGCAGTAAGCTGGCCATACATAGGGTCCCCACCAACATGATTAATAGAATGAGTGAAGACATAAGTCCACCTTTTTCACTGTATTTTCACAAGGTGGTTGTTGGATGAACTCTGGTTTACTGAAAGATGTTATTACAGGCTTCAGAACTAGGTTATCAAAATAATCAGCTAATTTCCCCACCGTCCCCCAAAATTCTGTAAGTTTTAAATCATATCAATGAGTTATGCATAATCTGTTCTAATTAAATCACTTAGAAGTCAATCTTTCACATATTCTGAAGTGCAAACACATGTTCCTCTAAGGCTATGTTTTTTGACCTATTGGTCTTAATCCTTCAATGTCTGAGACATTATAAAATTTCATTATATTTTTAACAAAAAAAGTGGATAGAATACAAATATTTCAACTTTCTCAGTATTCTTATTAGCTTCTATTTATAATCAAGTCAGATGGTTATAAGTATAGAACATGATATCATGTTGATACTTGTAATTTTTTAATTTGAAATAATCAACATTCTCTTGATTAATCTATTTTTTTAAATTCCCAATACATTGCACAGCTCACCCTAGCTTTTCAATATGACACACTGGTCAGTGTCAATGTGATTATCCACCTAGTTTCAAAAAAAGACACTGATTTACAGAGGACATGCTTGATCCTGTAACATTTTTCTATTACACATGAGTCACAATATACGTTTATAACTTCAGAATTAGAAATAAAGTTTCCCTAGGGCTTGTGAAATTTTTTGTCAGTAAAACAAATGTAATCCATTTATATAAAAAGGCAAATATACTACTAAAAGATAGTAGTATTTTTTCTGGGGCTAGGGTAGAACAAGCATTAATATTCATAGACTCAAGAAACATTAAAGAAATGATAGAAATATTCTAAAACTGGAGTATAGTGCTGGTTGTACAAATCCATAAACTGACTAAAAAATTTTATCGTACACTTTTAAATGTCAAGTCTTAGGGTAGGCAAATTATACTTCAGTAAAATTTTTTGTAAAAATAACGAAAACAAGTGTACTGGTATATTATGCCATTGGGATGACTCATGTACATTTCTAGAAGAAGGGGATAAAAAGGCAAAAACAGAAAGGGGTCATGAGCAGGAAATGCAGAAGAGAAATCAAAACCTAAGAGGCCAAGGTCTCCTTCATGGGCTAAAGCCATTTCCAGGCACAGCATAACTGAAAGACCAATTCACGGAAGTACCTAGAGGAATGAACTATACAACAGATACTTACCTAAAGCACTCCGTATAAGTGAAGACAATACTGTCTAAAATAAATTAAAGCAAGCCCCCAATATTATGTGTTTTATACTGGACCCAGTACAAAGGTAATGAACTGAAAGGCCACATTCTAAAGGTGTGTCCTGTTTTGCCAGTTTGCAATACCAAGGGATTGGATTTTTTACATTATTCTTTGTTTATTTGCTTGTTTGCTTATGGTTATTACTTTATTTGAGAGAGAAAGGAGAAGAAGAAAGACCTGCTGAATCATCTTACTAGTCCTTTATTTTTGACCAACATATTTTTACTTCCCTATCCCCTATTTCATTTTTCTTTAAAGTACTATTAGATAATCAAAGGAATATTCATTTATCCTAGCTAAATTAATACAACAATCATTACAATCAAATATTTTTCAAGGCGACATCAATTAAAATTCTATTTAATAAATATTGCACACATAATTATTTTTAAACGATTTCTTATAAGGGTCTTTCTCATTTTACTGTTCAATTATAAATAAAAAATGTCATTCAATGCATTTACAACCATCACTGTTAGGTCATTTATAATCACAGCTTAAAGTGGTACACAGAACCACGGACAGGATACCCCTGTGGATAAGAAAAAAAGCTCGAGGGCCTGGAGAGGTGGCTCAGGGGTTAAGCCTCTGCCTTGCAGGCAGAAGGTCCTGAGTTCGGATCCTAGACCCCATTTATGGACACCAGGCGCAAGCGGGGGCCGCCTGCGTTTCTGGTCCTGGTAGGGCAGAGCCTGTGAATCCCCGGGCAGAGTAAACAAGGAGGAGGTGAAGGCATCCATGGTGGTTCCCGAATTCGTCCGTGGTTCTACACACACACGCACACATGCACAATTGAATAATAAATAATAATAATAAAAAATTTAAAAAAAGAAAAGAAAAAAAGCTCGCCATGCTGGCCACAACCTGTGAGATTCCAGAACAGAAGCTCCAAATAAGCAGCAGGACAGGTTCCTCTGCTCAGTGGCACCTGCTAATACTTCTATTTTTCTACACCGAGTGTATTTCTATTTACCTAGACTTAAGATTGGCTTCTGCTGGCTTGCCGGAGTCTGAAGAAGTAGCAAAGTAATTCCAACAATGACTAGTTCAGCAGGAAAATCCTAAAAATAAATAAATGAGAGGACAAAAAGAGGTTACTGAGGTTTCAAGAACCCAGGAGAGTACATTTAACATAAACAGTTACAAACTTATTATTACACAAGTTCCTTATCCAAGTCAGTACTATTAAAGAAAGAACTGGTAAATGTCACATAGTCAGAATAAGTTCAAGATGATGTACGATGTGGCCAAAAACAATAGGCTTAGGCTGAAATGGTTCAGAAAGGAAAAAAAAACTTTAACAGGGCAAGCTGAGAAGTCCTCAGAACAATCAATCCTTGCAAACCATTGAAATTACTTGAAATACTGAATTTAGGAATGTCTCTTTACTTAAAAGTAGTTCAATTTTTATTTACCTAATGTAGACATGATTCATCTATATGTCATGCAAAATACATTCAGTGCATTTTAATAAAATGTGTTATAGTAAGAGTAATATTGAAGGTCTTTCCACCTTCTGGTGTCTTCTGCTATTTCTTTCTTTAGGGTTTTAAAGTTTTCATTGTAAAGGTCTTTTACCTCCTTGGTTAGGTTTATACCAAGGTATTTCATTTTTTTAGGGGCTATAGTAAATGGGATTGTTTCTCTCAAGGCTTTTTCACTTCTTTCATTCTGGGCATATAGGAAGACCTCTGATTTTTGCACATTTATTTTGTATCCTGCCACCCTGCGGAACTTCTCAATTAGTTCCAGGAGCTTCCTGGTTGAGTTTTTGGGATCCCTCAGGTATAAGATCATGTCATCTGCAAATAGGGATAGCTTGACTTCTTCCTTGCTGATGTGAATCCCTCTTATGTCCCTTTCTTGTCTTATGGCTTCAGCTAAGACTTCAAGTACAATATTGAATAGAAGTGGTGAGAGTGGTCAGCCTTGTCTAGTTCCTGATCCAAGTGGGAATGCTTCCGATTATTCCCCATTGAGCATAATCCTTGCCGTGGGCTCGTTGTATACAGCTTTTATTATATTGATAAAGGTTCCTTTCATTCCTACAGTCTCTAGCATTTTGATCATAAAAGGCTGTTCTTGGATTGGTACAATCAACATCGTAAATATGACCATCCTACCAAAGGCAATATACAAATTCAATGCTATACCAATTAAAATCCCAAAGCAATTCTTTAAAGAAGTTGACCAATTAATCTCAAAATTCATATGGCGCCACAAAAGACCCAGGACAGCAAAGACAATCCTGAGTAACAAAAACACAGCTGGAGGTATTACCATACCAAACCTTAGTCTATACTACAAATCCATAGTTATAAAAACTGCCTGGTACTGGCTCCAAAATAGACACACAGATCAATGGATAAGGGTTGAAGACCCAGATATAAGCTCACAAAAATACAGCCATTTGGTCTTTGACAAAGGGGCCCAAAGAATCCAATGGAAAAAGAACAGCATCTTCAACAAATGGTGCTGGCAAAACTGGATCTCCACATGCAGAAGATTAAAGCTGGACCCATACTTGTCACCATGTACAAGACTTAATTCCAAATGGATCAAGGACCTTGATTTAAGGCCAGAGACTTTAAAAACCATAGTTGAAAGGATAGGGAACTCCCTCGAGCTGATTGGGCTAGGCCAACATTTCCTAAACAGACATCCAATGGCACAGTCACTGCTACCAACTCTCAACAGTTGGGATCTTGTGAAATTAAAGAGCTTCTGTTCAGATAAAGAGATTGTCACACCGAGCTCAAAGGCAACCCACAGAATGGGAGAAAATCTTCACTAACCACATATCTGACAGAGCTCTACTGTCCAGAGTGCACAAAGAACTTAAAAAACTAAACTCCAAGGAAAACAATGGCCCAATTAAAAAATGGGCCCTGGAACTTAAAAGAAACTTTACTAGGGATGAAATTAAAATGTCTAACAAATATCTTAAAAAATGCTCCACTTCCTTAGGCATCAGGGAAATGCAAATCAAAACTTCCCTGAGATATCATCTCAACCCGGTCAGGATGACAAAAATCCACAATACAAACAATGACAAATGCTGGAGAGGATGTGGAGAGAGGGGAACTCTCCTACATTGCTGGTGGGAATGCAGGCTCATACAGCCACTCTGGCGAGGCAGTCTGGAGATTCTTAAAGAAATTAAAGATTGAAATGCCATATGACCCTGCTATCCCACTTTCGGGAGTAACCCCCCATACAGCAGAGGTTCGCCTCGATAGCACAAGCTCGACCATGTTCATAGCAGCACTGTTTACAATAGCAAAGTCATGGAATCAACCTAAATGTCCAACAGTTGACGAGTGGATAAGGAAACTGTGGTACATCTATACAATGGAGTACTACTCAGCCATCAAAAATGAGGAATTACTGGAATTTGCTGGGAAATGGATGTCATTAGAAACAATTATATTAAGTGAAGTATCCCAAACCCAGAAAATTAAGCGCCATATGTACTCCCTCATAGGTGGCTCCTAGTACCAAACTCACCCAGCCCACATTGGGACACTCAAAAGTAAACCTATGTAACACAGTAATTGCAAGAATTATGAACAAGAGAGATGGGGTAGGAGGGCCACACCAGAAACAAGGAGAGAGGGGACCATGTTACAGCAGAGAAAATAGGCCTCCATCAAGGTCTGCAAGTAAGTAATGAGAAACCTGGTTAAGTTCACAGACATTCTTTCCTGATCTCACCAGAAGGGGAGGGCATATAGTCTAGCAGATAAAAAGTAATCATTTTGCAAATGGGTGATGGACCCCTCCCTCACTGAGGTTTCCTACTTTCATAACAAAACTCCAGTTTAACAGTTTTTTGTCTCTGGCCAGGGGGTGACATACAGTGCCCAGCAGGATGGAGTGAAGGGCATTGCAGGAGCAGCAAAACTGCAAAAGAAAATCAACAAACCACAATCCAGAACTTCGGAGACTCTATATCAATCACATAGAACTAGGCCAGCCTAATTTCTCCCCATCCTGGAGCTCAGGGACATTTGCGGAAGAGGGGGCGGTAAGATTGTAAGAGCAAAAGGATGGGAGGAACAACGATTTGCAAGATTCTCAACAATAGTTGGGGCCAAAGCAATCATAATGGGACTTTGCATGCCCTGCGCAATGTCCAGCGCACTGTTGCCCTCATAAAGTCTAGCATCTGTTAAGGGCACCGATATCCCTGAAGGCAAGGGATTGACAGCCATTGGTAGTGCTCCTATGCTTAAGGGGAACAAGAGAAAGGGCTTATGGAAATACCACTGGGTCCTTATATGTCATCAGAGAGGAGGACCCAGTGGAGAGTCAGGCGTACACAATAAAAGACTCTCTGGGAATTGGGGGGGAGGCACTGGGGAATGGGGGGAAAGAGGGGGTTCAGGGGGAGGAGGGGGGAGGGAGGGAACTGGTAAAAAAAATTTTAAATGTATAATTACATTTTTAATAAAAAAAGGAGAAAAAAAAGAGTAATATTGAATTATAATAATTTACCAACGTATCTAAATGTAACAATGCAATAACCATAGGAACGCAAAATTACTGGATTCACCAAAAATATGAACACATGTATAGTAAGTTCTCATGAACAACTAACAGAGAAGGTACTAGAGGTTTCTAAATAATGAAAACGATGTAAAATGAAACCAAGAAGGATCTAGATGACTTTACTCCATTCTGAAAATTCACAGAAATACTTGCACAGACAGAATGTATTTTGCATGACATATAGATGAATCATGTCTACATTAGGTAAAAAAAAAGAAATCTCAAGTAGTGAGGCCATGTGTTAAAGAAACTACAGCTAGGAGAAATGGACCAAGCTGACTTCGCTCAGAAATGAGACTGTGAAACATCATCAGTCATCAGGCTTACCAAAAATATTCTGATATCCTTGCTTATGAACTTTGGGAAAACATGATTGTGAAATGTGCCAATGTGTGTCTGCTGAAATTATTCATGCCCACTGTTTGAAGTAGTTGAGAACAGTGAGTCTGAGAATGTGCGTGAGAGAGCCAGTGAGCTCACTGTGGCTCCATCACTTGATCTCCGCCACGTTGCTCTCAGTTTCTATATGTCTATGTATAAAAAAAGGGAGCAAAATGATTTAAATTCCAAATTTGGCAACTCCAAGAGGCCCTGTGACAAATACATATGGCACTGCATAATAATGCTATGGCTGGAAAAACTTTATCACACAGTTGTCACTGCAAAGTCCACAAAGTAGCATTCTTCATTTTAAAATGGACAAAAGAGCTGGGAAGATAACACACTTGATGCATAAGCACAAGAACCTGTGTTCGGATTCTCAGATCCCATGTAAAATGTCAGGCTAGTGTAGCAGTTTGTCTGTAATTCCAACCCTTGAAGGCAGAGCCTAGAAATCCTCAGAGCTGCTGGCTATCCAGACGAGCCCTACAGGTGAGCTATGGGGTTAATTAGAGAGAGGCCCAGTCTCAAAAAATAAGGGAGAAGAGTAATAGTGAATGATTCTGGATATCGACCTTAAGCCTCCATGCGCGAGTATATAGGCATGTGCTCACACACATGCAAATAAATACACACACACACACACACACACACACACACAAAATCCTCTACAGACAAACACATGAAAAATGGGGGGGGTGGGGCAGGGGAGTAACAATCATTTTCAATGTGGAGAAGCTGAAGTGAAGCATTCATACATAAAAATGGCCTGTAGAATGAATGAGACTAGTTCAGGCAGCACAGAGTATGACCAAAGAAACATGAGACTTGAGATACCCAAAGAGCAAGAAGAGAAAATGGTATGGGATTCAAATAAGTAAGTTTCAAGTTGCTTTAAAATTGTGTATTTTACTTTGACTGACTGATTTTTAATGGACAAGTAGCATGATGTTATTTAGTGAACTCTTGTACTAAATGTCTGCGCTGGCATTTCTCGTGCCATTCCCATTACCTCAGCTATTACCGCTATAGCATAACACATTCTGCACTGATTCAACCTGTAAGCTTCCCCATCGGATCCCACAACTCATCCCTTTGTTCCTTGCCCCCCAACAGTAAGTTCCATAAATTCAAGCCCCATGGGGAAAAACTTGAAAATATGGCCATAGGACCTTGTGGATCAATGCACTCCCCTTGCCTTGGAGCTGTGTGGGAGGTCTGAAACACATTCCCCACAAATTTGTGAAAGAGTCTGTAGAAGAAAGCAATAAGTGCAAATAGCAAGTTCATTCATCTTGTCCCTTTCCCACCTGCTTTGCAAATGGACACACACACACAAACCTGTATTTGTGAAAACACAGACTCCACTTTGGCCTTTAGAGATACTCAGAATAACACAGAATCACACTAGAAAAATATACAGGAGTAATAAAATACTTTTGCAGCTGTCACCAGATTATTAAGGATAAAAAAAAATTAGGGTCCACACCTTCTGTTCTCCATTCAAATGAAGGATATAATTGAATGCAACCTATATACCAGATACTAAGAACACAAGCTGGATTGAGGGATGCTACTCTAAGCAGATAGTTCTCCCTTCTCAAGAATTTTACAGTCTTAGTCATGGTAAGGTATTTAAAAAGAAAGCGAAAACAGGGTATAATAAAGTCTACATCCTGTAAAGGACAAAGCGGCAGCTCAGCTCATTCCATTCCCAGGCCACAGCTTTGCCATAGACCCTGTCTGTCCCTGCCAGAGCTGATTGTGCCCAGTTGTACCCAACAGAACACACTTCCTAGGAAATCTTAAACTGACTCACATGGTAAAGAAATATAGTTGGAACTGACTCATCTGGTGACTTTAATACAAATCAGCAGTTCCTAACCTTTTTAACGCTAGCGTGTAGCCTATTCTTCACTTTAAGAGCTACCCAGGCTTCTCCCAATCAAGATTTTTTTTTTGCTTAATTTGCTGATTACATTTGTTAAATGTATTAAAATACAAAGGCCATTAAGACATAACTGCTCAAACTGACCAACTGATAAGTCAAGTAAAACCAAATCTATAAAAACTATGTAACTCAAAAAAAGTCCATTAAGTGTGTGATGACACTTCTCTCACAAAGCAAGAAAGCAGAGGGAAGAAAAAGGTTAACACAATGTCAAAACTGAATATGCAGCTGAGAAACCCGGAAGAAAGGGAATGAACGACTGACTCAAAATACTCAGTAAGAGCCTTGCCCCCCATCTTCAGATTATGTGTCTGGGACTGAAAGATTTTCAGCTTCATTTTCCTCATATTCTGATCTAGGGAACAATGACATGAGCAGCCATAAGCTTTAAAAGTATTTGAATAGTTCACCCGGCAGTACCTCCTCCTACAATCGTCACAATATTAACAATCTACCCGGCAGTACCTCCTCCTACAATCATCACAATATTAACAGTCCACGTGGCATTACCTCCTCCTACAATCATCACAATATTAACAGCCCACCCGGCAGTACCTCCTCCTGCAACCATTACAATATTAACAGTCCGCCCGGCAGTACCTCCTCCTACAACCATCACAATATTAACAGTCCGCCCGGCAGTACCTCCTCCTACAAACATCACAATATTAACAGTCCGCCCGGCAGTACCTCCTCCTACAACCATCACAATATTAACAGTCCGCCCGGCAGTACCTCCTCCTACAACCATCACAATATTAACAGCCCGCCCGGCATTACCTCCTCCTACAATCATCACAATATTAACAGCCCACCCGGCAGTACCTCCTCCCACAATATTAATAGCCCACCCGGCAGTACCTCCTCCTACAACCATCACAATATTAACAGCCCACCCGGCAGTACCTCCTCTCACAATATTAACAGCCCACCCGGCAGTACCTCCTCCTGCAATCATCACAATATTAACAGCCCACCCGGCAGTACCTCCTCCTGCAATCATCACAATATTAACAGCTCACCCGGCAGTACCTCCTCCTACAATCATCACAATATTGAATAGAAGAGAGACAAAATAGTATGTACAACTCATAGAAGGTCTTTCATTATTGTAAAAAATAATATACTGTGATTCTGTGTTATAATTGAAAAATATTTTAAGAATTGCCATAAAGAACCAACTTGATGAGATTTCTACTGGTTAAATACAGCACAATTTAAACTAAAAGAGGGACAGATCCATTGGTTCCATAGATCGAAATACAATAATATGTATAAATAACACTTAACACTAACATATTTGCTAACATATTAATATCAATATGTTTAAACTTAGGAGTTCATAGTTACTTTTTTCCATATTTTAAAATTTTACTTTATGTATTTTTGACACTTTCATTCATAAATACTGTGTTTTCATTTCTTAATACCCGATCCCATTCCCTTTTTCTGTCCCACTTTATACTTTCTTTTTTCCAGCCAGTCTCCCTCTCTCTCCTGTCTTTCTACACGAGAACTAGGTTTCATCTTGGATGCCTCTATTGGCAAGTACTCAAGTACTTGCTGAAGCATGGATGACTTATCAGAGGATAAACTATTGAATAAAGAAGTTCCCCTTCTCTTGTCTGGCATTAGTTGTAAATAGTTTCTCAGAAAGGTGTAGTGTTTTTTATATCTTCCTTCATCCATGGTAAAATTTTGATAGGTTAACTATTATGCAAGTTTTGTAGAAGTAGACAGCTCTATAGTGAGTCCTGGGGTGCAGCCACCTGTCTTAACCAGAGAACACTGTCGGCAGCACCTCCCCCACACTAAGGTTCTTATATTAAAAATAATTAAATGAAGAAAAAGGGGAAAGTTGTGTATTTATCCTATTTTTTATGTAAATTCTACCACTGGAAGTTGGGTGTGGCAGCACACACTTGTAATCCCAGTATTTGAAAAGTAGAGGACAGAGGGGCTGGAAGGGCTCAGGGGTTAAGCCTCTATTTTTCAGATGGAAGGTCCTGAGTTCGGATCCTAGACCCCATGTACAGACGCCAGGCAGAAGCGGGAGTGGCCTGTGTTTCTGATCCTGGTAGGGCGGAGCCTGTGAATCCCAGGGCAGAGTAAACAAGGGGGAGGTGGAGGCATCCATGGTAGTTCCCGATTTCACCCAGGTTCTACACACACATACATACACATACACACACACACACACACACACACACACACACACACACACACACGTGCACACATGTACAATTTAATAAATAAAATTTATTTACAAAGGATCAGGTAGTTCAAGGTCATCACCAACTACAAAGTGAGTTAAAAGACTAGCCGATGTAAGAACTTGTCTCAAAAAAATTTTAAAAATTAATTAATTCAACTAATGAACAAAAAAAATCAGATAAGGAGAGTTTATATAGAAATATTCTGGATGATAAATGAACAAATGACAGAATTAGAAGATCTCCATTTCTAAAATGTTTAATTAATGGAACCTGCACACTGAGCATCCATGTGGCATCATTAAAAGAAAAGCAACATACATTGTATGTCTCTTGATAGAGGAACACACCATTCCCCATTGCCCTGAGACACAAAACAAGATAAAACATCTTGAACCTGACCACATATTAGAGTCAGCTTTCATTTTCTGCTAAAGTCCATTATGATGATGTGACCAGTAAAATACAGAAGACATGTTCACCTAAGCAAGAATTCTGAATGAAAAAACTGCCAGAGAGAAGGGTAGGGAAGTGTTCGCTTCGGCAGCATGTATACTAAAATTGGAAGGACACAGAGAAGATCGACTAAAAAGGAAAAAAAAAATTTCTAAAGTAAAGTAGGGAAGGAATGGAATAGAACTAATTTAGCTATCTATAAGAAAAGCATTATGATCAGACGACTGGCAAATCAATAAATTATAAGTTTAAATTTTCCGAGGCCTCTACCTTCCAGTAAAATCCACAAACATGTATCACATGCATGCATACACACACACACACACACACACACACACACACACACACCCAATATATAATAACCAAAAAGGTAATAAATCTATAAAGAAATGTAAGGAAATGATGACCATATAGTTAGGGATATGCTTAAGAATAGGCTTGAGGAGAAACTCCATTTCTACACCTGTGTGATGGATACAAGGGTCTTTGGTTTCCATGTAAAAATATTTTCTAAATCACCCTGAAGTGGTAGCTTAAAATGCAGGTGCTTAAGACTAAACCAGATATGCTAATTTAATCTCTTAGAGGTAGGACCCACTCATCTGAATTTTTGATGATTCTTCCTAGTGTCTTTTATAGACACTAGTATAAAGCAGCTCACTGGAGTATGAGTCTTCTGAACCTGGAATGTTCTCAACCTATCACTGTAACAGAGTTTGTCATAGTGAGCTGCTTAATAATAACTGTCAGGGAATATATATACAATAAAACAGTCAAGAAGGATGCCAAAAGGGATCATATGCTATGCAATTATAATTGATAGTTAAATTTCTTACTCATATGAATCTATGACATGCACATAGAGACAGTATCTATGCACATGGAGACAGTATGGATTTTCCCTAAGCATATTAAAATAATAGTTAAAAGAACTCTTGATAATTCATCTACATAATAGATATCCCTGAAATATTTTCTATGTAATATTACATATAAAATATTATCTATTTATCTACCCTCTACATGATATTTTGAGGTACATAATTATATGCACTACACATAATTGTAACTATATAATGTACATGATATATATAGTAATATAATTTAACATCATATATTAATAGGCAAAATATATAATAGATATACATCCAAGTTGGGGTGATATATGAGTAATTGATCATTTAAAGGATATATCTAGCATTATAATTATGCATAACCAAAATATAATACATAGTATATAAATATACAATACATATTATCTGGAATATCAATGGTTCTATATGAAAAGTATTGTGATCATAAGACTGGTGTCATGGTTAGGCACAGGTGTCAACTTGACAGCTCTGGGCACATTTGTGGAGAATTAGTAATTGAGTTAAGCCCAGAGCGAATCTGAAGGAGATTGTCTAGCTGATGGGGAAGGTCCAGTTTATGGTAGGTGGGATTAGGCCCTGGAATAAATCACGGAGAGCTGGTTGAGAGAGTCGCATCCTGGGTACACTTGGCCAGACATGGTGGCCTGCAGACCCCAACGTGCAAAGGAGAATTAATTCTCCATTAATTCTTCTGCCTCAGCCTCCTGCTTGTTAGGATTACCGGTATAAATGATAATATCTGACTCCATTTCCCTATAAATATACTGCTATAAAAACATCTAACTTACTATACTAAAATTACTTATTATTACTTTTTCCTGCCTTGTCGTACTTAGCTGGGGCACATTCTGTTTTCCCTGCTGGAGAACAGAGGTTGCCTCCCCAGCCCCAGACTTGCACCAGACAAACTCATGTTTAGTCTTCAAATATTTCTCGTGTCCTGCTTCCCTTAACTTCTGCTTCCATTAACTGTCCTCTCATTTTTTGTTTTTTGTTTGCTTGCTTTTTGTGTTTTGAGTCAGGGTCTCGCTCTGTAGGCCAGACTGGTCTAGAACTCATTATGCATCCCAGGCTAGCCTGAAGCTTCCATTAATTCTGCCTCAGCCTCCTGCTTGTTAGAATTACCAGGTACAAATGATAATACCTGACTCCATTTCCCTATAAATATACTGCTATAAAAACATCTAACTTACTATACTAAAATTACTTATTTGCATGTCTATATCTTGAGCCCATGGAATGTGCTTTTTCATTATATTCTATAGGTTCTAAATATAGTTCTCTCTCTCTGAAGAGAGAACTTAACACCTAAAAGTGCTTGCTTCACAACCAGGAGGACCAGAGTTCAGATCCTAGACTCCACATAGGAAGCCAGGTCCCTGCTCTCAGATAGGAAGAAACAAGAGGATCACTAGGGCTCACTGACTTTAAGCATAGTGAGTTCACGGAGAGACCCTGCCTCAAAGAAGCAGACAGACGGTGACAGAGAAAAAAACCTAGTGCCTCTCTTGGCTTCTGAGCATACACATGCATAGGCATATACACGCACGCGCGCGCGCGCACACACACACACACACCAATTAATAAATAACAAGTAAATAGAGATAGGGAGGTGGTTAGGAATGCTTGAGTGCTTGCTGACCAGCCAAGAGGATTAGATGTCATATCTCAGCACCCACATAGGAAGCCAGGCCCAAAGTCCAAGGGAGACAGAGACGGGAGGATGACTCAGTTCTTCTGGCTTCCAAACTGCCTGAGAAAAAGTCAGGCCTCTGTTCAGAGAGAACCTGTAGGAGCAGGCAGACACTGGGCGAGGACAACCAATGCCTTCTCTGGCTTCTTCATATTCATGTATTTGCAAGAAAATAAACAAATGCAACCATTGTTCAATACTTCCTAATGAAAAAAAGTTTTAGATCTTGAACTCAAGTATTTAATCATTCATTTTGCAATAATATCTATAAGAGCATACCATCAGTAGATTTAATATCATGAGATTTACTTTACTTTCTACATAATAAATTATGTAAGCATAACTACTTCTTCTGGAAGTATTTTCCAAAGCTCCTAGAAGATTTTCCAAAGTGATAACTGAAATATTAAAATATTGTGTTATCCTTACCTCCTGCAGAAGTTCAACACTGCATTCCAAAAGCTGAATTAAAGATGAGCACTCCCCAGTTGTCTTTAAGCTCACTTCGCAAACACCTAGCATCTGAAGGGTCAGCTGGGTAAGCTGAATTTTCCAGAAAATGGGATGACGCAGAAGACTTAAATATACTTCCTTGATAAACAGCATCACTTCTGTTGTCTGCACAAGATCTTTGATCTGTTTAGGGAAGTTATTACACACTGTAAAATTACAGGATAATTTTAAGCTATGTGAGAACTTTTCAACAAAACCATTTTCTATAAAGCCATAAAAATACAAAGGACACAAGGTAAAGTAGACAATTTGGTGACTGCTGTACTACTCGGCTCACCTTCTCCTCTATCACTAACATGCAATTTGCTTCAGCTTTTGCGACTCTCCCCTGGCACAAGTTCTTCTGTTGAATGCTCTGCCGCTGAGCTTTTTCCACAAATCCTTGTTACTTTTCTACCTTCTTTGAGTTCAGAGTTAAGATGAATTATGTGACAGTACTTTCACGTTGAAGCTGGTTTTGAACTCTTCAAATGGATGTTCTTTCCTACAGTTCTACCTTACCTAGTACTAAGGCTCAGTGTTATGTTGATGCTTTAGTGTGTCCTGCCGAGACCATCCTGAGCTGAGAGTACCACTAGTCAGAGCAGAGGATGCAACAAAGACCACAGCTAAACAGTAGCTGAATCTCAACAAGCTAATGCATCAGAAGGGAAGGACTTGGGTGCTCTTGAAAATCCCAGTTCAGGCTGGGGAGATGGCTTTGCCTCGAAAGCAGAAGGACCTAAGTTCAGATCTTGAATCCACATAAAAACCCCAGGAAGAAATAACAGTAGCCGGCACTTCCAGCTTTTGAAAACTGAGTCTCCCAGAGCAAAGCAAAAAGAGGGTAGAAGCAATCCAGAATGACTGTCAAGTTACCCTTGGGCCTACGCAGACACACACAATACCTACCCTTTGATATACACAGACACGCAAGAGGAGGGGAAATGGAGAGGGGAGAAAAGGGGAGGGGAAAATCCCAGTTCAATTCACACACATTTCTTCTGATAAAAATTCTGGAGTTTTAAGGGTATAGTCCAGCTCATACACACTGGCATTTTGCAGAGATCATACACAATGAATCATCTGCTCTAGTCAGGACCCTGTGTGTGCTAGATTTATCAAGAAGAAAGCATCCAGTTTTCCCCCTGCTTACCACCAAGTACTTTATTTTAAATGTTTTGAATTGCTGTAAGTTATACAGAAAGAAAAACTAGTTCCTACAAAACAAATGAACAAAGGTCAAGAAAAAAAATGGTAAAACAATAATAATGTCATAATAATAATAAATTATAAATAAAATATGAACAGTCCAATAATTTCATTATTTTGTTCTTTTGCAGACATAGAGCAAAAAAATCCAAAAGTTACTGAGAAGAAAAACAGATTGGATATAGATTTCCGATATTTGTTTGATGCCTTATTGCTTGAGTATATTTTTTGTGCATACTACAAACCTTTAATAATAACAACAAAGGCAACCTTACTCAGCAAGGTAGCATTAAAGATGTTCTGTTCTTCAACATTATTAAAATCCTTAAAAAGAACTTCAAAGCAATGTTCTAACTTATGTGGAAATAAATAATGTACAAAACATAATGTGTGATAAGAATCAAGTATACAAACAACAACAAGTGCTGGAGAGGATATGGAGAAAGGGGAACTCTGCTACATTGCTGGTGAGAATGCAGGCTCATACAGCCACTCTGGCGAGCCATCTGGAGATTCTTAAAGAAATTAAAGATTGAAATGCCATATGACCTTGCGATTCCACTTTTGGGAATAACCCCCCATGCAGTAGAGGTTCACCTCGATAGCACAAGCATGACCATGTTCATAGCAGCACTGTTTACAATAGCAAAGTCATGAAATCAATCCAAATGTCCAACAGTTGATGAGTGGATAAGGGAAACTGTGGTACATCTATACAATGGAGTACTACTCAGCCATCAAAAATAATGAATTACTGGAATTTGCTGGGAAATGGATGTCATTATACAATTATATTAAGTGAAGTATCCCAAACCCAGAAAGTTAAGCGCCGTATGTACTCCCTAATAGGTGGCTCCTAGTACCAAACTCACCCAGCCCACATTGAGACACTCAAAGGTAACCCTATGTAATACAGTAATTGCAAGGATTATGAACAGGAGGGATGGGGTTGGAGGGCCACACCAGACACAAGGAGAGAGGGGACCATGTTACAGCAGAGAAAATAGGCCTCCAAGGAATGCAAGTAAGTAATGTGACACCTGGTTAAGTTCACAGACGTTCGTTCCTGATCATGTACAACTGAGGGGGTATGATCTCACCAGAAGGGGAGGGCATATAGTCTGGTAGATGAAAGGTGATCATTTTGCAAATGGGTGACTGACCCCTCCCTCACCGAGGTTTCCTGCTTTTATTACATCTACCCTTGAATGTGCTATTATAACAAGACTCCAGTTTAACAGTTTTTTGTCTCTGGCCAGGGGGTGACATACAGTGCCCAGCAGGATGGAGTGAAGGGCATTGCAGGAGCAGCAAAACTGCAAAAGAAAATCAACAAACCACAATCCAGAACTTCAGAGACTCTATATCAACCACATAGAACTAGGCCAGCCTAATCTCCCCCCTATCCTGAAGCTCAGGGACATTTGCGGAAGAGGGGGCGGTAAGATTATAAGAGCAAAAGGATGGGAGGAGCAATGATTTGCAAGATTCTCCACACTAGTTAGGGCCGAAGCAATCATAATAGAACTTTGCATGCCCTGGGCAATGTCCAACACACTATTGACCTCATAAAGTCTAACATCAACTAAAGGCACCAAGATCCTTGGAGGCAAGGGATTGACAGCCACAGTAGTGTTCCTATGCTTAAGGGGAACCTGAGAAAGAGTTCAGGGAAATGCCACTGGGTCCTTGTACGTCATCGGAGAGGAGGACCAAGAGGAGAATTAGGCATACACAATAAAAGACTCTCTGGGAATTGGGGGGGAGGCACTGGGGGATGGGGAGGAAGGGAGGGGGAGCAGGGGGTTCGGGGGAGGAAGGAGGGAGGGAAGGAACTGGTCTACCTATTAAGTTTGTATGAGCGGAAATAATAAAAAATGTATTAAAATAAAAAAAAATTTTAAATTTAAAAAAAAAAGAATCAAGTTGAGGGCTACCTCACAAGTACTAAATAGGTCCTGAGTTCAGATCCCACATAAAAATACCAGGCAGAAAGGGCTGCACCTCTGGCCCTGGAAGATGGAGCTTGGGAAAACCCAGAGCAAAGAAAAAAGGAAGTAAAGCAATCCAAGACGATTTGTCAAGTCACCCTTGGGCCTCCACAAGCACACACAAGTGCCCTTTGATGCATTCAGACACACGTACACACTCACACAACAGATTAAAAAAGAAGAATCAAATTGAATGAAAAAGACAGTTCCAGAATCATAAAATGGAAGAACACTTGGTCAAGGAGAAAAATGAACAAGAGTTCTGCTGACTACCCAATAGGGCAGCATCACTATCTCTTTAAAAAAAAAAAAAAAAAGTAGCATGTGACTCTATCCCAGTGTTTAGTATGGACGGACAGTAGCTACAGCTATTCATTCAGCTTAGAAAGAATAGTCCATTGGCAAAAGACAATGAAAACTCGGAGAGGCATTTCACATAGGGAAGTGAAAAAAATGACATAAAAGACAAAAAAAATCAAGCAAGTTGAATGTAGGAAGCTTATATTGTTTTCTTATGGGAAGAAGAAAGACTAGTGGGTAATGTTTTATTGTCAGTCAACAGAAGCACTGGCAAAACATTGAATATGTGGATGGTCAGCTTTTTGCAGGGCAGTTCTTTCTGATTTTTTGATTTTTTTATTTAGTGTTGCATACATGAATATAATAAAATTATAATATTTTCACCCCTGAGTCCATCCCTTCCCTCCATCCAAGCCCCATCCTATCTCCTTTTCCCCGTACCACCCTTCACATCCCCTGCCAGACACCTTCCTATTTTCAAATTTTTTCACTTGTGTGGCCCACTGTGATTCATCTAGTCTGACTTTGATGACATATGCCTGACATGACTCATGCTCCAGCAAGCTGGATGGTGATCAGCTTTTAAGGATTTTAAGAAATATCTGTAATGAGTAGGAAACTGGATTGTGATGCCTCTAAGATGCTTTCAACTCAGATTCTCCTGATTAAATTAATGTTTTAAGTGATTAAATGTTCTAATGACACTTGTTCCAACAGCTCCAAAGGATGTTCCTTTTTTTCTCGCATATCAGTTACAGTAAATAGATGATGATCTCCATCCCACACCCCCATCCATGGAGCATTTTTCTACAAGCATCTAAGCTTTCTATGAAGTCAAAGGCAACATTTACCAAAGAGCAGAGAACAAGGTAATGTGGGCATAGTGAAAAACTGTGCCCTAGTTCAAGATGTTCTGTCTCTGCACTGTTTTACTGCCCACACCAAACAAAGGCATTGGAAAAAGCCACTAGAGAATTCATTTTAATTAACTTTTCTCTGCCTTGATTACAGGAAAGCACTTTTATGAGTCACAGAGGAAAGATTCACTCTCATCCCTCCTTGCTAATGCAAACTTAAAGCAGGTCATCTGTGAACTAAAGTGATCATTTTGAAATATATTCACAGATTCCCTCCATCAGCTGAGCAGCATGGTGCTCAGATCCCTGCAAATGGCCTAACCTGGAGCATGGAATGGGAAAACCTGACAAATGAACCGCAACACACTGGCAACTGAATTTATTTTCAGTTGTAGAGACCTTAACTCAAATTTCTCGCTCCTTTGAACTCTCTTCGCACTTCATCCATATCTCCAAATAGCACCCTGCATCATCTACTTTGAATTATAAGAACTTATATATCTGTCATAACTCATTTATTATAATGTGGGTGCAAAAGAGCAGGATATTATCAGAGCCACTAAAGACTATAAGGGGACAGTGGAACCTGGGTGCAGCACACAGCTAACCATGCTTTGAATCCTAGGAGTGTATCTTTCCAGAGACACGCTTCTGGTTTAAATTTATTTTGGATTGTTTCTTTTATGCCTCTCACAGTATCTACAACAACAAGAACCTCAAATAGAAATTATTTTCTCTGATGAGTCTTTCTTAAAGTTTCCATTTATGTTAAGTGCAAGGTGGATTGTGTCTATTTAAATTTCCACGAATTTAGTTAACATAGCATATGTATTGTTAAATCTACATTTGATCCTATCATCTTCTCCAAAAGATTACAAGCACTTCTAGAATTAGAATAGCTTCTGAGTTTGCCAAATCTCATGAGATCTATAATCATTTGATGTATTAAGGCTACTGTTGATGATGCTAACATTAACAAAGGAAGATAGCAGAACTTACCTGCAAACAAGGAACCATGTCACAGCACAGCTGAAGTATCTGTTGTTCCAATATTGATGGCTCTGCTTTGTTGCAAGGAACATGAGTTTGAAGCAAAACTTTCAGCAAGGATATACGGAGTTTAGTATATTCTTGTGATTGGGCTGGTTCACAATATAGATACCATAGAAAGGGTGCCATTATCTGGATACATGAAACTTCTGACCTGCAAGTCATGTAATATATTAGCCAATCATTGACTTAAAGATACTGTCCAGCAGGTAAGTGGCACATATCGACCTACAACTGATTTATGATTTATGACAAATCATAAGCTGTCATGTCATCAACTGTGGCTTCTCTTTCTTTCTATTGTTTTACTGTGTGTGAATGCGGGCACATGCATGCCTTGGCACCTGTGTGGAGATCAGAGGGTACTTTCAGGAACCAGTTATCTCCTCCTACTTCATGTAATCCACGAATCACTCAGCTGGTCAGGCTTACACTAGCATCTTTACCCACTGAACCATCTCACTGACCCAAGTGTTGCTCCCCGCTAGCTACTCCACTGTGACTTACGTGGATGTATGTGAAACAGCTCTATGTGCACTGAAGAAATGACTCAAGAACAAGGGATGATAAGTCAGATGCCCAGGGATAACCCTTCTTGCAAGTTTAAATTAGCAGCTATACCTGCAAGACCAGCTTTTAGTGAACATCACAATCATTTCAGAACAGGCTTTAGAATTACAGGTCTCTCCTCCACAAGTATGACCCAAGATATGTATTTGTGGGGAAATTCTACAGATAAGATATATGAAAAACAAAAATCATCCTGATATGATCAAAAAGACAGCTAACATTTACAATATTCCCCCTTATCCATGATTTTCTTTTTTTAAAAATATTCTTTTTTTAAAGATTTATTTATTTAGTGTGGGGGGAAGAGGGTGTGTCTTTGTGTGTGTCTGTATGTATCAAAGGACACTATGTGTGCCTATGGAGGCCCAGGGGTGACTTCAGGAATCACCCTGGGTTGTTCTACCTTCTCTTTGTTTTACTCTGGAGTTTCCCAGGCTCCACCTTCCAGGATCAAGTACAGGCCGCTACCATTTCCTCCTGGCATTTTTACATGGGATATGGAATCTGAACTCAAGACCTTCTCTTGGGATGCACAGGCTTAACCCATGAGCCACAAGATTTTCTTTTCTACAATTTCAGTTACTCTCGGTCAACCACAATCTGAAAATATTTAATGGGAAGTTCCAGAAATAAATAACTCACAATTCATAAGTTTTAAGTTGTGTTGACATTGAGCAACTTGAGGAAATCTCACAGGATCCCAGTTTGTCCTCCAAGACATGGATCATCCCTTTGGCCCACATATCCCTGCTGTATACCTTGGGACCCATCTCAGTTATTGAATCAGTTGTCATGATACCACAATACTGAATCCAAGCACCTCTTATTTCTCTTACAAGTGGTGCCAACTTTCCAGCAAACAGAGTTAAAGCATCACCTCTAACACCGTGTTCCTCAAAGAACAGATACTATCCAGGTGCCAGCAGTATTATGGAGGTTTTTTTTTTTTTTTTTTTTTTTTTTTTGTATTTTGAGAAGCTGAAGGTGCAATGCAGGATTCTTTTTTTTTTTTTTTTTTTTAATTTGGTACTTAGAATGTTCATTTTATCGGACAATTTTTTTTCTTTTTTTTTTTTTATTTCAGCTCATACAAACTTATTAGGTACACCAGTTCCCTCCCTCCCTCCTCCTCCCCCCGTACCCCCTGCTCCCCCTTCCCACCCCTCTCCCTCCCCATTCCCCAGTGCCTCCCACCCCAATTCCCAGAGAGTCCTTTCTTGTGCATGACTGATTTTGCAATGCAGGATTCTTATAAAAACACATTTCTAAGTTGTCATTATGATTTGACATTCGGAGGCTGAATCTTAAGGACAATATACTATTTAATACTCTCCTTGGCTTAATCTGCCCTAGTTTTATATATTCTGCATTTCCTACATGGTAAGTGATGATTAACTGTCACTTCAATGGAGTATGAAATTGCCAGGGCTTAAGGAGAAAAAAATGAAAACAATAAAACAGACAACCAAAATCCCGCAGTGATGGAGAATGCTTAAAATGTGAAAAACTGTGCTTTTATCTGCAGAGATGTCTTTTCTGTTATGCTTCCCACTGAGACAGAAGAAAACTACTGGAGCAAGAAGCACACACATGAGGCTCTGAGTCCAGCTCCAGCACTAGTGTATAATGTGGCCTGAACTTGCTCTCCCTGCATGCCTCATGGGAAAGCCATGTGCTGGATTGGATCACCTTGAGGCAGCAGGTCTAAAATCCCTATTGCTTCTGCTTACATAATTCTCAGTTCCTTAACAGTGAAAGTGAAGTCTTAACACAGGCCTTTGAAAATTGACTATAGAACTTATAAAATAATACCCCCAAAAATAGGTGTAACTATACTGATAATTCAGTAAATCTGAAATACATATATAGTTTAATCAACAATTCTTAACAAGGAAGAGAACTGGAATTCAGGCATTTCGCCTCCTTCCCCTAGCTGCAAATTACTATTCATATACCTATTATATTACCAATCTGCCTGTGTTATCTTCTAAATAACAACTTAAACCACGTTAACTGTTCCTCAAACTCAAACCTAATAATTTACTGAAAAAAATACGAGCAGAATTAGCAATTTCATCTTACAGAAAAAAAAAATACCATAGTGCAAATACAGAAATAGGTTGGTTGAAATTTATCCTCTGCAAAGAATACACATACACACACACACACACACACACACACACACACACACACACACACCATTTAAAACTTCTAAATGGGTCTAAATAGAAACTAAAAGAAATTTCACTAAGCAAATATACTTAAATTATGGATTTGCAGACTGAAGAGATGGTTCAAGGATTAAGACTCTCTCACAAGCAGAAGGTCCTGAATTCGGATCACAGGTCTCATGAGAAAAAACCCACCTGGCGTGGGAATCAGCCTGAATTTCTGGCCCTGGTGAGTGGAGCTGGGAAATCCCAGCATGAAGCAGGAAGGAGGTAGAAGCACTTCAGAATGATGTCACTGTTGGTCTACCACAGGGATACACAATGCTTCTAACACACACACACACACACACACACACACAAGAAAAAAGTTTATCTAATAGCATTATCTTACTATGGAGGGAAAAACACTAGGCGAGGAGGGTGATGGTTGTTCTGAACTAATTCGTTCAACTTTTCTCAATGGCAAGTGTTTGCATTACGCGGGGCATTTATTTTATATACTACAAGACACTGTTAGACCCACTAACCAGGTCCTGCAATTCATGGGCTTTGTTCATAAAAATTCAAGTTTAAAAAGCATTTAGATGTATATCAAACATTATTAATGCAATTAATACAAATTAATATGACACGGGAATGAGGAGATGCTCAGCAGGTAAAAATGCCATGCAACCCCAATGACCTGAATTCAATCCCTAGAACTCACATAAAAGTTCAGGGGTACATGCTATAATCCCAACACTTCAATAGTGAGGTAGGAGGTAGAGCTAAAAGAATCCGAAATCCAGGAGGAGACAGCAGGTTAGCACATCAGAAAGAAGAGAGATTCAGTGTCAACAAAGTAGAAGGTAAGAACCAACTCCCGGTGGCTGTCCGCTGACCACCACGTGTATACATCTGTATAGACCACCCTGCATACACACAGAAACATACACATTAAAAAAAATGATAACCTTTGGAAAAATAACAGAAAACAGTTTCTGCCTTCATGAAGGTTTCACAACTAAGAGAAAAGAGGTAAGACCATGTGGTTAAATTTAAATATTCGAAATCACAACTCAAGTATGAGGACACATGAGAGATACCAAAAGCAACTTTCAGCCAGCAAAGATTAGGCAGAAAATGGACGAAGAGATATTTAAAATAGAAAACTCAGGAAGGAAGTAGGATGAGGCACAAGATAGGCAGGTGAGGACCAAAAAGTCCAAACAGGGAGAAAGGGAAACAGCGCTGCTTTCCACGTGGAACCAAGAGGAGGTAAAACTGGCAAGACATTTAACACCCACGCCATAAACAGAACCTGGCATGACATACTGTATTTTAACCTATAGTAGAGACTTTCAAATTGTTTCAAAAACTAATTTTTTTCCATACATATCAATAACTGGGCTGCAGACATGGTTAGTGGTTAAAGCTTTGCCTCACAAGCAAAAAGACCTGAGTGTGCATATCCAGATCCTATGTGAAAATGCAGGGTGGATGTGGCCATGCCTACAATTCTGGTCCTGGAAAAGTCTAGGAAACCCCAGAGCAAAGCAATAAGTAGGTAGAGCAATGTCACCCTAGGGTCTACACAGGTACATACTGAAGTGCCCCTCTTCTATACAAGTCTGCAAACACAAGTACACCCACCTGCAGGTAAAAGATGCAGACAGAGAGAGAGAGAGAGAGAGAGAGAGAGAGAAGGAAAGAAAAAAGGAAAGAAAGAAAAAAGGAAGGAAGGAAGGAGGAAGGAAGGAAAGTAATTAGGCATTAAGGAACATGGAGGGAGGGAGTGAGGGAGGGGGGGGGAGGGAGGGAGGGAAGGGAGGGGTAGAGAGAAAGAAACGCCCTCCAGACACGCAATACATACCTAGAGAGAAAGAGCATAGAGATAAAGAAAGACCATCAATCGATAGCGAGCTCCAAATAACATAAAGAAATAAATACTCAATCCCTAAATACCTAACTACATCCCTCCTCGCCCGCCATCCCGACATCTCTCTAGCTACGCGACATCGTCGCTCTCTATCAATCACTCCCTCACGCCCTCCACTCCCCACCTCCACTCCCGCCATCCCCTCCACTCCCGTACCCTCCCTACAGCCCTCCGCCCTCCCTCCCCCATCCCCCGATCCCGCTCCTCCACTCAGCCTCCTCCGCCCTACTTGCTCTTTTTCTTCTTCCTCACCTTTCTGTCCCATCTATGCAACAACTTAAAATCTCCAGTGCTAAAATTAGCATAACATTCTGGCCCCTTGGTTTATCTCCTTTTTTGTTACCTTTCAGGGCGCTGCTGGAAAAACACTGTCAGCTGCTGCAGAAGTACTGGCCAGCAATCAGGCCTGTGTTCGAGCACGGTGATCAATGGCTGAGGACAATGTCTGGAGAACAAAGAGTGGCAGTGTTAGCTGTCCGCTCAGGACCACACAATCTCCACGTCCAAATACAGCAATGAAAGAGTCGGCACCACGAAGAGCTCTTCCAGGAATCCTGACATCAGGGACTATCAGTTCCTTACCTGCATTTACTACATTTACTAAATTGACTAGAACTAACTTTTTCCCCATTTAGCTGATTCTTCAACCAAAAAAGAAAATGAACCCAGAGTCTCAGTGTCCAAATATAAGAATGGATTTTGCAGTTTAATAGCTCTAACTTCGAATCCAGAAGCTGGTGCCTTTGATGCTGAAGATGACAGACCATCTCGCCACCCCTACTTCTTCCTGTTTCTCCCACAGGAAACATTATTAGCACACTCTGTCTTTTTACTTCCTACCTCAGTCTTAGCACATGGTTCTGTGTCCCCTCTATATCTAGAATGAAGGAAAAGAAAGCTCTTCTGTCTAGTGACTTCTTTCACTATCCAAAGTGAAAACGCTTACAATCACAGTAAAGAAGGAAAGAATCTTATTTGGATGATTTCCGCTAAGAAATCCAAAAACATTGTATTAAACATCAGATCTGAAATCTGGAGATTCTCAAACATTCTTCAAGCAGAAAGGATAAAAGGATAAAACCACAAGTCATTTCTAATAGTTCAGAAGACTAAGTAAATGTAAATGTATATCAGCCTCTCAAACTGCTGAAGTACTAGGCAAAGGTACTACTGATACCTATTTTTCTCTCCAATGAAATTTTTGAAGGAAAATAAAATGCTCAATATGAAATACATAAATATGTGGAAAATATCTAAATGTCAATATAGAAATATTGACATTTTAACATAAACTGAATCATACATGTAATGCTATTCATTAACTTTATTTTGAAAACAGCAATATGTCAAAAAAATCAGAATGTCAGTTACACTCAAATTATTGTTGAGAAGGATTCCGGGGATGTAGTTCAGTTGGTGGAGTGCTTGCCTAGCATGTCTGAAGTCCTAGGTTCAATCCCCAGCATATGTCAGGTATGGCATGGCACACCTGTAATGTCAGCATTCGGGAAGGCAGAAGCAGGAGAATGAGAAGTTCAAGACCATCCTTAGCTACATAATAAATTTAAGGCCAGCCTGGGATACATGAAAATATTTCTTAATTAATTTATTTTTGTAAGTCCAGGGCCTTGCCACTAAATCACATAAAAAGTTCTAGTGACTTCTTAAGCTATCTTCTTGCTTCTTAAAGCATAGTGCTTTTCCAGCACATCAGCATCACTCAAATACCTAGGAACGCAAACCCCCAGTGTCATTCAAGTGTAACTACAAAACAATGGTTCTCAGCCTTGGTTGCATGGCAGACGATTTGTGAAGCTCTTGCCACCAATGTCTAACCTCAGTTACCTTGGGTTGGCTGATATTGTTCGTGCGTTGCCAACCTCTAAAACCTCTGCAGGTAATTCTAATGTGCTCCCAAACTTGAGAGCCTACAAGGAGAAACCTGTAAAGAGGAAGTAAAGAGTAGGAATTTTTCTTGGATATTCTATCTTCTAAACACAAAAGTACCTATCCCATGGGATGGTTCAGAGGGAAAAGTCACTTGTCATGAAAGCCTAATTTAGATCCTCTGATCCCGCATCAACATGGAAGGAGACAGGCTCCATGAAGCTGTCCTCTGATCTCCACACACATTACACACAGTAATAATAATAATAATAACAATAATAATAATAATAATAATAATAAATGCAGTAGATCTGTCGCACTAACATATGAGATTTTTGTTAAACATTGCTCTGATACACAAGACAACTTCTAGTCATTATATTACCGACTTTATCTTCTCAAGCTCACCCCCTCTGCCACTTACCACGCACTTGCCACACAGGCTGGCAGCCTCCAGCTTGTTAAGCGCATTCTCTCCTATCTGCCAGATTATCATCATTGCTAAGAGATGGCTCAAATGACTTGCATGCTAAGCTTCAGAACTCATATCAAAATCATGTTTCCAAAATCCAAAACTCTTTGGCAGCTAAACTTATCTTGAATCTACTTCCAATCTAGCTGTCACTGGTATTAAATACAAATACTCTAAGCCCTACATTTACATTCGAGTGTATCACAGCAGAAGAATTTTTATGGTTTTTACTTTAATTTATTATTTGATATTTATGCTTTCAAATTTCATATATACAAGGCATTTTGATCATATTCACTCCCTTTTATCCTCCTTCTCACAAACTCCTTTTTTCACAAGTTCCCTTCCTTAATTTTCTCTCTTTCACTTTTGTGACCTGCTTGTACAAGCATGGGTCGGGTTTATTTCCCTGAACATGAACAATTAACCAGTGGCTACAACACTAAGGAAAATGATGTCTCTTCTGTCATGAACTATAGTTGTCCTTAAAGAACAAAGAGGTTTACAAGGCCATGGTCACTGTTACGGTCAGCCTGCAACATTGCTGATAAATGACCATCAAACAGCTTACGGGAACAAGGGTTTATTCTCTCTTATGATTTTCTGGTTACAGTTCTCAGTCTAACTTGACAGGAGAGCACGCACCAACACCAGGGCCGAGGGAACTGGCCACACCATCACCACATAAAGGCTGAGAGTTGGACAATCCTTACTTGCCAGACCAGCATGTCTGGTCAAGTGAACAGAAGGATGCCAACTCTCTCAACCAGCTCTCTGTGATTTATCCAGGGCCTAGTCTCGCCCACCATGAGCTGGACCTTCCCCATCAGAAATCTCTTGCAGGTTTACTCTGGGCTTAACCATCAACTTTCTACAACTGTGCCCAGAGCTCAAACCTTCAACAGTCAAGTTGACACCTGTACCCAACTATGACAGTGACTAACAGGTCTAGTCCTTTGCAGGTCTTATGCAGGTAACCATAACAGCCATGAGTTCTGAATTCATGAGGGAAATAAAGGCTCTTACATTCTTTCTGAACCCTCATCCACCATACTCCTTGAGGCTTGGTGGGAGAGACAGAAATGTTCCATTAAGGCTGAGCACTCGACAGTCACTTATTCTCTTCATTTTGACCTGTTAAGAATATCTGCATTCATTGTCAACCACTGAAAATGTAAACTTTTCAGCCAGGGCTGAGAGCAGCACTTATCCATGGGCATAAATGAAAATACACAGAAGGCAGTTTAATGACATGTCCATTCATCCAAACATCAGTACTAGGCTTCCCACTAGGGGCTATAGTCTCCCTCAGCCATAGGCTTTTAATCAGGTTTACAGAATCAAGCATGATTTCCCTCTATTAGGGAAGGTTTCAAACCCAACTGAAAAGTGTTTGTTGTCCCCATAACAATCATGTAACTATTGCAATTCATTATTACAGCACACAGAATTTATGACTTTTCTCCCCTACCAGTCTGACTACCCTTCTGACATTATAAAATTACTACATGGCAACTGCAATTATTATTGCTATAAATTCATATAACAAGCACATTGATGAAAACAGCATTGGACCATTAGCTAATGGTGGCATTCATAAGTATTTAATAAGAAAATTTAAGGAATTATAAAAAGTTTTTTGAGATCACAAAGCACTGAAATGCTGCTCAATGTTCTTCCCTGAAAAGTTATCTACTCTTCTCTTTCTAACCATTACTATCTCAAAAAAAGTACTTCAGATCTATCTCCCTTTTGCTTATGTTTTTTTCTTTTCATATGCATGTATATATGGGGTATATGCACATGTGTATGCATGTTTGCACAGGGGTATGCAAATGAAGGTCCAATGGGGATACCAGAAATGACCTCTGTCACTCTTCCACCCTATTATTTGAGCCTGGGTCTGTAACTAGACCCAGAGCATGCTATTAGGGCTAGTATGGCTAGACAGCTTGTTATAAATATTCCTAAGTTCTACCTTCAGGGGCCTGAATTACAAGCAAGCTGCGACTCCCACCTAGCATGTTTTATGAAAGATACAGTTATCTGAACTCTGGTCCATCGACTTATGAGATAAATGAGCCCTCTCCCGAACCTCTGGGTCCCCTTTTTGTACAAATTAAATCAGGTACAGAAATGAAATCACTTTAAAATAAGATAAGGAACTATGCCAATGTGGCAAGCTGCTCCGATGCACTGTGGCTCTGACCCACTCAGACCGAGGGACCCACTCTCTACTTGCTGCACAAAACTGAAGGCTTCTCTGATGGGCTATTAGATTCAGCCAATTCTATATAGTATCTCAAACTTGATCTTTAAAAATTAGATTAAGTAGACTATGCTAGAATAAAGATCCAGAATAATTACTGAGTCTGACCTCTAGATAATTAACTTGCTCAGATAATTGATTATGTCCAATCAAGTGGCAATATTGTTGGCAATAATGTACAATATTGATTCCAAGAAGATGAAAATCTTGTAAAAAAACAATGCTCAAAATGAGAACACTGACTCTGCTTATTGATAACCTAAAATCAACTGTAAATTGCTAAAATTTTGTTTTAATGCTTTAAGTATAATGAAGCAAAGACTTAAATTCTCCCTTGCTAACTGCCAATTTCGTATGAGAATACATGTAAGAAATGATACACAAAGGCTTCTGCTTAAGTAAAATGGATACGTTTTTTTAATTCAATAAACTGAACTACAGTCATGCATGAGAGTTTTTTTATCTTAGCTCACTGGTATTTTGCTAGATAATTCTCCATAGTGGAAGTGGTGGCAGGTACCCCAGGTTATTAAGCAGCAGCATTCTGTTCTCTCCCTACTGAATGAACCTAGGCTTCCCCTAGTCATGACACTAAAAAATGTCCCCAGACACTGGCTAACGTATCAGTTGCTCCAAAACTGCCTCTGGTTCAGAACCACTCATCTAAACAAATGGCACAAAACTAAGTAAAGCACTAGTCCTGAGTTTTCAAAAGGACTTTGCTCTATCTTACTCTAAACTGAAAGAAATCAGGCAATCATGCAAAAATTTTAAATTTTTATGCAAATATACTTAACAAAAAATTAGCATTAGAAGCATAACATAATACCTTAAAACTAGAAGGTTTAAAATTGAAAACAAATGTAAAATGTAAAATCTTTTCTTTACAAAATAATCTTTTTCTAAAATAAACAGCACTAGATAATATACATGCTAATTTGACTATGAAAGGAAGTAAAGCTATTTTTCTATTTAAAATAGTAAAATCAGAGCTTACAAAATCCCATATGGTTAAATATAGTTCACTCTTGATGTATTCAAGAACTGATGATCAAATTTATGGATTTTTTTGAGATTTTCATTCTCTTTCACTCATTCACTGCTTGTTAGCCATTCTATTTATTTCAAGTATATCCAAAAGAGAAAGGTCAAAATACATGAAAGGATTCACAATTTAAAACACTTAGTAATTTGATATTAGAAGTGATATTAAAGAAAAAAGGGAAGAGAAGGAGAAGCGGGGAGAAGAAAAGAAGGGGGAGGGAGGGAGGAAGGGGTGGAGGGAGGGGGAGGGAGGAGGGAGGGAGGAAGGGGGAGGGTGGAGGGAAGGAGGCGTAAGGAGGGCGGGAGGGGAGGGAGAGAAGGAGGGGGAGGAGGAGGAAGGAAGGAGAGGGAGGGAAGGAGGGAGGGAGAGGGGAGAGAGGGGGAGGGAGGGGGGAGCAAGGAGGGAGGGAAGGAAGAGAGGGGAGGAAGAGAGGGGGGAAGGAAAGGAGGGAAGAGGGAGGAAGGGAGAGGGGGGGGGGGGGGGGGGGGGGGGGGGGGCTGGAGGGAGGGAGGGCGATGGAGGGAGGGAAGAAAGAAAGAAGAAAGAGAAAGAAGAAAGAACAGAAAGAAAGAAAGAACAAGAAAGAAGAGAAAGAACAGAAAGAAAGAAGAAAGATAGAGAAGAAGAAAAGAGAGAAAGAAAGAGAGAGAAAAGAGAGAAGAAAGAGAGAGAAATAGAAAGAAAGAGAGAGAGAAAGATAGAGAGGAAAAAAGAGAAGAGAATAGACCTCTAGAGCGATCACTCTCTCACTCCGCAATCCACTAGCGACAGCAGCTACAGCACCAGCTACCGCACGAGCGCAAGAGAGCAACCTCGCAATCAATAAGATAGATATCTCTAGCGCGAGCTCGATACAGAAATACATAACTCCATCCCCTCAATCCAGAACGGAAATCCTCCATCACTCACGCCCTCCAGAAAGCCCGCCCTCCACGCCCGCCCCACTTAATTATTATCCTTTTTTTTATTGTTCGTTTGTCCCACTCACCGGCTCATGGTTTTTTCATCCTTAGCTGTTCTTTTGGAAGGTCATGGGCACCTTTAGGAGGTGGAGCCTTTCTGGAGGAAAGCATGTCATAAGGGGTAGGCCTTGGAATTGGTTAGCACTGCCCTACTTCTGTTAAGAGTTGGTTCTTGAAGTTTGCAGCTAGTTCTCTAGGCCTCCATGGTTAAAGTGACTTAACTGCCTGCAAATTCTGCCTTTTCTACCATAATAAACTGCATCTCCTCTCTGGAACCATAAACCAAATAAACCTCCCTTCAAGTTGCTTCAAACATTGTCTCACAGCAATAGAGAAGTATAACCAGCACAAGGGGGAAGAGGTCTTTCTTTCATTAAGTTACATGCCATGATCACAAAAATAAACACGCAAATTATGAGAGAGAGAAAGAGAAACACAAGCCTGAGGTATGCTTCAAAATCCAGTTTTCCCCAAAATGCTATTCATTTTACAGACAATTAACTGATTCCTTCTTTTACGTGGTATGATGAATGGTGTGACTGAACAATCCACTTGATCAGTACTAATGGTAGCATTCTGAAAACAACACAACCATGACAATGCCATCACCATAGCTGTGTCCTTGTTTTTATGCCCGCTCTAGCAACACAGCATCCTTGGACTCTTTTTGACCATTACATAGTCATGGCCCTATCTTAGATAAAACTGAAGGTTGAGAAAGAAGACAAAACATATGGTGGAAAGCATAGAATTAAATGTCAATTCCAAAACTGGATCATTTGTTTAACAGGGTTCCATGTAATCCAGGCTCACCTCAAACTGACTACTCAGCCTGCCCTCCCGCACAGTGCTGACATGACGTCTGCGGTGGGTCCTTTACTTCATGCAGCGCTTGAGAGTGAGTCCTGCACCTGAACAACTGAGCTACTTCACTGCCCTTCCAAATTTACATTCTGCAACAAATCATGGGATTTGGTGCAGGAGTATTAACTTCTCTGGGCCAAAATTTCTTTGTCTGTAAAATGAGATCAGACTAAATACCTACTAGAACTGAATCTGTATACCCCATGCCACCATTAAACCATACCAGCCTACGCTCAAGACAAGATATGAACTCAAACCCCACAAAAAGAGAAAGTCATAAACATAAAGCCCCTAAAGAAAGCACTCCACTGTTAGTAACTCCAGGGCGAGCTAAAGTGGTTAAGGTCAATATCCACTAAAACCGAAGGCCTCAAAAACCAGGTCTCCTCTCATCTCCCGGAACAGCCATCCTATATTTTCTGCTTCAGAGGGAAGCAAAAGTACTCTGTACACAAGAAGAAATTTTTAGATCAGAATTTCCTAACTTCCGAGATAGTCTATAGAATTCTCTTTTTCCTTAACAGGGACTAACATTTCTAAAATCAAAATCAATACAGATCAGACACCAGGTGACATGGGTCTCTGATACCTGTAAATCGTTTCACTGTGCCATGTTTGTTCCCTGTCCTGCCATAAGTGAACCAATTGGTTCTATATCCTTTGGCACCATCCCATGTAATGTGCAAATTTTTAAACAGATATTTTAAGCAAAGTATATAATAGGATACTTAGGAAATAGAAAAACACTATGAATCCAAACTGGTACTGCCATCAGGGTAGCTTTGTGCACCAGAGGACAGTCAGCTAAAAAGTTGGGCCTACGTCTTAATATTTTTGTTTCCCATTCTCCATCAAATGCAAATCTATAATGAATGCAAATTAGCACATGCACATACACACACACACACACACACACACACACACATCATATACTTTCTCCATGCCATCTTTTTAAAACTCATACTGGTTTACTCTTCTGTCATAAATACAAAAAGAAACTGGATCATGGAAAAAGTTTATTGTTTCACAGTCAATACTGCTCAAAGAAGAAAAGCACAAAGGAGGCAGAGTTGGATATAAGTACTTCAGGGCTTCCCCTCTTGCTAGTATTCCTGACAATACAGAGTAGCACATGTGTGTCTTGAAGACAGAGAAAGAGAGCAGATAAATGATCTATACATGGCTCTACTAGACCACCACAGAGGCAATGATAAAATATGTAACTGTACTCACCTTTCCAAGAATAAATACATCAATCTTAATACAAATGAGGAAATAAAAAAATTAGCTGTGCAAGTGGGTAAATCAGAAAGAAAAAGTTATCTGTAACCTTTAGGTCACCTCAACCCTTTTGCCTCATCTCTGACTATCAGAAAGCTATGATTTGATTTACATCATAAATTCAGCAGCTGCCTCGTCTGCGTGAGGAGAGAATGCCTGCAGTCGCCATGCATTTTCATGTGAGCAGCTGTGACCCTCGCGCTTTCAGAGGGCTGCATGGCACGCACTACATCAAATATGCATTTTAAAAGCATTCCTCTACCTGCTCTGAATTTTGATTGCAAAGTACTGGTTAGAAGCTGAATGGTTTTTTTTTTTTAATTTCTGAAAATATGTTGAAAGATATATAGCAAAAAAAAGTCATGCAGATTCCACCAAATTATCATAAAACATGAATCAAAAGGAAAAATGAACACCAATTATGACTGTTATATATAACATAATTTGAAAACAAATATATTGTTTTATTTTGCAGAAGCTCTTCAAAAAAGGACTTAAAACAAACGTGCTTTTAATTTGACTTTTAATAAATTATACATTTTCTAAGAGCCAGAGAGACAGCATATAAGATTTCTTTGAAAATACACTTCATATTATTATGTCTATGCTTTCACACAAAACCTTCCCAGGATCTCCATTTTAAAAGCCAAATTGTAATAACAGAAAGGTATTTGCCAATGACAGAAGTCTGGAACTATTTTAGGTATAAGATAATGACTAGGAAAAAATAATACAAGCATTTAAGAATACAAGACCTTTCTTTCATTAAGTTACAGATTATGATAAAAAAAATAAGCAAATGCAACAAAGCATAATGTTATGTGGCCTCATACACATTTTGGAATTGATCATACCAATTTTTATATGAGACATCTGTATTGAGAAAATCTCATCAAGCATTTTTAGAGAATATTGCTGAAAATACATAGTATTTGTAGCTTATTCTTCAGACTGACTGTAAACTGCAGATGCAAATCCCAGGTGATTAATGTTAGAAATTGTTAGCAAACATAGGAGACGAGAGAAAAGAGGAATGAAAGCAGAGGCAAAACATGCACACAGACCAATCGGACTGCGAAGGGTGCGGCTGGTCTTTCTAGGTGTGAGCGGCTGTGAGCTTCCTCTTACAGTCCTTGCTTCCTTTCTATCTGCGTCTCTTCAGGACTTATGGGCTGGAAGATCTGAACCTGATAATTTCATTCTTCCTCATCTTCCTTCTCCTGGCCAATTTGTAACAATTTCCATTAGCCTTCTGAACTTTAAACATATACATTTGCAAATTGTCTAGTTGAAAAGCCAAAAATTAATTAATTTGAGAGAGAGAGAGAGAGAAAGAGAAAGCACATGTGCATCCATGATATGGTCAGAAGTGAAGGTCAAGGAAAACCTTTTGGAAGTCAGTTTTCCCCTTCCTTATGGATTTCTGGGAAATAAACTCAGGTTGTCAGGTTTATGAGCCAAGCACGTTACCTGCTGAGCAACCTTTGTGGCCGAAAAATCAAAACATTTTAAAGGATTCTTAAAAAGGTCCTGAGTATTCCTTCTCAAAAGTAAATGCCAATAAACCGAAGCTAAGTTTACATGTAACTAACTGTTGCATTTGGCTTGACTAAACTTTTACATACAAAAGAACTGTAAATACCATCCCTCTCCACAAAAAAAAAAAGTTATAAATGGTATGTTCGTCCCTGAAATAATGGCTCCTGAATATTTAACTTCTTGAAACTTCAGCAAAATAAAACACGAATTATATTACACTGACCCCACTGTATAGAAGCCAAAATATGCAGTACATATGGCTTAATAATAATGCCTAGATTACTTAATGCTAAGTAAACCAAAAAGCCACAGTTCATAGAACCTCTTTGAATAAAACATTTAATTATTGAAATAATGAGCATCCTCAAAAAAGCAAACTGTTCATGCGCCACAAAACCATATGACAAGTTAACAGGGGACATTGCTGTCGACAGCCCACCGTCCTCTCAAAGTGTACTTGATGCATTGTTAGTCCTACATAGAAAACTGGAACAACAACAAAAGCATGTAACAGCTTATGGTTGTAGTTGCTGTATGTAAAGATCCTAACTAACCTCGATAAGGAACAATAGTCAGCAACAGCCCAGCATGGAAGAGATCGGGCTCAGAAGTTGTTCCTGGCAGTAGAGGCTGCTGGGGGGAGGGAGGTCATTTTTCGTCACCAGTGTAGTCACTGGTAACCTGACCATACTCCAGGAAATAACTCCACATCCATGTGCATGCAAACAACCCCAATTAAACTCGGTGTTTATAATAAATAAGCAAACAAGCATGACAGTAGGAGACTTTCTTGAGAAGAAAGGATCGGAGGGAGTGGGGAGGGGTGGATTAGAGAGTGTTAGAGTCAGGGAGGGAGGAGGAAGGGAAGGAGGAAAGAAAAAGAGAAAAAGAAAAAGAGAGAGATACAGTCAATGTGGTAGCAAAATTTATACAGAAATTTCAAAAAACTGAAAAAATATTTTTACCACATTTAAAGACTAAGGTTATTTTTAATAAATTACAAATGTGGTTATGTGTTTTCCAGGAGTAGAATTGGATATACTGGGAAAATTCTGACGGTGTATATGGAGATTCTTTTGTGGCAACAAAAATAATCTAGAATTAGGTAGTGGTGATGGTTAAACAATTTTCTGACATAATAAAAATTACTGAATTAAGATACCTTAAAAGAATTTTATGGCACATAAATTATAATTCAATAAAAAGGATTAAAAACATTTTAGAGAGGCTTAAAGCCTTTGCCTCACTAGCAAAAGGACCTGAGTGAGGAATCTAGATCCCACGTAAAAGTGTCTAGCAGGTGGAGTGGTAAACTGTAATTCTGGACCTGGAAGGCAGAGTCAAGGAATTTCCAGAGCAGTTGCTAGCCAGACTACCCTAATAGCTTGCTTTGGGTTTAATTTCAGATGCAGTCCCATGGCAATAAGGTGGAAGAGTAATCAGGGATGATTCCCAATATCATACCTTGAGCCTCCACAGGCACACATACTCAAGTGTTCTTGTACACACATACCCACATGCATATAATACACATGCACCCTGCCACTACAAACACACACACACGCGCACACACACATTAAAGAAACAAAATTTTCCAGGGAGATAGCTCAGTGAGCACAGGTGCCTGCATGCAAACATGGCAACGTGAGTTCAATTCCTGAAGTCTACATGTTGGAAGAAGAAAAATGATTTCTGAAAGTTGTTCTCTAACCTTCTCCTTCTCTCTCTCTCTCTCTCTCTCTCTCTCTCTCTCTCTCTCTCTCTCTCTCTCTCTCTCAAACAAATTTTAAAACTTTTTCTAAATCTAGATCAGGTGTGATGGTACATGCCTAAATCCCAGATCCTACAGCTTGAGGCAAGAAAATTACAAATGTGAAGCCAGTCTGGGTTAGATAATAGTAAGACCTTGTACTCAAATAGCAATTAAAAAACATTTAGACTATGAAATTCTAAACTTGACAGCCTCCTACCTTTTCGACTTTAGAAACATACAAATAGCATGTGAAGTATATTGCCAATATAATAAATGTATTCACTTGGATTTCACTGTAAAAGAAATAATTCCATGTAAAACCCTCATCCTTACCAGTCAAAATCCTGCCAATAGATGAATTGTCATTTCCACCTCTAAAATCTGATTCCCCTTTGCTGCTAATATTGCAAAGAGACAAGCAGAGCTGAATGTCACCCTTGCATAGTGTTCACACAAAAATGCCTGGGAGTGTGGTGGAGCACTGGTGAAGGAGTACTGCTAGGATGTGGAGGAGCACTACTAGAGGAGCACTGTTGGAATATGCAGGAGCACTGCTGGAGGAGCACTGCTGGGATGTGGAGGAGCACTACTAAAGGAACACTGCCAGGCGTGTGGAGAAGCACTGCTGGAGGAGCACTGCTGGGATGTGGTGGAGCACTAATGAAGGAGCAGTGTTGGGAGTGTGGTGGAGCACTGATGAAGGAGCACTACTGGGATGTGGAGGAGCACTGCTGGAGGAGCACTGCTGGGATGTGGAGGAGCCCTCTAAGTGCTCCCACATACTGCTCATCAGTTACTAAAGGAAAGGAACAGCTAATTGTGTGGTGTAAAAATCAGATCACACATACACTTGGTGGTTAAAGGAAGGGTGAGGGGGCCATTCCAGAGCTTTAAAGAAAAAAAATGTCAACTAAAGAAAACATGAAATCCTAAAGAAGATCCTATATATTAAAAATGAAATGAAAAACGGAAAAATGATTTCTCATTACTCTTTAAGTAAAACTCAGAGTTCTTGCTATGGCCTTAGTGCTCTGCAGCCCATCCCACTTCTCCTGAACCTCTGTGTGGGGGTCTCCTTTCCTTGATACTAGAGACACCCCGCCTTCTGTGGGCCCCACTGGCATGCAGGCTCTTTCACAGGGCCGGGCGTCAGCACTTCCTGCTCTCTCTACCAACTGCCCCACGTCATCCAAAACAGATAGTAACAAACATGAAAACACAATAATGATACCAAAATCAAATGTAGGGCTACATTTTGATAATATTAATCTAGGGTTTTCTATGTTTGTTTGTTTGTTTGTTTGTTTGTTTGTTTTGGTTCGTTACCCTAAAAGGATTCATTTCTAACTCAAAGAATCACTAAAGATGTCTGTTTTCAGGACACAATCTTTAAACTCAAGATTAGCTTTCCATCCAAATAAACAATATAACACTACAATAGATGACCAAGTGCCCACACAGAACTCAGAGCTTCCATCTGTCTGAAGAACGACCATCCATCACTACCAACCTCGTCACCTCCTCAGAGCATACCATCTGCCAAGTCCTTGCATTTTCCCTTATTCATATTCCCTGAAATGTACTTATTTCAGAAAATACAGCTTGGTGCTGATGAGACGGAACCTTCCTGCAAACAAGATCTTAGCATTTGAGATGTGCGCCTGTCAGCCACTGTCTGGCACTTTGGAATGAAGCACAAATTCTAGAACTGGCAGTCACTGCTCATGAATTTACAGCTATTTCCTCACTTTTGCAGAGGGAAGAGATAGCTTTAAAAAATTGTTATAGTATGAATATGTAGAGAACAACATTAAAAGAAAACCACAGGGTACAATTTCAGGGGAAATGGCACAATGCAAAGCAAATGAGAAAAGGAAAAAGAAAAGTGAATGATGGTTAAAAATTTAGTTATTCATACTTGTAACCAGTAACTCAGGCCCAACAAAGGAGAGATACAAAATCTGAGCTCCAGAATGGCAAAAAGAAAACAATGTTAAGTAGTTCAGAATTTCTCACAGATTAAAAAAAAGGAAGTTAGTTATACACTTGTTGTCCATACATTGTATCCTATGAACAGACGTATGTCATAAGCTAACACACAGTTTTAAAAAGATCTGAATTGGTGGCCAGCATTTTATTGGGAAAATTCACATAGAAATCTTTTCTGTTTAAAAAAGAACTTAAGGGCTGAGTATAGGATGCACACCTGTAGGCCCAGTTCTTGGGAGGTGGAGGCAAGAGGCTCAGGAGCACAAGGGTATAGTAATTACAAAGCTAACTGAAGGTTTGGCAGTGCTGAAGGCTGAAGTCCAGAATTTCACTGCAACCATGAGCTGGGAGTTCTCCGCCTGTGCAACACACTGGCGATAACACGGCAAGTTCTGAAAATCACCCACAACCATTCTAAATGGTACCTGAACATGGGTACTTTGAAAAGTTCCTTACAGAGCTCGAATGTGCACCTAGAGTTAAAGCTCACAGGCTTGGAGTTTGGCACTTGGCAAATGCTCTCGAGTTAATCGCAGTAGCCAAAAGTACTGCATTTTTCTCCCAGTATTCCTCCATCCTCTAAAGTATTAATAGTTGCAGCCTGACACAATATCACCATCTAATCTGGATTGGGCACAAAGCTAAATGGAGACTGTCTGGAAAGAGCAAGATGAACTTCATTAGCAATGCACACAATCCCATCTAACTGCAATCAAAGTCTGTGATAGTGTTTCCAGCCCACAGTGCAGAAGCACCTATCCAAAACTGTGAGGAAAACTCCTTGTGCACAAGAATCCCTGAAAAGTTGTTTGTTTCTTAAGAGTGCGTGCGGGCCTCTCTTCACCTCCTCCCAGCCCACCTACCCACCATCTGAGATTCTTTACACTAGTATTTCTTGACACCTTGGAGTTAATTGACTATATAAATCAATGATCTCTCGCATACTCTCTCCCTCTGAGTTTGCACTTGGCTTACTCTCTTTGGATTGCTTTTTCTTTAGAATTGTTCTGGGGTTCTTCTCCTAGGCTCTCCATTGTGCAAAGTCGCATGGTAAGACAAACCAAGTCCTTGATGCTTAGGGACACACAGACTCTAGTTTTCCCAATGGGAAACAATAGAAAGGAAGAAGGGCTAAACCACTGAAGATACTCTCTAACCACCCCAATCAGGTCTTTTCAGCCCGCACATGGTCTCAGGAGCTGAAAGGTTTCTCCAGTGAGATTTACAAATAACCAACATCAATTATCAGTAAGCAGCTGAAGGAACATCTGACAAGAACACTCTTTCTATGGCTCCTTCAGAAAAAAAAAAAAAATTCGGAGGGCCCAAGAGAATTTACTGGCCGCACTCCTGGCCTCACCCTCCTTCTACCCCATGCCACATGCAATTCCATAGACATTTTAAAATAGCCAAACATTTTGTGTTACAAAGATTCACTGGCCATTAGAACAAAAAGAAGCGAGAAAAATTAAACCACACAATATACTGAAGTCCTTAATGCAATAGAAAAAAATATATACAATTTAGCTTCAAATTTAGAAAGCTTTCAACTATATACTTTAGTATTGTTTTAAACAATCCCAACCATATAATCAGAGAACACCTCTCCGTGGAGTTCTCAGCTCCTCACACTCCCTTTATGCCTCCACACAGAGCTTCCAGCTGCCTCTCCAGGGCTGAGGATACCACTAATCAACATGTGGCCAAGAAGGCTCTAAAGCAGCATGAAAACATTATGCTTGACTCTGGTAATCATGGCTCTCTTGAGGGGAATTTGCACTTCAGGCTCACCTCCTCTGCCTCTGCCATCCGCAGTCCTCTCTGGAGGAACTTAAGGCTCTTATACACTCGATTACACTCCACTGACTTACAATGCCAAACAGCCATTCACAGAAGGGCTCTCCATAAACATCACTGGATTATGCAGTCAGGGGATTGACTCTGGACTCTAATGTGCCGCTCACCTAAAGGCAAGCCTCACCTAGCCATTTTGTTTTAGTTCCTTAAACTAGGCTCCCTAGTCACACCTCACACCTCTTGCCTTTTGAAAGCAGGACTGTAGTCAGAAAAAGCAAATGCAAGAGAAAATGAATCATAAGCAGGACAACAGATAAAACAATGCAGATGAGAGAAGGTTCAGCCATTTCGCATGCTAAGGAAAAGCAGCATGAAAATGAGACTAACCCCCCAATTTTTTTCACATATTAGAAAAGTGTTCTTTACCATCATCTAAGCTGATGTTTTCTGAAACATTAAGAAGTCTACAAGCAACCTAGAAAAACCTTACAAAATTCATATTCTGATTCACACAGCCTACAATGGAGCCAGGCAGCGGTCGCTGATGCTGGTTCTGTTCCTTGGAGAAGGTGTTGGGTGCTTGTTAGGTCCCCTGCAGCCCACTGAGTCCTAAGGAAAGGAAATCCACAGTTCTGCAAGTACAAGGTTGCCTAATACGCACAGTGGAGAAAGGTGAACCACTGTGTACATTCACTGAGCACCAGATCCAGTGCCCCCAGACGCACTGTACATGTAGCTGCTGTGTCACATGTGTGTCAAACTGGTGACAGAGATGAGAGACTCTGCCTGCACTCAGTGTTCTGACCTGTGAATATCTGAATGATTAGTAACCTGACATGACGCAGTGCCTGCCAGCTCCTGAGTTCCATATCTGCACTCACGCCACCACGGGTGTCCACCTGGTTCCGCGTGCTTACGACACGGACAGTCTCCCTGAGCGGGGGCTCTGTGTACTCACAATACGCACAGCTTCTCTGGGCAGGGCTTTGTGTACTCTCAGCATGGATGGCTCCTGCGAGGAGCTCCACATGCTCACGATGTAAACGTCTCCTATGAGCCAGGCTCTGGTACTCACACACAGGGAGACGGACAAACCTGCCATGTTTTAGCTTTATCACAGGTCCTTAATCATGCAGAGCTGGAAACTCAATCTAACAACCAACTATCTATATCCTAAATGTATTTTCTCTCATTGCTCATATATTATTTTATATCATGGTTCAGCTTAAAAAAAAAAAAAAAAACAGGGAGGAACATAAAGGTAGGAGAGAGACATGCTAAGGGACTGACTGTCCAGGGGAGTAGAAGAGAAGAGAGAATAACTATGATCAAAATTCACTCTACATACGCTAGGCAGAAATGGCTGAGCACTGCTGAGACCTGGACTTCTTGCTCTGGAAGGTGGAGCCCAGGAAACCCCATAGCGAAGCAAAAAGGAAGTAGAAGCAACCCAGGATGATTCCTGAAATCAGCCTTGGCCCTCCATAGGGACACATAGTGCCATCTGATACACACACACACACACACACACACACACACACACACGAACGCGCACACACACACATGTGAGCGCAAAAATAAATAGATAAATATTCATTGTATAGCTGTGTGCAAAGTTAAAAAATAAAAATATTATCTAGAAAAATTGCTAGGACTCCCAGTGAAGACTCAGGCATGGTCTGGGACATTTGGTGGGTGTCACACTTGTTTCTTTTGAACCACACCTCAGGGGTTCTAAGGAGCAAGTAATGTGGAAAACCAAAACTTTGAAACAACTAACTGCTAACAGGGGAGGAACTTCTTCAGGAAAGGATGAAATGTGACACTGATTATGTAATGGCTACAGGACTATGAAAGAAACCCCTGGATTTTACAGGAGACTAGAAATGTGCCCGTCATGCAGTAGTATGTGAATCATAACTCACTAAATGTGTTAAAAAGGTATTGAACTGAAAACCTTAGTAGCTTATGTAGCTAAAAATGAATAAATAATGAACAACAATGAACTACTTTCTGAAACTTTAGCCCAAACTTCTGATTTTCTTTTTTAAAAGGGGGGGATCACAATTACCTTTCCAGAAATATTAAAATCTATCCACCTGTTCTTCAGGATCAATTCTAGTCCAGGTAATAGAAAAACAAGAAATTAGAAAGTAAAACTTTTCGTTACAAACTTTTTTCATTACAAACTTTACATTGCTATCATGTTAGAAAAAAAATAAAAGAAACCCAATGAGAAACAGAGAGAGGAAGAGAGGAGGAGAGAGTAATCAAGGAATAAAGAAATAGTTCTCAAGTTGGAAAACTTGGCTTGTACATACAAGTTTAGAGTATATACTATTTTCAACCAGTTTTCCTTCTATTTAAAAATAAGTCAATGTATTCATTATACCACAGTTCTCTGACTTTTCTGTATATTTAAATATATTCACAAAACATACTAAGAAAAGTATATAAAATGCAAATCTAACCTTATTTTTTATTTACTCAAGAGAGAGCTACAAAGACAGAGAGAGCACGAGAGAGAGAGACCCCTATATGCTACCGTATACAGGTGGAAGTCAGAGGACAACTTTCAAAAGTCATTTCTCCCCTTCTACCATGCTGGCTTCAGAGACTGAAAGCACATTATCTTGCCTACTGAACTACCCTGCTGGCTCCGGACTTTTTTTTATAAAAAGTAGCCTGGGCCAGAGAGCTGACTCATATGGAAAGTATGAAACTGACAATCTGAGCTTGATCTTGAAGCCCACATGATGGAAGGAGAGAGCCATTCTCTGACTTCCACATTAACCAGGAGTATGCCTGCTTTCTGACGCTTTCCCTCTCAAATACAGAAATAAAATATTGAAAATGGCTTCAGAAAGTCTCAATAACAAACAATAAAACAAAAAAATCACAAGTGACATTGAAATTAGAGGAAAGATCATGGCAATGAGAAATTGTTCACTTTCCTTAAGGGAAAAACACCACAAACACAGGAACACATTCTACAGCTTCTGACATTGTGGTATCTAAACTTCACATGTAATAGCTCGCAAATACCACATGGATTTCCCAGTTGGATCACCATTGCTCATAGAAGTCACATCCCTCATTCCTGCTGCTATCTATGGTCACAAAGTCTTATTTTTCAAATAAAAATATTCCGTATTTTCAAGTTATCAAGCTTCCAGAATAATATAAACTGATTGCACATGTACATACACACACCTAGGCACGCACATACGCACGAACGCACATGCACACTCATGAATGCAAGAGAGAGAGAGAGAGAGAGAGAGAGAGAGAGATAAAAGTTTAAAGGAGAGAAACAAAGAAATGGATTTCTGGAAACATTCAGACAATAGGTCAGGCCGCCATCCCACTGACTGTGAGAGCCGCCTCTTCATGACTTCCCTGCAAAACATCCAGTGCATTTTACTATTATTGCTGCTCTGCTTTCTTTTCAAAAATAATGCCAACTATCACAACAGATGACAAAGAAAAAGCAATCCTTTGGCAACAGTAATAGCTCTTGCAGACGAGAGTCTCCCATCACTTTTTATAGACAGAAAGTATCTCCTCCTCCTAACCCAAGCCCTGGATACCTTAAGAATGTGTATCCAATGAACTCTTTAATTTTTACAGTACTGAGAAAAGAGGTACATATTTCTTTTTTTTTTTTTTAATAGATAGGGTCTCACCTATTCCAGGCTGGCCGCAAAAGTGTATACAGCTAAGGTTGGCCTTAAACCCTTGATCCTCCTAAGGCTGTGATTATAGGCATGAATCACTATCGTGCCCTGTGATAGTGATAGATTTTAAAACAAGAATAATAATCTGAATTTTGAGCAACCAATTTTGGAAATAACCTTAACCTCAATGGTAAACATGAAACTTCCGGAGAAGTGAAGACCCACAGTGACTATGTACATATGCTGCTGTTAAAAACCTCATTTTTAAGGGATTGTCATGTCTCAATTCATTTTTTAGCTAACAACCTAGCAATTGTTTCCTTATTTTTAGACAGACAGAAAGAAGAACTTACCTAATAGTGTAGAGATTCTGAATATTCTTCTCCCCATGTTGTCCTTCTTTTACAGCTTGCATTTGTAACAATTTCACAAGGGCTTTTATCAAACCATGTGTATTCCTGAAAAAAAATATAATAACATGCTAAATATACAGCATGATATATAGCATAAATACATAGCAATATAGAGTGAATATGCTAAGCAGGTGCTTAATCTTGCCAATGACCACTAGCAATACTAAGGAATGAATCTAGTGCGTCACATACACTGGACAAATGCTCTAACGATGAGCAATATCCACTGTCCAAGCCCTATTTTAAATTATAAAACACTTGCTACCCATGTTGAACAGCAGGTACCCACCGGCTCTCAGTACACTCTGCAGCCCAGCTAGGACTCATGGACGGAAAGAAACTGGATGGCTGAAGGATCAAGCCATCTATCAATCACCTCCCAACACACACTCAGGGGAGAATCAATCAGGAAAAAGAGAGACACTGGGCCCGCATTGTGTCAGGCAGAAACCGCATCAGTGCACCAGGATGAATGAGCAAGTCTTTCATTTATAAACATTAGCAGACCATGACAAATAGCCAGACATATGAAATGGATCAACCACTTAAAAAGCACACCAGGGGACCAACCAGAGGGGGGACAACATTAAAAGAAAGTTAATGAAAAGTAAAACGACACTTTAATTTTTTTACTTTATTTTCTATAAAAGAATAAAATACTAAAACAGAAATAATATGTCCTTTTTAAATAGGGGGTTTCTCTTGGGAGCGAGAAAGAAATCTTAGGAATAAAAGCTATTTGATAAATGGGGGGGAAAGTATGTCTTTTAAAATGATGCTTGGTAAATTTATTGAACACATACTAATAAACTAACCATTCTCCTAAATGCCTCACACACATCATGACATCATCTACTGCTGGAAACAGAGCAGTAACCGTAAATGGTAACTTCAGAGACTTGAGCTCAGTATGCTATGGGACATTTACATGAGATGCCACCAACTCCATGTTTTAGTTGCATTTGAAGTTTTCCATCTGGCAAAAGGTTTGACCATACAGTAGGTTAATACAGTAGCCAACTGCAACAGACATATGTGGCTACTGAGCATAAGTGATATGGCAATCTAAATTGAGAAGTGCTGTAAGTAGAAAATACATGCTGGATTTAAAAGACTCTACACATAAAAAAGGAATGTAAAAATAACATGTATAGTTTATTCTTATACAGTGTTTTGATATATTGTGTCACAAAAATTACATTATTAAAGTTAACATCATCTATATCCTTTTATTTTGTGACTATGAGAAATTCCGAATTCCATATGTGCCTCACATTATATTTCTATTTCATGATACTGCTGTTGGCATTTGTAAGGTTTTGGTCCTAGGTAGCTTCTTTGGGGGTTGTGAACATTTCCTTTCTAGTTATGGCATCTACCACCACAGGATTTGCCCCAGTAGGTTTTTTTCTTTCATATATGATCCTCTTATAGGACCCCAGAGACTCCTAGATGAAGCTTTTTGTAGTGTCTCTCCTACATGGCTCCTCAGATAAGCTTAGGTCACCAGTCTTTGAAACTCTTTCTGTAAAGATTCTCTTTCCTTGGGCTGGAAAGACAGCTCAGTGGGTAAGATGCTGGCTGCATAGACATGAGGACCTGAGTTCAGATCCCTAGCACCCACTTAAAATCAAGTTGTATCTGTAGTCCCAGAGCTGGGGCGGGGTCAGAGAGAGATTCTGTCCTAAATAAAAGGGTGGAAAACAACATAAGGAAGAACATATTTGATGTCGCCCTCTAGTCTCCACACATGCATAAACGAGCAAGTGTATCTACACATATGCAGGCACCACACATACACACACATCTCACTCCTGTATGTGTTCTTGGATGGATGTCAAATATTAGCTTTGTCATATACACTACACAGATTTGTGACAACTTCATGGTATTTTATTGAGATCAACAAAATGGACAGCTAATCCAGCTGTTATTCAATAAAATTACACAGGAAACTGAAATGAACTGGAATTGTCTTAGAAAGGCTTCCCTGAGGCCTCCAAAGATAATATGGGTGTTGCCTTATTTTCCTTTGGTGTTGCCGAGATTTTTCCTGAGACCCCTGTATACTGCTTCTCAACTTCTACCCCTCTTACTGCAAGGCTTACAAAGAAACTATCTCAATATCCACAATTGGGGGTCTGGGAAAGATGCCTTGACAGTTACTGCACTTGCTGAACAGCAAAGGAGCCTATGTTTAGATCCACAGACCCCATGTAAAATGCAGGACAGGAATATGGTGGCCTACCTGCAATTACAGCCCCAGAAGGGAGAGATGGGGAATCCCCAGAGAACAATGGTTAGCCATGCTAAACCAGCAGACAAGCTCTGAGTATACACATCAAATTTTGAAACAGTAAGAAGGGATGACTCCTCATATCACCCTCAGGTCTATACACACACACATACACACACACACACACACACACACACACACACACACACACACATGAATGCATGTACACACCTTGTATACTTTTCAACATGCAGACAAGTGTATACATATGCATACACCCCACACATACATATGAAAATGAAAAAGAATCTACAATTTTGAAGCAAACTCTCTTTTTACAATTCTTTCTTCCCAATTCCTTTTTGTAAGCAGAAGCTATCTGAGGATCCCAGACCATAAGGAATAGTTCTTCCCACATAGTGAATTCTTCACAAGCCTTTACAACAACCTTCCCTATGGAAACCATAACTGTTTTATCCCCACTGGATAAGAGCGTGCTCCTACGTAGGGTTATCTAGCCTCAGTCACACAGGGCAGAATTCAGTCTCCTCAGAGTTTCACTCCACTCTGACTCTTCCTGACTCTTTCAATATTGGAATTCACAATGTTAATCCACCAACTCTCCAGAATGCAATCATTTGAAAGTCAGTCCTTCAAGATAATACAAGATCCTATGGTTCTGACCCAAACCTGTGCCCAGATGTTATATAGGACCATGAAATCTCAGATCTATGGCTGTACTTAGCAGAAGAATTCTCATCATTGCTGAGTGAGTGAGCAGCTCCAACAACCATCTTGACTAAGATCTAGCATGGAGGGCATATTTTGTTTTGCCCTGGTAAAGGACTTACTTTATGCCCAGAAACCATCTAAGCCATCTAGTCTATCTAGCATGTGTGCATAAGTAGAATCAGCTATAGAGTCTGACTTAAGCTAAAACGACTCCGTTTGGACACAATCACACAAAGTCCAGACCTCATCTAGCAAGCTCCCAAGGTTGTTCACAGGCCTAATGATTAGTAGAAATTTCATCTATTTCAGATAAACATTGCTGACTGAATTTCTGGCTGAATTACTTCCAAGAAAGATGAACTAATCAAAAACTCTTGTTTACATGTATGAAAAATTAGGTTTTTTTGCTTGAAATTTATTTAACATCAAGAACAGTTTTAAGAGGACAGGCAACAGGGTTGTAGAGATGGCTCAGGGTTTGAGACTCTGCCTCACAAGCAGAAGGACCTGATCTCCTATAAAATCTTCTATAAAAATGCTCAGTGAAGGCAGATAAAAAGTAATCATTTTGCAAATGGGTGATGGACCCCTCCCTCACTGAGGTTTCCTACTTTTATTACATCTACCCTTGAATGTGCTATTATAACAAGACTCCAGTTTAACAGCTTTTTGTCTCTGGCCAGGAGGTGACATACAGTGCCCAGCAGGATGGAGTGAAGGGCATTGCAGGAGCAGCAAAACTGCAAAAGAAAATCAACAAACCACAATCCAGAACTTCAGAGACTCTATACCAACCACATAGAACTAGGCCAGCCTAATCTCTCCCCATCCTGAAGCTCAGGGACATTTGCGGAAGAGGGGGCAGTAAGATTGTAAGAGCAAAAGGATGGGAGGAGCAATAATTTGCAAGATTCTCCACACTAGTTAGGGCCGAAGCAATCATATTAGGACTTTGCATGCCCTGCGCAATGTCCAACACACTATTGACCTCACAAAGTCTAGCATCAGCTAAAGGCACCAAGATCCTTGGAGGCAAGGGGTTGACAGCCACAGTAGTGTTCCTATGCTTAAGGGGAACATGAGAAAAGGTTCAGGAAAACGCCACTGGGTCCCTGTACGTCATTGGAGAGGAGGAACCAGAGGAGAGTCAAGCATACACAATAAAGGACTCAATAGGAATTGGGGGGGCAACACTGGGGGATGGGAAGGGAGGGGAGGGGGAACAGGGGCTTCGAGGGGGAGGAGGAGGGAGGGAGGGAACTGGTCTACCTATTAAGTTTGTATGAGCGAAAATAATAAAAAATGTATTAAAAAAAAATGCTCAGTGAAAATGGTGGCAGCCTGCACTTCCAGCCCTGGAAAGTGGAGCCTGAGAAACCCCAGAGCAAAGCAAAACAGATAGAGCAATCCAGGGTGATTCCTGAAGTCGCACTTAGGCCTCCATAGGCAAACACAGTACCCTCTGATACACACACACACACACATACACACGCATATGCACATACAAAAAAAATAATAAAAAGAGGACAGACAACAATCAGATCTGATTTTCAAACATTTTCAAATAATTCGGGTTCCTAGCTCCTTTCTAAAAGCTGTTCCAAGCCAGAGAAAAGTATCATACCATATTTGCATGCAATTCCAGAGGCAATGAAGCTAGCAAATAAATTCCAGCTTTAAAAAAAAAAAAAACTTGGGGCTGGGGAGGTGGCTCAGGGGTTAAGCCTCTGCCTTGCAGGCAGAAGGTCCTGAGTTCGGATCCCAGATCCCACATATAGACGCCAGGCGGAAGCGGGGGCGGCCTGCGCTTCTGGTCCTGGTAGGGCGGAGCCTGTGAATCCCGGGGCAGAAGGAGGTGGAGGCGTCCATGGTGGTTCCCGAATTCGTCCTTGGTTCTACACACATACACACACACACACACACACACACACACACACGCACGTGCGCGCGCGCATACATACGCACATGCACACAGTTGAATAAATAATATTAAAAAAATTTTTAGTCCCCTTTCGCCACACCCCCCCCCCCCCCCCCCCCTCCTCCGGTCGGGACGCGTACGCGAGATCCAGCCGGGCTCTCACCCCGCGCTCTAGGACCCCCAGGTCAGCCCACAGGGACCCGGCTCCGACTCCCGCCATCCAGCCGGAGCCGCGCGGGGGCCGAGGGACGAGGAGGACCTCCCCCTGCGCCCGGGCCCCGCCCCAGCTGCCCTCCTGTTAAATAGCTCCACGCCGACATGCCCATCCTCCCTTTTCACCCCACCCCGCTCCGATGGTCGGGACACGAGCGCGGTCCACCCAGGCCTCACCCCACGCCCTAGGTGAGTCCCCGTTTGGACCCCGCCCACCAGTACCCCAGGCCAAATAATTCAGTTTAGTGAAATTGAGAGATCTTAAGAGTTAAAATGACAATGCCAAAGTCAAAGTGCAAATCCATGAGAAGCAACACTCAAGTAAACAAATTTCCCACTGAAGAAATTAATCCCATAATGTTAGATTCCAACAAGAACAAACCCGCGGAAAAAGGCCAAGAAAGCCTGACCCAGGATAACGACTTTCAAAATATGATCATTACCATGTTCAATACTATGAAAGAGGAAATCCGGGAGGAATTACATAATCGAATCAATCGCTTTGAAGAGTAACACAACAGACATCTGGAGGAGTTGAGAAAAACAGTGCAAGAAACAAAAAGTGGCATAGAGCAGTTAAAACAAACTCAAGCAGAGTTTAAAACTGAGCTACAAGACAAGTCCCAGAACGCCACAGAGAGTCTTATCAACAGAACTAATGAAGCAGAAAACAGAATTTCAGACCTTGAAGATAAAGTGGGAGTACTAACCAGCTCAATGGAAGAGGTTGTTAAAGCCAAAAAGATACTTGAGAGAAATATCCAAGAGATATGGGACACCCTGAAGAAGCCTAACATGCGTATTCATGGAATACCGGAGCAAGAATCTCAAAATACCACCCCTGAGGAAATTTTTCAAACGATCATCAAGGAAAACTTTCCTCATCTAAAAAAAGAGAGGCCCATTCATATACAAGAGGCATTCCGCACCCCAAACAGATACGACCAAAATAGAAGCACACCGCGGCAAATAATAGTTAAAACACTCCACATTCAAGATAAAGAACTGGTGCTGAGAGCCTCAAGGGAGAAAAAACAAGTCACTTTTAAAGGCAAACCTATTAAAATAACAAATGACTTCTCAGTCGAAACAGTAAAAGCAAGAAGAGCTTGGAGAGACATACTTCAAGTATTGAATGAGCAAAAATGTCAACCCAGGCTGATTTACCCTGCAAAACTATCAGTCATGATCGAGGGAGAAAGAAAAATCTTCCAGCACAAAGACAACTTGAAGAGATACATGTCCACCAAACCAGGCCTTCAAAAAATGCTAGAAATGATACTCAAGCGTGAAGAAAAAAACAGGCATATCCAGGAGAACAGAAGGCAAATATAACACCATTAAAAGCGAAGCAATATACTTATAAAAGCTACTAAACATAATAAATGTCTGGAATTAACAATAGTTTCTCCATTATAACACTAAATGTTAATGGACTTAATTCACCGATCAAGAGACACAGATTACAAACTTGGATTAAAAATCACAGTCCATCAATCTGTTGCCTGCAGGAAACCCATCTCACCACAAAAGATAGGCACGCTCTAAAAATAAAGGGCTGGTCAACAATTCTACAAGCAAATGGAAGCAGAAAACAGGCAGGGGTAGCCATTATGCTATCAGACAAAGTGGATTTCAAACCAAAAAAAATTATAAGAGACACGGATGGATACTACATTTTAGTCACAGGTACAATTCACCAGGAAGATTTCACAATACTGAACATATATGCACCCAATACGGGCCCCTCCACATTCATTAAGAAAACCCTACAGCGTCTAAAGCATGAAATCAACCCCCAAACGATAATTCTTGGGGACTTCAACACCGCCCTCTCTACATGGGATAGATCAACAGGTCAAAAGCTTAACAGAGACACTTTGGAACTTAATCAAACCCTGAAAGAAATGGACCTCACAGATCTCTATCGAACTTTTCACCCACGCACCAAAGAATACACATTTTTCTCAGCAGCACACGGAACTTTCTCCAAAATAGATCACATACTGGGCCACAAAATGAATCTACACATATACAAGAAAGTTGAAATTCTAACCTGTGCCCTATCAGACCACCACGGCCTAAAGCTGGACATCCACAACACATCAAACAAGAGAAAATACACTAACTCCTGGAAACTTAACACTATGATGCTGAATGAGAACTGGATTCAGGAAGAAATTAAAAAGGAAATTCAAGATTTCCTGAAAGTGAATGATAACGAAAATACAACTTACCAAAATCTCTGGGACACAATGAAAGCTGTTCTAAGAGGTAAGTTCATAGCTCTTAATGCCCACATCAAAAAAATGGAAACATCAGAAATAAACAACTTAACAATGCAGCTTAAAGCTTTAGAGAAACTAGAGCAATCTGATCCCAAAAGCAGTAGAAGAGAAGAGATTAGCAAAATAAGGGGAGAAATATCTGAAATCGACACTAAGAAAACGATAGAAAAAATCAACCAATCAAAAAGCTGGTTCTTTGAAAAAATCAACAAGATTGATACACCCCTAGCTAAACTAACCAAAAGCAAGAGAGAGAAAACCCAAATTAACAAAATTAGAAATGAACATGGAGTTATCACTACTGATTCCCAAGAAATCCAGAGAATTATAACATCATATTTCAAAAACTTATACTCTGTGAAGTTTGACAACACAAAAGAGATGGATGAATTTCTAAGTAAACACAACTTACCTAAATTGAATCAGGAAGTTGTGAATTATTTAAATAGTCCTATAACATATAAGGAAATTGAGGAAGTAATCTCGAATCTTCCCCCCAAAAATGTCCTGGACCAGATGGATTCAGCACAGAGTTCTACCAGACATTTAAGGAGTTAATAACACCAATACTCCTTAAACTGTTCCATCAAATAGCAAAGGAAGGAACACTATCAAATTCCTTCTATGAAGCTAATATCGTTTTAATCCCAAAACCTAATAAAGATTCACTTAAAAAAGAAAACTATAGGCCGATCTCCCTGATGAACACAGACGCAAAGATTCTCAACAAAGTCTTAGCAAATCGGATTCAAAAACATATTAAAAAGATCATTCATGGGGACCAAGTAGGCTTCATCCCCGGCACACAAGGTTGGTTCAACATACGCAAATCAATAAATGTAATTCATCATGTAAACCAGTCCAAAGTCCAAGACCACATGATACTCTCGATAGATGCAGAAAAAGCTTTTGACAAGATCCAACAGCCTTTTATGATCAAAACGCTAGAGACAGTAGGAATGGAAGGAACCTTTATCAATATAATAAAAGCTGTATACAACAAGCCCACAGCAAGGATTATGCTCAATGGGGAACAATTGGAAGCATTCCCACTTCGATCAGGAACTAGACAAGGCTGTCCACTCTCACCACTTCTATTCAATATTGTACTTGAAGTCTTAGCTGAAGCCATAAGACAAGAAAGGGACATAAGAGGGATTCAAATCGGCAAGGAAGAAGTCAAGCTATCCCTATTTGCAGATGACATGATCTTATACCTGAGTGATCCCAAAAACTCCACCAGGAAGCTCCTGGAACTAATTGAGAAGTTCAGCAGGGTGGCAGGATACAAAATAAATGTGCAAAAATCAGAGGCCTTCCTATATGCCCAGAATGAAAGAAGTGAAAAAGCCTTGAGAGAAACAATACCATTTACTATAGCCCCTAAAAAAATGAAATACCTTGGTATAAACCTAACTAAGGAGGTAAAAGACCTTTACAATGAAAACTTTAAAACCCTAAAGAAAGAAATTGCAGAAGACACCAGAAGGTGGAAAGACCTCCCTTGTTCCTGGATTGGCAGAATCAACATTGTAAAAATGACCATCCTACCAAAGGCAATATACAGATTCAATGCTATACCAATCAAAATCCCAAAGCAATTCTTCAAAGAAGTTGACCAAATAATCTCAAAGTTCATATGGAGACACAAAAGACCCAGGATAGCAAAAACAATCCTGAGTAACAAAAACACAGCTGGAGGTATTACCATACCAAACCTAAGTCTATACTACAAATCCATAGTTATAAAGACAGCCTGGTACTGGCTCCAAAATCGACACACAGATCAATGGATAAGGATTGAAGACCCAGATATAAGCCCACAAAGTTACAGCCATTTGGTCTTTGACAAAGGGGCCCAAAGAATCCAATGGAAAAAGAACAGCATCTTCAACAAATGGTGCTGGCAAAACTGGATCTCCACATGCAGAAGATTAAAGCTGGACCCGTACTTGTCACCATGTACAAGACTTAATTCCAAATGGATCAAGGACCTTGATATCAGGCCAGAGACTTTAAAAACTATAGTTGAAAGGATAGGGAACTCCCTCGAGCTGATTGGGCTAGGCCAACACTTCCTAAACAGACATCCAATGGCACAATCACTGCTACCAACTCTCAACAGTTGGGATCTTGTGAAATTAAAGAGCTTCTGTTCAGATAAAGAGATTGTAACACGAGCTCAAAGGCAACCCACAGAATGGGAGAAAATCTTCACTAACCAAATATCTGACAGAGCTCTACTGTCCAGAGTGCACAAAGAACTTAGAAAATTAAACTCCAAGGAAAACACTGGCCCAATTAAAAAATGGGCCCTGGAACTTCAAAGAAACTTTACCAGGGATGAAATTAAAATGTCTAACAATTATCTTAAAAAATGCTCCACTTCCTTCGCCATCAGGGAAATGCAAATCAAAACTTCCCTGAGATATCATCTCACCCCGGTCAGGATGGCAAAAATCCACAATACAAACAACGACAAATGCTGGAGAGGATGTGGAGAGAGGGGAACTCTCCTACATTGTTGGTGGGAATGCAGGCTCATACAGCCACTCTGGCGAGCCATCTGGAGATTCTTAAAGAAATTAAAGATTGAAATGCCATATGACCCTGCTATCCCACTTTTGGGAATAACCCCCCATGCAGCAGAGGTTCGCTTCGATAGCACAAGCTCGACCATGTTCATAGCAGCACTGTTTACAATAGCAAAGTCATGGAATCAACCTAAATGTCCAACAGTTGACGAGTGGATAAGGAAACTGTGGTACATCTATACAATGGAGTACTACTCAGCCATCAAAAATGATGAATTACTGGAATTTGCTGGGAAATGGATGTCATTAGAAAGAATTATATTAAGTGAAGTATCCCAAACCCAGAAAATTAAGCGCCATATGTACTCCCTAATAGGTGGCTCCTAGTACCAAACTCACCCAGCCCACATTGAGACACTCAAAAGTAAACCTATGAAACACAGTAATTGCAAGGATTATGAACAAGAGAGATGGGTTAGGAGGGCCACACCAGAAACAAGGAGAGAGGAGACCATGTTACAGCAGAGAAAATAGGCCTCCATCAAGGTCTGCAAGTAAGTAAAGAGAAACCTGGTTAAGTTCACAGACATTCTTTCCTGATCTCACCAGAAGGGGAGGGCATATAGTCTAACAGATAAAAAGTAATCATTTTGCAAATGGGTGATGGACCCCTCCCTCAGGGAGGTTTCCTACTCTTATTACATCTACCCTTGAATGTGCTATTACAACAAGACTCCAGTTTAACAGCTTTTTGTCTCTGGCCAGGGGGTGACATACAGTGCCCAGCAGAATGGAGTGAAGGGAATTGCAGGAGCAGCAAAACTGCAAAAGAAAATCAACAAACCACAATCCAGAACTTCAGAGACTCTATATCAATCACATAGAACTAGGACAGCCTAATCTCTCCCCATCCTGGAGCTCAGGGACATTTGCGGAAGAGGGGGCGGTAAGATTGTAAGAGCAAAAGGATGGGAGGAGCAACGATTTGCAAGATTCTCAACAATAGTTGGGGCCAAAGCAATTGTAATGGGACTTTGCATGCCCTGCGCAATGTCCAGCGCACTGTTGCCCTCATAAAGTCTAGCATCTGTTAAGGGCACCGAGACCCCCTGGAGGCAAGGGATTGACAGCCATAGTAGTAATCTTATGCTTAAGGGGAACAAGAGAAAGGGCTTATGGAAATGCCACTGGGTCCTTATATGTCATCGGAGAGGAGGACCCAATGGAGAGTTAGGCGTATACAATAAAGGACTCTCTGGGAATTGGGGGGGAGGCACTGGGGGAAGGGGAGGGGGAGGAGGGGGGAGGGAGGGAACTGGTAAAAAATTTTAAAATGTATAATTAAATTTTTAATAAAAAAAAAATTTTAAAAAAACTTTATTCATTCATTCATTTTGTGTGTATGTGAATGTGTGTGTGTGTGTGTGTGTGTGTGTGTGTGTGTGTGTGTATGTGTATCAGAAGGCACATGTGTCCCTGTGGAGGACCAAGGGTGACTTTGGGAATCATTCTGTATTGCTTCTATCTCTTTCTTCCTTAGCTCTGGGATTTCCAGGCTCCACCCACCAGGGCCAGAAATGCAGGCCACGGCCTTCTGCCTGGTATATTCTTAGGTGGGACCGGGGATCTGAACTCAGGACCTTCTGCTTGTAAGAAGGATCTTAACCCCTAAGTTATCTCTCCAGCCCAAACTCTAGCTTTTTAATCTTCAAGTTAGGTTTCAACTTAGTCTCCTTAAGTGACTATTTCAAATAGGTTGATAAGCACACTTTCTGATTAATTTCAGTTCATGCTTCTTTAACTATTATAAACTAGAGCAAGTCACTAAAGATAAGGAACACCAGCATCCTTCCCTTGTATTCTGAAATCATGATAAGAAGTCATCCTCTCCTGTTGTAGCAAAAAGTAATCTTGAGTATATGGCTGGGTACAGTGTCTCAGGACTGTTGTCCCAGCACTTGAAAGGTGGAGGCACGAGCACAGGAGATTCAAGGCCATCCTCAGCTACATAAAGAGTTTCAGGCTAGCCCAGGCAACTTGAGACTCTGTCTCAACATTGATTTCAGCTGTCATGTACCTAATCTTTCTTTTTCAAACAGTTGTGATAACATAGCACAATTATTTCACATGATTAGAAGGTTCTTCTCTACAGGTAGAAGAGGCTGTCTAAACCTGGCTATCAGAGCTAGTGGAACAATGCAGCCTGGAATTTGCCTAAAACTGACTTAAAAAACACCGTAATTCCTACACCCCCCTAGTATTTTGGATTTCTCCACACAAAACCCACTTTTTTTTACATTGTAGGCCTGTTTTGGATCTACATCTGAAATTTGAGCTTACAAAAATCAAAATTTTTGGGTGTGCGGGCAATCTAACTACGACCTATCACCCCACTGATCACCAGAGTTGCTTTGGCTGCTGTGGCAGGCTAGGCAGGCAGGGGTCCCTTTCCTCTCTCACTGCTCCTGTATTTCCCTCCCGAAGCTGTGTGCACAGTTAAAGAGGTGATCTTCCCTGAAAGAAAGTTGTTCTTCGATCAAGTGCATACAAGTAGCTGTGCTCCCTGACTGGAACCTCCAAACACGCTCTCAAAAATCAAAATTTGTTATTGAATTCTGTATGATTTCAAGAGGTTGTAGTGTTTGAATAATGTTAAAAAGAAAAATTGTGTATCGGAACACAGCTTGTGGATAAGGTATTTGCCCTGTGAGTGTGAGTACCAGAGTTTGGGTCCTCAGAATCCATGTAAAAGCTCTCATGGATGGAGGCTACTCATAATGCTAACACTTGAGAGGCAAAGATAGGAAATGCTCAGGACACTCTGGGTTGACTTGAGAGATACTGCCTTAATAATAAAACTGGAGAGTGATGGAGGAAGATACTTGATGTCTACTTCAGACGGATACACTGCACGCATAGGTGCGTGGGTGCCTGCGCACATACCCACCCACAGATATGTGAGCACACACACAACCTCACACATACAAACACACAGAGAAGGAGGAGGAGGAGAAAGAGGAAGAGAAGCCAAAAGCAAATATAAAGAAATAGAGAAAAAACTTTCCATTGGACATGAAACTTTAAACTGAAAAGGTCACCAAGTGGCAAGTGAAATTTCTCAAGAGAAAAACATAGTAAGATTGCTAGTAACACAGCTCAGCTAAGTCCAACCTGGCTACCTAAGGTCAATCCTTAGGCACATATGGTTGAAGAAGAGAAAAACGTTATCTTCTGATCTCCATGTACACGCCATGGCATAAGTGTATTTTTTTCTCTCTCTCATCTCTCTTTCTCTCTTTTTTCTGTCTCTCACATAAACAAGTATTTAAAATATATTTAAAAAATGATTGCTGACATTTCTCCAACTAAATGATAGGAGAATGTTATTATTCATATTTTATATTAAATATAAAGCATATTGTGTTGGATTTCTTTTATTTCATTTTCCTTTAATTTTTTAAGAGATATTGGGTGTTTTATCATTATTATTCATGTCCTTGAGTAGATTCGTTAATGGAAGAGAAAAAGGCAGAACCTTGAAGTTAACACACTATGATTTCTTAAAAGTGATACAAAAACAGGAAAAGAAATAGACTGAACCCAAACAACACATCAATACAGTAAAAATCGCAAGTGATTAAATCAGAGATTGAACTGTGATCATTATCAAATTTTCCTTTATTTTACTTGATTATTGATCTCACTCTGATAGTTCAACTGGTATCGGGCACAAAGATCTGAAAATTTTTCTTAGAGAAGTTCTTTAGTTAAAACATGGTACATGATGGGACATGGAGCGAAGTTCTGTTGTAAAAAAAAAAACTAATTGTGTAATATTTCAAAAGGCTACTTTTATGATATATGACTTAAGTCATTTTGAAACATAAACGCACATAAGAACTGGGGAAATTAAAAAAAAAGAATTGGGGAAATAAAAATAATGTAGGATCCAAAAAATTTTAGTCAATGCAAATAACAGAAGAACTTCGTTATAATTTTCAGCATAACTACAAATATTAAAATAACAGATACCAGAGAAAAGGGAACTAGTGGGAAACGATGGCTAGGGGGGAAAGTTCCTAAGAAAGAGAAAACAAAGTTACAGCCTGAGACAAAACATTCATAACCCACATGACGGACAAAGGGTTGCCATCCCTAAGTAAGAAGGCCACAAAGCAGAGAAGACAAATATGCAAATTGCAATAAATAAGAGTCATAAACTCAAGTATGAATGAAAGATGGGGAAATAAGCACCTTCACACTGAGCAAAAATTGGCTCAGCCTTTGTGCAGGGCAATTTTAATATATCTGTAAAAATTTACATGAAATACCCTTGCTTTCTAAAAACTCTCCTATAGTTATACCCATACACATACTCAAAAGATACTGCACTACACTAAGTATCTCAATATATGAAGATACAGCTCAGCGTTTGAAGTGCTTGGACACAAGCCCAAGGACCAGAGTTCAGATACCCACATTCCATGTAAAATGCAGGTGGGTGTGGTCGTCTGCCCTGGAAAGCAGAGACAGAGAATCCTCAGCCTGGCTTTCCAGCTGTGGGTTTAGAGACTCAGCCACAAAACCGTAAGGGAAGAGGGATCAAGAATGTTTCCCATATCACAGCCAGGTCCACGTGCCCATGCACTCATGTGACACACAACTGCACACACACATAAGCATAAACATGTATTCGCACAAATGCCTTTAGCCTACACTCACATGTACACGAAAATGGGAAAACAAAACAAAAAAGATATGCTTAACAATAGGGAAATGGTTAAAATATGAACATTTACATTAAGAATATTCTGAACCTATTAATAAAGGATGCTAACAGATTGTGAAGTGTCATGGAGAGATGCTCATAACATCTAAGATAGGAAAAAAGTAAGATTTATAACCATTTTAAACACTTGGAATATATGTGTACATGTTGCATATAGGAATTTTTAAAGGATTTGAAATGGATTTACAATTTCACTGGAGGTAATTTGTCTCTATTTCCATATCCCTCAAACTGATTCCAGATACCCTCACTTAATCTTCTAGAGAAAACTAAGACCAAGACTTGGAAGAACCTCTTTTACACCCAAATATGACTAAGGCGTTCCTATCATACCACTTTCTATTTTTCACTGGGACTCAATAAAAAAAGTGATTTTTAAAAAAGAAAAAATGAAGGTGATAAAATTTTTACCACTTACTACTCCCATAATCTAAACATACCCTAGCATTTTCAAAAAAAAAATATGCACAACTTGATTTCTTAAAAAGAAGGGGAAGAAGAGGGTGTGGGTCAGTAATGGAAGGATTACTTAGCCTTAAATTCCATTCCCACTAGTGTAAAAGAAGACTTATAATCTCAGTTTAGAAGGACCCTGAAAGAAAATAGATTAAACTCTATTGCCTATATGGACAGGATGAGCAAAAACTTAAATAAACAATGAGTTAAGCACAGTGTCTTTTATTTAAGATCTATCTTGAGCCAAAGTTTAGCAGAAACATAGAAGCTTTTCTGCATTTCAGAAAAGAGACTATTTAGGAATCCTATCAGGAATTTGAATTAATCTTTAGACAAACAGGCTGCATGAGTCTGAGGTACATAGGTACACAGAATAGTTAATTAACAAATCAAAGTAAAGACTTTAATCAGAGCAAAAAAGAGCTGATTAGATATTATGCCTAGCTTTTTCATAGTATAATGTGTTCAGGGGTATCATTAACCAAAAGGCACGCCCAACTGCCTACTAAGGATTTCCACTTCAGCATCTGAAGGCACCTCACAGTCAATATGTCCAAAATTGAACTGAAGTTTTTCCTGTACACCTGGTCTTCTAATCTTCCCCATCTATAAGTAAATCAAACCAGAAATCAAGGTAACACCTTTGACATGCATCCCTTTTAGACATCTTCAAATTCAATCTACTTCAAGCATTTCTGCCTCTAAATACCTTATAAATCTACTTCCTCCATAACTTGTAGAAGCAAACAAATATGGTCACTGCCACCTAAACTACCTCCCAGTCTCCACTCTATTCGCCTCCCTCAAAGCTAACACTTTCAATTTTTAGCTCCATGATGAAGCCAATGTGGTCTTCCTAGAACCACTGTTATCTATAGATAAACACAAGATAAAGACCCAAGTGATTGTCAAGGCCTGTTGTGTTCCCAGCCTCCTCTCAAGTGACTCTCCCTTTGCTGAGTATTCTTTCAGCCTTCCGTAGCAAGAGTGTGCAATGTCATTCTCTCTAACTGGAAAGTTCTACCCTTTCTGGTCTGCCTAAACAACTTGCTCACATTTGTCTGTCTCATTTTAGGTACTACTTACTCATAAAAGCCTCTGTGGCACCAGGATCCAGAGGCACATCCTTTGTCTAAACAGATCCACACAGAGTCTACATGACTGTGGGTTAAGAACTCCTCCTGAATGGGTCCTAAACTCAATAACTGGCATCTGTGTAAGAGAAACAACAGGAATATTTGGGATACAAAGACATACAGCAGGGGTGTCTATGGGAAAACAGACAGAACTGGAGTTATGCAGGCGCAGCCATGGGATGTCATGGAGTTCCTGCAGCTAGAAGAGACGCAGAGGACACACTCTCCCACAGCCTCTGTGACAGTGATCATTCAAGCTCCGGGATTACAACAGAGACATTTCCATTGTCTCATTATGACTTTTATGAACATTTGTCACAGCAGCCCTAACAACATATACACACAGGCCCCTGGCAGAGGGGAGTGATCCAGTCCTACTCCCGGAAATCTGTGAAGGCGAATGAAATCCTGGCCTTAGTCAGATTGTCTTATACGGAAGAGATGACAGCCCAGGAGTGGGTGGAAGAGTGTGAATTAGGGAGTAGAGGAAGTCAGTCTGCAGGAAGAATAAAAGAAACATGAATGAAATAAACATGTACATTCCCGACATTAAGTTACAAATATCCCTCTGGGGGTGTAGTCAGAAGAGTGCTTGCATAAAATTGTGCAAAGGAAAGGAAGGAAGAAAGAAAGGAAGGAGAGGGGGAGGGAGGGGGGAGGGGGGAACAGACAGGAGAGGGGGGGAGGAAGGGAGGGAAGGGGAAAACCCAAGTTCAAGGGCATTTGTATAACTGGTGGGACAAACATGTTCAGAAATATGATACTAATAATCCTTCAATAAAAATTAGCTGGCACAAGTCCTTCCTTAGAAAAGTACCCAAAAACAAAAAGTTAAACTTATTCAGAAACTCTTTAAAGAAGAGTGGAGGAGACTTTCGGGACAGAGCACATTGCAGAAAAAAGAGACATTACAAAAGGAACCTCAGTTTTCACCAGGCCTAAGAGCCAAGACTCAGATCTTATAATTAAAGACAGTGAGTGTCAATGATGACATTGAGGATTCCCAAAAAACAGAGAGCAAACATTAAAAAAAAAGTTGACCAGGCTGCACAAACTATGCTAATTGAAACCATTCATGCAAATGCTTTGCACTAAGCAGATAGGACATGATCACACTGTGCATTATGAGTAACATACACCAGGTTTCTTTTGTTTGGAACTTACTTGATTATAACGTTAAACACTGCTAGCACATGCTCGGTCTCCTTGGGAAAAGACTACACACCATGTTTAGCTCTGCTTTTAAAACATCAAATATGAGCTACAAGGAAGTACCCATATTTGACTAGGACAGATAAAAAGAGTTTGAGTCAAAGAGAAAGACATGAGCACCCAAAAGGGAGCACCCCTGGGCATCAGGGGGCAAACATTACAATTCTGTCCAAGTGCCTTTGGAACTAAAAAGAACTGGTGATTCCTGAGAAGGATCACTGGTCGGCCTTCAGCCAATAGAGCAAGTTACCAGCAATTAAGAATGGGAAACATTAGATCCATGATCAAGTCCTGGTCTAAATTCACAGAGAAAAAGAGACAGAGTTACAGAAGGGGGGTGGAGGGAGGGGGGAATGGTTCTCAGTAACTTCTGCTCCAAATTTTTTACGAATATTTCTAAGGAAAAAAAAACTCAGAAAGAGATGCAATGCCGCTGAACCTCTGCTTGAGGCATCTTCTGGACTAGCTCGTATTTTTCCATTATAAAAGTCACATGTGCTCAGCAGTCGCCCTTCCTAAATCACCTAGAAACATCTTAGCATGAACACACATCTCTTAAAATGGATGGTTGTGTGACAGACAGAGCCTTCAGCCACATTAACAAACTTGAAACAGAAATGGGGCAGAATGTCCTAGAGGAAAAATATAGCTGGAATGGCTCCTCTGTTTATGAGCTTCAAGTTAACAGGACAGGACCTGGGGTTTTTGAGAAAAAAAAAAAAAAAAAGACTGGATTGGGGCAGAGAACATCTGGAAACAAGCTAAGAGCTTAAAAGGACAATTTAAAAGACAAGATAGGGAAGCAAGCATGTCACTATCTGAAAAAAAGAAAGAAAGTCATGCTATCAGTGTATTTACAAACCCAAAACCATCTCCCATCATGAGTTAACACTATAATACTCGGCTTCAGATTAAATGCTATCTTCTGTAAATTTTGGAGAGACCCTCATAAAGGCCTCCCTCCTTGGTGCTTCTCCTGACAAATGAAATAAAGAGAAAAAAATCTAATAGTATGAAAATCTTCAGTAATGTGAGAAGATATGCATCACAACTCCTGTACAATTTCTTAATCACAAGGGAAGACGCTAGGAGATGAGAATCTTCTCAGAAAGACCCACTCTCCTCCCAATAATTCTCAGCATCATTTTCAATCGCTGCACCCACTTTGCACATTGTTAATATCCTATGCAAGGCTTCATTAAAAACTACACTTGAGGAGGCTTTAATTTTCCACCCTTCAATACACTTTGCGTTTGTAGCATACATTAACAGCTGGCCTGGTCCCTGTGTAGAAACACAAAGAGCATCGCATCAAACACTGGCCCAGTGTATCTAGAGTAAACCCTGCCTTCTCACCAAGCACATTTCTAAAAGGAGGGGGAAGGGGGACACTGTGCAGCTGAAATTACAGGCTGTCGCGACACCTCAGTATCGAAAACTGAATACCTGACTGCGAAGGAGAGGGAGAGTGTATTCATAACCCCGTTACCAAGCAACCGCAGCAATGGCTGTGTGGTCTCTCCAGAAGCTCACACAGTGAAGGAAAAGGGAAAAAAATCTGAATAATCAAAAGCAGAGACTCCTTGTTCTGGGAATCCTGATCTCACAGTAAACTCAATATAAAACCAGAACTGCACGATCTAAAGTCAAAACAAGCAATTCTTCAAAGGACAAGGAAAGTATGTGTTCTATACCTCATTCACTTTCATTTCAGTGTGGGTTCATCTCGAAACTCATGTTGGGGGAGAGGTAATGACTTCCTTATTCTGTGTCCTTTGTGGTCCCTTCTTCCCTTTCTCTCCCTAGGGAAGTGATTTTTTTTTTTCAAATTTCCTTACTGATTAAAAGAACATTTTAGAGGCCTTAAATCCATTTCTTTGTTTACAGAAGCTATAAAAACTAGTTTACAATTGTTTCATGTTGCCTGGGCTTTGAACAGAGAACACTCTAGGACATCAAACCATTCCTTTGAAGGGCACATTCTCTCTAGCAGAGCCAGACACTTTCCCAGCCACTCCCTGACATTCAGACAACCAGAGCAGAATTAGACTACACAAAGCGCAGACTCTGAACCAGTATCTTGCAAACTGAGAGCTGGGTTTCAGAAGAGAGGCGCCTCCTCACACATTCCAAGAGCTTTTCATAGACTAGATCTGCAAGGGCCCAGGAGCTCTAGCTCCCAGGCAGGGAGAGATGGCCTCTCCTCTGAGCCTCTCAGCCTCTGTAGCAATGCTGCCAGGCCTCATTCCCTGACTATCTGTTCTGCTGGTGGAATTTCCTGCCCCCATCCCATCCCATCTCAGATCCTGAAGGATGGAAGATGGAAGCAAGGAAAATACAGTTTTAGAATTAACTTTCTAGATCAAAGACAAGCAATCTTCACGAAACTCTACTTGAGAGATGCCTCTAGATTCTAAAAACACTTCTATTTAAGGACGAGAAATCCAGAAACATATAGAAACTTAAATAACACAAACTGAAAATCTGGTGTCTAAGTCAAAGTCATCCTGCTTTTAGAATCCTCAAAACAGAAAATTTCTGTCTCAGAATTTTTATCGGAAAGCAGGCCTGCTGGAACTCCTGTTTTTAATTAGCCTGTGCTTCTTATATTTGATTCTCATTTTGCTTTTTATAAAAAACATAAACAGTAAAAAGTTTAGTTTCTGTAACTGCTACAAACCTCAATGCTCTGCAATTTGAAATAAAGCAAATAAAAAAATTCCACTTTCTTTCTAACATTATTACCTCTACTGGAAACAAAATAAAAATAAAGTTAGCACTTATGTAACACATTTTAGGATCAAACTGATTCCAAAGTTAAATTGGAAATCAGACTCAGCGATGTCCCAGTAGCAGGAAGGCTGCGATGGGATGGCCATGCGCGTCTAGAAGATCCGCATGAGGTAGGTGCACAGCAAGATCTGGTCTCAACTAACCGGGAATGCACAGTTGGCAAAGTGCAGGCCTTGCGAGCTGGAGGACCTGAGTTTGAGCCCCAAAACCCAAATCGAAGAAAAAAAGCAGTGTCCCGAGACAGAAACACACAAATCCCTGGGGTTGTTAACCCAGCCTGACTAGCTTACTTAGTGAATTCTAAGCCAACAAGAGACCCTGTCTAAGAAAGAGAGAGAGAAAAAAGGCAAAGGAAAATAATGATACCCTAAAAACAGCACCTGGAGGTGTCCTCTAGACAAGTACTTACAGCACAAACAGTCACCTGGTCTGCATTTCTTTGTGGCTAACAGTTGAGATCACATGAACATTCCTACATAAGGGGGGAAAAAACACAGTCTACTTTCATTGTCAAAATTTCTATATTTGTATACTATAAAATTCAAGGTGTTCTTCTATATCTTAGACAGATTACCAAAAAATGTTGAAAACCAGTAATCAACTATGTATAAGATTATTCACTGAGACACTGTCTATTGTTGCAAAAGACTGGAAGAAAAAAAGAATTGATCAATTATGACTTTACCATACAATAGAATAGTGTACAACTAGAAAAATTAAAATGCAACCCCAGGTCAGCCCAAAGGGACCCAGCTCCTAACCCCACCATCCAGCTGGAGCCCCAAGCAGGGCCTAGGGACAAGGAGGACCTCCCCCTGCGCCCGGACCCCGCCCCAGCTAACCTCCCGTTAAAGACCTCCACACCTATGCCCCCATCCTCGCTTTCCCGACCCCGCTTCGCCGGTCTGGATGCACACTCGCGGTCCAGCCGGGCCTCATCCGCCACCTAGGTAAGCTCCGTCCCTGCCCACCCCCAGAACCCCAGGCCAAATAATTCTGTTTAGTAAAATTGAAAGATCTTAAGAGTTAAAACGACAATGCCAAAGTCAAAGTGCAAATCCATGAGAAGCAACACTCAAGTAAACAAATTTCCCACTGAAGAAATTAATCCCATAATGTTAGACTCCAACCAGAACAAACCCACGGAAAAAGGCCAAGAAAGCCTGACCCAGGATAACGACTTTCAAAATATGATCATTACCATGTTCAATACTATGAAAGAGGAAATCAGGAAGGAATTACATAATCGAATCAATCGCTTTGAAGAGGAACACAACAGACATTTGGAGGAGTTGAGAAAAACAGTGCAAGAAACAAAAACTGGCATAGAGCAGTTAAAACAGACTCAAGCAGAGTTTAAAACTGAGCAACAAGACAAGTTATCTTCAACCCAGAACTCCACAGAGAGTCTTATCAACAGAACTAATGAAGCAGAAAACAGAATTTCAGACCTTGAAGATAAAGTGGGAGTATTAACCAGCTCAATGGAAGAGGTTGTTAAAGCCAAAAAGATACTTGAGAGAAATATCCAGGAGATATGGGACACCCTGAAGAAGCCAAACATGCCTATTCATGGAATACCAGAGCAAGAATCTCAAAATACCACCCCTGAGGAAATTTTTCAAACGATCATCAAGGAAAACTTTGCTCATCTAAAAAAAGAGAGGCCCATCCATATACAAGAGGCATTCCGCACCCCAAACAGATACGACCAAAACAGAAGCATGCCATGGCAAATAATAGTTAAAACACTCCACATTCAAGATAAAGAACTGGTGCTGAGAGCTTCAAGGGAGAAAAAACAAGTCACTTTTAAAGGTAAACCTATTAAAATAACAAATGACTTCTCAGTCGAAACAGTAAAAGCAAGAAGAGCTTGGAGAGACATACTTCAAGTATTGAATGAGCAAAAATGTCAACCCAGGCTGATTTACCCTGCAAAACTATCAGTCATGATCGAGGGAGAAAGAAAAATCTTCCAGCACAAAGACAACTTGAAGAGATACATGTCCACCAAACCAGGCCTTCAAAAAATGCTAGAAATGATACTCAAGCGTGAAGAAAAACACAGGCATATCCAGGAGAACAGAAGGCAAATATAACACCATTAAAAGCGAAGCAATATACTTATAAAAACTACTAAACATAATAAATGTCTGGAATTAAAAATACTTTCTCCATTATAACACTAAATGTTAATGGACTTAATTCACCGATCAAGAGACACAGATTACAAACTTGGATTAAAAATCACAATCCATCAATCTGCTGCCTGCAGAAAACCCATCTCACCACAAAAGATAGGCACGCTCTAAAAATAAAAGGCTGGTCAACAATTCTACAAGCAAATGGAAGCAGAAAACAGGCAGGCGTAGCCATTATGCTATCAGACAAAATGGACTTCAAACCAAAGAAAATTATAAGAGACACGGATGGATACTACATTTTAGTCACAGGTACAATTCACCAGGAAGACTTCACAATACTGAACATTTATGCACCCAATACGGGCCCCTCCACATTCATTAAGAAATCCCTACAGCGTCTAAAGCAAGAAATCAACCCCCAAACGATAATTCTTGGGGACTTCAACACCGCCCTCTCTACATGGGATAGATCAACAGGTCAAAAGCTTAACAGAGACACTTTGGAACTTAATCAAACCCTGAAAGAAATGGACCTTACAGATCTCTATCGAACTTTTCACCCACGTACCAAAGAATACACATTTTTCTCAGTAGCACACAGAACTTTCTCCAAAATAGGTCACATACTGGGCCACAAAACGAATCTACACATATACAAAAAAGTTGAAATTCTAACCTGTGCCCTATCAGACCATCACGGCCTAAAGCTGGACATCCACACCACAACAAACAAGAGAAAATACACTAACTCCTGGAAACTTAACGATATGATGCTGAATGAGAACTGGATTCAGGAAGAAATTAAAAAGGAAATTTAAGATTTCATGAAAGTGAATGATAATGAAATTACAACTTACTAAACTCTCTGGGACACAATGAAAGCTGTTCTAAGAGGTAAGTTCATAGCTCTTAATGCTTACATCAAAAAAATGGAAACATCAGAAATAAACAACTTAACAATGCAGTTTAAAGCTTTAGAGAAACTAGAGCAATCTGATCCCAAAAGGAGTAGAAGAGAGGAGATTAGCAAAATAAGGGGAGAAATATCTGAAATCGACACTAAGAAAACGATAGAAAAAAATCAACCAGTCAAAAAGCTGATTCTTTGAAAAAAATCAATAAGATTGATACACCCCTAGCTAAATTAACCAAAAGCAAGAGAGAGAAAACCCAAATTAACAAAATCAGAAATGAACATGGAGTTATCACTACTGATACCCAAGAAATCCAGAGAATTATAACATCATATTTCAAAAACTTATACTCTGTGAAGTTTGACAACACAAAAGAGATGGATGAATTTCTAAGTAAACACAACTTACCTAAATTGAATCAGGAAGTTGTGAATTATTTAAATAGTCCTATAACATATAAGGAAATTGAAGAAATAATCTTGAATCTTCCCACCAAAAAATGTCCTGGACCAGATGGATTCAGCACAGAGTTCTACCAGATATTTAAAGGAGTTAATAATACCAATACTCCTTAAACTGTTCCATCAAATAGCAAAGGAAGGAACACTACCAAATTCCTTCTATGAAGCTAATATCGTTTTAATCCCAAAACCTAATAAAGACTCACTTAAAAAGAAAACTATAGGCCAATCTCTCTGATGAACACAGACGCAAAGATTCTCAACAAAGTTTTAGCAAATCGGATTCAAAAACATATTAAAAAGATTATTCACGGGGACCAAATAGGCTTCATTCCCGGCACACAAGGTTGGTTCAACATACGCAAATCAATAAATGTAATTCATCATGTAAACCAGTCTAAAGTCCAAGACCACATGATACTCTCGATAGTTGCAGAAAAAGCTTTTGACAAGATCCAACAGCCTTTTATGATCAAAACGCTAGAGACAGTAGGAATGGAAGGAACCTTTATCAATATAATAAAAGCTGTATACAACAAGCCCACAGCAAGGATTATGCTTAATGGGAAACAATTGGAAGCATTCCCACTTCGATGAGGAACTAGACAAGGCTGTCCACTCTCACCACTTCTATTCAATATTGTACTTCAAGTCTTAGCTGAAGACAAGACAAGAAAGGGACATAGAAGGGATTCAAATCGGCAAGGAAGAAGTCAGGCTATCCCTATTTGCAGATGACATGATCTTATACCTGAGGGATCCCAAAAACTCCACCAGGAAGCTCCTGGACCTAATTGAGAAGTTCAGCAGGGTGGCAGGATACAAAATAAATGTGCAAAAATCAGAGGCCTTCCTATATGCCCAGAATGAAAGAAGTGAAAAAGCCTTGAGAGAAACAATCCCATTTAACTGTAGCCCCTAAAAAAATGAAATACCTTGGTATAAACCTAACCAAGGAGGTAAAAGACCTTTACAATGAAAACTTTAAAACCCTAAAGAAAGAAATTGCAGAAGACACCAGAAGGTGGAAAGACCTCCCATGTTCCTGGATTGGCAGAATCAACATCGTAAAAATGACCATCCTACCAAAGGCGATATACAAATTCAATGCTATACCAATTAAAATCCCAAAGCAATTCTTTAAAGAAGTTGACCAAATAATCTCAAAATTCATATGGAGGCACAAAAGACCCAGGATAGCAAAGACAATCCTGAGTAACAAAAACACTGCTGGAGGTATTACCATACCGAACCTAAGTCTATATTACAAATCCATAGTTATAAAAACAGCCTGGTACTGGCTCCGAAATAGACACACAGATCAATGGATAAGGATTGAAGACCCAGATATAAGCCCACAAAATTACAGCCATTTGGTCTTTGACAAAGGGGCCCAAGAAATCCAATCGAAAAAGAACAGCATCTTCAACAAATGGTGCTGGCAAAACTGGATCTCCACATGCAGAAGATTAAAGCTGGACCCATACTTGTCACCATGTACAAGACTTAATTCCAAATGGATCAAGGACCTTGATATCAGGCCAGAGACTATAAAAACCATAGTTGAAAGGATAGGGAACTCCCCAGAGCTGATTGGGCTAGGCCAACATTTCCTAAACAGACATCCAATGGCACAGTCACTGCTACCAACTCTCAACAGTTGGGATCTTGTGAAATTAAAGAGCTTCTGTTCAGATAAAGAGATTGTAACACCAGCTCAAAGGCAACCCACAGAATGGGAGAAAATCTTCACTAACCACAGATCTGACAGAGCTCTACTGTCCAGAGTGCACAAAGAACTTAGAAAACTAAACTTCAAGGAAAACAATGGCCCAATTAAAAAATGGGCCCTGGAACTTAAAAGAAATTTTACCAGGGATGAAATTAAAAATGTCTAACAAATATCTTTAAAAATGCTCCACTTCCTTAGCCATCAGGGAAATGCAAATCAAAACTTCCCTGAGATATCATCTCACCCCAGTCAGGATGGCAAAAATCCACAATACAAACAACAACAACTGCTGGACAGGATGTGGAGAGCGGGGAACTCTGCTACATTTCTGATGGGAGTGCAGGCTCATACAGCCACTCTGGCGAGCCGTCTGGACATTCTTAAAGAAATTAAAGATTGAAATGCCATATGACCCTACGATTCCACTTTTGGGTATAACCCCCCATACAGCAGAGGTTCATCTCGATAGCACAAGCACGACCATATTCATAGCAGCACTGTTTACAATAGCAAAGTCATGGAATCAACCCAAATGTCCAACAGTTGAGGAGTGGATAAGGAAACTGTGGTACATCTATACAATGGAGTACTACTCAGCCATCAAAAATGATGAATTACTGGAATTTGCTGGGAAATGGATGTCATTAGAAACAATTATATTAAGTGAAGTATCCCAAACCCAGAAAATTAAGCGCCATATGTACTCCCTAATAGGTGGCTCCTAATATCAAACCCACCCAGCCCATCTTGAGACACTCATAGGTAAATCTATGTATTACCTACAGTAATTGCAAGGATTATGAATAGGATGGATGGGGCTGGAGGGCCGCACTAGAAACAAGGAGAGAAGTGACCATGTTACAGTAGAGGAAATAGGCTTCCATCAAGGACTGCAAGAAAGTAATGTGACACCTAGTTAAGTTCACAATTCGTTCCTGATCATTTACAACTAAGGGGGTATGAACTCACCAGAACGGGAGGGCATATAATCTGGCAGATTAAAAAGTAACCATTTTGCAAATGGGTGATTGACCCCTCCCATTGCCAAATACCATATGACCCTGCGATTTCACTTTTGGGTATAAGTATTACATCTACCCTTGAATGTGCTCTTATAATAAGACTCCAGTTTAACAGCTTTCTGTCTCTGGCCAGGGGGTGACATACAGTGCCCATCACGATGGAGTGAAGGGCATTGCAGGAGCAACAAAACTGCAAAGGAAAACCAACAAACCACTATCCAGAACTTCAGAGACTCTATATCAACCACCTAGAACTAGGCCAGACTAATCTCTCCCCATCCTGAAGCTCAGGGACATTTGCGGAAGAGGGGGCGGTAAGAGTGTAAGAGCAAAAAGATGGGAGGAGCAATGATTTGCAAGATACTCTACACAAGTTAGGGCCGAAGCAATCATAATTGGACATTGCATGCCCGGTGCAATGTCCAACACACTATTGACCTCACAAAGTCTAGCATCTGCTAAGGCACCAAGATCCTTGGAGGCAAGGGATTGACAGCCACAGTAGTGTTCCTATGCTTAAGGGGAACACAGGAAGGGGTTCAGGGAAATGCCACTGGGTCCTTGTATTTCATCGGAGAGGAGGCCCAGAGGAGAGTCAGGCATGCACAAGAAAGGATTCTGGGTATTGGGGCGGGAGGCACGGGAGGGGGGAGACCAGGGGGTTCGGGGGGAGGAGGAGGGAGGGAGGGAACTGGTGTACCTATTAAGTTTATATGAGCTGAAATAATAATAAAAAATGTATTAAAATAAAAAAAGAAAAATTAAAATGCTATATACCTTATTAAATGAGCCCTAATATATATTTTTCACTGAAAAATATAAGGAAAAATATTACACATTATGTGCATATATGAGTTTTGGTTTTAAAAAAAGGGAAATATATACATATACAAATTTTCAAATATATACATATACACAGAATGTCTTTGGAAAGACAGTAAGACCTAATAACAATTTTGCTGAGATTCAGCCTCCTAGATCATAATATAAATGTTACACCTATTCAAAAAAATTTTTTTTTTGAAACTAAACTTACTGAAGTGGGGAGACAGCCTAGTAGGTCGCACCTGCCATGCAAGCAAGAGGCCAGAGTTCAGATCACCAGCACCCACTTAAATATGGAAGTAATCCCAGTGCAGGAGTCACGGACAGGAGGCCCCCAAAACAAGCTGGCTAGCTAGACTAGCCAAAGCAGCAAGCTCTGGGTTTAAGTGAGAGACCCAGACTTGGATATACAAAAGAGGAACGACAGAGATTGACGAAGGCATTATCATCAACCTCTGACCTCCACATGCTTGTAGTCACTTGTGCACGTGTACCTGGACATACACTCGCACACATGCAAATAAGTAAACACACACAAAAAAAATCAAAAGTTACTGATGATTATAAACAAAGGGCAGGCGTATTTACTATTAATAGTACTTAAATACTTAAGTACTCAGTTGTGATAATAGATTTTTATTGATGTGTGAATGATAGCCCATACTAGCATAATTTTCCTAGCTAATCTTCTAGATTTAAAAGTATAGTATAGGCCAGCCTAATCTCTCCCCATCTCAAAGCTCAGGGAAATTTGCAGAAGAGGGGGCAGCAAGATTGTAAGAGTCTAAAGATGGGGAGCAGCAACGGTATGCAAGATACTCCACACAAGTTAGGGCCGAAATAATCATAATAGGACTTTGCATGACCTGTGCAATGACCAACATATCACTGACCCCTCAAAGGCTATCATGGATTACAGGCATGAGGATCCTTAGAGGCAAGGGATTAACAGCCATAATAGTGTTCTTATACTAGAGGGGAACACAAAAAAGAGCTCTAGGCAATGCTACTGAGTCCTTACACCTCATCAGAAGAGGAGGACCCAGAGGAAAGTTTGACATTCACAGTAAAGGGTGCTCCAGGAATGGGGGGAGGGGCCACTGGGAGAAAGGGATGGAGAATGAGAAAGGAAGGGGAAAAGGGGGGAGGGAGCAAGGGGATCCAGGGAGGGGTGGGGGGAGGAAGGGGAATGGGGTACCTATCAAGTTTGTATGAGTGGAGAAAAAAGTGTAAGTATAGCCTAACCCATTGTAATGGCCACTTACGTACATAGAAGATGATGTGGTGGTCCCCCTCAGTGCTAACATGCTCACATCAGCAGTATCACTTTACAATGCAAGTTGGTTTTGTGCTTACAGATTTTAAGGCATTTAAAAATCTTGTGTGTGGAGGAGTGTAATGCCATGTTCTGCATCTGGCAAGTAAAAGGGGCAAAACAAAAGCCAGGGGGCTTGCTAAGGGACAAGTACTGAGTGAGAAAGAGAAACACTCAAAATCTTTAAAAAAAAATTATACCTAGAAAGTACTTTTTAAAAGGTGTATAACAAGACCGTTTTGAAACAATTCACACATTCTCCTCCACTCCCCAAGAGAAAATGGGTATATTTTTAAGCCATGATGCAATCATTTCTTCTTCAGAAAAACTCAGTCATCTCCTAAGTGTGAAAGAGTGTGCAAGACAATAAAACACAGGTTAGACTATCATGACAGAGCAAGTTGCTCAGTTGAAAGACAGAAGCAACTGGGCGGAAAAAAAAACTGGCCAGCAATAACTTCACCACTGAACTGCACCACCAGGTCTCAGGGATTCTTTTACAAGAGACGCTCAGCGCTTCGAACACGGTCATGGCTGGTCATCTCAGAGTGGAAATGTTCACTGTGATACTATTGCCCTCAGTCTGAGAATAGACTAAATGTGGCAATATCGATGGGTCAAAGAATAGTCTCAGGAGGTGGCTCAGCAAATAAATGATGCTTGACACATGAATTAATGATCTAAGCTCAATACCCAGAACCTACATATTGGAAGGAGAAAAGCAACTCCTGAAAGCTGTCCTCCGAGTACCATATTCACTCTGTTGTATGCATGTATGTACCAGTATTCACACACATACACATATAAATACATATGCACACATGCATGCATATATACACAAAAAAGAAAAGACTTTGCATTGCAATGAATTATAAACTACTTACCTATTTTTCTCATAAAGAGAGAAATTTAAATAGGACCCCAAAACTTAAGTAGAAAATGATGACAATTTTTGAAAAGTTGAGATCTACATTAGCATGATCGTGCCATATTTGAACCGTCAGCTGCACGACATTTTACTAGGAAGAACAGTCATTAGCAAGTAGGTACCTGGTGGAGGGAATCAGGTTGAGCAGCCCATTGAGAACATAGCTGAACTCGGCCTGATCCTGAGCAACCAATGCCACTAGCCCCTCACAGCAGGCTGTTCGAACGACCACACTGTCGCTGCAACACTTCTCCCACAGCAAATTCAGGGCAGGAGTCTGAAACCAAAGCAGAGATGAGCAGACACTTTTGATGGGATCCATTCACAGAAGGCCAGTTTTCCTGCACCCAGGACACAGTTGTTGTCACACTGTTCCTAGAATAAACTAATCTGCTTTCCAAGAAAAGAAATAGATGTATTTTGATATACTAACTCTAGCATCTGGCTGCAAAATGAGGCTAGCTGCAGGCAGAAGTATAACATGAGTTCACGGGACACAACACAGCAAGAGCTTGGCTCTGACACCTACTGTGCTAAGCACATTAACCAGAGACAAAACAGTCTATCAGTTCATTTGAGTTGAACTGCAAATATTATCTTGCCTTCCCACCTTAAAAAGCAGTGGCATTTTCAAAAAAAGTTCCTACTCTCTTGCTTCCAGCCCTGATCACCTGCACATACCATCCACAGCACTCTTGCCCCAGGTCCTTCAATCCAATGTGGGATCTGACAGAAGGGAATGTGGGGAACCAGTGACTTTCCGTCACACTGAGTCCACCTTATTTGACAGAAAGCACCAGATAGGCACACAAGCAACTAGAAAGTCTCATTTGAAAAATCTCTATAAAAGCAGAGATGTGAACTTGTGAAACTTCCTCAGTACTCATCATGCCCCCAAAAGAGTTGCTGAGAATAGACGTGTAATTAGGACAGTGTGGCAGATGGCTACTGGTGTCAATTTGGCAACTGAGGTCTAGAGTTCTGGGCACATTGTAAAGAATTAGCAGTTAAGCGAAGCCTTGAGCAAGCATGAGGTAGACTGACTGGCTGATGGGGGGGCCCAGCCCAGTGGGCAATGCCACATCCTGGGGAAATTAACAAAGTGGAGAGAACAGGTTAAGTATTCAGCATATGTGCACAGGCATGCTATCGCCTCTCTCTCAGCTGTCCTGTGAATACGGTGTGGGCAGTTCCTCGGCTCCTGGTATTGATGTGGACGCTCCTGCCAAGTTGGAATAAGAACTGTAACCAGGCAATCATAAGCCAAAAATAAAATGCCTTGTTCCCTTAAGCCATTTAGTCATCAACTTATCAGCACAATGAAGGCTAGCTACAACAGGCGATGGCTCTGTAGAGGAAGACACTTGACTTGAGTTTGGTCCCTGGAACTCATGTAAAGGTAAAAGGAGACAATTAGTCCCACGAAGTTGTTTCTGACTTCCACATGTATGCCCCCACACATATCATGCACACATAATAATAACAAAATTTTAAATATTTAACAAAAAATAAACCTATATTTTAATTCATCATAGGTATCTTTAGGTTTACACTGATGATAATGATTTAAAAAAAAAAAAAAAAAAAGACCAGCAAGATGCTCCACACACAAAACTGGCAACCTGAGTTCAATCCCTGAGGCTCATGTGGAGGAAGGAGAAAAATGACTTCCAAAAGCTCTCCTCTGGATTTGGCCTGTCAGCATTTCCCACGGATGTATGAGTTCATGAGGCACCTCACCTCCCTGAGGAACTGTCGAGGAATGGTCCTGGCTGCGGGAAGGGGAGCCACTTTCCCTGGGATGTACCCACTGATAACTGTCCATGCCCTTGCCAGTTCAATAAGCCACGCACACAAAAAAGGCAGGAAAGTGGGAGGAAAACCATTTGGGAAGAAAGTTTTCTATGAGGCAAGTGGGAGAGGGAGAGAAAACATGTAATAAATGGTGAAACTGACTTAAATTTATTGTGTTCATGTATAAAACTGTCATAGAATGGAGTAAATGTTTTAAAAGTTGACTTTCATAAGCATGCTGTGACATACGTGTGTTCTCTCTCTCTCTTTCCCTCCCTCCCCCCCTCCTCTCTTATAAGTAAATAACATAAATAAAAAATAAACAAAGAAAGGCTAGAGAGATGACTCAGGGGTTAAGACTCTGCTTCACAAGCAGAAGGTACTACGTTCGGATCCCAGGTTCCACATGAAAATGCCAGGCAGAAACAATGGTGGCCTGAACTTCTGGCCTTAGTGAATGGAGCCTGGGAAATCCCAGACTGAAGCAAAAAGAATATAGAAGCAATCCAGAATGATTCCCAAAGTCAACCTTGGTCCCCCACAGGGACACACAATCCCCTTTGATACACACACACAAACACACACATACTCTGAATGAATGAATGAATGAATGAATGAATGAATGAATGAATGAATGAAAAGATAAACAGAAGAAACAGGTGTGTCAGCATAAGCCTGTAAGGCCAGCACTTGGGAGGGCTGGTAAGGAGGATCAGACCTTCTGGTCCTACCTCAGCTACCAACAAGCTCAAGGTCAGCCTAGGCTACATGGGGAAACAAAAAACTCATAATGAAGCCATTTTCCTTCCCTCTTAATATGATTTATTAGAAAAATCTATAAATTGGGGGAAAATGAAGATCTCCAACTCTTTTTTTTTAACTTTTTTATTATTTATTATTTATTCAATTGTGGGTATATGCATGTGTGCATGTATGTGTGTGTGTGTGTGTGTAGAGCCACGAGCGAATTCGGGAACCACCATGGACCGCCTCCACCTCCCCCTTGTTTACTCTGCCCCGGGATTCACAGGCTCCGCCGCCTTACCAGGACCAGAAGCGCAGGCCGCCCCCGCTTCCGCCTGGCGTCAATACATGGGGTCTAGAACTCAGGACCTTCCGCCTGCAAGGCAGAGGCTTAACCCCTGAGCCACCTCTCCAGCCCCAAGATCTCCAACTCTTAAGAGAGGACAACACTACCAGCCCGCACTTCTGCTACAGCTGGCTGAGAATCAATCCGTTTCCCTCTCATTCAAAAGAAAATCGTTTTCACCTATGAGGATGATATTCAAAGACTCTGAATATTATGATTCCATGACCTAGCCAGAAAAAATAAAATCGACAAATAAACCTACATTCCTCAGGTACTACCTCTCCTCCAGACATAAATACTCACTCATTACTAGAAGAGGAAATATTTAGTTACAGGGATTTGACATTCAATAAATCCTGCAATTTAAGTAAAATCGCTAGATCTTCACAAAGTACATAATGGGCTTACAGGCAGGATTACGAGCAGAGTTCTCAGAAAACCTAATTTATATGACTATACTCAATAAATGCCAATTAGGGAGGCATGCCTCTATACTCCCATGTCAGCGGGAGCTCTAAAGATACATATGAGAGTGGCTAATCAAAAAGAACAGAAGGAAAGGAAATCTATTTATTTTCATTGCGAAAATAGAAACCTTCTGTCTGCAGCATGTACCTAGGGCACCTCTACTCCACAGTTCCCTCGGCAGCAAGTCAGAACAGTGCTGAGCAAGCAAAGCCCGTGGGACTCAGACTCAGGGACACTGGGCACTCAGGGAGGATGAGAAGCTTTCCTCCAATTCCAGCCTTCCCGAACCACAGCCCACATGCAGGGTCGACTTAAAGCACAGGGAATCTCCCCCACTGTAACAAAACCACTGTGTTCACTCTCTAAGAACCAAATATAGTCCCTTGGAGGTATTCCGGCACCATCCTCTAGAGCACGCCTCCCTGCTCATACCCCTCGGCGTTTTTCCTCAATGGTTATGAAGATACCCGCTGCCCCTTCCACGTCTCACTCCTACAGTCATCATTTCAATTTCAAAGTTTAAAAGAATTTTTCTAAAAAAGGTACACTAAAGAAAAAAGGAAAGGAGGGGAAAAGGGAGGGGAGGGAGGAAAGGTGAAAGGAAAAGAAGAAAGAAAAAAAAGTGACTTGAATGAGGAAAGCAAGGCTGGTGTATATGTGATTCAGCAGGAAGAAACATCTAAATAGAATTAAAGCAAGCATGTGCACATAATACACAGACACAAAACACCTTCAATATACATACACAGACACAAAAGGAACATGCACACACACACACACACACACACACACACACACACACACACACACACACATGCATGCACGCACACGCAAAAGAAACTACATAAAGTTAACTACATACCTGGTTTGTGGATTGATGGATCTTTTCTGAAGAGCCATTTTCTTTTAGCACTGCAGCAATAAGATGACCTACAGCCTAAAAATCAAGCAAAATTAATAAACTCATTCACTCAGAAGTTCTTTCCAATGAGTACATTTGGAAGAAACCACATAATTACTAGCAGATGCATGCGTATGCCAAGTATGCACCTGATGATAACATTCTCTTTCCTTGCGTGTATACTGTACAGAAACCACCGAATTATATTCTGCACATATAACCAAAACTTCAGAATCCTCCAAGTGGGCAGCTTTTCTAAGCAGTCCATCAGTTTCACCATGCCAGTGAATACAGCCCACACAAACCTAGACGACAGAGCTTTCCTCCACCTGCTCCCTCTTCTAGCTCTATCACCTTAATTCATTATTCCTTCTCACAGGAGTCATATCTTGAATAGGTCTTCAGTCTCAGCACACTCCTAAAATTTCACAGACTGAAATTCGAGACTCTTACAGGAGTGCTCATGCCATAAATTCATAAGTGTTATGGCTTCCCACGGTCCCAGCATTATGTCCCGGCTCTTCAGTCCTACCCAGCACTGCTGACTGAGAACAGGCAGGTGGATGGAATCACAACTGCTCTGTATGTGGCTGGGGAAACCACAGCAACTGTCCCTTCTATGCTTGGGACACCCAACCACATGGCTGGAAACAGCTGTCAGCTTTACCAGGCTTCCACAATGGTACAGTGCCCACTGCCCTATACACACACACACACACATACACACACAGATTTCAGACACGGAAAATGATTTAAGATCTCAGTGCTTGAGGGTGTCAGTTTGCAACACAAGTTACTCATTTACATGAATACTAACTTTAATTCAGTTTACTGTCACTTACCTTCTAGTGAGAGGACAATAAGACAACAGAGAACCAGTCAGTAGCTAGCATTCCTATTTCACAATAGACCACATTTCCTAGTATATCTGCCATCCACTGAAAGATGCAGTATTATTTTATATACGACTGTATGGTTTGAAATGTGTCCCCCACAGTCTCATGTGTTTGGCAAGGTCATGGCACCTTGAGAGGTAGAGCCTTGCTGGAGGAAGGCAGTCACAAGGGGTGGGTTTGAGGTGCATTAGTCCCACCCTACCTCCAGAAGTCTGCCTTTGCAACAAGCAGTCCGCAGTTCTCAGCTCTACCCATTACAATGACTAAGAAAGAAAAAAGGGCTACTAATACACAATGCCCTCTGCAGTTTGGAATTTTAATTTTACAATACTGAAAGAGCTCTTCTGCACTTATTTTAAACATCATGGCCAAGTTCACAACAGTGCAGCCAGTAAGAACTGTGTCTCACCACTGTCATCAGTAACAAGATGTACTTGGTTTTAGGGGATGTTAAAATGTGAAAGATGTGTGTGCATCATGAGATATGGTGATAACATGCCCAGAAGACACAGGCGCAGCAGAAAATCAACGTGAAACCCACAGGGACACACACAAAAGCTATAACTCACATTTAGTCAAAGAACTAAAAGAAAACAGTCTTAATGTTAAATATATCACACCATTCCCAAAAGATTAAAATCCTCTAATTCATTTTTCCATTTATTGTCTAACAGTCAGAGATATTGTTCTAAATAATTCTAAAAATACAAAACACAGATACTCCACACAAGTTAGGGCCACAGGAGCCATAATCTGACTTTGCATGACCTGCTCAATGGCTGACATGTCAATGACCCCCCCAAAGTCTAGCATGGATCAGAGGCACTAGGATCCTTAGAGGCAAGGGATTAACAGTCAAAATAGTGTTCCCATATGAAAGGGGAGCCCAAGAAAAGGCTCTGGGCAATGCCACTGAGTCCTTACACCTCACTAGAGTGGAGGACTCAGAAGGAAGTTTGACATTCACACTAAAGGATGCTCCGGGGAATGGGAGGGGGGTTAGGGGGAGGCACTGGAAAAAAGGGAAGGAGGGGAGTGAAAGGAAGGGGAAAAGGGGGGGAGGGTGCAAGGGGGACTGGGGAGGGGTGGAAGAAGGGAGGGGACCAGGGTACCTATTAAGCTTGTATGGTTGGGAAAAAAATAAATATAATAAAAAAATACAAAACACAGATATATCTGTCCACATTGCTACTTAAAGTTTTCATAACGGCATTTAAATAAGAAATCTATACCAAATATGATACACCTTCCTCTTAACAGTAACATATAGAAGTATTTCCTGCTATTTATGCTAATGAAGGTTGTCCAATACAGATAAAGAAGAACAGAAGGTTGTCCAATACAGATAAAGAAGAACAGTGGGCTGTCTCTTTCTGTGATCTTTCTTGTGGGAGGGACTATGCTGCATAGAACAGGAGGACAAGGTAGTCAGGTAGAGGGGAATCTTGCAAAGGAATGATCAGCTCCTCATGGAAGGGTTCTCCTCTACCCAGCTAATTCCCACAGATGGCATCTCTGAAAGAACAAGTTTCCAAGACGCTGTCCCAGCTTAAGTCTCCGGATTGACTTTTGTTGACTTCTTAGCTTCACTCACAGGAAAGATTATAAACTATAATACCTTGATTCACTAGAAAAGCTTCTACTTCGACAACAGCTAATTAGAAAATCATTTTGGTTCAAACTATTTGTCTTAACTATTTGCAAAGCTCTCTAAAATAAATTACCTCAACTTCCCATCTCAGTAGGTAAATCAAATTATATTAACTCAGGATATTTTAATTATTGAATATCATTATTATTAAATCTATTAGTCTTAATAACTATAGAAGGGTAGAATATATCTTTTTAAATATTAATCCTCTATGGATATATATAATTATTCCCTTTATTCCCAATTACTAATCGTAGGCAAAAAAAATAACTATATTTAGAAACTTATTAGTTAATCAAGATTATATTATTTCTTGGGGAAAAATATATAAAGAAAAGCTGAAATTGATCAATTTCAAATATTCACCTTTCTAATTCAATTTCTTTCCCAGATTAATTCATGTAGAAGTTGCTTAGTAAAGTAAGTACTCCAAACAGAGTATGAAACACTCAATATCAAAAATATAAAGCCCAATTGCCTTTCCTCCAAAAAGTTGATTTGTTAACATGAAGCAAGAATAAGTAAATAAAATTACCTGTGACTGGATTAGAGAATTTGGAAAATCAAACCTTCTCCTGATGTCATCAGACATTTTCAGTCTCCCTTATGTAGCATGCATAGAGCCTCTGCAATTGAAACAGACGAGCATTCATTAGCCCTCCAATCAGGATAGAGTTCAAAGCTTTATTCCCCCAGCAATATGAATGTAATTCATTCATTCAAAGGCAACCATGGAAATAAAACATAGGCCTCAGAACACAAATATCCTTGATAAATACGCTACGAATATTCAGCAGCTCTTAATTCTTCCCATGAGAGCTAATCCTGAACTAGATGAATTCATACAATAGAATCCCCCCCAAAAAAGAACTTTTTTATATCCGAAAGTTCAACCACACATTTAAACTAAAAGTTAATCCTCTTATGAGTCAAAACTTATAAGGGAGAACAAGTCTACTTTAAACTACACTCCCTTTGATTGGAGCTCTCATTTCAGTGCTAATCCAACTGCTGATGACGAATGTGACACCCATCTGAACTTTTTTTCAGGAAGTTCAGAAACGAACTGGAAATCCACACATCAAAACAAACTGTCTGTTGAAAGAGGAGCAAGCAAGTAATTAGCACCAATATTTAATTTTTACATCAAACCTCTCATTCCTACTGTGCTCTCAAAAGAAAGGGAAAAAAAAAAGAGAAAAGGGAAAAAAATGGATGAAAGAACCCAAATTTGTCTGATTTACACCAAGTGCTTCCCTACCAAATTATACAACTTTGAAATATAGCAGTGATTTGAAACACATATTTGTTATAACACAAGACAAAAATTAATGCCAATGCAGTGCGGACATGGTTTGAAATCATACCCAAGGACTCATGTTGAAATTGATCCGGATATTGTTGAGACATTCAGAATAGAAACTCAAGGGACATGAAAGTGTTTGGAGGTGGGGCCTCTGAGAAGTGACTGGGATTAGATAAGGTCACAGGTAGAGCCTTCCTGATGGAATCCTAGTGACTTCAGAAGACAGAAAGGTCTGAAAAGATTTAGTCTACAGTCGTGATTTCCTGAGCTACTTCCAAACTTCCCGAAAGAAGACCATCATCAAATGCACATCTTTGAATCTCTTTTTTTATATAAAATTACTTGGTCTCAGTGCTTCATTTTAAGCAAAAGAAATTGAGTAATTCTTGGTTATCTCTTAAGTAACAAAATCAAGCTCTGCTACTTTCTTCCAAAAAGAAATGGGCAATTTAGCTTAATGTTTTCTTCAGCACCAATGCCCAACATCACATCTTTGAATTTGACACTCTATAGCACTGACACAATTGTTCTGAGATTGCAAACAAGTCTCCTGTCTAAATCTACTCATTACCTTAACAAATCAATGTATCTTTTATTTCTCAACTGTGTCCAGTGGAACTTCTTTGAATTCCACAAGAGATCATAAGAATTCCTAAAGTGCATCCTTGGAAGGAAACTGAGATCTCCATGGGGAAGAATTTCTCACAGCCTAAGGATTCATTCGTTCGTTTGACAAATTAAATGCTATCATATATCTAGGTAGTAGCTCTGCACTCATGGACAGTACAATCAAATAGATAAACAATGAATACTTTAAGAATATATAAAATCAAAAGGTATTAAGTTAAAAAGAGAGACAGAGAAAGAAGAAAGGGAGAGGGGGAAGGGAGGAGGGGGGAGGGAAAGAGGGATGGAAAGAGGGATGGAGGGAGGGAGGGATGGAGGGAAGAAGGAAGGGAGGGAGGAAGGGAGGGAGGAAATGTAAAGGTGGAAACTGAAGAAAGGCATGCTTCCTGCAGGGTGGTCAGGGTTAGTGTCTTCTAGACAGGCTGGAATCTGAACAAGAATTCAAGGAGGAAAGGCAGCCACCTAACCGGTGTCACAGGCCTCTGGGGATGAGAACCACGGACAGGAGCAGGGAGGGCAAGGGTCCTAAGCTAGACAGTGCCTCAGACCCACCTTTGGAAGAACAGAAATGGACATGGGCCTCTGTGAAGGAGGAAAAACATAATTAACCAAGTCAGAGAGTCAGTGGGAAGCTAGAAATGAAAGTAATCGTAGGTCATTGGAAGAATGGATATATTTAGCCTGGGTGAAATGGGAAGTAGTAAAATTTTAATGAAAGCCAGTTGAGACAAGAAGCAATCAGAAGGCTGGGTGTGATGGCCCACATTTGCAATCCCAAGGACTCATGATGTGAGTTGAAAGCAATCCAACTACAAAGAGAGACCCTGTCTCAAATGAAAGAGGTAGTCAGGTTCTGGACATACTAGAAGAAGAAACGATGTGGATTTGATGGTTATATAAGACAAAGGCTCCAGTCAAGCATGAGTCCTTCAGAAGTTGCCTTTTCTTTTCGCCTCAATGTCTTATGGTATTTTATGTACTAAACCAAGTAATTTCCATATTACTTCTTACCATGCATGGTATTTCTTACTCAAAGAAATGGTAAAGCTGCCAGCAAGTGAGATGACAAAACTAGTTTTGTGGGGAAAACCAGAAAATACGTTACAGACAGTTACGTTTAATAGTTCAAATTCTTAAGTACAGATGTGGAGTAAAAAGCCATGTGAGTCTAAATATGGAGAGGCTTTGGTCAGAGATCTAACTGGGGTCAGTCTCCCTTACTGAAAAGTCACCTGTTGGCAGGAAAATAGCTGGGCAAGGAAGGGGCCTGCTTGCATACCTGGCAACCTGTTTTGGAGCCTCAGAAGCCTACATGGAGAAAGGAGAGAACTGACTTTAGAAAGTTGCCCTCTGAAATCGTTGGGTCTAATGCTGAATGAGTGAAAGGAAATGCACATATCAGTGGTGTGGCCTGAAGAGAGGTAACCTGATATACCTCGGAGGCCTGAGTCCCCACAAAAGTAGACAAGCTAGAGTGAACCTGGGGTGCACAGAAGCATTCAGGCAGAAGGGTGACTGGGAGTAGGAGGGAATGGTAAAAAGAAGGGAGTGGATGGGAGGGAGCGAGGAAGGGAAGAAAGCTGGATGAATAATCAATATCCTTATAAAAGTAGAAAAATGTTTTAAATTTTAAAAAAAGAAAGTTGCCCTCTGATCTCCATCCATGTGACATAGCACGTATGTTGCCTTCTACATCTCCATTTCCCTCTCTCTCATATAAATGAACAAAACATTTTTAAAAAGAAAGGAAACGTATCAGGCAGATATGGCAATGGTCTCTAATTCTGGCCCTAGAAAGCAGAGCCTGGCAAACCCCAGAGTAAAGCAAAATGGTGACCGAGCAACCAGGATGGTTCCCGATGTCACCCTGCCTCCACAGGCACATGTAATCAAGTCCCCTCTTGTACACACACACACACACACACACACACACACACACACACAGACACAAGCAAACAGTAACAACAAAAAGCACATCTGAAAGTCAGCTCTAGAAAAGAAATGAAAGCTTATAATAGTAAAAAGTAAAGTCACTCAGAGCCAGAAGTCTACATCTAGTACAGATCTCCCAAGGATTCCAAACTTTCTCTTGTGAGGTTCTAAACCAGCAGAAACAGGCTGTCAGGTTCAAACGCATATTTCCTCTCATGAGAATGGTTCACAAGTCAGTTGTCTCTTCTAGTTCTTTCACTTCCTTACTTCACTGCATGGTTCTAGGGCCCCACTGTCTCCTTGACTCTTCACCCGACACTAGCTGTCTTCACTCTTCTTGCCAGGCTCTTCCAGCCATCACTTCCTCTTGAGGCTCCATGGGGGGTTCGTCTAGTATGTCACTCTCCTGAGACTTGAAATACTGCTTCTACCTCCACCACGTTCTCTGTCAAGAATTTAGAGTGGGTTTTCAATTGCCTATCAGATTAAATACAAATTCTGATGTCGAGCTTCTAAGCCCTCCATTAACAGTAGCCAATGGGCTACAGAGGTGGCTCAGCAGACCAACACCTGCAAATAACATTGGTGGAAGGAGAAAACCAACTTCCAAGGTTGTACTTTGACCTACACACAAAAACATCACCACCACCACCACCGATCCAGCTAAAACAGCTTTCAAAATGATTCCACATGTTCAAAAATCTACTTGTCACTAAGAATTTATTGAAACCTCTCCCACAAAGGACCTCCTTCTCCTTGTTTTCCCACTATTTAAAGATTAAACTCCTTCCATGGCATACCTCTGCCAAGCTTTCTCAATAGGCCAAGCCTACCAGAACCACTCTGCTTCCTCCTGATTTCCAGAACCCACCCTGTTCCTCCTGATTTCCTCTGTCTCTCATGAGCATTTACACAAGCACTGGAAATCTCATTTCTATAAAGGGCCAGGCATTAATTGCCCAAATATGTCTCTGTAGCACAGAAGTAGCTGTAGACTACACAAGCGATGTGACCAGGGCGGTTTGCTAATAAAATTTTGTTTAAAATGACAGGTGTCAGAAGGGCCATGGTTTGCTGGCTCCTGGTGAACATAATGAATATTTTTCCAAATAAATTATAAAATTTCTTACACAAATGTTTCCATTAACATCTAAAGTTGGCCCTCTGCCAAGTGGATTATTTGCTCCGTCTGTTGTTTAGAAGATGAAATAGCACCCTTTATCAAAGAAAACTTTTTCATGTGCTTAAACTCAGAAAGAAATTTTTCATATTATGGGCCATATATGAAGAGAGAATGATATAATAGATAATATTCTCAAAGACATTAATGAAAGGAAGTTTTATGTTTCTTTTGGAACCACACCCTGAACAAAGCTATGGGTATAGTGTAACATGTAATTTGGCAAGAGTCACAGCTAATGGGGTCCAAATACAGAGCTTTCTGATGATGGAGTTGAATTCAATTGAAGACAGACTAGAGTGCCCAGAGAAGCAGATGGCACCCGATGTGTCACAGAGTAAACCTCAAATGTCAACAGTGACAGAAATAAAGAAGACATGGGCTGTGTGCTTAGATCCAGGTCCAGAACACTACACAGTTCCTACGTGACCTGTAGTGGCCTATGAGCAACGAGATAAGCTAATAGCTTCTTTTAGCAAAGAGGCTGAGTCATCCGAAAGAAAGCTGCCATCAGGAGGTGAGCCGCTGTCATTCCAGTGCTGTTTTTTTTATCAAAATTACCTAAGTATAAATGTCAAATACTTCAGCTCACAAAGAACAGCCCCCGTTTCAGTGTGATCCTTTATAGACAATGCATACTTTCTTTAAAACCTATCCTGACTTTATCTTTTCTAACAAACGGCCATTAAGCGTTCTGAAAGAAACTACCGGAGCTGCACTATGATTTGATATTATCCTTGATTTGCTATGCCTCCATACAAGTTGCAAGCGTCTTTCATCTGCAGGAGACTTACATTTCAAGGTTAATCACAACCACTTGGCCTTTCAGGGCATAAAAACACATCATATTCTCTCAGGGAGTCTCAAAGAAGAATAGGCATACTTGCTTTAGCGTTGAGTAGCATGTGTCCTTTATTTTTAATCTCTTCTTCCTTTAAGTGCTTTGTACATTAAAAAAAAATAATTTCTATATTAGCTCTTATGGCATTCTTACTAAAACTAAAACCAGTCACAATGCGATGTGTAAATTACACACTACAAAAAAGAGTTTGATTTTAAAAAGACTTATCTCCAATCTGTCAGGCTTTTTCTTTCTTTTTTGACCATCTAATTGGGAAAGAGAATTTGTAATGAGGTCTTTCATCTCTCCATGAATCAAAGAATTTGTTTAAAAGAAGCAATTATCATATTATCTGCCAAGGTGTTTTGGCACTATAAAAATACTTCCAAGAAGATAATCTATCAGCTATACTGTAGATGTGAGAAAAGAGCAGCATGCAGAGAGACCACTTAAGAGTTTTCACCTTTCCCTCTCAGTTCCTGTAGAATCACAAAACACATATGCCACAAAATTCTTCAGTCAACCTTCAAATAAAGGACCCAATCTGAGGAACAAGAAAAAAACTATCGAATTATAGTTCTGAGTGCTATGGAAACCAATGGAAGTGACTCATTGTACAAGATAGCTGGAGAATGTGGAGGTCAAAGAGCGTGAGAATCATAAAGAAGGGCATTTAACGGAGTACTCTTCACTACTGAATCTCTATACAAAGGACTCAAAGGCAGCAAGCTACAAAGAAGCCACACTTCAACAGAACGCCTTCTTCAAGCTATGTTACACATGTAAAGTCATCAACAGACTCAAAGAAATATGCTTCGCTCATATTAACCATATCCTATATTTTACAGACTCAAAGTCTAGGATGTTTTTCTATCTAACATTTCATTAACGACTGAAATTATAATTATGGCACTCAAGTTTCTTACTCTCACAAATTAAGCTATGGTCTCATCCACCTGAGGGTGTCAAAGTTAGAAGGTAACCTCTCTTCATCCCTGTGGAGTATGTTTCTGCCTAGTGGATATTGGATTGCTGAAGGTACAGATACAGCACAGCCTGCCCCTAAGATGGTGGAACTGTACCACCCCATCTTCTGTTTGAGCAGACACTAACCAAGGGGTAGACAGAGCGCACTAGTGTGGACACACTCAATGACTCATGTCTCAGGCAGGAAACTGTCACTTGGGTAACATTCATCATACCATGCAGCCGAGGTTACAATTTCAAGCTAATGAACTGTTTACATCTGGAGTTTTCCATTTAGTATTTTTAGTCCACGGCTGACCAAGGTAAAAGGAATCAGAGAAAGTGAAAGAGTAGATGAGGGGGAACTATTTATTTAGACAGTTGTTTCCCCTTTTATTACCTTTGTTTGGATGAAAAACAACTTTGAACTGGGCAAGTATGTAGCTCAAAGCAGAACTTGCCTAGCATGCATAAAGCTCTGGGTTTCGACTCCAACACAGAAATATGTAACAGAAACAAGGAATAAATCAGAGACAATTTTATATGGATCTTATGAGATTTGACAATTCTATTTGATTAGCCTTGCCCCTCAAAGGTGGGAGCAATCTATACTTTTCAAAAACAGTGCTGCTCTGCAGCCTAATATCTGCAAGCTCCTCAGACTTCTACCCACTTAGCTTTTCCTCCTTCTGCTTCCTGGACCCTAGTATTTCCTATGGGATGTCAGCTGGCTCCATTCCACACACAGTATTAAATTCTGACACATAAGACACTCAGGCTTAGTCCCAGCTTTGTTTAGGAGCTTCAAAAGTCTAACTACCATCTTTGTCTCCAAATTAACAGGATAAGATATTTAGAAACCTAAATATATGATAACTAAAAGAAAAAAACTGGGTCTGAAAAGATAGCTCAGGGGTTAAGCCTTTGCCTCACAAGCAAAAGAACTTGAGTTATGGTCCCAAACCCTGTGTAAAAAACTCCAGGCAGAAATAGTAGCAACCTAAGCTTCAGGCACTGGAAGGCAGAGCCTAAGAAACACCACGGCAAAGCAATAAGGAGGTAAAGCAATCCATGATGATTCCCAGAGTCACATCTGGGAAGCACACACAGTGTCACACTCTATACAACCTTCCCCCCATACACACACACACACATACACAATACACATACAGATGCAAAAAAAAAAAAAAAAAAAAAGAAAAAGAAAAAGACATGGAGAGATTTCAATAAAAAGTTCTTAACCTGAAGAGCAATTCAACAAAACAGTAACTTTTTCATCACTGTATCTTCAAAAAAACAAATAAAGAATATGAAATGTAACAAGAATAGAAGCAGGGGGGCTGGAGAGGTAGCTCAGGGGTTAAGCCTCTGCCTTGCAAGCGGAAGGTCCTGAGTTCGGATCCCAGATCCCACGTATAGACACCAGGCGGAAGCGGAAGCGGGGGCGGCCTGCGTTTCTGGTCCTGGTAGGGCGGAGCCTGTGAATCCCGGGGCGGAGGAAGTGGAGGCGTCCACGGTGGTTCCCGAATTCGTCCGTGGTTCTACACACACACAGACACACATACATACGCACACACAATTGAATAAATAAAAAAAAAAATTAAAAAAAAAAAAAAAGAATAGAAGCAGGGTCACAGAGCCCTTGGTCAATGCTGTAATCAGAAGAACAGAAACTGTAAGCTGTGGTGAGAAAAGAACTCCAGCCACCTCCGTCTAGGCTCCTCTTTTGTATTTATGAAACTGTAACCTGCCTAGTTTCACTGTGTTTCCCAGTGGCAAGGATGGTGAGGTGTGACCAGGTGACTAGATTCTCCCCAGGGAGATTCTGAGGAAGCGATTGATGTAACTTCCACACTGGAGCTTCTGTCCTCCACTTTCTTTCCCCAGCCACTTGCAAATTTGGCAACAATCCAAATCAAATTAAACAGAGAAGGACAATGAACCTGGGATACAGGTAAAGAGACAAATTGGTTTGAGGAGTTGAAGAGTTAAAGCCTTTGCCTTGCAAGCAAAATGACCTGGGTTTGTATCCCCAGATTCCATCTAAAAATAAAGATGAAAATGGCAGCAGCCTATAATTTGACTACAGAAAACAGAGCCTAGGAAATCCCAGAGCAAAGCAACAAGTAGGTAGAACAATCCAGGATGATTCCCAATGTCACCCTTGGGTCTCTACAGGCACACACACTCAATGCCCTCTTGCATACATGCCTACACATATACACACATGTGAGCCCCCCCCCAAAAAAAACTGAAGGAGCTTGGCATGGTGGTACATGCCTTCAACCCAGCACAGAGGAAGCTGGCAGTAGGATCAGCAGTTAATGCCAGCCTCTGCTACCTTTCTGAAGAAAGGAATCTTGATTCGTAAAGGACAGCTTAATGTAGAGATACAAACTTAGAACTCCAGCTATTACATACATAACATGAAACAGAAATAAACTTTGGTCAGAGAGATGGCTGAGCATATAAAGATACTGGCAACATGAGTTTTGTCCCCAGAACCCACAAGATAGAAGGTAAGAAATGACTCCCAAAAGTTGTCGTCTGACCTCTGCCCATATGCCATGGCAGATCTAATACGAAATGAAGGAAGGAAGGGAGGCAGGGAGGGAGGAAGGAAGGTAGGGGAGGAAAGATATTTCTGCCTTCTTTAATCCCTGCAGGTTGGGGTCTCCTTACTGAAGCAAATGGCATTCTTTAACTAGTGCATGGACCTGATATCATCCACTACCCACACCTTTTCCTCCCACAGGAGAAATGAAGAAACTGAGCAATAAAAAATTCAAAGAAGGCAGAAATGGTAGTATATATATGCAACCAATCTCACTACATGAGAGGCTGAGGCAGAAAGATTTCAAGTTCAAGGTCAGCCTGAACTTGAAATCCTTCACATTTGACCTTCTACATTCACCCCTCTGCATTCACCCCTCCTCAATAAAAAAAAAAAAAAAGGTTAAAGCAATTTGCCTAAAACAAAAATCATCAAGCTGAATTCAGGTGAAAAGAGAAGTATTATGAACTTTCAAACTGTGGTAGCTCCGCTAGACCATGATGATGGTCAGCACAGGTATCTACAGGGTCGTTAAATCCCTAAGCCTCTAGTTCAAGTGCCAAGCGAACATAGGTGACTGTGAGTTGACTATGATGATTTCATTGGTTGCAATTTACTAAAGCATATCACACTGCACTCACACTCCTGCTTGAACAGTTTAGTTCCCTCTCAGTTACTATCACATGCTGCTTACTCACAGATTTTAAAATTAAAGTCTAAAATAAGATCAAAGACAGGAAATTCCAAGTTAGAATGGATTGCGATGCAGGAGAACAAGGCACAGCAGAAACAAAATCACCAACCGAATAAAGCGAGACTTATTACAATATTTTCTGCAATTACTCTTAATCTTAAAGTACCATGTGTGTATGTTTAGATGCTAAATTTTTAAGAGGATACAGATGAAAAATTATTAGTTCCTAAACTCTAAGCAGCCAATCTAAGTCTTCAAAGAAATGAAGTTGTTCCTTTCTGATTTTCCATTGTTACACATTTTAACATACTTTATTGTACAAAAGAATAATTGCTCACATACCACAATACAAAATTTTGTTTTTTACAGATTTCTTGTTTGGGAAGCTGAGACAGGAGAATCCAGAGTTCAAACCCATGCTGTGTTAAATAAAGTTCAATGTCAACTACATACTACAACTGTGTGCTACATATTTTGATCCTGTCTCTAAACAACAATAATAATAAAACAACAGGAATAGTAACTTTTGCAGTATATTCACAATAGAACAAACACTGTTTTATGATTTGACACTAAAATGTCTCCCAAATTTTCAAGTGTTGAAGGTTTAGTCCCCAAAGCAGTAAGGTTCAGAATGGGGCTTTGGGGAAATGACTAGATCTCGAGCCTTTGAAGTCACTGATAGACTAGTCCATTGATGAGCTCATAATGTAATGGACAGAAACTCAGGAGCTACCTAGTGGAAGGAGACAGGGTCTTTGCGGGCTTGACCTATCTCACCCATGGCTGGTCTATGCCTGCTTCCTGGCCACCACAATCAGTTCTACGCTCCCCATGGTCACATGATCCCTGTGCTGTTTCACATGGCCAACGAAGGAAGCAATTGAGCCTGCGCAAAAAACAGAAAGCAAACCAAACCTCATCCTGTAAATTGATTTTCTTGGGCATTTTGTCACAGAAACAGAAAAGTAGCTAACACATGCCTAACTCTTTGAAAAGTGTAGTCAATCGATAAATTCTAATCTGAAGATCAGACTTTCCATATTCACAATTTAACCACCAGCTTTTATTTATTCTTTTTTTTTCTTCATTAAATGAGGCCTCACTATGTTCCCCAGACTGATCGTTAACTCCTGGGCACAAGTGGTTCTTTTTAGCAAAAGCAACCCAAATGGTAGGAGTCGTGCAACATTCAAATCACTTCACATACTTCAATTTATTTAGCACTTACAATATGGCCTGGAAATATGGCTCAAAGGTTAAGATTCTACTTTGAAAGCATAAGGAATGTCCTGAGTTCAAATCCCAAATCCCACATAAAAAAACTGGAAATGGAAGCAGCCTGTACTTCTGGCCCTGGAAGGTGGAGCCTGGGAAACCCCAGAGCAAAGCAAGAAGGAGGTAGAGCAGTCCAGGATGATTCCTGAAGTCACTCCCAGGCTTCCACAAACACACACAGTGCTTCTGACACATACGGGGGGAGGGGAGGGAGAAAGAAAGAAAGTCCTGAGTTCAGATCCTGGATCCCATGTTAAAAAAAAAAAAAAAATGCCAGGCAGAATGTACTTCTGGTCCTAGAAGGCAGAACCTGGGAAACTCCAGAGCAAAGCAAAGAAGAGGTAGCAGCAACCCAAAGTGATTCCCAAAGTCAATCTTGGACCTCTACAGACACACACAGTACCCTCTGATACACACAAAAACATACATACACACACACATACATGCACGCATGCACATATGCACATAGAAGTCCTAGAGGTATACACTAATTGTCACACCCCACCCCGCTCATGGGGAAGCAGTAGGATGGATTGTCATCCTGGTACCCCACAAGAGTTAAGGCTACCTCTTCACAGGAGGAAATGATAAGGCTGGTTAGGCAACTAACTCTCTGGTGAGGACCCGAGAGATGAACAGTCTTTCCTTGGCTAAAAATCAAAAATGTCCTTGGTTCTCTCTACTCAGCTCAGTATAAAAACCCCTTTCTAATTCATCCACTAGCAGCCTGTCACTGTCTCTGTCCCTGCAAGAAAAACAACTGTATCTCCTTCTTCCTTCCTATTTAAAAAAAAAAAAAAAAAAAATCAGGAACATTAGCCATGGCCAGGTCGTCTTGTAAAAGCCCCTTCAGTTTGGTTAAACAATGGCAATTATGAGAACTAAAGTAACTTGTTTTTCTACATTCTTGCCCTGTCTGCTTTACTGACCCCAGCAGCTAGCTGGGCACGACTGGTGACTATTGGCACTGGACATTCTTTCTCTCCACACCTTACCCTCCAATGACCCCTGACCAACTGACCACAGACCTAGAGAGAAAATGCTGTGTTCTGATAGCTTCCTCCTCCCCTCCCCCTTGCTCAATAACACACACACATGCACACATGCACACACATACACACACACGTGCACACACACAGCTCTCTGCCAGGTGTATCTAAACTCCCTGCAGGTTCCTGCCATACCTTCTCCCCATATCATAAACATCTCTTCCATCTCCCCTTTACAGCCCTTTACCCGAGTCTGTAAGCTAAGTTAAGTATTTGGATTCTTCATTAGAAACCCTCTTCACAGGTCTTTTCCTGAATAAAGTCTATGTGGTAACTTTAAAAAAAAAAGTTCATAAAACGTGAGCAACAGTCTAGAAAAATAGCTAAGGGTTTAAGACTGCTTTGAAAGCAAAAGGTCCTGACTTTAAATCCCAGGTTCCATGTTTAAAAAATGCCAAGCTGAACCCATAGCGGCCTGCACTCTTCGTCCTGGTGGGGAGAGCCTGGGAAACCTCAGAGTGAGGCAGAAAGGAGGTAGAAGCAATCCAGGATGATTCCTGAAGTCACCCTTGGGCCTCCATGGTCATACACTGTGCTACACACACACACACACACACACACACACACACACACACACACACACACACACACACCCCACACAAATGAATAAAATAAATAATGTTTTTTAAAAAGGAGAGGTTTATTTTAAAAAGTGAACAGCAATGAAATGGGAAAAAATCAGAATGAAAGCTATTTTGCTAGCCATTTCTATCAACGCTTTCTGCAAAAAATATTGAAAAAGAAAAGGGGTCAGTTTGTTTACATCAGATATTCAATTAACTTTAGATCATTTTAAAACTTACTTGTTTTCAAGAAGAAACATAACCATCCTAATTTTTCTAATTAGTCTCTTGGGAAATCTCACATCATAATGAAAATTCTCACTCTTGAAAAGAGTTACGAAGACTGATTACAAGTTTAGTTGTGATTTTTTTTTGATTGCAGCAAAGTGACCAATCACCCTTATGTGTTATTTTTCATAAAAAATAATAGTAATTTGACTAAATTCATGTTGAATAGAAAAGTTACAGCTTGGTGGTTTTAATCTGCATACATGAATATTGAGCATACATGAATAAAAACAGAAGGCCAAATGTAAAATGAAATTTTACAGCAAATTTCTCTGTTTATTAACATAGTCAAATGTGGCCTAAAGTGGATAGGAGAATATCTTGCTGTTCCAGCACAAAGGAAATGCAAATGGAAGAGTCATAACACTATTAAAAGATTATCCTGTGCAGAGGAATAAGATGCGTAGTACTCTGTGACACTATGTTCTGTTGCAAACCTGACAGGCCACAGAGCAAATGAGGAAACACTCCGGAAGCAATGGCGGTCACACTCTGACATTACTCCATGATCATGGACACAGAGCTACCTGACACTGGCCATTCGGATCTAAGCGAACCTCTAACTTCCTCTGAGCCTGTTTCCTCACTTCATACAAGTCTGCACGAAGGACCGTAGAGATAGCTCGGTGGGTAAGGTGCCTGCTCACAAGCCTGTAGACCTGAAGTGACCTTGGAAAGCTGTCCTTTGACCTCCACTGGTGCACAATGGCAAACATGTCCTCTCCGCCCCATCTCTCTAAATAAATAAATAATAAATAAATAAAAATTAAAAAACAAATTTGAAGGGTGGACTGTAGCAATGTGGGAGCCTGACAATGGGGAGGGGTGCATAACAGTATCCTCTGGTCATGAAAGGGCTGCTGGACCCAAGAACTTCCTGCAGTGATGTCCATTCCACAAGGCCCGCATAATTGCTGATCTTCAGCTATTTGACATCGACAGGGGCAAGATCTCAAGAAATATTACACCTCCGTGAGAAACTATACTGAATGTTAGATAGGAGAAGGGAACTTCCTTACTAAACAATTTAGCCACTGATAAGTCCACATCCTAGCAAGTACTCAGACACTTGCCAGTACAGGATTCCAGATGAAACTCGGTGGACGTGAAAGTAAAAAGAACTCTGCCTAGGTCTGAACCCCCAGCCTCAAAATTTTTGCTCTTGTTGCTCAAATAGCTGAATCACCTCTCCTTTGCATCTCCCTAGCCTTTCCTATCTGCCAAGGAACCGGCTTCAAGCACCCCTCACCTGCAGCCACAGCAGCCCTCCACCAGCTCCCTCAAGGGTCATCACAATCTCTAATGCATGTCCCTTCCTTCTGCTTCCCCATCCAAGTCCTCCATCGCGATGAAATTCAAACTCTTATGGACCCAGTGCAGCCAATAAAGATTGGCTGGATAAACACAAGGCCCACCATAGGACTTAGAGCTCACGTTGGATTTCACATTGTATGGAGCCCTGGGAGGCATGTTCTCCACAAACCAAGCTGGATGAGATCCCAGGGAGATCCGCACAAAAATTTTGGGGGTGATGTGAAGATAGGAATCCAGAAGGAAGTTACTTGTCTGAGGTTTTGCAGTCATGCTTGTAACTAGAATTTATTGACAATTTTACACATAGCAGCAAAAACCACTGAAGCTCTTACCCAATATGTAAAATGAACACTGGACAAGAGTACTATTATTATCTTTATTTCCTTATGAAACACAAGCAAGGCAAAGAGAGACCAAGATTAACTGCTTTGTGTGAGGCACAGAGCATGGAGAAATTCACATGCCATCTCCACAGCTCACATGCTTAGCTATTTTGCCACAGGGTTGACACAAAGTATTTTTGAAAATTAAGATACTGTATTAAAGCATTTCACTCAAAGTCAAACACATGGAGAATGTTCAGCCAGAATTTTCTTACAGTCTTTATCTGAATCTAATGCCCTTTTCCTTATTTTCTTTATAAGCGTGCGTGCGCAAGAGAGAGAGAGAGAGAAAGAGAAAGGCACATGTGAATTCCATAGTGCACAGGTCAGAAGAAAACTTCAGAAATCAATTCTCTCCCACTTCTGTACTTCTGGAAACCAAACCAGCTTGCCAAGTTTTCGAGGAGGCGCCTCACCTATAAGCTATTTCATTAATCCTTCCTTGTTTTCTTCTATACATTTTTTAAATTGTGTGTGTGTGTGTGTGTGTGTGTGTGTGTGTGTGTGTGTGTGTGTGTTTGTGTGTAAGAGAGAGAGAGAGAGAGGCAGAGAGAGGATATGTGGTACACACATGCCATGGACACAAGTAGAGATCAGAGGACAGCTTTTGGAAGTCAGTTCTATTCTTCTACCGTGTGGGTTTCCAAGGTTTCAACTCAGGTAGCCAGATGCAGGCACTGGCCAGCTAAGATAGCCATACCTTGTCCTTTCTGTATTTTGTTGTATTTCAGGGAACCAAGGAAATGTTTGAAAGAATTCCTGGGTTTACATATACAGTGTCTGCTCAAATTCCCAAACTGCTCATCAAGATATACAAACAGCTCTGCCTCTGAATATATAGAAATCCTAAAGACACATAATCAAGATTGATAATCAAGTCACATATTAATAAAGGGATGCTCTCTGCCCAGACCCCAGAGCACACCTATCACTTTCCCCCCTCAGTCTTGTAGTGCCAAGTCTTGTAGCCCAAATTACATCTCCTCCATTTTTAGACTTCATTTCATCATTGACAATTCAGCTTAAGTACACCACAGCTCCTAGTGCCCATAGTCTGCGCTTTGTCCCGTGACAGCAACACTTTCTGTTTTGCATCCTCCATCTAGCTTTTAGACAATAAGAGACACTCTGAAAAGATGAAAGCTATCACCTGCCCAAATGGTTGCCAAGCACAACCACTCAACCTCAGCTACACTGCCACAAGCGAAGGCTGGCTGGCAGGTAGCGTCATCGGGTGACAGTTCAAAAACACAACTCAGTTGGACGGGGAAATCTGTGCAGAGATGAGTTCACTTACAGAAACAGAACTTTTGGAATAACAAGTGGAATGAAGATGAAGAAATAAATATCCAAAAGCTGGAGGACACAGAGGAAACTCCTGCAGGTTCTGAGGAGCCAACTACAACCTTGCAGAGAAAATGTGTGTCTCCTGTGTAGGACCACTGGAGAGGTAGGCACATTCCCTAAGGTCCCTTCCAGCTCCACAAGATGTGGAAGACATTCTCAGTGTGAAGGGGTAGTGTCCCTCTCCACAGCAACTGCATCTTCTCAGACCTGACAGAAGGAGGAAGGCTCCTCTCTACCTGTCTACACGCCGCATGATCTTCCTGAGATCTGGGTCTCTTTAAAGTTTCTGTGTCTTCATTAAAGGATGCTTCAGAGATGGGAGAGGGGGCACTGGGAGAAAGGGAGGGAGGAGGGAAAGGAAGGGGAAGAGGGGAGGGTGGGAGTAGGGAGGTCCAGGGAGGGACTGAGGGAGGGAAGGGACAAGGGTACCTATTACGTTTGTATAAGCAGAAAATGAAGAAAAAAAAAAAGCTTCTGTGTCTTGCTTACCACTGCAGGCCTGAAGTATATAATATGCAGTTAAGAAATGTCTGTTGATTACTGTGTTTAACAAGCTATCTAACAGAAAACGGGCCCAAAATAGTAGAATCAGAATAAATCGCCCAAAGCAGGAAGTGAGAAATAAGAGAATTGATATCTTTCTCATTAAATAAGACTCATAGAGATCAAAATAAATTCATAAGAGCTAGAATCAAACAAAATTTCAAATAATTTATTTCCAAATAATCTGAGAATTCATTTGCCAGAACATTAGAACTATTAATTAGTACGCGTTAGACATACCGCTTATTGTCAGTTTTTTTTAACTGAGCAAGTTAACTTCTATAAGAGAGCATGCATCACTCTCTGACTCTTCCTTTTTTATTCATTTATTTCAGAGAAAAAGGCACAAGCTTATCACACTATATTTGTGGAGGTTGGGGGACAATTTGCAGAAGTCATTTCTCTCCTCCCTCCATGTGGGTTTGCAGCGATTGAACTTGGGTCACCAGGCTTTGGAGCAGGCACCTTAACCTGATGAGTCATCTTACTAGCCCACTAGCTGAGCAAATCACTTTTGCACAAGTAGTAGTACTGAGGTGAACTTCAGTCATGTTCAAATTCAATAGAATTCACATTAGGGAGATGTCATTATAAATGTTTGTCATTTGACTATGTCTTTTTAATTTCAACAAACACATGCAAAAGCTCCCCAAGCTCCCTTCACGGTTTCCTGTTGAATCTAATAGACAGAAAAGCAGTCTGCTACATGAACATATCATAAGTTTTACATGACAACTATGGTTTATCACAGCCAAGCTCTTAAGCTGCCATGCACTATAGCTTTTAAAAACCTCTGCGTATTTCCTGTGAAGTAAAAGGCACTTTAAATATTAATTCACCGAAGAAGTAGCATTCACTAATCTTTATTAAAAAAAAAAATCTAGCATTTCTTGTGGTTGATTTTGCTTACAGCATCCTTGACAAGCTAGTGCAAACTAATCTCTATTAGTCAGGGTTCACTAGAAGAACACGTAGAGTGAGCCTAATCATTCTGGGAAGATAGCAAAGAGTATCAACACAGCATCAAGACCTGAAGGGACTTTTCGAACGAAACTCTGACATCCAATTGACAGAATACAGACTGTAGAATGTCTTTTAGATAGTTATTGTAAGTCTGTTCATGCGTGTGTGTTAGACACAGGTGTCAACTTGACAATAAGATGGAGGCTTTGGCCACATCTGTGAAGAATTGTGGCAGGACCCGGCCCGTGATGAGTGGGACCATCCCCTGAGCAGATGGATAAGCCGTTTCCCTATTTTGCTATATGGATACGGCATGTTTTATGCAAGATTCTGACAAGTGAGAAAGTTTGCCCTCTCGGCAATTTCGTAGGTATGACCAGCGCCCTCAACTCCTTCTGTTGCTATGAACTCTCCTAACAAGCTGGACTATGAACCATAAACTGAAACCAACATGTTTTCCTAAGCTGTCAGGTCCTGAATTATCAGCAAAATGAAAAGAAATTGCTACCTCATGCCTTTGTTTTTTACTTGGTGCTTTGTGTTTGCTTGTTTGTCTTGTAGAGATTAAACCCGGGGCCTTTATATGCTTAGTTGTCCTCACACACCAGCCCTAAGAAATCTTTTAAAACAAAAGGTTGGAAAGTAATATGTAATCTTTTGTGGGAATTCAATTTCATAAAAACTGAAGCTAATACCTACTACATATAGGATTAATGGATCTTTTCAATCTGTTGGGATAGACAAGTTGGTGAAAAAAACCCCAGCCCAGCAATTTACAAAAAAGTGAAAGTTCACAGCTGCATTGTATTTCCAAAGACTCCTGGGACTCTCAGCACATAGCCAAACAGTATGTATGAGATTGTTACTGATGTTATGTATGAGACTGTTACTTATCTCCAAACTTATGCCAAGACCCTCAAGGGTCAGATCAGCTCAGGAATAAGGTGAACCAGCTTCCCAAGCCCCACCGCCACACTGCTTGAGGAACCTCAGGGCAACAAAGGCAGCAGCAGCCCAGAAAAGGTAAAGAAACTAAACCCCTCCAAGCATTGGCGTCTGATCACTGCCCGGTACCTTCAGCACTGCATTACCATCTTCTCCACCTCCCATTTCAGAAGCCCAAACAGCCCAAGCTCAAGTGTGCTTTGTAGGAAAGAGCTCACTGATTAACAGGTAAACGAAGGAAGGAACAGACAAAAACTAATCTGTAACAATTTATCCTACAAGCCAAAACATGTAGAAAATATTTGTAACATTTACAAAAAAAATTTAAATGATCTAAAGAAATGCTTACGATAGAGTAAAAAGCCAACAGAAAAAAGAAAATTGAAAGACAAAGCACATATACAGGCTATTTCTGGCTAGCAGGACAATGGATGGTTACATTCTCCTGTAATCGTCATCACATTTGCTATACTTGTTTTTTTCCTATAATGGGCATATATTATTTTTAATTGAAAAAAGAGTTATTAATTCTATTTGCATAAAAGTGTAAGATGAATTTCTTCCTCTCCATAAAAATTAGTGATTATGTTTGCTCACTTAAACCAGGGTCTTTTATAATCTTCTAAAGAGGCAGGTTTATTACAGCACCAAGATTCTATTTAAAAGACTCCTTTGGTCCAATTACACTGATTATTAAGAACTACTTAATGAGAAAGTCACACTTTAGAAACTGCAATGGTCTTACAGAGTTACAAACAAGGAAGCTTTGAACTAAACTGTTTGCCAGGCAATTTTTTCCATCTGTCCCTGAAAAGAAAATGTAAGTCCTCCTCTGGTGTGCTCAGCTTCCTCTGCTCCCATTGACCGGAGTGCGTGAGCCTTACAGAAGCATTTGTAGTTGGCTGATTAAACCGCAGCACAATTTTTTTTAAACTTTATTTTCATTTTGCCATGAGATTCTATCTCAAGCAAAAAATAAAATTGGGGCTGAAGAGATGGCTCAGGAGTTAAGATTCTGCCTCACAAGCAGAGTTCTGATCCCAGGTCCCATGTAAAAAAAAAAAAAAAAAAACGCCAGGCAGAAATGGTGGTGGCCTGCACTTCTGGCCCTGGTGGGCAGAGCTTGGAAAATCCCAGAAGAAAATAAAGAGGTAGAAGCAATCCAGGATGATTCCTGAAGTTACTCTTGGTCCTCCACAAGGACACACAGTGCCCTCTGACACATATGCAAACACACACACACACACACACACACACAAATAAATAGATAAATAAATAAATAGATATATGTAGTGACTATGAGATTTCTAAATCACCAGAATACAATTTGCATTATTAGTCCAGTTAACAAAGAAAAGCCCCATGCAAAACAATACACAGTTTCACTGACTCGATTTAGGTTTAATCGCAACTACACATGACACTCATTCCGATTTGTATACTGAGCTATATCCAGGATTTACACTGAATTCACGCTTATCTTCAGAAATGCTATTAACATCTGCCAAGTTCTGCCCATTTTCTAATCCCTATACAGCCGTACAGTGCCTAGGTATACTACACCACTTATAAATCCCATGAACTAGTTAGGCATGGAGGCACATACCTCAGGAGGACCACAAGTTCAAACAAGACCAGTCTGGACTACATACCAAGACTTCATCTCAAAAAAAAAAGGTAGCTTAGAAACAGGAAAGAAGAGAAAGTAGGTAGATAGGTAGTGCTTTCTCCACCTTCACCCCCAGCCTTCAGTGTACTGTTCCATTTCATATCTCCTTCCAAGATTTTTATGTCAATATTCAACACATTTTGAAGGCACAGTGTATAGTCAGGATGAGAGGAATGGAGGGAACACTGGTATAAGATAGAAACACGAGAAAAGGAAAGTTAAACGTGCTTTGTTTTAAAACTTTAAAAATATGAAGTCATCCTGTTAATATACTATAAAGTATCAATTGCTACTAAAGCTGTAGGTTAAAATGATGAAAAAACGTGTGTTAGAAGTTACAGTGCCTAGGTATCCAAGAAGTTACAGTGCCTAGGTGCCTATAAGGATTTGGGGTAACCCCAATGAACAAACTCACTGATTCATCTCATTAACACCATAAACCCAGACATTACATCCTGATGAGGCAATGGAACAAGATACAAACAACCTGGAAAAATAATCTCTCTAAAGCAAGCTTGACTGGATCCACATGCCTGTCATAATTTGAATGTGAGTCCCCCACACACACACCCCCGCACAAGCTCATGTGTTGCATCCTTAGCTGTTATTAAAATTTGAGAAGAGAGGGGCATCTTACAAAGTAGAGCCTTGTTGGCAGAAGACTTGTCACGGGGCAGGCCTTGAGGACTCAGTGGCTCTGCACGATTTCCAAAATTAGCTCTTGCTAACTTTGCCTCCAATCCAATGTGGATCTACATGTCTCAAGCAACTCACCATGGATCTACAAAGCCTCTATATATCTGCACACTAATCTTTATGTCCATGAAATAGAGGAACAATACGGCTTACAGAGCAACAGGTCACATCAAATACTTGGGACGTTTTGTAAGACAAATAAGAGTTTCTCCAACAAATCAGTGCCGTGAAGGAAAGAAGGGGTAGAGGAACTGAAACAGAACAAGTGATCTCAGTGATGTAATAGCCAAAGGTAACTCAGAAACTTTAAATTCTCCTTCAAGAAAATCAAGCTGAAGTAAAACACCCTTGGCAAACCTCAAAATTCTGAAATACGAAATATTAGATAACATTAAGAAATCGGTGTTAATCTTGTGAAATGTTGATGCAGTAATCTTAAGAGAAAGCATCCTTATTAACTAAAAATAATAAATTTTTTTAAAAATTCAGAAAAATGATAGTGCTAAGCACAAAATTAATAAAATAATTGAAATTAATGGGAGGGAGAAAGAGGGAGGCACTGGGAGAGAGGGAAGGAGGGGGATGAAAGGAAGGGGAAGGGGGAGGGTCCAAGGGGGATTGGGGAGGAATGGAGGGAGAGGATGGGGTTCCTATTGAGCTTGTATGATTGGGGAAAAATAAATTTAAAAAAAAGATTAAGACCATTTACTATAATCCTTATTTATATGTAGACTTGAAATTTTCTAAAGAAAGATGCTTTCAAGAATAAAGAAAATGAAAAAAGTGATTAGAAACTGTAAGGCTTCAATGTGAATTGCTAAGAATGGATTATAACTTGTTCTGGAAGTGGTTCAGTAAAGGCATGTGCCAATGTCAATTAGATACAATCGTGCTAACTTGACAATTGAGGAATGAATATTGAGACACATCTGTGAGGAATTATTTAGTTAAGGCGAGCCCAGAGCAAATTTGTGGGAGATTATCTGTAAGTGATGTGGGAAGACCCAGCCCACAGTAAGTGGATAAGATGGAGGGGGCCGGTTAATATTTTTGCACATAGACATGCAGGTATACAGGCATTCTGGCAAGCCAAAAAGTATGCCTCTCTCTCTCCACAATTCCTGTGGATAAAGTGTGAACAGTTATCTTGGATCCTGATAATATGAATTCTCCTGTCATGCTGAGGAAGTGTAAGCAAGAATCATAAGCAAGAATAAAACCCTTTGTTCCTAAGCTGGGTTCTGCGTTCACGTGCAACATGAAGAGAAACTGCACCAAGACCCCACAGTGCAGACCTGGCAATGAAACCCCAGAGCCCACATGGTGGAAGAAAAGAACTGACCTGACCTCGGAAGGTTGTTCTGTAACCTCATGGACCTGTTCTCTCTCTCGTTCTCTCTCTCTCTCTCTCTCTCTCTCTCTCTCTCTCTCTCTCTCTCTCTCTGTGTGTGTGTGTGTGTGTGTGTGTGTGTGTGTGTGTGTGTGTGTATCAGAGGGCACTGTGTGGGCCTGTGGAGGCCTAAGGGTGATTTCAGGTATCATCCTGGATTGCTTCTACCTCCTATTTGCTTTGCTCTGGAGTTTCTCAGACTCCGCCTTTCAGGACCAGAAGTGCTGCCTGGCATTTTTACTTGAGATTCAGAATCCAAACTCAGGACCTTCTGCTTAACTCCTGAGCCATCTCTCCATCCCCACAAACTATTCTAATCACGTATAACTATGTACCACTCCTGATCTGTATAAATGAAGATTCCTTTAATGGTATGCAACAAAATCAAAATAAGGCATTCAAGAGATCATCATTTTTATTCACAATCATTAGTTTTAAAGGCTCATTATAAGAACCTCATGGCTCAAACTGATTTTATAAGATAATTATTCCATATATTAAAGTTAAAAGAGCTGATTTTGAGTAACAAAACACCTTTGAACTGACATTCTCAGAAAGCTATTTTGGGGGCAAGATTCACAGTTTATAAAAGGCCTGACCAGGCTAAGAACCTGTGGATGGGGAGGGCATAGGTCCTATGGGAGAATAAACTGTTGTTCTGCCGTGCACACGTATCAAAAATGCCTTCTAAATACCTGCAGGTTAGAACATGAGTGAGAAGCTTCCTTTTGTGAGGTGTCTGATCCAATCACAACTGACTGAAACACGGGAAATAAGAGACTGGGGGTGTTCAGCCCTAAGCAGGACATCTATCTCACCTATTCCACTCAAGGCTCAGGGATCTTTGTAAAAGGAGGTGGTGAGAACACAAGAGCCAGAGGACGGTAGGGAGTGCCAGCAGACCCCAACAAGACCTGCACAAGGTCAACACTTCTTCATGAAGAAAGGAAGCCCTTATGAGACCCCAGCCCTCCATGAAGGACAACTGAGGGTTAGTGCTGCTGGGGGAAGAGAAGCTACTTTCTTCAGTGGTACCCATGCTGACAGAGACAGCACCCACGCTCCAGTGAGGGCCCAGTGCATGCTAATGCAGCAACCCTGATGAAACTCAGTGGGTACACACACAGAAAGACATGAAGGAGCAGGAAGACTGCTTGAGAAGAAGATGTGCAATGAGACAAGGAAAGTGGAAAGGATTGGGTAATATGGGTTGGAGCATTATGAAAGTGTTGAAACTCAAAAAAAAAATTTAAAGGCAACAAAATGTTTGAAATTTTTCTTTCTTGTACTACCCTTTCCCATATTAACTGTTGTTTGTTGGTGTCTGTTGATTTAGGGATTCCCACAGCCCAGGCTGACCCTGAAGGTACCAGGTAGCTGAAAATGACCTTGCCGTCACGATCCTCCATCTCCCAGGTGCTGGGATTACGGAAATGAGCCACCATGCACGGCTTATGCCACACGCCATACTGGGAATGGAACCCAGGGCTCCCTGTGTGCCAGGCAGGCATTCTACCAACCAAATCACATCCATACCCATCAGCCGTGCTTTTTTTGGCTTGGACTAGTTAGCTTTGTGCAGTCCTGGGAATCAAACCACAGTTTGGACGTGCTGGTCAAGTATTGTACCACTAAGCCACACCCCTAGCCTCCAGCTTTACTTTAGATGTGAGTTCATATAGAACTTCAAATGAAGAAGTTGCTGTTCAAGCGCAACACAGGCAGCCCTGATGACACTCAGTAGGCCACACACCAAAAGACAGGAAAGAAGGAGGATTGTAATGGGAGAAGGAGGGGGGATGGTATCAGGTAACATGGGATGAAAAATGGCATAAATTCATTGTATTCATATGTGAAACCTTCAAAGAACATATATTATTCATATTAATATTTATAGTATATATCATAATATATGCAAAGTTGCTGTTAAGTACCAAGCACAGGTATACTATGCAGTTATGAAAGACCACAATGCTCCTCTAGCAAACAACAAACAGCTTTGGTACAGAACACTGTCTAGCTAACCTCTTCTTAAAAAAAAAAGAAAAAAGAAAGAAAGAAAGAAAAAACCGGGTCACAAAGTATTTGCAAACGAATGTCAAAATGTGCTTACACAGCAGCTCCAAACTCGTTCAAGAGCTTTTCCATCAAGCATGGAAGAAAAACTTAAGCCCAAACAAAGCTGCAGTAACAGCTTCTACAAAAATCTACTGCAGGCACTAAGGAAACGCTCCCCTTGTGTTAGGCGCTGCATTTAGCATTTAGATAGAGGAAACTTCTGGCTCCTCTACACTGTGATCCCGATTAACCTAACTGGAGAGACGGCAAGCAGAAGCAAAGGCATAAATTTCATCGTCCCTCGGATGAGAGTGTTATATTTAAAAGTAAGCAGAGCAGGGGACAGAACATTAGAGAAAGGCTCACCAAGCTGACACAAGAGCAACGGCTTAAAGGAGGAAAGGAGACAATTTGGTCTCAGCAGAGAATTCCAGGCGCACAGAAAAGCAGGCCAAAACCCTCGGAGAGAGCGGTCTCGTGTGAATGAGGAACAAGACTAATTTGAAAAAAGTAATTGACTGAAGAAAAGAGCAGCTTGAATTGAAGTCAAAGTGGCCAAAAATGGGTCAGATCATGGCAAGGTTCTCAGGCGACTGCAAAGACAGACTTTGCCTTTTTCTTTGAGCACCAGCATGAACCCATTAGAGAATCTGGGGCAAACCGAGCAGAGATCTAACACATGCCTTAAAAAAACAGTCATGGTCTTGGCTGTTGTGTTGACAGTAAGCAGCCAGCACAGAAGACATCAAGGTTAAGCTGGGTTGGGGAGATGGCCCAGTGGGTAAAGCACTTGCTGCACAAGTGTAAAAGACCTGAGATTGAGCCCCTGGCACCCATGTGAAAAATCAGAGCATGGCCACAGGTACCTGCACCCCAGTGCTGGGAGAGGGGATCAAGGACAGGAGGTGACCTGAGGTTTGCTGGCCTTGGCCTCAACAAACAAGCACAGAAAGGCCAGGTTCCATGGTAAGGCTCATCTCAAGGCCAGCGATAGAGGAGGACACAATGGCTTCCCCACACAAGCAGCCACTCGCACGCCGCGCACACACATACACATGGTGCATACATGGATACAGCACACACGTGCGCGCACACACACACATATACACATACACATACACACGGGTGCACACATGGATACAGCAACACACGCACACACATATACGCACACCGCGCACACACATACACAGGCGCACACATGGATACAGCAACACACGCGCGCGCGCACACACACACACACACACACACGCACACCGCGCACACACACACACACACCCAGAAGCACACATGGATACAGCAACACATACACAGAATCACAGAATTTTTTAAGTCAAAAAATAGAGGGGCTGGAGAGGTGGCTCAGGGGTTAAGCCCCTGCCTTGCAGGTGGAAGGAAGGTCCTGAGTTCGGATCCTAGACCCCACGTATAGACGCCGCGGGGGGGGGGGGGGGACTGCGTTTCTGGTCCTGGTAGGGCGGAGCCTGTGAATCCCGGGGCAGAGTAAACAAGGAGGTGGAGGCGTCCATGGTGGTTCCCGAATTCGTCTGTGGTTCTGCACACACACACACACACACACACACACACACACACACACGCATAATTGAATAAATAAAAAGTTTAAAAAAAATACAAAAAAGCAACTACAAGATATTACCTTCAAACCAAAAAAAAAAAAAAAAAAACGAGGAAGTAAAAATCCTAGCTTAGGGGGCTGGAGAGGTGGCTCAAAGGTTAAGCCTCTGCCTTACAGGCAGAAGGTCCTGAGTTTGGATTCTAGACCCCACATATAGACTCCGGGTGGAAGCGAGGGCAGCCTGCGTTTCTGGTCCTGGTAGGGCAGAGCCTGTGAATCCAGGGGCAGAGTAAACACAGAGGAGGTGGAGGCATCCATGGTGGTTCCCGAATTCGTCTGTGGTTCTACACACACGCACACACACACGCACACACGCACGCACACACACACACACACACACACACACACACACACACAGAGACAATTGAATAAAAAAATAAAAAATAAAAAAATCCTAGCTTCAGGAGACTGAGGCAGGAGAATTACCGTGAAATCGTGATCAACTAGAGCTGCTTAGCAAGACCTCATCTCAAAAAACCAAGTAAAACAGGTTAAGAAGAAGAATAAAAGGCAAACAACTGAGTACCTGAGTACAGTTTTTGTCCTGCAATACGTCCTTTTTTCAATTTGACAAAAACTGCTATACCAGCTCCCTTATGATAATGATTTTAATGGGTCAAAGGCTGACCAGAGAAAACTTGAAATCCACTGGAACTTCAAAACTAGTAACATGCAGGCTGGAAAGATGGCTCAGGAGTTAAGACTGTGCCTCACATGCAGAAGGTCCTGAGTTCAAATCCCAGATCCCACATAAAACCACCAGGCAGAAATTCCAGAGTGAAACAAAAGGAGGTAGAAGGAATCCAGGATGACTCCCAAAGTCACTACCCTTGGTCCTCCACAGGACCCTCTCACACACACACACACACACACACACACACACACACACACACACACAATAAATAAATGCATACATACATACATACATAGTAGCAACATGCTTCAGGAAATCAAGGGTCCAGGTGGTACCATATATCTGGTTATCAGATGGGTACTAGGGATCTGAACTCAAGAGCCTCATGCTTGTGCAGCCAGCACTTCAGTGACTAAATCATCTACACTACCTTTTGAATTAATCTCTCTTGCTCTCTTTCACTCCCCCCCCCCGACTGTTTTTGTTGGGGGGGGTAATGTGTATATACAAGAGGGCACTTGAATGTGTGTGCCTGTGGAGGCTCAAGAGTAACATAGGGAATCATCCTGGATTGTTCTACCTCCCTATTACTTTGCTCTGGGGTTTCCTAAATTCAGTCTTCCAGGGCCAGAATTACAGATTACCTGGCATTTTTACATGGAATTGGGGGGGGGGTGTCCTGAACTTGGGTCTTATTGGTTATGAAGCAAAGGTTTTAACCACTGAAGCATCTCCCTAGCCCTCACCCCTCACTGAACTTTCTTACACCTTAGGGCCCTTATTGAATGCACCTTCTATCTCCTTGGCCCACTGAAAACTAAACTCTCCTTCTTTGATGGTCCACATCACAGAAGATAAATCATCCTTCCAAACTCCAAGGTTCCAAAATCTTTCAACTCTCGAGTACTCTAAGCTCTACCACAAGTGCTTAAAACATTAAAAAAAAAAAAAAAAAAATCATGGAGCCAGTCAGCTCACTGGGCACCTGGTCACCTGAGTTTGTTCCCCAGAAACCTGTAAGGTGGAAGGAGAAAACTGACTTCAAAAGTTTTCTTCACCTGTGCACCACGGCATACATCATATCTCTCTCTCTCTCTCTCTCTTGCTCGCTCGCTTGCTCTCTCGCTCTTGCTCTCTCAATCTCTCTCTCATAATTTTTTAAAAAGGAAATTAAGATCACAAGCCCACCTCCTGAGCAGTGGTCAGTCAGGACCAATGTCTAATTGATGACACACCTCAGACTCATTATTCTTAAGCACATCCGTTTCAACCTAGGTCCTACAGCCCATGCGCACCCTCAGATCTTATCTTATTCTGATCTTTCATTAAGTCAGCAACATGTGCATAAGATGCTGGGCTCACAAGGGGACACAGCCCATATGGTGATGTAACCTCGCGATGGGGTTACATCACTACGCCACTATAAACTCAAAGTTCCATAAGCTGGAAATGATTCAAATCCATGGAGCCCACTGAACATCAGTTTAGCAGCAGAATACTGCAGACTGCTAAGGTTCCCTGACATGCCCAGTTTTTTTGTCATTACACTTGAGAGATCAAATTTCAAGCTAACATTGCTTCAGAGTAGACATCGCTCTTGCTTGCAGAGCAAAATGAACCACTGTTAGTAAAGGACCATCTGTATTCTCCAGAGAGTCCTTCTGTCTTCCCAGCTCCCTCTTTTACCTATGGACACTTGTGTGTTTATTTCATACTGACTTCTAATTACTTGCACCAATTATTTCCTGTTTTTCAGCCTTCTCTCGGCTCCAGCATCACTACCAACTGACCCAGACCTCATATGACATCATCACTTCAACCACTACTCTTTTTTTTTTATTATTAATTCAACTGTGCGCATGTGCATGTGTGCGTGTGTATGTGTAGAACCGCAGGCCACCCCCGCTTCCGCCTGGCGTCTATACATGGGATCTGGGATGCGAACTCAGGACCTTCTGCCTGCAAGGCGGAGGCTTAACCCCTGAGCCACCTCTCTAGCCCCTTCAACCACTACTCTTGCCAGTATCTTTAACTCCCTTAAATTCCTGCCACGTGGGGCTGGAGAGATGGCTCAGGGCTTAAGCTTCTGCCTTGCAAAACAGAAGATCCTGAGTTCAAATTGTAGATACCACGTAAATATGCCAAGCAGAAATAAAAGTGCCAGGCAGAAATGGCAGTGGCCCATACTTCCAGCTCTAGAAGGCAGAGCCTGGAAAACTCCAGAGTAAAGCAAAGGACAATCCAGGGTAACTCTTAGGCCTTCATAGGCACACACAGTGCATTCTGACAGTGCAGTCTGATACACATCCATGCAAAATAATAATAACAAATTCCCACCAGGTATACAAACAAAGCCTACATGATAGATCATTGGAATTATTCAACCTCTTTGGCTCCATAAGCTTTGTTGTAGAGAGTCACACATTTTTTTTAGAACATTTTTTCTTGATGTGTGTGTGTGTGTGTGTGTGTGTGTGTGTGTGTGTGTGTGTGTGTACCAGATGTACCAGAGGGTATTGTGTGTCCTGTGGAGGACCAAGGGTGACTTGAGAATCATCCTGGATTGCTTCTACCTTTTTGCTTCCTCTGAGATTGCACAAGCTCCACCCACCAGGGCCTGAAGTGCAGGCTGCCATTGTTTCTGCCTCGTGTTTTCACATGGGACCTGGATCCAGACTCAAGACCTTGTGGAGCAGAGTCTTAACCCCTGAGCCATCTCTCCAGCCCTCACACAATTTTAAGAACTTATATTATTACAAATGAATGATCCTTGCCTATCCAGCATACTTCATCAAGTATACCAGTCCTCTCTCCCATGGCCTACGGCATTTGACAGACGCATACTCACTCTCTCAAGTTGCCTTCCTCCGGGTCTTCTGCTCATCCCCTGTCACTAAACAGCTCTCAGCCTTTTCGTCAGGTTGCCTTCTTTACATAAAGGGGCTTGAAGGTTTCTCCTCTGCTTTACTATTCAATAATGCAGAGTCTCCCAGGAATCCCATGCAATGCCACAGTGTTTTAGCTGTTTATATGCCAATAACATCCTATCTTCCTCAGCATAGACACCCCTCCTAACCTCCAAACCAAAGCAATCTTCTACCTATTGGAAAAAACCCAAAGCCATGTCTAAGGCAGATCTTAGTCCTCCGCCTCTGATACTTCTTACGTGACTCCTAGAAGTCATAAACCAAAGGGGCATCCTTGCTTCTAGCTCCTCCTCATCCCCCACATCCAACTGAGCACCACTGTGACTCCAGCACGAGGTTGCACACCCAGCTCCTTGCCTTCACAAACAGCTCCTAGCACACATTTCTAAATTCCTGTAATTCATCCTTCACACTGCTTCCTAAAATCAATCTTAAAATTTCTCTCACTTTCAATCTCTTACCTATAGCCCACTACAGTGTCTATAGTAGCATAGTTTTTAGTATCACAGGGAAAGGGTTTTTTGCTGATCGGTCCATGTCTCCTCTAACACACTAAGCATAGATGCTGCGATTCTAATGTTTGTCCTTACCACTTCTCTATGCCTGGAATGTCTCACATCTGTTCTTATCAACTAATACCTACACACTCTCAAAATCCAGTTCAGACAAAAAAATTTTCCATAAAACCTTCTCTATATATCCTACGCATCCCAGATGGCTACTGCTATCCTCTCCTCTACTCCACGTGTACATCTAATTATAATATGCACCTCATTAGATATTTGCCTGTGTGTGGCTTCCATGCAACATGCTTAAGCTCTTTGAGAAAAAAAGATCAGAATTTGGGAGCAAGGAAGTGCTGTCTTGTTAAGGAAAAGATTAAAGAAAGAATACAGTATCATTGATATTTGTGCATCTTTAATGGTCTCATTTTCTTAATGCTTCAACCCAAAATAACTTTAATAGAATCTTTCTTCTATTTCTTATCTACGTGTTCTTGTTCTAACAGTATATACTACAAACTGAAGTTACACATACCAACTCCTACTGTGACTGCTAAAAAGAACAGAATTTAAAAGTAACTTCCAAACAAAGGCCAAAGGACAAAGGTTTGTTAAGAGCAGCAGAATGGGACACATCTGGCAGCCAGAACACAGAACTACAATTATAACAAAATTAATTGAAACAGTTGTTCAATGTACCTGTCAACCAAATTAGCAGTCATTCGCTAGATGGAACAAAGATAGGAAGACATATATAGTAGAGCCACAAGAACTGAAATCTTGTTTTGAAGCTAGGATGGAATGTTCCATTGGTGCCCGAGCAAGTAAAATAGAAATCTTTAAATAAATGACACAAACAGAACATCTAGTTTGGATTCTCTTCTTACCTCTGCCTAGAGAAATGCTTTCAAAACATCAACAATGGGGCATTGTGTAACACTTATTTTTGTTTTTTGTTTCTGTGAGATATGAGTGAATCTTACTATTCAATACAGGCTGACCTTGGGCTCAAGCGATATCATTGCTTTCCCCACCTGAGTTCCTAAGACCACAAGGAGACACCCCAGTTTCCAGTCTTGTGCATAACTGAAAGTTAAACCTATGGAAATCTTCAAAATACAGAGTTCTCAGCTTCAAATGATTTGGTTAATGATATTTCAGCTTCATGATGGTGCAAAAGCCGTACAACGTAGACTTCGGATCTTATCTTATTCTGATCTTTCATTAAGTCAGCAACATATGCATAGGACGCTGGGCTCACAAGGGGACACAGCCCATATTCCACAGTGTACTCCATATGTCACTAAACTATGATGATTGTTACACAAGGTGTGCTAGATGCATCTGTATATGTGTGTGCTTGTGTATGAAATGCACGTGCATGTGCAGATGTATGTGCAGATGTATGCCAGGTGTCAATCATTAGCTGCCATTCTTCAGGTGCCATCTACCTTTCTTCACAGGAAGGTTCTGTGACTGGCCTGGAATGGCCAGGTAGGCAAGAAAGATTAGCCAACAAGTCTTTGGGATTCACCTGCCTAGCCTCAAAAGTTTTAGGACTACAAGTAGAAGCCACTACACCCAGATTTTGTTTCGTTGTTTGTTTTATGCGGGAGGGGGAGTTTTGAAGGGGAGGAGTGGAGCCTGGAGTCTGAGTCCCCATGCTTACAAGGTGCACTTACAGACTGAGCCAATTCCCAAGTCTTATTAAATGCACATTTTAGGTATAAATGTCAATTTAGAATGAGTTTATTGGCCTGTAACCCCTTCATAAGTTAAGGGGCATTTGTATAATTGAAGGTCTCAAGGTGATGGGTTCATTCTCCAGTATTGTACAAGCTAAGTGACACATGCCTATAATCACAGTATTCTATAGGTGGAGGCAGGGGGCTCAGGAGAAACAAGTTCAAGACCACCCTGGGCTATATGAGATGCTGTCTCAATAAATCAATACATACATATACCCATACATACATATTCAGACTGAATGAATAAAAGCGACAAAAATTAAAAAATGTTCAAAATGCAAATGGCATTTTATTTCTTCTATTGTAACTTAGAATAGATTTTTTTTAAATGATAGAACTTTAAAAATGTCTACATGATGGCTAACATACTAACGTGCCCCATAAACTATTAAGGATATCAGAAGAGATGATGATGTGCAGTGGAAAGCTTGGGGACTAGGGCTGGACAGATAAAGGGGAATGCCCCTATCAGTGGAGTGGTAAATATTCTATATACAATTCTATATACAAATATTCTATATTGATCTGCCATAGAGGCCTGAACCCCTACTATAGCACACAATCCAGAGGGAATCCTGGGGCCCACAGAAGCAGACAGGCACAAGAGTGGGAGGAAGTGGGATGGATTGATGAAGGGAAGGGAGGGAAGAGGAGGGGAAAATGGATAAGTATTCAATATGCTTGTAAAACTAGGAAAAAAATAAAAAATTATTTTTAAAAATGTTTTAAATCTATTGTTTAAGAATGAATGAGATCTTCTACAGTTGTAAAGGCTTATCCTTCGAACTAATTTACACATGAAAAACTTAGTCACCCTTTATTCTTTTAGCTTATCAGAGCTTGTTTCCTACATGGAAAGACTGTATATAAGCATCGCCCAATTTATTGCTAATTATGTATCATAGATCTATATTGCACTTATAAAACTATAATATATTTCACTACACTAAACCTTTCTACATATGTAACTTAAAAAAAAACTATACTTACAGATTTTGTAATTTCCAACCTCCTAGCAGTGATATTAATTCAACTAATAGTTTGTGGACAATATCCAAAATACGTGAGGTTTTGAATACTACCTCAAAAATATTTTTAGGAACAATTTTGATCCCAGAAAACGGCAAACTGATACATTTGTAAGTACAATTAATGTCAGCATATGAAAAACTACTCTCTCCACAGGGCATTTTTTTATCTTGAAGTAACAATTTATTCACCTTTGATTATCAGGCCAGCAAGCAATTAATACCCATCAGATATTAAGTTGATACAATAAAATGTTAAAAAAAAAAGAGACCATATGGACAAGAAAGCAACAGTAACTAAGATTAAACAGGTAAATAAATAAGACAGATGTTTTAACAACTTATTATCAAAGCAGGTCAAAACACTTAAAAACTTGCACCATTACCTAATGGCTTCTGTATATTTAGAAAAAAAAAACATTAAAAAACCTTATCATCACTACACTTCACATTTTAGATGAGTCATGGTGCTTTCTTTGCAGATACTGGATGTCAATCAAAATGATACCATGTGTTTGCTTGCTAGTCATAAGTAAATGTGAACAGAATTTAGTAGTCACTGAAATACTCAGCTACATAATCATGAAACACAACCAGTGTTTTTAATATGGCTCGTTCCAGATTGCTAAGACAATTCAGTAAATATTCTATATACACACTGACCTCCTTGAAAATCTTGAAGTTATACAACTCTTCCAATCGTATTCCCTCACCTTAGGAAGTAGATCTGTGGTCTTTACAGGTAAAGTTAGAAGGATTCCCTCAGGGCCATTGTGATTTAGGAAGGTAAGAAAAATTGAATGTGGTCCTAAAGCCCTCCATCTTTCGTTCCCAACTCTAGAACCATCCATCAAAAATAATAATAATAATAATAAAATAAAAAATTCATCTCAAATCTTGTCCACTCAGACATTTAATACTGACAAATAGACTCTAAGAAAAAGCAAAAACGGTGACCTAAGCATCTGGCACAAGACCCTAACCATCAAATCTTCATTTTAAAAAAGTTTGCAATGAATGAGTAAATGTCCGATGGCTAGGACTTCGTTGATTTCAAAATCTCCAATCCAGGAACCAAAGCGAGACACCAGGACGCCTCAGACAGACGGATGGAGGGCCCGAGCGTGCCCCTGCAAGTCTCTGCAAATGCCAAACCTACGTGGAAACTCTCTGAAAACGCCCGAGCGAGCAGAGCCAGACACCCAGCCTGACATCGGGCCTACGCTCCGCGCGCCTCGCCTCGCCTGGGCAGGCTCCGCACCCGGGTCCCGGGAAGGAGGACGGGCCCCTCGGCCGGGCTGCGGGGGGCCGGCACCCGGTCCAGGGTGGGCAGGAGTGCCACCTGCCGCAGGTAAGCAAGCCAGGGTCGCGCCGGCGGCCCCGCCCCAGCAGCCCGGAACTCTAAGCGGGCACGACCTGGTCCTCCCGGAGCTGAGAGCCGAGACAGGCCAGACCCCGGCGCAGCAGGTCCCGTCCTCCGCCGGTCGCCCCGCCCCGCCACAAGGCTCCGGCGCCCCGCGCTTGCACGGCCGGATCTCGCAGCACAGCCCAAGCGCTCAGGGCCTCGGCGTCCCGCGGCCCACGGTTCCCAGGCTGCAGACGGGAGCGACCCCGAGGTGGCCGGTCAGGCGGCGGCAGCCCGCGCAGAGCCACGGCCACAGCGCGCCGCTTACCTCTCCCTTCTGCCACCAGCCCACGCCGCACCGGCTGCCCGACGTGGCCCGCCCCGCCGCTCAACACCCGGGGGCGGGGACTGACGAGACCAGCCAATGGACTGCGGACCTCCAGGATTTGCCCCGCCTCCTCGGGCTGGCCCCCGTGCGCATGCGCGGAGCGGTCTGAGCGGAGGCCCCAGCGCGGCCCCGCAGGAAAGTGCTGGCAAAGCGGCTAGCTGGAGGAACTGGCCAGGAGATGCCACTGCAGCCTGCCGGCTCGACCCGACGGTAGCCGGTCCCTGTGCGTGTTGGGGTGATGCTGAGCAGCTTCTGGGTAATTAGAGATTGTGTTAGCAGGAGGGGAGCACAGTAGCAGTAAAGACCAAGAAGTTAAAGCAGAGAGCGAACCACTGGCCCCTCTGCCTTTGCTGCTTCCAGCTAATCTGCTCCACCCCTGGTCGGAAAGTTCCAGTAGGGTCTGCTGAATTAATCCAGACAGAACCGACTCAAGCAAATTCACTCTGTGATGGTTACCTGATACTTTACTATAAACGTGAATTTTCTTACAGGAAGTGGGGTAGTCGGTAACAGACACCTGGCACTTAATTTTTGAAAGGAATCGTTGTGGGTGACAGAAGAGAAAATCATGTAAGAAGTTAAAGCAAGTTACTTTCTCTAAACCCCTGTGCATCTTTACAACTGCACATTTAGGAAAGTTTTTGAAAAGATTAAAAAATAATACGGGGTCTGTTGCAGTCAGCCTGCATGGTTGCTGATAAATGACCATCAAACGGCTTAAGGGAACAAGTGGTTTATTCTCTTACGATTTCTGGTTACAATTTTTAATCCAGCTTGATGGGAGAACACACACCAACACCAGGGCTGAGGGAACTGGCCACACCATCACTGCATAACGGCTGAGAGATTGACAATCCTTACTTGCCAAACCAGCATGTCAAGTTGACGCCTGTGCTTAACTACGACAGGGCCCCACAGATTTTTCCCACCATGAAGAGCATAGAAGCTCTCTCCCTATTCTCTCCGACTTTAAGCTCTCTCTTCTTCTGTTCTAATGTTCTCCCACTATACCCCTAAAATGTGGTTCCCTTGGCCAGAAGCCCTCAGTTCTAATAAGACTAGTATTTATTTAAAAAATAATAATAAAATAAAAAGTCTGGATCCCATCGCTAGAGAGATTCTAATTTAGTAAGAGCTCAGCTTTGGTAGTTTTCTAAGTTTGCAAAGCAATTACAATATGTTAAGAAACTCTACTTCTCTTCTGTAGGGAAAATGAAGTTTTCTATACTGTGCCTCAGAAACGTAATTATATCCCATAAACCATCTCCAGATCTCCTAAAGACTTATAATGCATTTATTCTGTAAGAATTTGCCCAAATTAATTTAAAACCTATTTCTGTATTCAATCTCTGTCATCCTTTGGGAGAAAGGAGTCTTAGGAGGTTTGTAATTGCCATTCTGATTTTATGAGTTTGATGATATTCTTCTACTGTCTTACAAGTATGCAAGTACTACTTTTAGAACCATTTTAATATTTTTCCTTCATGTATTTTGCAGGCACATTAGTCACAATTGAGCAAGTCACTACATATACGAGTGGTATTTTAATACTTAGGCAGTTTTAGAGCAGCCATGCTGGGAGGTCTTTGAAGGTCTTTGAAGGTTATCCCCCCACGCTGGGATTACCCTGAAGGAACACACTCTATTAATCTGGAGGAACTGGCTCTAATCCTTCACAGTCCTCTGTTTATGAAAGGGTGTCACCTGACCCTGGCAGCTGTCTTCAACTTTCTCTCCACCTTCATGGAGTCCATGTCAGGAGTTCATGAGTTCTTTCCAGTGCCCTTGCGCATGTGCATATGGAGGCCTGAAGTTGATATTTTTTTATTGCTCTTTCATCTTAATCTTTTGAGACAGGTCTTTAATTAAACCCAGGGCTTACCGATAGACTAATCTGACTACTTAGCTTGCTCTGGATATTTTGAGATTCTTTCATTTCCCTTGCCCTTCACGGATCCATGCCTGGAGTCTGTGAGTTCTTGGTGACTCTCTTGCCCCTGATAGAATTCCTGTCTGTGAGGTCCATTCTTTGTCTCCTCTAATAAACTTTACCTTAATCCTCTAAATGTGTTCTGGTTTTAGCGTTGGACCCCAACACAAAAATCTAGACACATAAGACCCTAGAGGATCCACATCAATATCAACTCATTTAAATAATTCACAGAACAGGGCAGCCAGATGGTTCAGTGTGTCAAGGCACCACTATGGAAATCAGACAACCCGAGTTCAATCTCTGGAACGCCCTTAAAAGTAGAAAGAAGAGAACCAACGTCACGAAGTTGTCCTCTGACTATAGGTACTATGGAAAACACACCTCCCCCTCACTCAATGATATAAAGTTTAGAAATTGCCCAACCCCATTTAAGAATACAGTAATTACACTTGACAAATAAGGAACCCAAAGCACAAGTGTTCCAAGTGTGGAACAGCTTGATTGCTGCTTCCCACCTAGCTAATGCAAAAGTCCAATTTTGAATCCAGGCACTCTGCTCTCAACAATACATGTTCTGCCTCCATTAAAAAGTAGTTGTAAAAACATGCAAAGAAATACTAACATAAGGATGATAGACAGTCTATTTTTGACACCTTCTTAGTCCACTTAGTGATATATAACAAAGTGCCTTATACCAGGTATATATATTGCATATGATAGAAATATATTGCTCATCATTCTATAGAATGTAGAAAGTCTAAGCAAGAAAACAGTGGATTTGGCACCTGGTGAGGATTTGTTCCACAGACAGTAGTTTATGTGTCCTCATATGGCAGAAGAAGCAAAGAGAGTCCCTCAAACTTTCTTTTTTCTTTAATATCCCCTAATAGCTAAAGAGGTCACACCTAGACTCTAGACTCATGTATGTTACACATGTTCTCTAATACTGAGCTATAGCTATATCCTTAGTTCAACCTTTCCTCCTCTTCCTCTTTCTTCTCCTTCTCTCTTCTTCTCCTCTTTTACTTTTTTTCATTTTTGTATATTTGGGGGTACATATTATGCATGTGTGTTCACATGTGTGTCAGCACATATGTGTGCAAGTTCATGTGCATATGGAGGTTGAAGTTGGTATTAGGAAACATCCTTTATTGCTCTTTCACCTTAATCTTTTGAGACAGGTCTCTAAGCCCAGGGCTTACCGATAGACTAATCTGACTAGTCCGCTTGCTCTAGATACTTTGAGATTTTGCCTTCTGAGGCTGGAATTGCAGGCAGGCGGCCACACCTGCCCAGAACTTTCTGCGGGACCTGGGAATACAAACTCTGGTGATTTTGCTTACACAGCAAATGCTTTAACCACTGAACATCTCCTTATCCCTCCTCCTCATCTTTTTCTTTCTTCTCCTCCTTTTTTCTTATGTCAAATTCTCACTGTGTAGCCCAGACTGGCATCCAAACCTGCTTTGTAACTCAGATTAGCTTTGACTCATAATGTTTTGGCCTCAGCCTCCCAAGTTCTGAAATCATAGGCATGCTCCATCAAGCCTAGTCAAACTTTTCTTACAAAGACATGAATCCCATTCATGAGATATTAAATCTCTCTCTCTCTCTCTCTCTCTCTCTCTCTCTCTCTCTCTCTCTCTCAGAGATCAGGCCTTGCAATGTTAGACAAGTACTTTTCCACTGAGCTGTATCCCCAGCCCAAGCCCCACCTTTTAATACTATTGCATTGGAGGCTAGATTGCAATATAAATTATAGTAGGATGGGGAGCACAAATATTCAGATCACAGCAGACACCTACCCTAGATTTAGCTTTGGGCATGACTGAAAACTTTAGACTGCTAAACCTAGAACCCAGAACTGACTCACTAGCTTGACTGATGACTGCTCCTTCCAAACAGGAGCTGTAAGGCAGCAGAGATCTGTCTATTTCAAAATCTGTTGCTGTATCGAGCACTGTTCAAGTCTTGGTAGGTGTCAAGATAATAGGCACATTCAAAGCCTCAAGGAGACAGCTAGACCTGGAGAAAACTCAGCAGCGCAATGCTAATTTTTGACAAGACCATAAGTATATACTTCAGACCCAGAAAGAATTGAAAAAGCTGTCAGACACTGACAAAATTTCTGCTAACAGGAGGCTGGGATATACATATTATATACTGGATGATAAATTTACTCAATTAAAAAAAAAAAGCTACAGAATGGGCAAAATGTCTCAGCTGGTAAAGCTGTTTGCCTACCTAGCCTAACAGAATGACTTCTAGTCCCAGACCCACATGAAGGAAGGAGTCACTCCCAAAAGTTGTCCTCTAACCTCTGATTGTGCACAATGCTTGTACACACACACACCAAAAAAAACCCACAAACACACACAGATGACACACACTAAATAGTTTTTTTAAAAAGAACTGTCATTTTATTCAGATTATGCTTCCTCCACATATACTGGGTGTTGCTACATTGCCCAGGCTAGACTCAAACTTGCAATCCTGCTACCTCATCTTCCTAAGTAGCTGAAACTACACGCTCATACAATAACACCAGCTCAATTTTGTTTTTCCTAGTGCTGGGCTTCAAGCCCAGAGCTTTGCACATTCAAGGCAAGTGCTGTACCACCAAACTGTCTATACCCAAGCTTGATTTTATTTTTTAACATTAAAACATGTTCTCTTAGAGTCTGTGAAATAGTTCAACAAATAAGGTACCCACTTGAAAACCTGGCGGCTGGAGTTTTATGTGGAAGGAGGGAATGGACTTCCAAAAATTTGTTCTCTAAACTCTACTAATGTGCTATGGCATGAATTCACAGTCTCTCTCTCTCTCTCTTTCTCTCTCTCTCTCATAAAAATTTAAAAATTTTTAAGAATGTTTATATATATATATATATATATATATATATATATATATATATATATATATTGTGTGTGTGTGTGTGTGTGTGTGTGTGTGAAAGAGGGTGAGAGAGAGCACTGTGTATCCCTGTGAAGGAACAAAAGTGACTTCAGGAATCATCCTGGATTGCTTCTATCTTCTTTTTTCTTGACTCTGGAATTTCCCAGGCTTCGCACACCAGAGCCAGAAGTGCAGGCCACAGTCATTTCTCTCTGACCATTTTATGTGGGACCTGGGATCCAAACTCAGGAACTTCTGCTTGTGAGGCAGAGTCTTAACCCTGAGCCAATAAAATCTTTTAAAAATGTTCTCTTGCATAGAATGACAATATTAGGAGGTTATAACTGGTAGAAGTTTAGGGCTTTCAGGGATCTTAATTATTTGCAAAGAGAGACTAAAATTTCAGGAAAAAAATGAAGCTCTATCTTCAATATTAGGCAGCTAACAGGTTTTTAAAAAAGAACTGAAAAGTGTATTTTCTGACTATTCTTCCTATCTTATGCTCACCGGAATAACTAACCTCATGTGCTAGAACAAAGTAATAACAATAACAAATTTAAAAGAAGTTAAGATCAACAACTGAGGATGTAGCTTTGATAGTACAGAGCCTACATAGCAGATCTAATGCTCTGAGCTACATCCTCAGCACTGTGAGAGAAAAGAAGGGAGGAAGAAAGGAAAGAAAAAAGGGAAGGAAGAGAAACAAGGAGGGAGGAAGGAAAGGGAATTAAGGTGAAGGGTAAATAAAACCTTGCAGTGCTGGGAATCAAATCCAGGACCGTGGGCATGCTAGACAAGTCTTCTGTCACTGAGCTACAGCCCCAGCCCTTCAGAACGGGTTCCAATAGGTCACTTTCATTTAGCCAGAAAGAAAAGGATCCTGCCTGCTTAATTGTTGTTACTGGCTAAATAGTTTGTTTTCCTTTAGAGCTTGCAAGCAAAGACAGGGGGCCTAAAAAGAAAAAAGCTTCAGTGTATTGTCAAATACAAATTGGAAGAAGACCTAGGAGAAGTCAGTTTGACAGATTCAGGCGTACTTGGTGCAGATGTTGGAAGCCTTAAAGAAATGCTTCACTGAGATTTAGCCTAGGAAGAATTTCTGAGGAATAGAGGAGAAGAAGAGAATGAAATCGAATGTTCACAGGGAGTGGAGGCTAAGGAAAATAAGGATTCAGATTTATTCACGTAAGCTCCAGGGGGTGACCTAAACATCCTAGCAACTTGAATGAAAATTTCAATTAAAGGATTAAAATATACTGTACATTACATTTTTCTGGATAATCACAGATTCTACATGCAAATGAACCCCTTGCTTTTTAAATATTCAAAACAGCCCGCCCTGTCTACGAGGTAGGCAGGCAGGCAGAGGATTTCTGTGTGAAACACCTTGTAGTCTCCCCCTGAAGTAGCTGAGCAGTTAGTTCTCTTTAGATTAGTACAGTTTTTGAAGTCTAGAAGAGCCCATTGACTCTAACAACAAAAAAAGAGAGAGTAAGAAAAATGTGTCCACTCCCAAATCATTAGCAGAACTGAAAAGAATATGCTAACAAAAAAAAAAAAAAGACACTCGGCTGAATCCTGACTGTAAAGAGAGGTCATGTCACCCCCAGCATCAGGGGAAACACAGAGCCTTGAACTCATGCCCAAGCACACTGCGCTGGCTGAGCACGCCCACGCATTCATGGCCTTCGAAGGACTGGGAGGAGAAAGTCACGACTGGTCACAGGCTCTACTGTGACACAGAGCAGAAAGACATCTTAGTCGATTTAATGGGATGTGAGTATGTGGCTCCAACTGTCCTCATTCCTTTCAAAATTAAGCCAGAAATCCCCACAGAGGCCGGTGTAATAGCTTGCTTGCATGATGCCAATAAATTCAAGAACAAAGAGTTTAGGAGAACAAAGGGATTTTACTATTACTTACGATTCTGGGTTACAATTCTTAATTTAACTTAGCAGGAGAGTTCGTGCAAACACCAGGAGCCTAGGGAACTGGGCACACCAGATCTGCAGCAATGGCTGAGAGAGGAGCAAACCTCAGTTGCCGGACGACACATCTGTCCAAGCCGGAGAAACATTACTGAACCAGTTCCGTCGATCTCATCCACCTGCCCACGGCTGGATCTTCCCACATCCAGTGGGACACTCTTCTGTAGGCTTGCTTAGGGCTTAACTATCAATCCTTCATGCTGTTCCCAGAGCTCAGCCTTCCATTGTAAAATTGACACCTATGTATCTAACTGGCACAGCCAGTAAGACTATATGTGATGTATTTGTCCTGGACCACTCACCTGTACCCACACCGCATGCGCACGCACATGCACGCACACACCATTTCCACCCCCACTGCTGCCGGATTTTGGCACTTCCCCCCAGATCCCTTCCTGACTCATTCCAGCCCATCATTCAAGTCTCTGCCAACGTTGCCTTCTGGCCTACTCTATCAGGACCCCAGCGAGAAACAGATGGTCTAATCAAATCAGGAAAACTGGAAGATTTTAATAAGGGATTATAAGCAGGGGGATAGGCAAAAAGTTTAAATATCACAAGGGAGACTTAATAATATGGGAGACCCCAAAAGGGGGAGACCCCCAAAAGGGAGACCCCTGAGCAAAAAAAGAGAGAGAAGATAGCAACAACAGGAAGGAGTTGTGTGTGTAATGCTGCCTAATAGTAAGTGGAACATGAGATCAAAAAACACAGCTAGTGCCAGTGAGAGGGCTCAGCTGACAAAGGCCCCCAGGAAGCCAGGGATTTAGAGTTAACCCTTTCGCAACCCTCTCATGAGGATATACTCAGGTTCCTCTGAGAACTGACTAAATCTCTTCTTGCAGCTGTGCCCCCCATGAGTCAACTTATTTACATCAGGCGCTAACTTCTTTTTAATAATTTATTTATTGATTTATTTGAGAGGAGGCAGTGTAAACATGCATGCCATAATGCCTGGGCAGAGGTCAGAAGACACCTTTTTAGAAATCAGTTCTCTCTTTCCTCTATAGAGGTTTCGGGGTATAGAACGCAGGCCACTAGATTTGTGAGGAGGGACCTTACTTGCTGACCTATCTTGTCAAACCCCCGGACTTTAACTTTTTTTTTTTGAGAATCGAGGTAGAATTTATTAAAGGAGCAAAAGAATGGAACTCACAGACTTGAGTTCCATCAGAAACAAGAGAGTCACCAAAAATTCACAGACTCCAGGCATGGAATCCATGAGGGGTGAGAGAAAAGTCAGATAGGAACTCCGGGATTCCAGATATGGAGTACCATGAAGGGCAAGGGAGCCCCCAGACTTCAACTTTTAAAGGTTCCATACTACCTCTTACACCACCACATTGGAAATCAAGCTTTTGATACAGGAACAGAGGTGGGGATGGTGGGAGGGGCACTACACTCAAACCATATGCAAACCATAGCTCCTGCCAGCCAGGCATGCTATGTAAATGGAATCATTTAAATGCACTCAGAAATGTTCTACCCCAAGGAATGGAACATGATTGATTTAGGCCATGGGTCAGGAAAACTCTGAAATGAACCAGAGAAGAATTTTCCTAAAGTCTTTGTTCTCAGTACAATGCTTTTAATATTTACATATGTTGAGAGGATTCAAAATCACAAAGGCATAGCTCAGTGGTAGAACACTTACCTAGCATGTGCAAGGCCCTAGATTTGCTCTAAAGCACTGCAAAAATAAAACCCAGGGTACATAAATAAATACCTTGAATACGTACATGCTCTGTGCGACAGCATTTCTGTTGTCCATCATCCATCAATGGGCATTTAAGCTGTTTCTATATCTTGACTATTGTGATTAAGGAATCTAGATATCTGCACAAAATATTGATTTCATTTCTTTATATATATGTAGAGAGAGAGAATGAGAGAGAGAAGTTTAATTGCTAGATCATAAAAGAGTATTGCTTTAGATGTCACTTTTCTTTCTACTGTGTGATTGGGAATATGTATGTAATATATATATATGGGGGATATACACGTGTTTGCATATGTACATGTGCACAAGTCCATTCACACCCATGCAGAGACCAGAAGATGTCTAGTGTTCTGTTCTATTACTTACCGGTGAGAAAAGTTCTCTTGCTGAACCTGAAGCTTATTTCAGCTGGACTGCTGGCCAGTGAACTCCTAGGATACACCTATTTCTACCCACTAATGCCAGGATTGCAGGTGCACATATATCCATTTCCACCTTTTACATAGGGCGGGGGTGGGGAGGGAGATATTTGGTCCTCCTACTTACAGAGCAAGCACTCTTACCCTCTGAATTAACCCCAGGCCTATTTTCAATGTTTTGAGGAAGTTCTATATTATTTTCCATGAAGAATTTACTAACACTGTTTTTATCCTACTATTGACACTTTTGTTTGTACCTCGAGAAGTAGTCATTCAAGAATCTCTCTCTTTCTCTTTTTCTTTCTCTCTCTATCCTTCCCTTCTTCCTCTTTTTCTTCCTCCGTTCCTCCTTCCTTTCTTCCAGTCCTGTCTTCTCATTTCAGGGTGTGATCCTGGAGTCGGAGGCATCTTTACCCCCTAGCTACATCATCACCTTTCTTCTTACTTTATATTTTCAGGTAGGCTCACCCTAAGCTGGTCTTGACCTTGTGTTCTTTTCTGCCTCAATCTTCCAACTGTAGCTACAGTTACAGGCTTGTTCCAGTAGGAATGGGTGCTTGATTTATTTTCAATTCAAGTTTTTGGTTTACTTCTTTTATTTTTGCTTTGCAACTGAGAATTGCTTCGGCCCCTGGATGTTCTTTTATTTTTTTCCCTACTTTTACAAGCATATTGAGTATTCACCCCAGTTTCCCTCTCTCCCTTTTCCCCTCTATTCCATCCCTTCTTTTCACCATTCCACCCTTCCGTTTGTGTGCTTCTATGGACCCCAGGATTCACTCTGCCCTGTCTACTCCTGTGGGTGCTCAGGCCTCTGAGGTATATCAAGTTAGCTCTCTTCGGGCCACCCCACTGATAGATGCATTTCACTTCACTCATTCAGCTTTAGACCCAAAGGTTTCCCACTGTAAGTTCCCATTCTATGGGTATAATAACAACTACCTACAAAGCACTTTGATGTACTGTCTGTCTTCCCACCTGTAGGTTTATTGGCTGACTTCTCTACTGATTCCCTCCCCCCTTTTTTTTATAGGTTCTTGTTCTAGTGGGCCCCGCATGTTCTGAATATGAGCCTCCAAGATGCATTGTGTTGCAGCCTAGCACATTCCAGAGGCTGTCTCTTCCTTCTGCTGACTGGCTCCTTTGTGGTGCAGGCCTTCAGCTTGATGCAATCCCACATGCCTGTGGCTGTCTATTGTCTGTAGTTTTTGTGTCTCATATCCAAAAAAATCATTGCCAAGGGTAATGTCCAGGAGATTTTTCACATGGATGGGCTCCCTGGGCCATGGCTGAATGTGCCCACAATATGACAACTTGCCTGAGCTGGGGCTCCATGTGCTCCCACATGGATTCCATCTACTCATAATGCAGATTTGCATCTCTGGGCCAGGGCTACGTGTGCCCACACCTTGAACTCATTCTCACAGGAGACTGGCAAAACTGCCGTCCTTTAGCTTTATCACAAGTTCTTAACCATGGGGCACTAGAAACTCAATAATAACAACTATCTATGACCTAAATATTTTTACACCTCATATGTTGTTTTATGTTGTAATCCAGGTTAAAAAAAAAGGACAGAAAGTTGGGAAGTGGACATTCTAGGGAAAATGTCCAGGGAGAAGAGAAAGGAAGATTCAAATATATATTTACACATGCATGCATCTGTGAGACCAGAGAATAATAAAATATTATTTTTAAAAATTAATTTAAAATAAGCTTCATAATATATTAAAAAATAAGATTCTTTTCTTATATGTTTTCTTCTAGTAATTCTGCAGATGCTGTTCTTATGAGAGACACCACACAGCTGTCTTTCCATCCCTGATAGGAATTCTACAACAGACCAAAGAAATAATTGCACAAAGGTCCAACTTGACAAACAGAATTTATTTTGGTTACTTTTAGGAGTAGGGGGTGAGGATTACTGACAACCGCTTGGGTGACCCTCAAAGCAATCATACCAGAATGGCTCCCCTAGCATGGGTGATGGCTTCCCAAGTAGCTCCCTTTTAATTGACCTTCCTCAGCCTATATTTGCTAGCACTCAAGGTCCCAAGGGCACATGCATGTAGGGCACAATCACACTTTAGGAAGTGCTCCAGGCTAAGCCAGAATCCAGGTGAGGGTCCAAGGACCTTCCCCAACCCCTCTATTGTTGGGGGAACAGCAACAGTCAACAGGTGTGATCTTAATGGTCTCAGACAAAGATGGTGGCTATTTGCTCAGAGGAACACACCAAACAACATCATGTCCAGGTGTAGAAGTCAAAGGATTTTCAGAATTCAGTTGTGTCCTTCTATATGTGGGCTTCTGGGCATTGATTCAGGACATCATGTTTGGGAGCAGGTGTCTTATTGCTATATCACAGGCCCTCGACTCAATTTTTTATATAGCATAGAGAATGATATTACACACACACACATACACACACACACACACACACACACACACACACACACACACAAATGGTGTCCCTCTGCAATAGACAGGTCCCACTTCAATTAAAACAATCAGACAATCTCCTGTGAACCTGCTCAGAGGCCTGCCTTAACTAGATGATTCCTCACAGGTGGGTCCCAGGCCTACCTCCCAAATGTCAAGTGAACAACTGAGCTTGTCACAGTGCCTTTATTGAGGATGAGTTGACACAGAGTATGAATCTCTTTCTTGGATATCTTTTATGTTCCACTGGTCTGTCTGCTTATAGTCTATACTTTTTTATAATTGTTTTGCTGGTGCCAGAGACAGGATTGAGGCCTTCACATGTACTGAGCAAATCTATTCCACTGACCTTGTCCCTAACCTGATACTATTGATTAGTGTAACTTTGCAATCTATATTGAAACCAAGAAGCATAAAGCCTCTACACTTGTTCTTCACCAGGATGGCTTTGGTTTTGGGGATCTTTGTGGCTCCATATAAATTTCTACTTCTGTAAACAATGTCCTTGGGATTTTCATACTGAATAAACCTGTATATTACCTCAGGTACTAAAGGCATTTTCATGATACTCTTCCAGTCTCAGAACCCTGAATGTTCTTGAAATTACCTGTATCTTCTTATATAAATGCATCTTGATGCATGGATATTTCTTTCCCATTTGCATTAAGACACAAAAAAAAAAAATAACTGCAGTTTGAGCTTGGAAAATACAGAATCTGCAATTTTTTGTGAAAATGGAAATCTTGCTTCTTTTTAAAACTTGATGGCACAGGAAGTACATCAAGCAGCTTAGCATTGCTTGTGATCCAAATGGCATTAGTTGCTTTGTAATTGCGTGTTGAAACACATGATCAAGTTTGAAGCAGAAGCTGATTTTCAAAGCCATTTATGTTCAATAATAACGATTCAGAGAGGTTTTCCTCATTCAGAGAAAAAAAAAAATCAGCCTGAGGTCTATGCTCAAAAACTTGCAACAAAATGTTACCACTGCTAAGTCATCAAACTAAGGTAGGGTAAATAAGGAAACTCAAAATACTCTTTTTGAGGGAAGTTCACAGAACTGATTGTTAAGTCTCCCAGGAACTGAAATTTACTACTGGAACTTGCTGGTTCAAAGCCATACAGCTAGTTAGGTGTGGTAACCCTCACCTATAACTGTCCTCATAAGCAAAGGAGCGGGAGGATTGCTACAAGTTCCAGCCTAAACTCATCTACATAGTGAGTTTCAGGCCGGCCAGAGCTGCTCAGTGAGGCCCTGTCTCTAAATAAATAAATTAAAAATACTCTGCTTATGAACTCAATTACCCCCTGATGGGTTGGTCATGCCCTAGAGCGTACCCAAGCACATATCAACACAGGCGTCATAGATCGGGCCCAGTGGATCTCATAAGTAGGAGGATGGGGGAGTGGGATGGAGACTGGGTAAAAAAGAAAGTGAGCGATGGGATGTGAGGGAAGTAGAGGGATAACAGGGATTAAAGCATGAATTAATTATGCTTGCATATGAAAATTTCAAAAGAAATACTTTCTAGAAATTACCTGCTGATGATCATCACTATGGATAATCATGTTCTCTAAAAAGCTTGGCATTTTCACAAGCTTACGTAGTCACCCCATAGTTTTTTCTGCTACATATGTTTTTAACTTTACTTATTTATTTGTTTGTTTGTTATGTGTAGAAGTGTGTGTGTGTGTGTGTGTGTATGTGTGTGTGTGTATGTGTGTGTGTGTGTGTGTGTGTGTGTGTGTATCAGAGGTCACTGTGTGTGCCTGTGCAAGACCGAGGGTGACTTCCGGAATCATCCTGGATTGCTTCTAGCTTCTTTTTTGCTTTTCTCTGGGATTTCCCAGGCTCTATCCACCAGGATTAGAAGTGCAGGCCTCTGATGTTCTACCTGGCATTTTTTTTTTTTAATATGGGACCTGAGATCTGAACTCAGGACCTTCTGTTTGGGAGGAAGCGTCTTAACCCCTGAGCCATCCCTCCAGTCCTACATACATGTTTTTATCATCATCAGTTCCAGTGCAGACTGCAATTCGGATTGTACTCATTTATTTTCTCAGTTTCTTTACTAGTGTACTCTCCCGCGGCTGGTCTACACAGACAGTGTACAGAGTTAGATCCTACATCAGTTTCAACTCAGCATCGACTCCTCAAATAAACAGCATTGATAATACCTGGCAATTCCTCAAGAATTCAGAAAAACCACTATGAATCATTTGGTTTGTTTTTTAATTCACCATGGGAATTATGCTTCTTCAAGCAACCGTTCTTCCTGAAAGGCCAGCAATCTGAAACTCATCAGAAAACAGTTTTCTTTGCTGGGTTTAAGAATCACTTGGAAACTTATTTTAGTTTCAACTTTTGAGGGTTAGTATTGTCAACCTGATTGATACTTAGGAGGCTGGACTCCTCAAACACCTAAGAGAGAGTCTTTAGGTAAGGGGTTGTCTTGATTGCACAATCAATAAGGAAGACCCAGTTCATTGTGTGTGGGAACATTCCTTAGGCAGGTGGTCTGCAACTGGAGAGAGAGAGAGAGAGAGAGTTGAAGTCTAGCAAACCTGCATGCTTTTTCATCTGTTGCATTCATCTTTGATTTCCACAGTAATTCATGAAACACATGCACCTGCATTAAAACACACACTCACACACACACACACACACACACACACACACACACACACACACCACACACGTTGTCTGGGACTGTACAAAAGTAGAAGAGGGAGAGAAAGATGATCATAGCAAGCGTGCATACATTCATCTATTGTTTTCTGCTCTTTGACCAGGGCTGTGATGTGACCAGCTGCTTCAAGCTCCTGCAAAGGGAATTGAAAACCAATTAAACCCTTTCCCCTAAAGTTGCGTGGGTCAGATTTGTTGCACTAACATGTAATGAAATGAAATTAAAAACAGATCCAATATGTGTGTGTGTGTGTGTGTGTGTGTGTGTGTGTGTGTGTGTGCAGAAATTTCGTTATGATGAGATACTCCACTCTGAATGTTCACATTTTTAGTACCTATTCCTTTCTGTGAGTTGGGGATATTGTGTTGAATTTGGGAGTGTTGCACTGTGCGTTGTAGTTTTTCAGCACAGGTATAAGTCACTGGACAATAAACACTTTGCTATCTAATTTATTAACAAAATAATTCACAGTCTTAAAATCAAGTTTGCTCTCCTTGCTTAATGCTGGGAGACTGAGCGCAGGGCCTCCTGCATGACTTTCCTCTTCTATTTTGATTTGATCTAATGGCAATGGCTGGAATTGTTCAATGTCAAAGCCATTTTTAGCCCATACACTCAGGTGGTGATGCCATTTGGCCTACAGTCTGGAGTTTGCCTGCCTGCAATTTAAGCCAATCATGCATGGGTTGATTATTTTCTCTGCCAGATACTTTCCCAGACAATATAGCTTTACCATACAATATAGCTGCATGGTTAAGCGCTGGCCTAGGAAACTTTTAAAAACAGATTTCTTCTATGTACTAGAAAAAGAGGATCTTACAAAAAGTAAATTTGAGGGGCTGGGGAGAAGATTCAGGGGTAAAAGCCTATGCATGAGAATCTGAGTCTGAATTCCCAAAATCCATGTGAAAGTGGGACTTGATAGGCCCCTTAGTCCCAGTGCTTCTACAGAGCACATGGGAGGCGGAGACGGGAGGATCCCTGGCAGTTCCCAGGCCCGCTAGCCTAGCATATGCAAGAGAAAATAAAAATGGGAACATACTTCCAAACACTGTGGGAGACAACGACTAGCACCTGAGGTTGTCCTTTTCAGGCAGTTTTGGAAGAGCCATGCTGGGACTGTCTCTTAAGGTCCTAGAAAGCCATCCCCCAGTGCTGGGATTACCCTGAAGGAACACACCCTTCGCTAACTTCCCGGATCCTTTGCTTATGAAAAGATACGGAGATTAGTTCTCCTGTACAGATAAGCCCTACCCAGAGGTGGGCACAAGATCTACTGGGTTGGGCCTCCATGAGCTACCAATGAGGAAAAGCCACCCCCCCCCCACTCGCCTGAGTGTATAAATATATCTGACCTTGACAGCCATCTTTGGTGCCTGCCCCTCATGGCACTCCACATCTGGAGTCCACTAGTTCTTTTCTGGCTCCTTGCCCCTCGTGGATGCCATGCCTGGAGTCCCTGAATTCTCCAGGGCACCCTAGACCCTCATGGTACTCCATGTCTTAGAGTTGAGTTCTGTTTTCTCTCCTCTAATAAACTGTACCTTAATTTTCTACTAGTGTTCTGGTTTCAACCTCTGACTCCTGATCACACAGACTCCTAGAGTCAACCGGCAACACTTTGATCTCCAAAAGTGTCATGTAGAACACCTGTATTCGCACACGATTTGTCTTGATTTTTCGCTTCTTATAAGCAGCATACACAAATGAGGGAACTGGTTCTGTTGTTCCTTCCTTGGATAGGCTTCTGTGCCTGACTTTCTCCGCCTCAGAATCAATGCTGCCTTTGGCCCCAGAACTTACTTGCACCGGTGTGGGTGGTAGGAGATGGAAGGAACTGATCCAGTCCAACTTCTCAAATTCCATGGGACAGATTATAAGGAACAAAGTTCTCTTGAACTAATGTCAATCAAAGGAAGGGTTACTGGAAGAAATTAGTAGCCCCTATAGCTCAATGTAGAGTGCTCGCCTGCATGCATGAGATCCTCAGACTCATCTCCAGCACTAGGAATGGGAAACAGTAATCAAAATTCAAGGAGGTTGTTTCAGTTGCTATGATAAAATACTCTCACCCAAGCAATGCAAGAAAGAATGGGTTTATTTCCACTTAACAGTTCCAGAGAAGATAGAGTACATCAAGGATGGGAACACACAGCAGCAGGCAGGGATGGTGGGAATATTTCAAAAATAGGAAGCAGAGCGAGAGAATGACTCGACCCAAAAGACCACCGAATCAGACCAGATTATAATACGTCAAAGGCCAGCTTTAATGGGGAAGTTCTCAGGTGAGGTTCTGCGGTCTTGGGCCGGAGAAGTCACTCCCAGAGTTGGGCGTGTGACTTTTTATAGGTCAGGGGGTCAGATAAGGATCAAGAATCAGAAAGGGCCAGGAAGGGGTCCCAGTGAGAGATTGGAGACATCCACTGAGGAGGTTGCAACAGTCACCCTGGGGGTCTTTTGGATTTCTGGGGACTTTGCAGATGGGAGGGGAGGGCAGTAGAAACAACCTAACAGAGAGAACAGGAAATTGGGCCCTTACCAAACTCCACCTCCCCATGCCCAGTAATGTACTTCCTCCATAAGACTCCACTTCATAAATGTTTCATAAGCATCTCTGACTGTTAGATATAGGCATCCACTTGCCAATTGAGGCCTTCAAGCATGCCTATGAAGAACTAGTCAGTTAAAAAAAACCTTAGGCAAGTCTGTGGGAGATTATCTAATTGATGTAAAAATACCCAGTCCACAGGGGTGGAACTATTCTCTGGGCAGATGGGTAAGATAGTTAGCTGGAATATTGGCATATGGGCATGGTGGTGATGCAGGACAATTGGGACAATCCCTTCATGGTTTCCAAACAAGGATGCAAAATGATACAGGAAACGACCATCCCAGTGTTGTAAGGTTCTTGTGTTCCAGAGTCAAAGATTAAAACAAGAACACGTGTAGAGGATTAAGGTAGAGTTTATTAAAGAGAAAGATTGGAACTCATAGACTCCAGACATGGAGTGCCGTGAGGGGCTAGGATGTGGGAGAACTCATGGAGCCTAGGCATGGAATCCATGAGGATCAAGACAAGGAACTAGAATGCCATGAGGGGCTAGGGCACCAGAGAACTCATGAGAAGTGGGCAGCTGGAAAAGAAGTCATGGCACCTTGAGTACCATGAGGGGCTAGGGCACCAAAGATGGCCACCAGGGCTACACATATTTATACACTAGGCAAGCCTGGGAAACTGGTCTTTTCTCATTGGTTAACTCCCAGTAGGGCCCAACCCAGTTGCTCTTGCTAGAGGTCAAGTTGTTTGTTCAATATGGAGAACTCATTTCATAAGGATCAAGAATCAGAAAGGGCCAGGAAGGGGTCCCAGTGAGAGATTGGAGACATCCACTGAGGAGGTTGCAACAGTCACCCTGGGGGTCTTTTGGATTTCTGGAGACTTTGCAGATTGGGGGGGGGGGCAGTAGAAACAACCTAACAGAGAGAACAGGAAATTGGGCCCTTACCAAGAGAAGTTGGCCATCTTATCTCTGGGAGAACTGGAGTCAGTTCCCAGTAGGGGTGTTTCTTCAGGGAGATTCTAGCAGTGGGGGATGGCCTTCAGGAATTTCAAAGATCTTCAAAGACCTTGAGAGAACCATCCCAGCATAGCTGCTCTAAATCTGCCTAAGTGGCAAGTGAGAAGATAGGCCCATCTCTAAGTTCTTTCTGTGAAGGTGTGTACCCAAATCCCTCAGCTCCTGATATTGGTATACACTGAAATGTAACCAAGAATGGAAAGCAAGAATAAACTCCTTGTTACTCTAAGTTGTTTGGATCATTTACTTACATCAACAAAAGAAGAGAAGCAAGAACATTTCCCCAACACCTGGTGACCAAGTGTTTAAGCAAATGAGCCTCACTCTCCGGTATCAGTTGCCAAATCTGCTCTTGCCTACTATTGAGTGGAATGTGTGTGTGTGTGTATGTGTGTGTGTGTAGACCCAAGGAAATCACCCTGGATTGCTCTATCTCCCTAAGGCTTTGCTCTGGGTTTCCCAGGTTCTGCCTTCCAGGGTGAGAAGTGCAAGCTGCTACCATTTCTGCCTGGCAGCTTTATGTGAGATTTGGATCCTGGGGTCAGTCCTAACTCAGGTTAACCCCTGAGCTGTCTCCCCAGCCTGTCTGCTTGAGTTTTACAGGTCTTACTTGACGGTGGTACTTGGAGCGCAAGCCCCGTGAAGAAAGAAACCCTGGAATTAAATATTCAAGAGACAAGAAAGGAAAATCTTCTCTTTCTGGCTCATCTTCCACGATCTCATAAGACTCCTGTTTGCTGAATCCTACTGGAAGTCAGAGGGCAAAAAACCCTTTGAGTGCAGTTTAGGGGTCAGCCCAGGAGGAGACAGGGAACTGGCTAAGCACAGGATGGGGCAATGACGTCTATGGAGAGAGATTACCACTCGTGGGCAAGACACTTATTTCAATCCAAAGCACTTCTACTTTTGAGCTTCCTATTAGTGTTTGTTGTTGTTTTGTTTTTAATGTCTGTCCCAGATTCAACCTTCTAGCAGGAAGGACACAAGACACAGCTAGATCATATATAGAAGGTGACCTCCTAAGAACCAGCCATTTAACGGCTCCTGACAGCTCCAATTAGGACTAATGGATCCATTGTGGCCACCAGGTTCTGCAATCACACCAGTTAGAGTGCTTATGACCCTCACAGCCCAGCTACATTCCTTCCCTTTTCTTCCACTCTATAATTTTACTTTCATAAAGATGTTGCTTTATGACAGAACCTAAAGAATAGAATTACCAAAATAATAGTTAGCAGGCAGCAACCATTATTTATCACAGGGAGTATTTTATTTTTTTGACTGAGATGCCTGTGGATCAGGAAACTTTGTCAGTTCAATGAACAATAGCAAAATGTTTTCATTTCATCCTAAGAGGGACTCTCTCCTTTTGGTTTTCCTGTTGAAATGAAGCCATGAGAGATCAGATAATATGGGGCCATTTTCCCAAGCTATCAGTAAATGTTATAAAGGTGTTTGTTTGTTTGAACATCATTTAATATTTCATTTATTTAAGTGTGTGTGTGTGTGTGTGTGTGTGTGTGTGTGTGTGTGTGTGTATAAGAGGGCACTGTGTGTCCCTGCAAAAGACCAAGGATGACTTCGGGAATTATCCTGGATTGCTTCTACTTCCTTTTTGCTTCGTTCAAGGATTTCCCAGGCTCAGATCACCAGGGCCGAAAGTGCAGGCCACTACCATTTCTGCCTGATATTTTTTTGTTTTGTTTTGGTTTGGTTTTATTTGTTTGTTTTAATATTTTATTAATTTATTGTGTGTGTGTGTGTGTGTGTGTGTGTGTGTGTATCAGAGGGAACTGTGTGACCAAGCGTGACTTCGAGAATCATCCTGGATTGCTTCTCCCTCTTCTTACTTTGCTCTGGGATTTCCCAGGCTGTGCCCACCAGGGCAGCCACCATTTCCACCTGGCATTTTTATGTGAGACCTGGAATCCAAACTCAGAACCTTCTGCTTGGGAGGCAGGGTCTTAACCCCTGAGCCATCTCTCCAGCCCCCTCCCCCTTATATTAAATATTACTGAGGTGACAAGAGATATTCCCGCAATTTTCCTTTCCTACCAGTTTCCTTCATTATGTGTTTTCACAGGTCCTACAAAGATTCAATGAGAATGGGCCCATCTTACATTCTACATTAGGGGTCATTTCATTCTTAAAACACTGGAAGAGAGTCAGGCATGTCTGTAACCTCAGCACTTGGTGGGTAGAGGCAGGAAGATCAAAAGTTCAAGGCCTGTCTATATTCCATGAGACTGTCTCAAACACATGTACATTAAATAAGATGCAAATTGAATCGAGTCTCTCTATTATGTTAAACAAGTAATTTCTAGCTATTTACAGGAAGCTGTATAATGATTACATTGTATTTCACCCAGAAATTATTGCAGACAAGTGACTATACCAGAAAACTATCAAGAAAAAGCAGCACTTCCTTTTCCCTATCTAAATGCATTGAAATCTTTTTTCGTGACATTTATTTGCAATAGGGAAAAAAATGAATGATTTAACCTCCTGGCTGCTGCCAGCATCACAAGAATGCCTGTGGCACAATGGTGGGAACAGTGCCAGGACTTAGTGAGTAAAGGTGCTTATTGCTAAGTCTGATAACCTGAATTATCAGGTTGAAAGGTAACTGTGGAAGGAGAAAACTGATTTCTGCAAGTTGTCCTCTGACCTCTACTTATATCCCATGGCACACTCACATACACACACACACACACACACACACACACACACACACATAACATACGCACATGGCAATGTAAATTTTTTAAAAGTTTAAGAAAACACAATGACAAATCCCTTCTTTCCCATGAAGACATTTGTTTACTTGTTTGATTATTTAGTCTTATATCTGCTTTTTATTCTGATTTGATTTTCTTTTGTTATTATTTGGAATATTGTTCTTTATTCTGTGAAAGGCCAAAGTTTCCCATCCTTCATTTCACCACAGCTGTTCCATGAAGCAATACTGTGTCTAAGGGGCCATTAGCTGTCAGCTGCAAAACACTTAAAAGATATTTAGAATTTTCGTAATGGTTTCTGTGGGGATCCTTTTAAGGCAGGATTAGAGCAGTTATGGTCTTTGGAATTCCTGAAGGTCATCCCCCTCACTGCTGGAATTTCCCTGAAGGAGCACCCCTGCTGAGGAACTCTCTATATCAAACAACTTGACCTCTAGCCACAGGGGCCCAAGAGCAACTGTGGGCCACAATGGGAGTTAACCAATGAGAAATATGCTTGGCCCAGGTAGCCATCTTTGGCGCCCTATCCCCTCAATGCACTCTAGTGCCATGAGTCCTTTTCCAGCTGCCTGCTTCTCATGAGTTCTCCGGCCCCCTAGCCCCTCATGGCACTTGTGCCACAAGTTCTTTCTAGCTCCTTGTTTTGCTCCTCATGGATTCCATGCTCCATGAGTTCTCCGGCATCCTAATCCCTCGTGGCACTTCATGTCTGGAGTCCATGAGTTCCAACCTTCCTCTCCTCTAATAAACTCTACCTTAATCCTCTACACGTGTTCTGATTTCAGTCTTCGACTCCGGAACACAAGAATCCTACAACATTGGGATGGTCGTTTCCTGGCCTGCATCATTTGGCCATGCAGATGGGACAGCCGAAAGACCATGCCTGCATCACTTTTCTGGCTTCTCAAGAATATTCTTACACATCAAGCTGACATCCTACAATTGGAATGAAAGATTCTGTTGTCAAAGGCACATTCCAAAGGGTAGGATTGAAGGTGGTAGCAGACACCTACCTCCTCTGGACTGTTCTCCCTAAGGTTATAGTTACAACTGATACAGGGACAGGAAAAGACGGTCCCAATGTTGTAGAAATCTACCCCACTTTGATATCTCCCTAAAGGAACACCCTTGCTGAGGAAGTGACTCCAATCCTCCCAGAGATAAGATGGCCACCATCCCTATGAAAAAATTATGGAGATGAGCCCTCCATATCCAACAAACAACTTGACCTCTAGCCCACATGGGCCCAAGAGCACACACAAACACACATACATACACACACACACATATTAAATTTTCTAGCTGACAGATACATTATTATCACAAAAGGCATCACATCTAGAACTCATCTTAACTCTAGGGAATAGAGCTATTTAGCTTTGGTATCCAGTAGAAAACAGCCTAGAGACTTCTTTTTGGAGACCAGATTACAGTGGGCTTTGGAATCCTAAATATGGCCTATATAAATCCTAACAGGAAGTAGTAACTACATTGTTCTGTCTTGGGAACAAGAGCAGAGGCTTCTGAATTCTTTCTAAGAAGATTATGAAAGATTGAGGAGCTAAGGGAAAGCCAGAGAAAAGCAATCAAGTAGGACTAGAGGATTTCCAGGAAAGAAAGAGGAGGAGAAGGAGGAAGAGGAGGAAGAAGAAGAGAAGGAGCAGGAAGAGAAGGAGGAACAGGAAGAGGAGGAGGAACAGGAAGAGGAGAGAAGGAGGAGGAGGAAGAGAAGAGAAGAAAGAGGAGGAAGAAGTGGAGGAGGTCTTCTGGTCTATCCTTTCTTACCCAGTATGGCATTTTGTCCACTGACCAAACAATAGCCATCTTCATCTAGGCCATTAAGGTTGTGCTTCTTGACTCTGGAGGAGACAGAGCAGTTAGGGAAGATAGGTTGATCCTTATCTGGGTTCCTGGTCCCTCCAAGTCCCAGCTGACACTATGTGATTCAGCCCTAATTACATACCCTTGAGGGCCCTTGGTCTTGGGAGGAGCTAGAAGCCTTCCCATGCCCTCCTGCCCTGAGGGCTGGGAGGGGCCCAGAGTATGTAGACTGAGGAAGGTTAACTGAAATAAGGCTGCCAGCTATATGGTCACAGGGAAGACCCATCCATGCTGGGGATGAATTTTCCAGTATGACTGCTATGAAGTAAGTCATCCATGCTCTTGTAAGTAGCCCTCATCCTTACTCTTGTAAGTAGTCCAAATAGACTCACTTTTTTCCTCAAGTAGGATCTTGACATAATTATTACTTTGGTGTGTCATAAAATTCCTATAGGAATGGATAAACATTTGTATGGTATCTCCCCAGAAAAAGTGTTTGCACAACACACATTTAATTCCATATTTTTTTCTCATGTGTGTGTGTGTGTATGTGTGTGTGTGTGTGTGTGTGTGTGTGTGTGTGTCTGTCTGTCTGTGTCTGTGTCTGTCTGTCTCTATGTGCATTAGAGGGCATTGTGTGTCCATGTAGAAGCTCAAGGGTAACTTCAGGAATCATCCTGGATTGATATACCTCCTTTTTGCTTTGCTCTGGAGTTTTCCAAGGCTCTGCCTTCCAGGGTTGGAAGTCTGTCATCATTTCCACCTGGTGTTTTTTGTTTTTTTTTTTTTATTTCTGCTCATACAAACTTAATAGGTAGACCAGTTTCCTCCCTCCATCCTCCTCCCCCCGAACCCCTTGCTTCCCCTTCCTTCCCTCCCCAGCCCCCAGTGCCCCCCCCCCAATTCCCACAGAGTCCTTTATTGTGTATACCTGACTCTCCACTGGGTCCTCCTCTCCGATGACGTACAAGGACCCAGTGGCATTTCCCTGAACCCTTTCTCATGTTCCCCTTAAGCATAGGAACACTACTGTGGCTGCCAATCCCTTGCCTCCAAGGATCTTGGTGCCTTTAGCAGATGCTAGACTTTGTGAGGGCAATAGTGTGTTGGACATTGCGCAGGGCATGCAAAGTCCTAATATGATTGCTTCGGCCCTAACTAGTGTGGAGAATCTTGCAAATCATTGCTCCTCCCATCCTTTTGCTCTTACAATCTTACCGCCCCCTCTTCCCCAAATGTCCCTGAGTTTCAGGATGGGGAGAGATTAGGCTGGCCTAGTACTATGTGGTTGATATAGAGTCTTTGAAGTTCTGGATTGTGGTTTGTTGATTTTCTTTTGCAGTTTTGCAGATATGTGGTTAGTGAAGATTTTCTCCCATTCTGTGGGTTGCCTTTGAGCTCGTGTGACAATCTCTTTATCTGAACAGAAGCTCTTTAATTTCACAAGATCCCAACTGTTGAGAGTTGGTAGCAGTGACTGTGCCATTGGATGTCTGTTTAGGAAATGTTGTCCTAGCCCAATCAGCTCGAGGGAGTTCCCTATCTGTTCAGTTATGATTTTTATAGTCTCTGGCCAGATATCAAGGTCCTTGATCCATTTGGAATTAAGTCTTGTACATGGTGACAAGTACGGGTCCAGCTTTAATCTTCTGCATGTGGAGATCCAGTTTTGCCAGCACCACTTGTTGAAGATGCTGTTTTTTCCATTGGATTCTTTGGGCCCCTTTGTCAAAGATCAAATCGCTGTATTTTTGTGGGCTTATATCTGGGTCTTCAAGCCTTATCCATTGATCTGTGTGTCTATTTTGGAGCCAGTACCAGGCTTTATAACTATGGATTTGTAGTATAGACTAAGGTTTGGTATAGTAATATCTTCAGCAGTGTTTTTGTTACTCAGGATTGTCTTTGCTATCCTGGGTCTTTTCTGCCTCCATATGAATTTTGAGATTGTTTGGTCAACTTCTTTAAAGAATTGTTTTGGGATTTTAATTGGTATAGCATTGAATTTGTATATCGCCTTTGGTAGGATGGTCATTTTTACAATGTTGATTCTGTCAATCCAGGAACATGGGAGGTCTTTCCACCTTCTGATGTCTTCAGCAATTTCTTTCTTTAGGGTTTTAAAGTTTTCATTGTAAAGGTCCTTTACCTCCTTGGTTAGGTTTATACCAAGGTATTTCATTTTTTTAGGGGCTACAGTAAATGGGATTGTTTCTCTCAGGGCTTTTTCACTTCTTTCATTCTGGGCATATAGGAAGGCCTCTGATTTTTGCACATTTATTTTGTGTCCTGCCACCCTGCTGAACTTCTCAATTAGTTCCAGGAGCTTCCTGGTGGAGTTTTTGGGATCACTCAGGTATAAGATCATGTCATCTGCAAATAGGGATAGCTTGACTTCTTCCTTGCTGATTTGAATCCCTCTTATGTCCCTTTCTTGTCTTATGCCTTCAGCTAAGACTTCAAGTACAATATTGAATAGAAGTGGTGAGAGTGGACAGCCTTGTCTAGTTCCTGATCGAAGTGGGAATGCTCCCATTGTTCCCCATTGAGTATAATCCTTGCTGTGGGCTTGTTGTGTACAGCTCTTATTATATTGATAAAGGTTCCTTCCATTCCTATTGTCTCTAGCGTTTTGATCATAAAAGGCTGTTGGATCTTGTCAAAGGCTTTTTCTGCATCTATCGAGAGTATCATGTGGTCTTGGACTTTGGACTGGTTTACATGATGCATTACATTTATTGATTTTCGTATGTTGAATCAACCTTGTGTTCCGGGGATGAAGCCTACTTGGTCCCTGTGAATGATCTTTTTGATATGTTTTTGAATCCGATTTGCTAAGACTTTGTTGAGAATCTTTGCATCTGTGTTCATCAGAGAGATCGGCCTATAGTTTTCTTTTTTAAGTGAATCTTTATTAGGTTTTGGGATTAAGACGATATTAGCTTCATAGAAGGAATTTGGTAGTGTTCCTTCCTTTGCTATTTGATGGAACAGTTTAAGGAGTATTGGTGTTATTGACTCCTTAAATGTGTGGTAGAATTCTGTGCTGAATCCATCTGGTCCAGGACATTTTTTGGTGGGAAGATTCGAGATTACTTCTTCAATTTCCTTATATGTTATAGGGCCATTTAAGTAATTCACAACTTCCTGATCCAATTTAGGTAAGATATTTTTACTTACAAATTCATCCATCTCTTGTGTGTTGTCAAACTTCACAGAGTATAAGTTTTTGAAATATGATGTTATAATTCTCTGGATTTCTTGGGTATCAGTAGTGATTACTCCATGTTCATTTCTAATTTTGTTAATTTGGGTTTTCTCTCTCTTGCTTTTGGTTAATTTAGCTAGGGGTGTATCTATCTTATTGATTTTTTCAAAGAACCAGCTTTTTGACTGGTTGATTTTTTCTATCGTTTTCTTAGTCTTGATTTCAGATATTTCTCCCCTTATTTTGCTAATCTCCTCTCTTCTACTACATTTGGGATCAGATTGCTCAAGTTTCTCTAAAGCCGTAAGCTGCATCGTTAAGTTGTTTATTTCTGATGTTTCCATTTTTTTTGATGTAAGCATTAAGAGCTATGAACTTACCTCTTAGGACAGCTTTCATTGTGCCAGAGATTTTGGTAAGTTGTATTTTCATTATCGTTCACTTTCAGGAAATCTTGAATTTCCTTTTTAATTTCTTCCTGAATCCAGTTCTCATTCAGCATCATATTGTTAAGTTTCTAGGAGTTAGTGTATTTTCTCTTGTTTGTTGTGTTGTGGATGTCCAGCTTTAAGCCATCGTGGTCTGATAGGGCACAAGTTAGAATTTCAACTTTTTTGTGTATGTGTAAATTCGTTTTGTGGCCCAGTATGTGATCTTTTGGAGAAAGTTCCGTGTGCTGCTGAGAAAAATGTGTATTCTTTGGTGGGTGGGTGAAAAGTTCGATAGAGATCTGTAAGGTCCATTTCTTTAAGGGTTTGATTAAGGTCCAAAGTGTCTCTGTTAAGCTTTTGACCTGTTGATCTATCCCATGTTGAGAGGGCGGTGTTGAAGTCCCCAAGAATTATCGTTTGGGGGTTGATTTCTTGCTTTAGACGCTGTAGGGTTTTCTTAATGAATGTGGAGGGGCCCGTATTGGGTGCATAAATGTTCAGTATTGTGAAGTCTTCCTGGTGAATTGTACCTGTGACTAAAATGTAGTATCCATCTGTGTCTCTTATGATTTTCTTTTGTTTGAAGTCCACTTTGTCTGAAAACATAATTGCTACCCCTGCCTGTTTCCTGGTTCCATTAGCTTGCAAGATTTTGGACCAGCCTTTCATTCTTAGGATGTGCCTATCTTTTGTAGTGAGATGAGTTTCCTGAAGGCAGCAGATTGTTGGATTGTGGTTTTTAATCCAAATTTGTAATCTGTGTCTCTTAATCGGTGAGTTAATACCATTGACATTTAATGTTATAATGGAGAAATTATTTTTAATTCTGGACATTTTTTATGTTTAGTAGATTTTGTAAGCATGTTGTTTGATATTTATGTTTTGGTGGTATTATACTTCCCTTCTGTCCTCCTTGATACGTTTGTTCTTTTCTTCAAGCTTGAGTATCATTTCTAGCATTTTTTGAAGGCCTGGTTTGGTAGACATGTATCCCTTCAAGTTGTCTTTGTGCTGGAAAACTTTTCTTTCTCCCTCAATCATGACAGATAGTTTTGCCGGGTATATCAGTCTGGCTTGGCATTTTTGCTCATTTATTAGTTGAAATATGTCTCTCCAAGCTCTTCTTGCTTTTACTGTTTCCATTGAGTAGTCATTTGTTATTCTAATAGATTTACCTTTAAAAGTGAGTTGCTTTTTTTCTCTTGAACTCTCAGCACCTTTTCTTTGTCTTGAATGTGGAGTGTTTTGACTATTATTTGCCGTGGCGATTTTCTATTTTGGTCATATCTGTTTGGAGTGCGAAATGCCTCTTGTATTTGGATAGGCCTCTCATTCTTTAGTTGTGGGAAGTTTTCATTTATGATGAATTGAAATATTTCCTCCGGTGTGGTATTTTGGGATTCTTGTTCTGGTATTCCATGAATGCGCATGTTAGGCTTCTTCAGGGTGTCCCATATCTCTTGAATGTTCCTCTCCAGTATCTTTTTGGCTTTAACAATCTCTTCCATTGAGCTGGTTAATTCTCCCACTTTGTCTTCAAGATCTGAAATTCTATTTTCTGCCTCATTTGTTCTGCTGATAAGACTCTTTGTTGAGTTTTGGGTTGAAGATAACTTGTCTTTTAGTTCAATTTTAAACTGCCTGAGACTGTTTTAATTGCTCCATACCTATTTTTGTTTCTTGAACTGTTTTTCTCAACTCCTCCAAGTGCCTGTTGTGTTCCTGTTCAAAGTGGTTGATACGGTTGTTTAACTCTTCTCGGATTTCCTCTTTCATAGTATTAATCATGGCAATGATCATACTCTAAAAGTCGTTATGTTGGGTCTGGCTTTCATGGCTATTTTCTGTGGATTTGTTCTCGTTGGATGGATTCTTTTGGCAGGAGATTGGTCTTCTTGGGTTTTGTTTCTCATGGATCTGCACTTTGACTTGTACATTGTTGTTTTGTTTTTTAGGACCTTTCAGTTTCTGTGTGTTTTTCACTGAATCGACATAGTTGGTATTCTTACGCTTGCCAGTTATAACTAGTGCTTGCCTTGGATTGGGTATGTTTGTGTATTGTTATTGTTATATCCTAGATGAGGCTACTAGGCTGTTAGTACGGCAGTTAATTCAGGTTATGTTACTAGGGGGTGAATATTAGTTTGGTAGTGCACTTTTACGATTTAGTATCTTGGTGAAATGTGGGGGTGAGTGGTGTACTCCCTGGAGTTGTATGTTGTGGGGTGGCTGTATGAGAAAGTTGATCTACAGCATTGATACTTTAAAGGATCAGTAAGGTGAAAAGAAAAAGTTTACTTATCTTTGGGCTGGATGAGAAGAAACTCGCCCACGTGATATAATGATTGTAGTGGAGTCCAGCTGTATGGCCTGTGTTCCCTTTGTTCCTTAGAATTTTGCTTGAGTTTCCTTTGGGCTCTATTGAATTCAGAGTAGTAGTGTGTCTTCTGGGAAGGTCTGGGCGGAGGGGGGCGGGGCCCCGGGGGAAAAGCCGGCAGCGGGTCTGTGTGGTGCTGCTGGCCGGGCGGCTCCTGGGTGGGGGGCGGGGCTGGGCTGGGCTCTTTTGCTCGCTGGCTCAATGGCAGAATTCTTCACCTGGGACCTTGGGCAGCAAGCGGCGGGCGGGGGCTGGGTGGCGCGGAGGGGGCTGGGGTCTTCCGGGCCAGGGCGCAGGCCAGGCCGGAATCGGCCTGGGTGCTTGCCACCGGGATGCGTGGGGCTTCAGGGTGGTTGGGCTTCAGGGCCCATTTTTTAATTGGGCCATTGTTTTCCTTGGAGTTTAGTTTTCTAAGTTCTTTGTGCACTCTGGAGAGTAGAGCTCTATCAGATGTGTGGTTAGTTAAGATTTTCTCCCATTCTGTGGGTTGCCTTTGAGCTCATGTTACAATCTCTTTATCTGAACAGAAGCTCTTTTTTATTATTAATACATTTTTATTATTATTTCAGCTCATACAAACTTAATAGATACATCAGTTCCCTCCCTCCCTCCCCCCCCCCGTACCCCCTTCTCCCCCTCCCTACCCCCTCCCTCCCCATCCCCCAGTGCCTCCCACCCCAATTCCCAGAGAGTCCTTTCTTGTGCATGCCTGATTTTCCTCTGGGCCTTCCTCTCCGATGACATACAAGGACCCAGTGGCCTTTCCCTGAACCCTTTCCCGTGTTCCCCTTAGGTATAGGAACACTGCTGTGATGCCAATCCTTTGCCTCCAAGGATCTTGGTGCCTTTAGCAGATGCTAGACTTTGTGAGGTCAATAGTGTGTTGGACAATGCGCTGGAGGGCATGCAAAGTACAATTATGATTGCTTCAGCCCTAACTAGTATGGAGTATCTTACATATCATTGCTCCTCCCATCCTTTTGCTCTTACACTCTTACCGCCCCCTTCTTGTGCAAATTTCCCTGAGCTTCAAGATGGGGAGAGATTAAGCTGGCCTAGTTCTAGGTGGTTGATATAGAGTCTCTGAAGTTCTGGATTGTGGTTTGTTGATTTTCTTTTGCAGTTTTGCTGCTCCTGCAATGCCCTTCACTCCATCCTGGTGGGCATTGTATGTTACCCCCTGGCCAGAGACAAAAAGCTGTTAAACTGGAGTCTTATTATAAGAGCACATTCAAGGATAGATGTAATAAAAGTGGGAAACCACAGTGAGGGAGGGGTCTATCACCCATTTGCAAAATGGTTACTTTTTATCTGCCAGACTATATGCCCTCCTCCTCTGGTGAGATCACACCCCCTCAGTAGTAAATGATCAGGAATGAAAGTCTGTGAACTTAATCAGATGTCTCATTACTTATTTAGGTCCTTGATGGAGGCCTATTTTCTCTGCTGTAACATGGTCCCTTCTCTCCTTGTTTCTGGTGTGGCCCTCTTACCCCATTCCTTGTGTTCATAATCCTTGGAATTACTGTCTCTAGGTGGGCTGAGTGGGTTTGGTATTAGGAGCCACCTATTAGGGAGTACATACGGCACTTAATTTTCTGGGTCTGGGATACTTCACTTAATATAATTGTTTCTAATGACATCCATTTCCCAGCAAATTCCAGTAATTCATCATTTTTGATGGCTGAGTAGTACTCCATTGTATAGATGGACCACAGTTTCCTTATCCACTCGTCAACTGTTGGACATTTGGGCTGATTCCATGACTTTGCTATTGTAAACAGTGCTGCTATGAACATGGTCGTGCGTGTGCTATCGAGGTGAACCTCTGCTGTATGGGGGGTTATTCCCAAAAGTGGAATAGCACGGTCATATGGCATTTCAATCTTTAATTTCTTTAAGAATCTCCAGACGGCTCACCAGAGTGGCTGTATGAGCCTGCATTCCCACCAGCAATGTAGGAGAGTTCCCCTCTCTCTGCATCCTCTCCAACATTTGTCGTTTGTATTGTGGATTTTTGCCATCCTGACCGGGGTGAGATGATATCTCAGGGAAGTTTTGATTTGCATTTCCCTGATGGCTAAGGAAGTGGAGCATTTTTTCAGATATTTGTTAGACATTTTAATTTCATCCCTGGTAAAGTTTCTTTTAAGTTCCAGGGCCCATTTTTTAATAGGGCCATTCTTTTCCTTGGAGTTTAGTTTTCTAAGTTCTTTGTGCACTCTGGAAAGCAGAGCTCTATCAGATGTGTGGTTAGTGAAGATTTTCTCCCATTCTGTGTGTTGCCTTTGAGCTCATGTTACAATCTCTTTATCTGAACAGAAGCTCTTTAATTTCACAAGATCCCAACTGTTGAGAGTTGGTAGCAGTGACTGTGCCATTGGATGTCTGTTTAGGAAATGTTGGCCTAGCCCAATCAGCTCGAGGGAGTTCCCTATCCTTTCAACTATGGTTTTTATAGTCTCTGGCCAGATATCAAGGTCCTTGATCCATTTGGAATTAAGTCTTGTACATGGTGACAAGTACGGGTCCAGCTTTAATCTTCTGCATGTGGAGATCCAGTTTTGCCAGCACCATTTGTTGAAGATGCTGTTCTTTTTCCATTGGATTCTTTGGGCCCCTTTGTCAAAGATCAAATCGCTGTATTTTTGTGGGCTTATATCTGGGTCTTCAAGCCTTATCCATTGATCTGTGTGTCTATTTTGGAGCCAGTACGAGGCTGTCTTTATAACTATGGATTTGTAGTATAGACTTAGGTTTGGTATGGTAATACCTCCAGCAGTGTTTTTGTTACTCAGGATTGTCTTTGCTATCCTGGGTCTTTTGTGCCTCCATATGAATTTTGAGATTATTTGGTCAACTTCTTTGAAGAATTGCTTTGGGATTTTAATTGATATAGCATTGAATTTGTATATTTCCTTTGGTAGGATGGTCATTTTTACGATGTTGATTCTGCCAATCCAGGAACATGGGAGGTCTTTCCACCTTCTGGTGTCTTCTGCTATTTCTTTCTTTAGGGTTTTAAAGTTTTCATTGTAAAGATCTTTTACCTCCTTGGTTAGATTTATACTAAGGTATTTCATTTTTTTAGGGGCTATAGTAAATGGGATTGTTTCTTTCAAGGCTTTTTCACTTCTTTCATTCTGGGCATATAGGAAGGCCACTGATTTTTGCACATTTATTTTGTGTCCTGCCACCCTGCTGAGTTTCTCAAGTCATTATGTTGGGTCTGGCTTTCATGGCTATTTCTGTGGATTTGTTCTGGTCGGAATCCATCATTATGGGATTGATTCTTTCGGTGGGAGATTGGTCTTCTTGGGTTTTGTTTCTCTTGGATCTGTATTTTGACTTGGGTGTTGTTGTTTTGCTTTTCAGGACATTTCAGTTTCTGTGTGTTTTTCACTGAACCAATGTAGTTTATATTGTTATACTTGCCAGTTATTACTAGTGTTTGCCTTGGATTAAGTATGTTTGTGTGTTGTTATTGTTATATATTAGATGAGGCTACTAGACTGTTAGTAGGTCAGTTAAGTCAGGTTAAGTAACCAGGGGGTGAATATTAGTATGGTAGTGAACTTTTACGATTTAGTATCTTGGTGAAATGTGAGGGTAAGTGGTGTACTCCCTGGAGTTGTATGTTTTTGGGGTGGCTGTATGAGGGAGTTGATCTACAGCATTGATACTAAAAAGGATCAGTAAGGTGAAAAGAAAAAAAAAATAGCCCTTCCCTCCACTCTGCCGCCGGGGACGCGAACGCGGTCCAGCCGGGCCTCACCGCGCGACCTAGGTAAGCTCTGTCAACACCCACCCCCAGAACCCCAGGCCGCCCAAGGGACCCAGCTGGTCCCATCATCCAGCCGGTAGCCACCTCGCAGAGCCTGTGGGCAGAAGAGGACACCCCCTCTGCGCCCGGGCCCCGCTCCCAGGTTCCCCCAGGTTGAATAGCACCCCCCCGACACCCCATCCTCCCTTCCCCCACTCCGCCGCCCGGGACGCACAGGGTCCAGCCTGGACTCACCTTGACGACCTAGGTAAGCTCCGTCTCCGCCCACCCCCAAAACCCCAGGCCAAATATTTCAGTTTAGTGAAAAACGCACAGAAATTGAAAGATCTTAAGAGTTAAAATGACAATGCCAAAGTCAAAGTGCAAATCCATGAGAAACAACACTCAGGTAAACAAATCTCCCACTGAAGGAATTAATTCCATAATGTTAGACTCCAACCAGAACAAATCCATGGAAAATGGCCAAGAAAGCCTGACCCAGGATAACGACCTTCAAAATATGATCATTACCATGTTCAATAATATGAAAGAGGAAATCCGGGAGGAATTAAATAATCGAATCAATCGCTTTGAGCAGGAACACAACAGACACTTGGAGGAGTTGAGAAAAACAGTGCAAGAAACAAAAACTGGCATAGAGCAGTTAAAGCAGACTCAAGCAGAGTTTAAAACTGAGCTAAAAGACAAGTTATCTTCAACCCAGAACTCCATAGAGAGTCTTATCAGCAGAACTAATGAAGCAGAAAACAGAATTTCAGACCTTGAAGATAAAGTGGGAGTATTAACCAGCTCAATGGAAGAGGTTGTTAAAGCCAAAAAGATACTTGAGAGAAATATCAGGAGATATGGGACACCCTGAAGAAGCCAAACATGCCTATTCATGGAATACCAGAGCAAGAATCTCAAAATACCACCCCTGAGGAAATTTTTCAAACGATCATCAAGGAAAACTTTGCTCATCTAAAAAAAGACAGGCCCATCCATATACAAGAGGCATTCCGCACCCCAAACAGATATGACCAGAACAGAAGCTCGCCACGGCAAATAATAGGCAAAACACTCCACATTCAAGATAAAGAACTGGTGCTGAGAGCTTCAAGGGAGAAAAAACAAGTCACTTTTAAAGATAAACCTACTAGAATAACAAATGACTACTCAATGGAAACAGTAAAAGCAAGAAGAGCTTGGAGAGACATACTTCAAGTATTGAATGAGCAAAAATGTCAACCCAGGCTGATTTACCCTGCAAAACTATCAGTCATGATCGAGAGAAAAAGAAAAATCTTCCAGCACAAAGACAACTTGAAGGGATACATGTCCACCAAACTAGGCCTTCAAAAAATGCTAGAAATGATACTCAAGCGTGAAGAAAAAAACAGGCATATCCAGGAGAACAGAAGGCAAGTATAACACCATTAAAAGCGAAGCAATATACTTATAAAAACTACTAAACATAATAAGTGTCTGGAATTAAAAATAGTTTCTCCATTATAACACTAAATGTTAATGGAATTAACTCACCGATCAAGAGACACAGATTACAAATTTGGATTAAAAATCACAATCCATCAATCTGCTGCCTGCAGGAAACCCATCTCACCACAAAAGATAGGCATGCCATAAAAATAAAAGGCTGGTCAACAATTCTACAAGCTAATGGAAGCAGAAAACAGGCAGGGGTAGCGATTATGATATCAGACAAACTAGACTTCAAATCAAAGAAAATCATAAGAGACACGGATGGATACTACATTTTAGTCACAGGTACAATTCACCAGGAAGACTTCACAATACTGAACATTTATGCACCCAATACGGGCCCCTCCACATTCATTAAGAAAACCCTACAGCGTCTAAAGCAAGAAATCAACCCCCAAACGATAATTCTTGGGGACTTCAACACCGCCCTCTCAACATGGGATAGATCAACAGGTCAAAAGCTTAACAGAGACACTTTGGACCTTAATCAAACCCTTAAAGAAATGGACCTTACAGATCTCTATCGAACTTTTCACCCACCCACCAAAGAATACACATTTTTCTCAGCAGCACACGGAACTTTCTCCAAAATAGGTCACATACTGGGCCACAAAACGCATCTACACATACACAAAAAAGTTGAAATTCTAACCTGTGCCCTATCAGACCACAATAGCCTAAAGCTGGGCATCCACAGTATAACAAACAAGAGAAAATACACTAACTCCTAGAAACTTAACAATATGATGCTGAATGAGAACTGGATTCAGGAAGAAATTAAAAAGGAAATTCAAGATTTCCTGAAAGTGAACGATAATGAAAATACAACTTACCAAAATCTCTGGGACACAATGAAAGCTGTTTTAAGAGGTAAGTTCATAGCTCTTAATGCCTACATCAAAAAAATGGAAACATCAGAAATAAACAACTTAACAATGCAGCTTAAAGCTTTAGAGAAACTAGAGCAATCTGTTCCCAAATGTAGTAGAAGAGAGGAGATTAGCAAAATAAGGGGAGAAATATCTGAAATCGAGACTAAGAAAACGATAGAAAAAATCAACCAGTCAAAAAGCTGGTTCTTTGAAAAAATCAATAAGATTGATACACCCTTAGCTAAATCAACCAAAAGCAAGAGAGAAAACCCAAATTAACAAAATTAGAAGTGAACATGGAGTTATCACTACTGACACCCAAGAAATCCAGAGAATTATAACATCATATTTCAAAAACTTATACTCTGTGAAGTTTGACGACACAAAAGAGATGAGTGAATTTCTAAGTAAACACAACTTACCTAATTGAATCAGGAAGTTGTGAATTGTTTAAGTAGTCCTATAACATACAAGGAAATTGAAGAAATAATCTCAAATCTTCCCACCAAAAAATGTCCTGGACCAGATGGATTCACCACAGAGTTCTACCAGACATTTAAGGAGTTAATAACACCAATACTCCTTAAACTGTTCCATCAAATAGCAAAGGAAAGAGCACTACCAAATTCCTTCTATAAAGCTAACATCGTTTTAATCCCAAAACCTAATAAAGATTCACTTAAAAAAGAAAACTATAGGCCGATCTCTCTGATGAATACAGACGCAAAGATTCTGAACAAAGTCTTAGCAAATCGGATTAAAAAACACATTAAAAAGATCATTCACGGGGACCAAGAAGGCTTCATCCCCGGCACACAAGGTAGGTTCAACATACACAAATCAATAAATGTAATTCATCATGTAAACCAGTCCAAATTCCAAGACCACATGATACTCTCGATAGATGCAGAAAATGCTTTTGACAAGATCCAACAGCCTTTTATGATCAAAACACTAGAGACAGTAGGAATGGAAGGAACCTTTATCAATATAATAAAAGCTGTATACAACAAGCCCACAGCAAGGATTATACTCAATGGGGAACAATTGGAAGCATTCCCACTTCGATCAGGAACTAGACAAGGCTGTCCACTCTCACCACTTCTATTCAATATTGTACTTGAAGTCTTAGCTGAAGCCATAAGACAAGAAAGGGACATAAGAGGGATTCAAATCGGCAAGGAAGAAGTCAAGCTATCCCTATTTGCAGATGACATGATCTTATACCTGAGTGATCCCAAAAACTCCACCAGGAAGCTCCTGGAACTAATTGAGAAGTTCAGCAGGGTGGCAGGATACAAAATAAATGTGCAAAAATCAGAGGCCTTCCTATATGCCCAGAATGAAAGAAGTGAAAAAGCCCTGAGAGAAACAATCCCATTTACTGTAGCCCCTAAAAAAATGAAATACCTTGGTATAAACCTAACCAAGGAGGTAAAAGACCTTTACAATGAAAACTTTAAAACCCTAAAGAAAGAAATAGCAGAAGACACCAGAAGGTGGAAAGATCTCCCTTGTTCCCGGATTGGCAGAATCAACATCGTAAAAATGACCATCCTACCAAAGGCAATATACAAATTCAATGCTATTCCAATGAAAATCCCAAAGCAATTCTTCAAAGAAGTTGACCAAACAATCTCAAAGTTCATATGGAGCCACAAAAGACCCAGGATAGCAAAGACAATCCTGAGTAACAAAAACACTGCTGGAGGTATTACCATACCAAACCTAAGTCTATACTACAAATCCATAGTTATAAAGACAGCCTCGTACTGGCTCCAAAATAGACACACAGATCAATGGATAAAGATTGAAGACCCAGATATAAGCTCACAAAATTACAGCCATTTGGTCTTTGACAAAGGGGCCCAAAGAATCCAATGGAAAAAACAGCATCTTCAACAAATGGTGCTGGCAAAACTGGATCTCCACATGCAGAAGATTAAAGCTGGACCCGTACTTGTCACCATGTACAAGACTTAATTCCAAATGGATCAAGGACCTTGATATCTGGCCAGAGACTATAAAAACCATAGTTGAAAGGATAGGGAACTCCCTCGAGCTGATTGGGCTAGGACAACATTTCCTAAACAGACATCCAATGGCACAGTCACTGCTACCAACTCTCAACAGTTGGGATCTTGTGAAATTAAAGAGCTTCTGTTCAGATAAAGAGATTGTAACATGAGCTCAAAGGCAACCCATAGAATGGGAGAAAATCTTCACTAACCACACATCTGATAGAGCTCTGCTGTCCAGAGTGCACAAAGAACTTAGAAAACTAAACTCCAAGGAAAAGAATGGCCCTATTAAAAAATGGGCCCTGGAACTTAAAAGAAACTTTACCAGGGATGAAATTAAAATGTCTAACAAATATCTGAAAAAATACTCCACTTCCTTAGCCATTGGGGAAATGCAAATCAAAACTTCCCTGAGATATCATCTCACCCCGGTCAGGATGGCAAAAATCCACAATACAAACAACGACAAATGCTGGAGAGGATGTGGAGAGAGGAGACCTCTCCTACATTGCTGGTGGGAATGCAGGCTCATACAGCCACTCTGGTGAGCCATCTGGAGATTCTTAAAGAAATTAAAGATTGAAATGCCATATGACCCGTGCTATTCCACTTTTGGGAATAACCCCCTATACACCAGAGGTTCACCTCGATAGCAGAAGCACGATCATGTTCATAGCAGCACTGTTTACAATAGCAAAGTCATGGAATCAGCCCAAATGTCCAACAGTTGACGAGTGGATAAGGAAAGACTGGTACATCTATACAATGGAGTACTACTCAGCTATCAAAAATGATGAATTACTGGAATTTGCTGGGAAATGGATGTCATTAGAAACAATTATATTAAGTGAAGTATCCCAAACCCAGAAAATTAAGTGCCGTATGTACTTCCTAGTAGGTGGCTCCTAGTACCAAACTCACCCTAGCCCACCTTGAGACACTCATAGGTAAATCTATGTATTATCTATAGTAATTGCAAGGATTATGAACAGGAGCGATGAGGCTGAAGGGCCACACCTGAAACAAGGAGAGAGGAGACCATGTTACAGTAGAGAAAATGGGCCTCCAATAAGGACTGAAGTAAATAATGTGACACCTGGTTAAGTTCACAGACGCTGGTTCCTGATCATTTATAACTAAGGGGGTAATGATCTCAACAGAAGGGGAGGGCATATAGACTGGCAGATAAAAAGTAACCATTTTTCAAATGGGTGATTGACCCCTCCCTCACTGAGGTTTCCTACTTTTATTACATCTACCCTTGAATGTGCTCTTGTAATAAGACTCCAGTTTAACAGCTTTTTGTCTCTTGCCAGGGGTGACATACAGTGCCCATGAGGATGGAGTGAAGGGCATTGCAGGAGCAGCAAAACTGCAAAAGAACATCAACAAACCACAATCCAGAACTTCAGAGACTCTATATCAACCACCTAGAACTAGGCCAAACTAATCTCTCCCCATCCTGAAGCTCAGGGACATTTGCAGAAGAGGGGGCGGTAAGAGTGTAAGAGCAAAAGGATGGGAGGAGCAATGATTTGCAAGATACTCCACACAAGTTAGGGCCGAAGCAATCATAATTGGACTTTGCATGCCCTGCCCAATGTCCAACACACTATTGACCTCACAAAGTCTAGCATCTGCTAAAGGCACCAAGATCCTTGGAGGCAAGGGATTGGCAGCCACAGTAGTGTTCCTATGCTTAAGGGGAACACAGGAAAGGGTTCAGGGAAATGCCACTGGGTCCTTGTACTTCACTGGAGAGGAGGCCCAGAGGAGAGTCAGGCATGCACAAGAAAGGACTCTTTGGGAATTGGGGCGGGAGGCACTAGGGGGTGGGGAAGGAGGGGTGAGGGGAGGGGGAGCAGGTGGTTTGGGGGGAGGAGGAGGGAGGGAGGGAGGGAACTGGTGTACCTATTAAGTTTGTATGAGCTGAAATAATAATAAAAATGTATTAAATTTAAAAAAAATAGTTTACTTATCTTTGGGCTGGATGTGAAGAATCTCGCCCAAGTGATATAATGATTGTAGTGGAGTCCAGATGTATGGCCTGTGTTCCCTTTGCTCCTTAGAGTTTTGCTTTTGTTTCCTTTGGACTCTATTGAATTCTGAGTAGCAGTGTGTCTTCCGTGGACCACGTACGTAATTCCCCGGTGGGCCAGAGAGGCAGAGGGTCTGATGTTGATGGCAGAATTCTTCACCTGCGGGTTGGGGATTTAGCTCAGTGGTAGAGCGCTTGCCTAGCAAGCACGGGGCCCTGGGTTCGGTCCCCAGCACCGGAAAAAAAAAAAAAAAAAAAAAGAATTCTTCACCTGCGACCTGGGGGGGCGGCGGAGGCACGTGGGGGCGGGAGAGAGCGAGGGGTGGGGGCGGGGCGGGGCCCCGGGGCTAAGCAGGAGGTCTCACGGGATGCCAGCCGGGCGGCTCGGAGGTGGGATGCTGGGCTGGGAGAGGCTCTCTCCCTGGCTCATTCACCTGGGAGCTCGGCGTGGGTCGGTGCGGGCGTGGGGGGGCTGGGGTCCCGGGGCAAAGCCTGCGGCCGCGTGGGTACCGGCCGGGCGGCCACCTGGTGTTTTTTTAGGTGGGATCTGGGATCTAAACTCAGGTCCTTCTTTTGAGGCAGAGGCTTAGCCCATGAGCCATCTCTCGAACTCTAATTTCAGGTTTTTTAATGGAACCAGTCTCTCAGGGTTTTCTCCACCTCATTTATTTTCTGTGTCTAAATGGGTCACAGTACTATTTCTTGCTATTTTGAAATAAAAGTTTTAGATTCCATCTCTTGAGCTCCTACTTTGCAAGATGGAGATTTAAAGTCTTTTATCAGTGTCTTCCCTGCAGAATGTAAAACATATACATGTTCTCTCATGGTTCTTTTCTGTACTAGGAACTCAAGCAGTTTCACAACAGGGCCATGCTGGGAAGGTCTTTGAAGGTCACCCCCCCCTTCCCCCGCCTCCCCTCCCTCCACTGTTGGGATTATCCTAAGGGAACACACTCTACTCTGTTGCAGATAAGCTAAGAAACAGCCCAACCATGAGGTTGTTCACAAGGTCTGCTGGGCTGGACCCCAATATGACCAGACCAATAAGATGTAGGAGACTACAAGCTCCAATCAGGTTTGCAGAAACTGGAGCTAATCAATAAAGAAAACCCACTTTCCCAGGCTTGCCTTACTCTATAAATACCCCTTACCCTGCCAGCCATCTTGGGGTCACCTGCTCCTTAGAAACTCCATCTGTGAGTTCTTTTCTGGTTCACTTGTCCCTTGTGGATTCCATGTCTGAAGTCCGTGAGTTCTGGATTCTCTTAACCCTCTCAGAATCCATGTTTCTGAGTTCCATTCTTTCTCTCCTCTAAAACTCTGCCTTAATCCTCTACATGTATTCTGGTTTCAATCTTCAACTCCTGAACACAAAATCCTAGACAATAAAACCTCTGTAACAGGAATGCAGTGTCAATGACAAGGGGGAGTTGGGGGGTGGACAGCCCCATACCCACACTGCCATCGACGGAAGCCTGGCTTCTTTCCTTCTGCTCAGGGGAAGCTGGAATCCAATATAAATGGCAAGTGCAGTTTACAAAAAGAGATTTGTGATATAGATGTTAAGCATGAGGGTTGAGGGAAAGATTCTTTCCAAGTGCCATGGAAAGATACCCTGCAACAGACTTCAGGTAATATTCCATTCCTGGCATAGGAAGCTGAGATAGAAGATGCAGCAGCAACCACAGAACAGAGGAAATTCCTTGCCTGTTAGGCTTTAGAAGAGCTTTAAGCTTGTGGAGCAGGAGGTGAAAGAACAGTGTCTGAGTTCGGCATTAGTGAAAGTACTAGACAGAATACAAAGCTATAACGAGTTTAATCCTCTTTATTTTGCCTTCCCACTCTACCTAGAGGCAGCTAGACACTAAGAGTTTTACTCACGGGATGAAGGTGTGGCTGACCCCTTGTGCTGGAGGGAAGCTTCTGCGATCTACCACCTAGAGCCTGTTGGCTTTTCCTAGGAGAGTTGTGATGAATGTCATCACAGTAGCCAACAGATACTTTTTGGTGGCATCTGAAGTTACATCTCAAAGGGTCAAAGGATCAACCCTTAGAGATGTAAAATGAGGTTAAATACTTTATTTCCTGGTATGTACTATATAGTTATAAAGTTGATAAGGCAAAAACTTAGGTCCCAGCAGTTTCAGGGTAAGTCCAGATATTTTTACTATAAATAAAGGTTTAGTCTCTTTGAAGATTCCCAGAAGATAGCTGAGAATGGAGTGAGGCCACACCCGAAGGTCATGGGGGCTTGAGCCTTAAAGATGTGTCATTCTTATTTTAACATGGAATACCTGAACATTAAAAGGAATATTATCTCTGTGTCTGTCACCTTCACTGCAAATGTTGTTAATTGTGCTGGGTTTCTTGATTCTCAGCTGGTGAGGCCTTGTTCTCATAATTTTCCATCTTTCTACACTGATTCACATGCTAGACAAGAATTCTTCCACTAAGCTATATTCCCAAACCTCACATCTTTTCAACATAGATATATCATTATTCAATCAAAATCAAATATTTATATTATTATATTAGATCAAAGGGGGGAAGGAATTGTCATGATTTGAGACATAAGTTGTGCCCCACAGGCTCATGTGTTTGGATCTTCAGTTGTTTGGGAAGGTCATAGCATCTTTAAGAGGTGGAGTCTTGTTGGAGGAAGGCGGTCACAGGGGATGGAAGTTGATTCGCTCTACCCTGCTGCTGGGAGAAATCCGCTTTTAACTGCTTGGAGTTTGCAGCTCTCAGCCTCCACGAAGTCTGGAGTGACTTAAGACTTCTCCGGCTTCTGCCACCAGCCATGCCCTTTCTACCATAAAGGACTCTATCTCCCTCTGGAACCACAGTTGAACATGTCTGCCTTTTCCCCCTTAAGTTGTTTGAGCCTCAGTAGTGTCTTATAGCAGCACAAACAATAGATAGATAGATAGATAAATGATAGATAGATAATTAGATAGACAGATAGATAGATGATAGAGATATAGATAGACAGATATAGATATAGTTGATATAGATATAGATACAGATATAGATATAGATATAGAATTGAGAGTGCCTTTATGACAATATGTAATATTGATGTGGAGGTTCATTGATAAAAAAGAGGCTAACTGGGCTGGAGAGGTGGCTCAGGGGTTAAGCTTCTGCCTTGCAGGTGGAAGGTCCTGAGTTCGGCTCCTAGAACCCACGTATAGATGCTGGGCAAAAACTAAGGCACCGCTTCAACTCCGGATACTGTTAACATACAAATTTGAAGATTAAGTTCCCAACATACAGACATCAGGGGGACATCTTCACACCATAGCTTGTGTGTGCAGAGGAAAGCATGACAAAAGAGAAACTCACCTGCAGGATCTAGAGAGGGAGAGAAAGACACTAGGCCAGACACAGAGGAACTATGCTTCTCCCAGCTCCAGGGCGGGTGACACGAGGAACCTGCGGACCTGTCCCAGCAGAACTTGCCTCCTGGCAGAAACTGGGTCTTGCTTTGTCCATTATGGACCTACAGAGTAGGGCCAGTGTGTGTGTGTGTGTGTGTGTGTGTGTGTGTGTGTGTGTGTGTGTGTGTGTGTATTAGTCACCTTCAAGAGACAGAGAACAACTTCCTGAAGTCAGTTCTCTCCTTCCAGTATGTGGGTTCCTTGAATCAAACTCAGGTCTCCAGGTTGGCCTGCAGGATCTTTATGTGCTGAGGCATCTCAATTTTCTTGCCAGCCTTCCTGTGAATGTTTAAAGTTTGCCCTGTATTATTTATGTGAGCAAATGAAAAGTCACATTCCCATCATGCAAAAGTAAGCATGCTGGGAGCTATGTGATCCAGGTATAAGTAAACTCATTCATGTTTTTAAGTGCATGGATTAAAGTCAATTACACTTTTGTTTTTTTTTTTTCAAATTTAGACTTCGAAGGTAAATCATAATCATAATCAAGCTGTATCATCAGTTTTAAATTCAAGACCTGCTGTTTCAATCCATGTAGGAAACAGTGTGGTGCCCACAGAGCCTTGCTAGAAAATATATCTATTTTATTGAGTCCTAGTCCCCAAACGGGATTAATTTGGGGTCCTCTGTATTACTGAAATCTTTACTTCTCACTTACTGAAATCCATAGCAACTAGAAACCCACAAGTCAAACCCTGTCTGAAAATGTATCCAATTTAATTCAGGCATATTAAACTTTCAGGTCTTAAATTCTTATAAATATAGCTGTGTTTCATTGCTTTGTGATTATTTGAGGATTAAGCCATGCTGAACTTCCAAACCCTTTATTTTGTCACCTGCCTGAATTGCTCTTTACTGGTCCATGGGCCTTAGGTGTGTGTGTGGTGATTGGCCGCTCTGGCATCCTTTGAAGCATCACCTCTCCCTGTGTCTCTTTGGAGTCACATGCATTGCTTTCTTCCTTTGCCAATTATTGTTCCCTCATGTGTAGATAAAGCAGCCTGGTGAAGTGTGCAAGAGCCAAAGCACTTTCAGGAAAGAGCCCCAAGGCATCTTAAATCCTATTGTAAGACTGTGTCCTTTTGATGTCCATAAAACTCTCAGAGGTCTGAAAGTGAGGGCTGGAGAGATGGCTCAGGGGTTAAGACTCTGGCTAGCAAGCACGAAGGTCCTGAGTTTGATTCCCAGGTCCCACATAAAAAAAGCCAGGCATTTCTAGCCCTGGTGGGCGGAGCCTGGAATCCCGGAGTGAAGCAAGAAAGAAGAAGAAGCAATCCAGGATGACTCCTGAAGTCACTCTTGACCCTCCACAGGGAGTTATAATGCGCTCTCTCTCTCTCTCTCTCTCTCTCACACACACACACAAAATAATTTTTATTTTTTTTAATGAAAGTGAGTGTTTTAGTTTCCCAGGAGATGTGTTCTAGGTCAAATCCCAGTCCTTTCTTTTCTTAGAAGCCCCAGATCAATTGGTTTGAATAAGCAGGTAAAATGACCTTCTTTTTGATAAGACTTTCTTGGTTGATAAGACCTCACCAAGAAAAAAAAAAAAGGTAAGAGACAAGGCACTCCTCAACTGCACTTTCTAAAACAGAGATCAGTTACCAAATGGAGACAGTTGGTTATTATCAGGAGATATTTTAATATATATTATACATTGACTATATTTAAAGATATATATGTGTATATATATATACACATATATATATATCTTTAAAGAAAAAAATTCTTTGAGATAGCACAGTACTTGCCTTGTCAAGGGGTGGCAAAGTATTTGCCTAGCATGTGCTCTGGTTTGAACAGGAGGTGGGGGAGAAGATGAGTGGGAAGGAAAGGAGGAGAGGCAGGGAAGCAGGGCTTGCTCTGACTCTGACAATGATTTTGTTTGTTTTCTTAAGGAGCAGGTAGAGATTGAGAACAAGAGAATGACAGTAAGAGAGAAATCAGAGAGAGAGAGAGAGAGAGAGACACGGGTGAACGTGTGTGTGTCTCTGCATGCTCATGGAGGCTAGTGAGAACTTTCTGAATTGGTTCTTCCTACCATGTGGTCTCCCAGAATGGAACTTAGGTCTCCAGGTTTTTGTGCCTCTGTTAGCTGAGCCATGTCACCAGCCCTTTGCCAACCTTCTGATCACCAGGCTCTGAGAGTTCACTGGCTCGCTGGGGCCTGTTTGAGTACCTTATCTTAAGTACATGCTGAGAAGGAAGTTCCTGATAACTGGAAATTTGTGTTGTGAGTTATACAACCCTGTACCTAAAGTGTTACTTAGTCATGGACCCTACTTAATAAATTTCTTAGATAGCAGTGAGGAATAAAATTAACTCAGATAGTCTGATCAAATGACAACAGGAAGAGGGCAAATCAGTCATTATCCCAGAAAATAAGTAATCAGGTTAAGAAAGAAAATTCCACCCAGAGGAAAATCAGACATGCACAAGAAAGGACTCTCTGGGAATTGGGGTGGGAGGCACTGGGGGATGGGGAGGGAGAGGGGTGGGGAGGGGGAGCAGGGGATACGGGGGGAGGAGGAGGGAGGGAGGGAACTGGTGTACCTAATAAGTTTGTATGAGCTGAAATAAAAAAAAAAAGAAAAGAAAATCATATGCAAAAAAAAAAAAAAAAAGAAAGAAAGAAAATTCCAGATATCTTTAAGGTTAATATATTGAAAATAGATTAATTCCATGTCCTGCCATATTTAATTCTGCTCTGTGTAGACTTATGTTTCTTGGTTGTTAGTATTATATAACTGGACACAACAAACAGAGACGGCATTGTTGAGTCTGGGAATATAGCTCATTTGGCAGAGTGCATGAGAGACCCTGTCAGTCCTCAATACCACTAAACCAGGGTGCACTCTTGCAATCCCAGCACTCAAGAGGAAGATATAAGAGGATCTGAAGTTCAAGGTCATCCTTGGGATACATCCTTGGGATACATCCTTGAGGACAACCTGAGATACATGATATATGAAACATTGACTTGAAAAATTATGGATTATATATATACTTTAAATTATTTGTCCATTTCTCAAGCATGAAGATCCAAGCTTAGATTCCCTAGCACCCACATAAAAAGTCAAATGTGTCAGTGTCTGTATCCCCAGCTCTGGGGAGGCAGAGACAGCAGATCCCTGGAGCTCTTTGGCTAGCCAGCATGGCCGAACTGATGAACTCCAGCTTGAGGTGAAGTGCCAGTCTCAAAATACAAGATGGGGTCATATAAGATGTTTCAATGGGGTGAATGTGCTTGTGCACAAGTTTGACCCTTTGAACCCAAATAATAAACCAGGCATAGTGACATGAGCATCTTTAATCCCAGCACGATTCTGTGGGAAAATGGGAGACAGAATCAGGAGAACTGCCTGGGAGCTTGAGATCAACATCTGGGAGGACAGAAAAGAGACCGAAGTAAAAGGAATCAACTCGTTCCCACAGGTTGTTCTCCAGTTTCTATGCCCACGCATATGTTCTCTCAACAATTTTACTACCAAGAGATCCAGTTCTAGAACCTGGTCTGAACTATATTTAGCTCATTGGAATATGTGTTATTAGCACTGTATTTGTCAGGGTTCTTTAGAGGAACATAACCGATAGAATGTACATATAACTTTATTAAACCAACTCACAAATAAAAGCAGTGTTCCTCAAAGTAGCCATCCACAGTTGCTTCATTCTTCGGCTGACAATCTCACAAGACTGAAGGGTCCCGGGAAGGTGTCAAGCCTCCATCTCGCTAGAGGACTGAAGAGCCTAGGCTGTGATGTCGGCGTGGTCGGCAGCCAGGCCAAAGGCAACCGGCTCTGACATCTGCGATGAACAGCACCAAGTCCCAGGAGACCAGGCTCCAGTGGCAGTGAGAACAGCAGCAAGGTCAAAAGGGCCAAATTCTGGGGTCAGCCAAGAATAGAGGCAGCAATGGCGACAGCAGCAACAAAGGCAGCAACACACCGCCAATGGACTCAACAGCAAGTCAACGCAGGGCAAGGGAAGAGCCAGCCCCTCCTCTTTGCGTTTCCTTTTATCTGATCCACTGGAAATACCACCCACTATGGACTGGGTCTTACATATAAATTAGGCAGTAACCTGCAGGTTTGTTCAACCAAATGAAAAAAAAAAGCAGAAAGAGGGTTGGAGTGATGGCTCAGGGATTAAGACTCTGCCTCATAAGCAGACGGACCTTAATTCAGATCCCAGATCCCAGATCCCATGTAAAAAACACCAGGCAGAAATGTACTCCAGTTCCGGAAATCACAGAGCAAAACAAAAAGGAGGTAAAAGGTAAAAGCAATCCAAAATATTTCGAAAGTCACCCTTGGGCTTCCACAGGTCACACACACACACACACACACACACACACACACACACACACTTACACACACATACACATACACACAGAAAAAAAAAAGAATGAATAAATGAATAAGAAGGCTAGGTATGGTGGCTGTGATGTATGGTATTAATGTCGACATTAGACCTAGAAGGCAGGGCTCCAGGCCCACCTGACATTGGCTAACATTGGTTTTCAGGCATGCCTGTGAGGGACTGTCTTGGTTGCATATGTGAGAAGACCCTGCCCACTGTAGGCTGGATCATTCCTGGGGCAGGTGGTCTAGAGACAGCAAAGCAAACATGAACACATTGGCTTTTGTCCTGTACTTCACTGTGGATGTGATGTGATCATGCTGCTGTGCCACCCCCATAACGATGGACTGTAACCCTGAACTGTGATCAAGTTGAACTCCTTTTCCCCTAAATTACTTTGATCAAATATTTTGTTACAGCAATGAGTGATGCAACTAATTCATGGGCAAACACCTGTTATCCCTGCACTTGAAAGGCAGAAACAGAAGATCAGAAGTTCAAGGCCAGCCTGGTCCAAACCATGACTCTGCCTTAAAAAACCAAAAATGACATCAACCAACCAACCAACCAAACAAACAAAAGCATCATTGAAACAAAAGAAGGAGAACTTGAAGAAATTGACAATAGCATCAAAAATTTCATGTAACTGCAAGAATTGAAAAGTGTTGAGCTGAGGCCGAACTGTAATTCACAGTCTATCTGCCCTGAATACAAAAGACTCTGAGTTCAATTTCCAGAACTGTGTAAAACCAGGTGTGGTGTTTCGGGACTTTAATTCCAACATTTAAGAGGTGGAGACAGGAGGATGAGAAGTCAAAAGATCATCTTAGGTTATAAGACAGTTTGAAGGCACAGCCTGGGCGACATGAAATCCCATCTCAGAAACCGCAACAGACTAACAGTGTGAGGCAGCACAGTGCACAGCATGCTATGCAGCTTTGACTACCTGAACTTTATCCCTGCAGCTCAGGAGCTGTATGGGTGAGTGCCAGCTCCCCTGCCCACAGCACGGGCACCCCACCTCAGCCATGCCTGTCACAGCCTCAGCCTTCAGCTAGAGAAGTGCAGCGGGCCCAGCTGGGCCCGGGATCCAAGTGGGAACAACCAGTCTGTTTGGATTCCAAGGGGGAAACATTCCTTCTTCTTTCAGATAATGGAAGCTCTTGAGCAAAGTCAAATAAAGTTGTCTATAGACAAGGGACACAAGCAATACAGTGTCGGGAGAGAGTCAAGGCAGAGAGAAAAGTCGAGAAAGAGAAGAGGAGAGAGAGAGAGAAATGATTCAGCCTTATTGAGTCTAGCGATCTAGTCAGCCTGGTGACAGCCTCACCTCTTCCTAGAAACTCATTCTTTTCTTTGAGTACTGAGCTTCCTCAGTGTCCTTGCAATAATTTATCTGCTTCCTTTTTAGTAACAAAAAGAATTAAGATTGACATGTACAAGTCAGGCTGTAATTGTCTTTGAAATGAATGACATAAAATATCTCCGAGTGACCATAACAAGAAATGGACAGGAACGATATAAATAAAACTACAAAATTTTACTGAGGACCGTAAAAGGAGACTTGACTAAATGGGAGTCCTACCAAGTTCCCGGATAACAGTAACTGTTACAAAGGTGTCAGTTCCTCTCAAACTAATTTACAGGTTTATTGCCACTCTAATCAAAATCCAAATAGGATATCTTCTGAAGCTTGAAATGGCGATTCTATAGTTGATTAGTTAGGAAAAATAAGAGCAAGCCAAGAAATACTTTATTTTTTTGAGACAGGGTTGTATTTTGTAGCGCAGGCTGGCATTACCGGACTCGTGATAACCATCTGCCTCAGTGTCTCAAAGCTGGGATAACAGGTGTATGTCCCTCCCCACCCCCGCCCCTCCAAAAGCTGGCTTCAAACTCACTATACAGCCAAAGATGACTTTAAGCTTCTGAGCCTCCCGCCTCCATGTCTCAAGTGCAGGAATTACAGAGTGTGCCACTCTCTTAGCTCCAAATATATGACCCAAGCAATTTAGGAAGACAAGGAGCTTATTCATGTGCACATTGGAGCTTATTCATGTGCACGTTCCAGGTGAGCGGTTCATCATCAAGGCTGAGGGAACTGACTACAGGAAGACCTGTGCCGGTCAAGGACCAAAGCGCAGCTTCTAGCTCGCGGTTCTACCAGCTTTCCGTTCTACCAGCTTGCCAGCCTCCAAAAGTTCTCTCTCCATTTCATCCATCAGGCTGAAGAATGATTCTCCCCATTACGGTCTGGGAATTCTGATGTGAATTATACAACTAGGTAAGGTCCCACAAGCTTACCTTAAGTAGATAAACCTCACAGGTGTGTGTAAGGGATCAATTCATCAGGCTGACACCTGAAACTTCCACAGCCATCATGCTGAGTTTATGAGGTGCTGGTAATCAAATTCAGGACACTCCTGAGCCACATCCCCAGCCAAGAAGTACTTTAAAAAAGGAAATTAGGGCTAGAAAGATGGCTCAGGGGTTAAGACTCTGCCTCGCAAGCAGAAGGTCCTAAGTTCAGATCCCAGGTCCCACATTAAACAAACAAACAAACAAAAAAACAAACAAACCAAAAAAAACCCGCAAGCAGAACAGCTGAGGCCTGCACTTCCAACCCTGGTGCACGGAGCCTGGGAAACCCCAGAACAAAGCAAGGAGGTAGAAGCATTCCAGAATGATTCCTGAAGTCACTCTTGGTTCTCCACAGGGACGAAGAATGCCCTCTGACACACACACACACACACACACACACACACACACACACACAGAGTAAATAAATAAAAGTTAAATTAAATTAAAAACAAAAAGAAATCAAGGGGGGCCAGTGAGATAGGTCAGCAAACAAGACACTCACTTGCAAACCTGGTGACCTGAAGTTGATCCGTAGAAAGCCACATGATGCAGAAAAAAATGACTTTCAGACGTTGTTCTCTTGTTCTCTGCCTTGCTATGCATGGGTATGTCCCCCATCTCTCTCATAAATAATTTTTTTAAAGGAAATTGACTATAGGATTCACAGGACTCAATGAAGCAGGTATTTCTGGGAACGATTGGTTGGTTTTCATAGATATTCTCCCTTTCAGTTAAAGCAACTTGAAGGATTCTATTAGCTTCAGTCAAGAGTCTTGATACGAGTACTTGCTTACCATGTTCAGAAGACATTAAAACAACACACACACACTAGAAAGTAAAAGTAACCATGTAAACATTTATAAGTATATCTTGAGAAAAGAACAAGTAGCCAGTGATTGCTATTCTTAGCTATAAACATTATACAAATTTTTAATAGTTGGCATCACATGGCAGTGTATAAAGAAAAAACTGTCATTTGTTTATAAAAAAAACCTTGTTAACCCGTCAATGTACAAGCATGTACTAAAATTAATTCCTGATGTTAAAATAGAAAAAGTATTCATTGTAAGACAAATATTCAAACACGTGTATGAAACAAAAATCAATGTTTGTAATGGCACTAGTTGAAAAACTAGAAGAATATTTGGAGAACAATTTACTTGTTCTTCAGCTGCAGGAAGAATTGTCTAAGTACAAAATCAATGGGCTAAATCTCCAAGGACCAAAACCAAAGATTTAACTACATGAAAAATTCAAGTCTATCTGACAGAAACTATCAAAAATTGAAAAGCAAATTACAGAGTATAAAAATCTTTCAAGATATGAGATATCTGACAAAATGCGAGAAGCAGTTTAATCAATAGTGTATGTAGCAGTTTAAATCAATAAAGAAAACACTGAAACTTCAATAGAAAAAGATGCAACAACCACAGATACATTTTAGAAGTAGATATGTAAATGACCAATGGACAGATGAAATAATGTTTTTTGTTTGTCTGTTTGATTTTTTAAATTTCCTAATTTCATTTATTTATTTAATTATTTTTCCACTCATACAAATGTAATAGGTTCCCTCCCTCTCTCCATCCCTCCCTGGACCTCCCCCCTTTTCCCTTTCCTTTTCCCCCCTCCTTCCCTTTCTCCCAGTACCCCCTCCCCCCATCTCTGAAGCATCCTTTAATGTGTATATCAAACTTTCCTCTGGGTCCTCCTCTCTGATGAGGTGTAAGGACTCAGTGGCATTTTCCTGAACCTTTTCTTGTGTTCCTCTTAAGTATAGGAATACTACTGTGACTGTCAGTCCCTAGCCTCCAAGGATCCTAGTGCCTTTAGCCCATGCTAGACTTTGTGGGGTCAATAATGTGTTGGACATAGTGCAGGTCATGCAAAGTCCAATTATGATTGCTTCGGCCCTAACTTGTGTGGAGTATCTTGCATATCATGACTCCTCCCATCCTTGTGCTCTTACAATCTTACTGCCCCCTCTTCCGCAAATTTCCCTGAGCTTCAGGATGGGGAGAGATTAGGCAGACCTGATTCCAGGTGGGTTGATATAGAGTCTCTGATGTTCTGGATTATGATTCGTTGATTTTTTTTTTTCAGTTTGTGGCTCCTGCAATGCCCTTGGGTCCATCCTGGTGGGTATTGGATGTCACCCCCTGGCCAGAGATAAAAAGCTGTTAAAATAGAGTCTTATTATAAGGATAGATTCAAAGGTAGATGGAATAAGAGTGTGTGGGGGGGTCAGTCTCCCTGCTTTTTTTTTTTAATTCAATTGTGTGTGTGTGTGTGTGTGTGTGTGTGTATAGAACCATGGGTGAATTCGGGCACCACCATGGACGCCTCCACCTCCTCCTTGTTTACTCTGCCCCGGGATGCACAGGCTCCGTCCTACCAGGATGAAAAACGCAGGCTGCCTCCCCCCACACACACACTTCCGCCCAGCGTCTATACGTCTATAGCCTCAAACTCACTATGTAGCTGATTTCTACATATCCACATAATAATTTGATTTCTTTCTCTCTCTTTCTTTCTCTATTTCTCTCTCTTTCTCCCTCCCTCCCTCCCTTTCTCCCCCTTTCTTCCTCCCTCCCTCCCTTCTTTTCTTCCTTCCTTTCTTTCATGTGTATCAAAGGTCCCTGTGGAGGACCAAGGGTGGCTTTTCAGGAATCATCCTAGATTGCTTCACTCTGGAATTTCCCAGGCTTCACCCTGCAAGCCGACACCATTTAGACCTGGCATTTTTACATGGGACCTGGGATCTGAACTCAGGACCTTCTGCTTTTGAGGCAGAGTCTTAACCCCTGTGCCATCTCTCCAGACCTTTTTCTCTTTAGATGGATTTTAATTTAAAAAAGAAAATTGCTAGGATTCCCATCCCCATGTTTAGGGCAGAGCTTCTACTTCCTGGTCACTGCCCTTGAGCATCTGCAGAGTCTGCGCTGCCTCTGGACCTCATGGAGGTAGGTCGCCTCCCTCTCTCCTTCTTCTGGCTGTATTCCCAGGAATAAATAGTTCTGCTCTATCTTCAGACTGGGCTTCTTTTCCTTTCAAAGAGATGAGTGCAGTGGCTATCATGTAACTAGGTAACCAACAAACCTTTTCCATTCCTTGTCTGAAGCCTGGCGAAACTGCCCTTTCCTTCTTTTTTACAAAAAAGAAAATGTCTTTTGAGGGCTGGCAAGGTGGCTTGGTGGGTAAGGTGTCTGTGTATAAACCTGAGCCCAAGTCTTGGACGAACAGAACAGAATCTGAAAATTATTCGTAATGTCCGTGGCTGCTTGTGGTCTCTCTCTGTTTCTGTCTATCTCTTTCTCTCCTTTTCTCTCATGAATAAGTAAAATATTTTTGAAAAGTCTTTTGAGGGGTCCAGTGGGACAGTTCAGTGGTAAGGTGCCAGGTGCAAACTTGAATTCCAGTTCAAGTCCCAGAAACACGTGGTGGGAAAGAGAAGTGACTTTTCAAAGTCCTCTGACCTCCTCCACTCCTGCATCATGCATGCATGTTTTATCTCACTTTCAAATAAATAAACACAATGTTAATTTTTAAAAGTTTTTTGAGGACTTTGAATTACAATGTAAAAACGGATCTCTACACAGAACTCCAGAAAACAGCATTAAAATAATGCAAACAAAGCATCAATGGTATGTTATGATACTAAAACAATATAGTCTTACAAATTTAGGATTAGCGGCATTGTTACAAGTAAGCATAATGTCATATTCCTATTGACAGGCTAAACTGAATATTTTTCTTTCAGAAAGCAGTTGGTAAGTATGCATTAAGATTTTTTTGTTTTGTTTTATTTTATTTTATGTGTATTTATGAGTTTGTGCAGATATTGCGAGGCAGAGGAGGATTTTAGGTCCTTTATCCCTCTCCACCTTATTCCTTTGAGACAGGGTTTCTCATTGAACCTGGACTTAGGTTTGTGGCTACAAGCCCAGTGATTCTCCTGTCTTCACACCTCACAGTGCTGGGCTTAGAGGCCTGTGAGTGGCTCTGCCCGCCCGACACTCCACATGGGTGCAGAGATTCAAACTAAAGTCCTCAAAGCACTTAAACCTACCGAGTGTCTCTGCAGCCTCCTATTTTATTTCCATTTGTGCTCTGAGCACTAAAGATATGTAAAGCAGAGAACCATAACTGGCCAAAGAGCAGGGAATAAGTGGATGTGGATGCCCAGTTCTAAAGAGGACATCAAAAACATCTCCTACCCCAAGACTCAGGGAACCAGTGGAAGAGGGTGGTAAGAAGGTAAGAGCCTGGGTAGGGAGAGATTCAGTGTCCACTGGTTGGAGCTGCTGCAGCCAAGAACTCACTGCAGCAATGCTCCCTTCCACTGTGGATCGTCACCATAGTTACCTATCAAATTTCACCAAGGAGGAAGATCTCAAGAAACACCTCACCTCCCTGAGAGGCTACTGAAGCCAATGCGGGAAAGGAGAGGAGGACTTCTTTTCTTTTTTTTTTTTTTTTTTTTTTTTTTTTATTAAAAATTTAATTATACATTTTAAAATTTTTTACCAGTTCCCTCCCTCCCCCCTCCCCTTCCCCCAGTGTCTCCCCCCCAATTCCCAGAGAGTCCTTTATTGTGTGCGCCTAACTCTCCACTGGGTCCTCCTCTCCGATGACATATAAGGACCCAGTGGCATTTCCATAAGCCCTTTCTCTTGTTCCCCTTAATCATAAGATCACTACTATGGCTGTCAATCCCTTGCCTCCAGGGGTCTCGGTGCCCTTAACAGATGCTAGACTTTATGAGGGCAACAGTGCGCTGGACATTGCGCAGGGCATGCAAAGTTCCATTATGATTGCTTTGGCCCCAACTATTGTTGAGAATCTTGCAAATCGTTGCTCCTCCCATCCTTTTGCTCTTACAATCTTACCGCCCCCTCTTCCGCAAATGTCCCTGAGCTCCAGGATGGGGAGAGATTAGGCTGGAGGACTTCTTTTCTTAATGATCTACCTATGATAACTCATTCCGGACCCAGCAAGTACTCAGGCACTTTTCACTACAGACATCCAGTTGAAACCTAGTGGCCATACATGTAAAAAGGTGTGAAAGTAGAAGGGAAACTGGCTGGACAAGAGAAAATATGAGCACTAAGTAGTAAGGAGCGAAAACACATGAGCTCATTGTAGTTATGTATGAAATGTCAAAGAACAAAAAATAAATGGAAAAGAACAAGAAAGACAGCAATGGTAAGCTTGGGGCATCTGCCTAACCTCTGCTTCACACCCTTCAAGCAGAGGGAGTTTCCGCCTTCCTTGTACCCCCACACCCATCTCCAGCCTGTGCCTTTAAGATTCCTACCAGCCAGCCATTCCTTGGTACTCTTCCCTGTTCCCTTCTGCAGCCTCAAGGCCCCTACCCTGACTCGAGGGTGGGATGCCCTGCAGCCCTGGTCACCAGGCCCTCCCCTGAGTCTGCACTCACTGGGAGACAGCTCAAGAGAGGTATCCCTGGTCCCTGGGGCTTCTGCACTCCCCTCATCTCCCAAGAATCATTGGTCCTGACCCCACTTGTCCACTTCCACAGTCAAGAGCGGGCCTGGAAGGGACGCCTAGCAGTCGCCCAGCTCAACTGTCGCCCTCGGACCTTGTAAGCAGCTGAGGGGGGAGGCCCAGCAACTTTGGCACATGCTGACCCTCTCCTAGGGGGCTATGTGCAGTTGCCTAGCAGCGCCCCCTCCTAGGAGTTGGAAGCTGGGGTTAGTCCAATAACTTGCTCCTCTGCTGCTGCCCCAACTTCCATGTATCCACTCTGGTCATTTTCACAGGAAAGAAAGAAGGGAAGAGAGATAGGAAGGAGGAGAGAGGAGGAGGGAAAAGAGAAAAAAAACATCAAAAATTTAAAATCAACAGCATTCAAAACCTAATAGTCTTAGGGCTAAGCTTTAAGGGAAGAAACCCTGTTCAAAAAAAAAACCAAACCAAACAAACAAACAAAAAAACCTCACAATCTGGGCTGGAAAGATGGCTCAGGGGTTAAGGCTCTGTCTCATAAGCAGAAGGTCCTGAGTCCAAATCCCAGATCCCATGTAAAAAAACGACAGGCAGAAAGAGCTTGGGCCTGCACTTCCAACTCTGGTAGGAAGAGCCTGGGAAATCCCAGAGTGAAGCAAAAAGGAGGTAGAAGCAATCCAGGATGATTTCTGAAGTTACCCTTGGGCTCCTACAAGGACACACACGGTACCCTCTAATACACACATACACGTGACGTGCACATGCTCGCGTGCTCACACACACACACGTGCGCACCTGTACATGTGCACACTCGCTCCCAAAATAAATAAATAAATAAACTTAAAAAAAAAAAAACAAAAAACAATGACCTGAGTTCAATCCCTGGAAACCCAGATAGTTTATGGTGTCTTTCTTTCTCTTTGTCTCTCAAATAAATAAACAAACTATATAAATAAAATATTGAATACTAATAGTCTAACAGATACACATTGTATGTGTTAAGGACTTTGTAAAATCTTGTTTCCTTTGTGTGTGTGTACCTGTGTGTGTGTCAGAAGGCACTGTGTGTGCCTGTGGAGGCCCAAGGGTGACTTGGGGAATATCCTGGATTGCTTTACCTCCTTTTTACTTCAATCTTGGATTTTCCAGAGCCAAAAGTTCAGGTCATTGCCATTTCAGACTGGCACTTTTGACGCAGGATCTGGGATCCAAACTCAGATCCTTCTGCTTGCAAGGGAGAGTCTTAACCCTTGAGTCATCTTTCTAGCCCCTAAAAATCTTGTTTTGACTTCTGAAAAACAGAATGATTTTTCTTAAAAATCTGTGAGAAGATGGATGCAGCCTAATGCTGTGGAAGGGGATTTCTGATGAACCTTCAGCGAGGCCATCAGAGACTATATGCCATGATTCTCCATATTGGGCTAAGACTATCCAACCACTGATCACTTAGCTCTTGCTGGGGCCACTTTAGAAACTTAATCATTTCCTTCCTGAATCCGTCTGGAGGCCAAGCACGCGTTCATTCAGAAAGTGATCTCTTCTTTATCTTTATACATGGTTACATGGCTTGTGGTCCTTCCTAATGTGTTTTCTTTGATATATGGACAGTTTTAATTGTTTTTCGTTTCATAATCCCTTTTGAAGAACTGTTCAAAATCTTTGCTTCCTGTGGTTCCATTTAGCAACTACTTTGCTATTAACCATGTCTTCCAATGGATCATTCCTCAGGGACTGTGTGTGACATACACTCTTGTACTGTGATCTCTTGAATATGCAAATCACATCGGTCCTGTGTTGCCACTGTTTCAGGGGCTTTGCTGCAGCAGGGACAGGGCTGGCCGGTGAAGGAGGTTTTAGGGCACGTTCTTATCCATGCATGGGACAATGCCCCATCTTCTTGATACTTGGCCCCTAAGCCTTAACAGAACGTGTTTCATTTTGCTTGCTTTTGTTTTGATTGCGAGACTGGGTCTTCAGCCCTGGTAGTGCAGGCTGCCTTCGAACACTTGGCAACCTCGTCTAGGGTCTCCTGAGTGCTAGGAGCACAGGTGTGAGTCATCACACCCTGCAAACAATGGTTCTGACTGTGGCACTTCTGAAAGGTTGTGGCATGGCAGAAGGGAAAAGACAAATGAAAGCAGCAGAAAATAGAAAGTCACTTTAATGAGTGAGGATGTGCAGACTGGCAGAAGAGAGTTAGACAAAGCAGCTAGCACAGAGTTCACATGCAGAGCTGAGTTCACAGACCACATTCTCCATGAAGAGACCCCCCCCCATACACACACCCTCCATGAAGAAAGCCATCTAGTTCTCTGTGGCCACCATAGAGCTCCCTCCCATCTCTTCCCTCTGCCCAAACCTCCAAAGACTGCAATTGCTTTGTTTTCTCTCTAACTACAAACACCTGGTACAAACTAACATTAGAACATTCCAGACCATTTATTGGGACCATAATTGGGTTGAAGGGAATTTTCCAAGCAGATAATCCTGCAGCAGACCCTGATTTCTAGGTTGTTTTTGATGGGACCAGGTCTACCCATTGTGGTTTCACACTTATTAGGTTGTCTGAGCATTACTGGACTGGAAATGAGGGCTGAGGATGTAGTTCAGTGGTAGAGTGCATGTTTAGCATGGGTTCTTTGTTTCATCCCCAATTCCAAAGCAAAATGAAAAGAAAACAAAAAGAAAATAAGAGAGATAACACCGTGTTAGCAGTGTTGAGTCTGAAATCAGACTGTAGAGGTTTGAATTTTTGATTGCTTATCCAGCCACTCTGATTTTCTAGGACTAAGGAGTTCCACAGGGATGCAGGACTTAGCAGTACTAAAACCAGAACTTGGCTACTTCCTAGTTGGGCAACTCTCTCCACAAGACAATTAACTTCTTAGTGACTCAGACTGCTCAAGCCGAAAATGCAGATAACATAATTCTGTGAAGCTCTTGGACCAGCTCTCCTGGCTATAGCCAGCAGCAGACCCAAGGCCGTGTCTCTAGGAAAGTGGAAAGAGAGGAATGACACTTAAAGTTGTCCATTGACCTCTTAATGGAAATAATTTAATTTCTATTGGACAGCAAGTGCAGTTCAAAATGTCTGGTCCTGTGGGAACCATGCCCACCATCCATCCAGTCTCAGACTCCCTGACACACACTAAATAAACAAACAAACAAACAAACAAACAAATAAAGTTTATTAAAAAGACTGACATTATTTTTAAAAAATCATTGAACTTCTATCACATTTAAAACATGGAATTTGGGATAACTTGAATCTGTGCTCTCAGGCCATAGTCATTCATATTTGTCTCCAGAATGAACTATCTATTATCCCCTTTGAGGTGAGAATTGTGTTTTTGTTTCACAGAGAGGATAATTTAATTTTTATTGGACATCTAATGCAGATGAGAATGTCCTGGTCCCGAGAGAACCACACCCACCACCCCTCCAATCTTTACCTCACTTTCCCGGTAACTCTGGGACACTCATTAACTAAACTTGACTCTAAAAGATTGTGGCTCCACACACCTCTCTTCTTCCTGCTCTCCTGTGCCATAACAGTTCTGTCCTCTCCTAGCTGTGTGCTCATGGCAGTTCTCTCGGATCTTAAACGATCTCCTCTGCTCTAATGCTCTCCCGCCTTGAGGCTATGGCTTCCCCTTTGCCTCCTTACTGAGTGTCCAAGAATTTCTGCCCTCTTCTCTCATTTTCAATTAAATCCCTGCTCATGCCTCTCCACATGCTTCAGTGGTTTCAGTCTTTGGCTCTGGAACACAAGAACCCCCAGGGAACAACAACCCCGATATAGGTGGAGGACAACTTTTGGAAAGCAATTCTCTCCTTCCATCATGGACTTCTGGGGATCAAACTCAGGTTTCTAGGTTTGTAAGCAGATCTTTATTCACTCGTTTTGGAATTTTATATCCAAGTTCTTATGTTTGGGAGTTAAAGATTAAGACCAGAACGCATGAGGAGGATTAAGAGGAGAGAGGAAAGAATTCAGGAACATGGAGTCCTTGAGGGCAAGGAAGCTGAATAGAACTCACGATGCCAGACATGGATTCATGAGGGGCAAGAGAGAAAGATGGCTGGCAGGGTCAGGGCTATTTATAGGGTTAGGCAGGTTTTGGAAAAGTGGCTTTTCCTTATTTCTGCAAATCTGATTGGAGCTTTTGATCCCTTACACCTCACTTGGTCTGTTCATATGGGAGGGGTAAGCTCAGTGGACTTTGTGGTGAACCTCATGGTCCACCTGTTTCTTTTGAGGCATTCTATTTATCTGCAATAAAGAAATCATCTCCATAGTCTTTCATGAACAAAGGATTGGAGGAAGTTGGTGACCTTATCTCTGGGACTAGTTCCTCCAGATTAGTAGGGTATATTCCTTTAGGATAATCCCAGTAGTGGGGGATGACCTTCAAAGACTTACAAAGACCCTCCCAGCTGTGTTCTGAAAGTGTCTTTCACTGACCTATTTTGCCAACTCCCAAGCATGTCTTCTAAATGATTAGTAGATGACAACTGTCAACACTCGAGTTCTGACTTTTATTTTAGTTTTATTGTTTGAGAGAGAATGAGAACTTGAAAAATCATGTGTATTCACGGGATGAAAGCAAACAAAAGTAAAAACGAATTTGGGGAGTTTTGAAATTCTACTTTAATCTTGGTTTAGTGGTAATTTGGGGCTTTCTTTCTCAAGTAAATTCGACTTGTCACCTTCATTGGAAATTATTGTTAGAGCCGGAGCTCGCTCAGCAGCCTCCCTTGACATGTGGGTCTGATTTCTAGCACAGGGTGTGGCAGAGGAGCAACAACAAACCCTGGAAATACTTTCTTCTCTTTATAATAAAATAAGATGTCTCTGATTTGTTATTTGGGGAATGTCTGTTGCTCTTAAACTCCTGCCAGTTGGAGACGACCTCTCCTGTCAAAGAACTTCCTTTTTGAAAAGTGCGGTTGGCTCAGATTTTCTGTTGCTCCCCAGACTTGCCAAGTGCTTCTTATACCAAAAAGTTGGGAGTAGGTTAGCCAAGTTATATTTAGGTCAATCATTTTATAATAAAAAACCTGCTAAGATTGATTTAATGCAGTTTCGCAGTACTCACATATCTGTGTATTGGTTCTATGAATTCTTGGCTCCAATCATGTAGTAGAGAGTCTCAGCAGTTCTTTCCAGACCCGATTTTTCAAGAGTTCTATCCACAAAGCACACACAGCTTCTTTTTAGAATGACTACTATGGCTAGAGGGAGGGGATGTCATAGACCACTGCCAGAGCAAAATCAGGATCAAGAGTGTTTTGTTTCGTCCCCTCTGAATATAGTGTCGGTGCCCTCACCCTTGGAAACATCAGCTAGTCAAGACAGAATCCTGTGGAAGTTCCTCTATTCCTAAACTGTGAGATTTTAACTGTGCCTGTGTTAGTTTATCCTTTATTTTTTTTTTTTTGTTATTTAAGAATATTATCCCGGGAAATATGTCATCCTGAGGAATCCCTAACCATATTTGTTTCAGATAGAATTGCACTATGTAGACCAGACAGGTATTGATCCTTCTGCTTAAGTTTCTAGAATATTAAAGTGACTGGGGTCATGGTCATGCATCATCTTCTTTGTTAATTAGTTTTCTAAAATACCCTGGCAGGTTGGTGAGGTGGCTCAGCAGGTAACAGGTGCCTTTGAGCAAATGTGGTGACCTGAATTGGATCCTTGGAGCCCACATGGTGCAAGCTGTCTTTTGATGTCCACGCATGCACTAGGACCAGCATGAGTCTGTGCTCTCATCCTCTTTTCTCTCTCTCTCAATTTCTCTTTGTCTTACTGTTTCTGTCTCTCACAGTTGAGGGTATAGTTCATCATGCTGGCAAGAGCTTGAGGCAGCTGTTCACATTGCATCTGTTGTCAGGAAACAGAGAGCTAATGAATGAAAATTCCCATTCCAAAGGGATGAATAGGGCATAGGAAGAAGCGATTAGTCTGAAGCAAGAATGCAACTCAGAAGAGCAAACAAATCTTGCATTCTGGGCATCTAGGATTCATGATGGCATCACACGGGTTCCAAAGGGCTTGGCTAGTCTCCATCATGCCAGCTCTGCCAACTGCAACACCCACAGCTTCTTGGGCAAAGCTCCATTCTGTGCCTTCACCTTTCCTAGGCCATGTCCTGCCATCTCCAACATCTCAGCTCTCCATTGAGCTCAGGCCTCACTTCATAGCTTCTTAGCACCTACTTTCAGGCAGTCTGACTTTATCTTGTATTGCCTGACCTTAATGTCTCTCTGGAACTGTAGAGCAAGACTCCATGACCCCCTCCTTTTTGCTTCTTTTCCCTTGTCTATTTTTTTTGTGTATGTATATGTGTATGTCAAAGTGGGATCGCTCTCCTGGGGTCTTTATGTGTTCAGGTTCTTGTGTTTGGGAGCCAAAGATTGAAATCAGAACATGCGTAGATTATTAGAGAAAAGAAAACAGAACTCATGGACCATATGGGGAGTACTATGAGGGGCAAGGGCGCCCTGGAGAACTCATGGACTCCAATCATGGACTCCAATGAGGGGCAAGGAGCTAGAAGAGAACTCAAGGACTCCAGACATGGTGTGCCATGAGGGGCAAGCACCAGAGATGGCTGCCAGGTCAGGATTATTTATAAGCCTAGGCAGACCCGGGAAAGGTGGCTTTTCCTCATTGGTTAACTCCAGTTTCTGCAGACCTGATTGGAGCTTTTGGTCCTCTACATCTCATTGGTCTGTTCATATTGGGGCCCAACCCAGTTGATGTTGTGCCCACTTCAAGGTAGGGCTTATCTGAAAAGAAAAACTAATCTCCATATCTTTTCATGAACAGAGGGTTGGGGGACATTTTTGAAGGGTGTGTTCCTTCAGGATAATCCCAGCCCTGGGGATGACTTGGAAGACATTCAAAGACTATCCCAGCATGGCTGCTCTTAACTGCCTAAAAAGGGCATTGCATGTACCTGTGGAAGCCCAAGGGTGAATTCGGAATCATTCTGGATTTCTTTTACCCCCTTTTTTGCTTCACTCTGGGATTTCCCAGGCTCTTTCTTCCAGGGTCAAAAGTACAGGTTGCTGCCATTTCCACCTGATGTTTTTACTTGGAATCTAGGATATGAACTCAGGTCATTCTGGTTGCAAGACAGTCTTAACCCCTGAGCCATCTCTCCAGCCCCATCTTGTGTTTATCGTGCCTGGAAAACCATTAACACATAGATAATATCATAAAGTTCTGCTGCCTGTTCTGGGGCCCCCTTACGCCACAGTTGTATCAGCCTCAGTATGCCTTCCATGTTGACCTTGGGAAAACACTTCCCTATGTGGTTGTTTTCAAGTAGGGAACTTCCTCTGTACATCCTAACTTGCCTTTGCATGTTGCCGAGAGGATTCTGTGGCTGCAAGTGCTTGCTATATAAACCCGCTGACCTGAGCTTAATCTCTGGAGGCTACAAGCTAGAAGGAGAGAACCAACTTCTGAAAGTTGTCTTCTGACTTGCACACATATGCTGTAATACACTGGACCAACTCTAACTCACATGCAAAATAAGTAAATACTTAAAATTTAGAAGATTAATTTGCATCTTCATAAGTTGGAGTCTTTGATGGATGGGGTCTTGATTTAAGAGCACATTCTCTATTTTCCTTTGAACAGTTAGTCTTCCCTTCAGCACCTGCTTTAGTGGCAACATTAAACTTGCTTGTGCTCTCGTCTTTGCACAACTGCACTTTTTTAAATATCTTCCCCATATCTCTCCAGCCCCATAAAAACTGTACATATAATAGAAAAATATAAAACAGAAAAGAATATAGATATTTCCCTAACACTATAGATTGATTAAATAAGTATGTATTGCCTACCTATTATGAGAAAAGCATATAGAATTAAATTTTTTGCCTCCTTAATAGAATTCAATAAAAGGCAATTTTGGCAGGAATTAGGGATAACCTGGGAATAAACTTTCTGCTTTTTTTCACTGTAGACCTGGATAAGAATAGAAAGAAAAGCAACGCCACAGCCTCAACACTTTCATGATTTGGAATTTCCTTCACTAAACAATTTAGTCAGTAACCTTTAAGTTCAACTTCACTTATATTTTCAAGACATGGGCAGAATGCAATTGGATTTTTTTTTTTTTTGCCAGAATAATAAATGAAAGAACTCAGTTTCTGATGGTCTTTCTTTTCCTCTGAAATCTCTGGCCTGGGTCTCCATTGTCCATGTTTCTTTTTACATTCTTGTTTGTTAAGTTCTGTTTCCAAAATCCTGGGACTTTTCTAGCCCCAAATTGCAAACTCTTCCGCATTTCGGTCACTGAAGAGTTCCAAAAACCTAAGGATCATGTGGTCAGGCTTATCATAGCAATGCCTCACTCTCAGTGCCAATTTTCTGCCTTAGTCTCTTTTCCTATTGTGGGGATACAATGCCCTGACAAAAGTGACTATGGAAAAATGTTTATTTTTGGTTCTCAATTTTAGGTTTCCGACCTTTAAGACATGAAGTAATGGCAGCAGAAGCTTGAAGCAGCTGATCACATTACATCCACAATTGGGAAGCTGAGAGAGATGGATGCTGGTACTCAGCTTGCTTCCTTGTATTTATTCAGTCCAAGACTTAAACTCAGGGAACAGAGCTGCCCACAGAATATTAATTAAGTTTATGTAGAAAAATCTCTCACAAGCATGCCTAGAGGCTATGATAATGTAGATATTTCAGGCAAGCTCAGAAGCCTGTTTCTAGGTGATTCTAGATCATGTCAGATTGACAATTTTAATCATCTGTGCCCGGTTGAATAACTTTGAAAGCTAAAATTATGGCAAGGTGTTCCATATTACCTTTGGGCAGATTTTTCTTATTTCTCTATATAATTTCTAGCTTTAATTCCGTTGAGTCCCTCTTTTTCTTATATTAACTCTCTTTCAAATAACATTGCTTCACCAAAATTATCTTTCTGTGCTGGGGTGGTAGAGCCCTTGTCTAGCATAAGCAAGACCCTGGCTTTATTCCCAGGCTATCCCTAATTCCTGCCAAAATTGCCTTTTATTGAATTCTATTAAGGAGGCAAAAAAATTAATTCTATATGCTTTTCTCATAATAGATGGGCAATACATACTTATTTAATCAATCTGCAGTGTTAGGGAAATATCTATATTCTTTTCTGTTTTATATTTTTCTATTATATATACAGTTTTTATGGGGCTGGAGAGATGACTCAGGGGTTAAGACTAGCAAGCAGAAGGTCCTGAGTTCGGATTCCAGGATCTGTGTAAAAATGCCAGGCAGAAACGGTAGCTGCCTGCACTTCTAGCTGTGGTGGGCAGAGCCTGGGAAACAGCAGAGTGAAGCAAGGAGGTAGAAACAATCCAGGATTCCCAAAGTCACCCTTGGGCCTCCACAGGGACACACAGTGCCCTCTCATACACACACACACACACACACACACACACACACACACACACACACACCAAACAAACAAAAATAAATAAATAAAAATTAAAAAAACAAAACAACTCCCCCTCTCCCCCAAATAACTCCAGTTTTACAAACAGGCAAGTCTAGAGGTAGGAACACTTTCATACACAAAATACAGTGATTGCTCTTTTACTTTTACTTTTAATTAGAGGAACCCCAGTATCATCCTACTCTCCAAAATAAAACAACAAAAATCAAATCTTTGAATGTCAAACTAAAAAAAAAACATGTATTGAATTGTCAAGTTAAGGAAAGCAAAAGGACTTGGGATGCTTCACATTTCTAATGACTTGGGAGATTTTACATTATGATCTGAAAACTGTCTTTTCCATCTTTTCTCTGCCATGTGCATATGATCACTACCCTAAGGCTCAGTTTTAGTTTTGGCTCCAAGTCAGACCATAGAAGGAACTCCCTAGGCAAAACATCTGGCATACAATGAGGCCTGTACATGGTTTGAAGGAAAGCTTAAGAGGTCTAAAAACCTCAAAAGTTCACTTCTAGTGCCTATTGTTTATAGGGTAACCATAGTTTTGTAAGAACCACAATATAACAAGTAATTAATTGAGAGACTATATGGACTATGTTATATGCAATTACAGACTCCACACTGTGGTTGCTGAATCAAAATCAAAACCAGTCTCAATTCTTTTCCCTTGAGTCAAAAGAACTTTTCCCTTAATACTATAATTATATTTAAATTTCCCATAAATTTTGTTTTATGTTCTACTTCGGATAAAATCTTATCACAAGTAGTTTAGACTTATCTTATGTGCTCTGTGTCTCTCCCCCTTCCTGTTTCCTCACAGTGGACTTCTGTAGGCCTGCGGGAGCTAAGATAGAACGAGTGGCCTTCATGCATTCTCTATAGAGTTTGGAAAGGAGACAGACTCTATTCTGTTCTTAGTTCTCTTTACACTTTCTTACCCCTTGTACCTAGTTGATTAAAAAAATGCCCACAAGGAACCTGGGCTAAAATAAACACCTGTTCATCTGCTATGTGTTCAAGGCTCTGACCAGTCTTTAGACAGTGCATTGGATGGGCTTCATCAGGTAAAGGTCCTATTTAGAGAGATGCTAACCTGACAGGTGTCAGAGGTAGGTGACCTTTAAAGAAAATATGAACCGAGAATAAAATCATTAGATGGTTTCTACATGAGCCAAGGCCACCCCACTAGCTGCCCTTAAGCAATAACAGAGCAAAGTCAATGTGATGTACGGAAAAAAAAAAAAAAAAACTTTCTAAATTAGACAAGGTTGATATTGGCAGTCCCTGAATACCATTAAGAGTGCACACACACACACACACACACACACACACACACACACACACCACTTCTTTTTTGAGAAATGCTTAATGGGGTACAATTAAAGTGGTCTGCAGAATTGAATGACCTTAAATTGCTGTAATCTCACGAGGGAAACCTTTCATACACAGCATCTACTTTTGAAAGAACACTCCATGGAAATATTGTCACTAATTCAGCAGGGCAGGCTAAACCGATGTCATGTGTCCTGCTCCCTTTTGGAGTCCTTCATTGCTAGAAAAAAGCTGAGACGACCAGAGATACTGACCTCAGGAAATGTCAGTCAATTAAAACCCATCACTTTATTATTATTCAAAATAAATATGATGGGAGCCAGAAAGGAGAAAATGCAAAGCAGACAAAAGTCAATCTGAAGAAAGAAAAAAAGAAAGGAAAGGAAAAGAAAAAGAAGACAGTGCTCACCTAGCATGTCAAGACCTACATAAACAGGTATGTTTGCCCACATCTGTAATCCCAGCACTCAGGAGGTGAAGGCAGGAGGATCAGAAATTCAAGGTCATATTCTGATTCATGGATGGTTTGAGGACAGTATAGATACATGAGACCCCACATCAAAAACAAAAAGCAATGAACGAAAAAGCTGAATTAAAAGGAAAATCCTTGGGCTGGGGAATATGGTTCAGCACTTGCTTGACATCATAAAGCTCTGGATGTAATTGCCAGCAGGAGTGTGCATGAATGAGTGTGTGTGTGCACACACACACACACAGGGGTCATGAAACTTCACCTTACCTTCTCCCTAGGCTTATCCTTGTTAAGTGCATATATATATATGTATACACACACACACACACACACACACACACACACACACACATATACACATAAATACATGAAACAAAAACAAATATTACTGAGAAAACAAATGTAAAACCATTTTACTTGAGAAAAATTAGTCCTTTGCTTTTTTTTTTTTGCTTTATATCTATAGTTTCATGTAATTCTTTTTTAATTTTGTGCATGTGTGCATGTGTTTGTGAGTGTGTGCATGTGTCTCTGTCTGTCTGTCTATGTGTCTATGTGTCTGTGGAGGTCCAAGGGTGACTTGGCTTCTACCTCCTCTTGCTTTGCTCTGGGATTTTCCAGATCTGGAAGTGCTGGTTGCTGCCATTTCCATCTGACACTTTTATGTGGGATCTAAGATCTGAACTCAGGTCCTTCTGCTTTCAAGGCAGTCTTAACTCCAAGACCTCATCTGAAATTTTAAACCTGCCAACACAGCTCTTTTACCAACAAGCCAATCTATCATCTTTCAATTCAATGCCACTAAAGTCCTTTGAAAAAGATCATGAGTCAGGACTAAGTAGTTTATTTTTCTTATCATTACTGTTCTCCAAATAACCCATTAAGCTCTGACTGTCCCAACTAGATGCAGGGGTCAACTTGAACATGGAGGGCTGGTTCTTTAGGCATACCTATGAAGAAATTATTTACTTAATACAAATCCTGAGCAAATCGGTGGGAGATTATGTAATTGATATGGGAAGACCTAGTCCACCTAGGTGGGACCATTCACTGGACAGATGGATACGATGAAGAGAACTGGTTCATATTGAGACATGTAGATATACAGTAAGGAAGAAAACATACCCTCCTCGAGCTCTGCTTGTGGACTTGGTATGACTGTTTCCTTTGGCTCCTGATGTTGGTATTTAGTCTCCTGTCATGCTGATGAAGGGTAACTAAGAATTGTACACAAGAATAAACACGGACAGCTCTCAGCCTTGCCAATAGGTGTGACATAGCCTGTTTCCAGCTTTTGCCAGCCAATCATCCCACGTCTGCCATGAAACACTGTATATCCCCTCTGAACCTCGCTCTCTTTCAGAAATGCCCAAGTCAGACACAGAGGTTCTATCATGTAATTTGTAAGCAACTGGCTCTGAGTTCTTCAAACCCAGAAAGCAAAATGTTTTCCCTTCCACTCTTCTGTGCTCTTGTTTCCAAAGTCTAAGCAAACTTTTCCTAGTTCCTCAATCTTCTGATGTTTCTCTGAAGACTCTAACTCAACCTTGTGGCTGCTGGCCGACCTCCCTGCTTGCCTCTAAGCACGCGCTCTCCAGCAGCTGCTTAGATTCCCATACATCCCCAGAACCATGGTGCACAGTGGCCATTTCAGCACTGGGGAGGAGGAGACAGGTGTATCTCTGGAGATCATCTGTCAGACAACCTGACCATTAATAGGAAGAGAAAAGCCTTGCAGAACCCTTCATGGAAGGGCTTATCCTCGAAGCCGTATCCAGAGAGTCTCACTGAGAACAGCCTTATTCCCTCAAGCAATAAGGACTTCCCAGGACCCCCTTGCAGATCATCACCAGTTGAGATGAATGGGCTGCACCTCTGACCAGGATGCTGAATGATACATACCTCTTGTCCCAGATCTTCTTCTATTTGACTTAAAAGGTCATGGCAGTAACCCCAAGAGGACTTGGGGTTTCTGCACCATTTCTCTGTTCCTTTCTCCAGTGTATGTGGCCACCTTGAGTAAATCTCACATCCTTGTCAAAAACAACCAACCAACCAACCAACCAACCAACCAACAAACAAACAAACAGAATTAACACTAGTAAGCAACTGCTTTCAGATTGGATTTAAGTCCCATTTTTAAGCAGGGAACACACTCCTAATACTGTGAACTAGGCCAATAGTAACCTATGAAAGGGAGGACATAGACCCTGGAGAGGGGGGCAACAAACTAGTAAAGTTTAGCTACAAATACTATATCAAAATGCCTTTGAAACATTATCTTTATACCTACAGATTGGATGAGCACTCAACTCTCAACTTAGTCACTTCCTTTTGCAATGGAAGGTGTTTGTTACAGAATATCACAACTGGCCAAAGTACAAAAAATAAAGTGCTTGACCCTAAACAGGCCATCTTAACCACCTCCCCCAAAGGCTCAGTGAACATCACAGAAGAGGGGTGATAAGAATGTAATCCTGCAGGAGGGATACGACAGGGTTGCTGCATTCGTGAATTCACTGCATCTATGTGCACTTCCGTAAATCATGCATGGGATTTGTCCCAACAACATCTCACCATGAAGGGGAAAGAGACTGATAGGGTTAATGATGGGGGACGCATGGAAGATGCTTTACTCATAGTGTACACATGGATACACGGTTTATGCTCGTTAGGTACTCGGCACATGTGCTAACCTGGATGAAACACAGTGGATCACCACCACACGTGCAAAAACACATGAAAAATAGTAGGGAAGAAGAAGGGCTGTGGTGGGGAAAAAGGAGGGGGAATGGGACTGGGTCTAAGGTGAGAAAATATCATACATTGTATTTGTGCATGAAAGTCTAAAATAATAAAAAGTAAAATTAGAAAAGAATAAACCCCATATTTCCCTCAGCTGCAACAGAAGAAACTATGTTTGTCTCCAAAACCTCAAAGTTCTTCATATTTTTAAAATGCACAAAAGCCACAAGGTTTCAGACCCCACTTCTCTGATACCAAATGTGTTAGTTTCATTTTTCTGTTGCTGATAACTTTGTTTAGGGGCAAGAAGGTTTTAGTCTTGCTTACTATTCTTACACTTCATTAGCACTGCAGGGGAGTTAATACCACCATCAGGGCCAAGGCAACTGGTCACACCAAATGATAGGAATTGCTGAGAGACAAGCATACTTTCCTGCTTGTCAGGCTTTTATAACACTAAGCTAGCGCTCTCCATCTTACCACCTGCCTAGGCGATGGCCCCACTCACTAATGGCTGCGTTTTCCCACATCAATTAGATAATCTCTCACTCACTGGTTTGTCTTAACTGAACAACTCTTCACAGATGTGCCCAGAGCTTAGCATTCAGCTGTCATGTTGGTATCTGCAATAAGTATTAAACTTTGCGTTTAGCTGCTGTGATTCTTTAGGCAATTTTAATCTGGAACTTTTTTTGCCTTCATAATATTTTAAAAGAGATGAGGACGCTTCTGTCAATGCATGTCCCCACTCTATATACATTTGCCTGATTTCGTTCTTGTGACTGGATTCAGGATGAACATTTGGTTAGGAATACTACAAAAGTGATGCGGACTCATTATGTCAGTTCTTCTAATTGTCATTGATGCTCAGTGTACTGTTTGCGTCACGGCTGCTCATGGGACTCCTTCACTGAAGGGAGCCTTTCTCCTCGTAACTATTGAGTAATCTGCAGAGTGACACAATGAGACCTTGTGAGTAACACTCAGAAATGTTCACTGAATACGTTTAGCATGCATTGACAGATTTTGGCTAAATTTATTAGTGCATTCAGAGTGAAAAATTATGAATTTTTGACAATTATTCCATATGTACACATATTGACACAGACACATATGCAAATGTCTGTAAGGGGAAGCCTTTGCTTTTAACTTCCTTGATTTTTTTTATTATAGATTTTTATATTCAAAGGGCTTCAGATTTTTCCATTTGGAGCCCTAGAAAGTAAAATTTTATTTTGAAAGTGTTCTCAGTACTTGCCTGTGGATATCATGAAGAAAGCTGGTTCAGCATTTTGGCAGACAGACTGGCCAACAAGAAAGTATGCCCCTCTCTAGTAATTCCTGTGGATTTGGTGTGGCACTTTTAGTGATAATTTTAGTAAATTGCTTTAACATTTTTAAGAAGTAGATTACTGACAATGTCATGACTAATTTTTTTGTTCTTTTTAAAAATTTATTTATTTAGTGTGTGTGTGTGTGTGTGTGTGTGTGTGTGTGTGTGTGTGTTAGAGGGCACAGTGTGTCCTTGTGGAGGACCAGGGGTGACTTTGGGAATCATCCTGGATTGCTTCTACCTCCTTCTTGCTTCATTCTGGATTTCTCAGGCTGTGCCCACCTGGGTGGGAAATACAGGTCTTCACCATTTCCACCTGGCAGTTTCATGTGGGTCATGGGATCTGAATTCAGGACCTTCTGCTTGCCAGGCAGAGTCTTAACTCCTGAGCCATCTTTCCAGCCCTTTTGTTCTTTTTAAATGGAAATATAACTGACTGACATGGGTTTATTATATGGTTAAAATGACTTTTTTTGTTGTAATAAACTATCAACACTAAGACAATAATTATGAAATTTATTTAAGTAAATAAGCATGCTAGAGGTGTCCTATACTTACACATTGGGTTCTGGAGCAGTGACTGACTGACCTTCAATAGACAGCCACTAAAAGTTAAATGATTGCACTGAGTTCATGATAAAACTAAAATACCAGAGTCATGAAACTGAAGACAAAAGATTGAAATAATAAATATTAAGGTTCCAATTGTATAGAAACAAGTAAAGTTCTTTTTCAATTTATTGGTGATTTTCATCTCCTTGTTACAACTCAAATTTTTCCCCAAATTGCTATCAATACAGTTCAGGGAGAGAGTCCTTCATTAACTTTCCCTTATCTGATTTCATAGGGGATGCATAATAGACCTATAATTGGTAATAGCCTCCAGGAGTTCTTTTGATTCAGCACACTGGGAAATGAATATTCTTCCTTCCTATCAAGCTGTATTGCTTCCTAGATCAATAGTTCTTTGCTGAAGAAGCCTATGTTGAGGATGACAAATCACTTAATAAAATTTAGAAAGTTTTTCTTAATAGATATGATATGAAAGCAGAAAGTGGGGCTATTCAGGGAGAAGAGACCAACACTTTGGAGGAAAGGGGGGCTGAGGGCGGTGGAAGGACAAAGCATTACAACATGTATCATAAGGAAACCCAATACTTTATACACCAACCAAAAAAATTAATAAAAAGGAAAAACTTTTCCACAGTTCTTTTTCTTGAAACAAGGTCTCATTTAGCTCAGACTGGCCCTGATGATCCTTAGCCAAGGATGATCTGTGTGTAAGTGTGGGTGTGTGGTGTAGAAGAGAGCAAGCACTGTGTGTGCCTGGGGAGGCCCAAGAGTGACTTTGGGAATCATCCTGGATTGCTCTACCTCCTTAACGCTTTGTTCTGGAGATTTCCTGGCTTGACTTTCCATTGCCATTTTTGCCCAGTATTTTTATGTGGGACCTGGGATCTGAACTCAGGTTGCTTTGCTTTTGAGGCAAAGGTTCAACCCCTGAGCTATCTCTCCAGTCTGATCTTGAAACTTCTGATACTCTTACCTCAATCTCTGGAAAATGGGGGTTGCTGGGGTGGTACACCCTCAGTTTTATGCAGTACTGGAAATGTATTTAAAGGATTGTAATGTTGGCAAGCACTCTAGCACTCCCAGCCCTTTCTTAATAATAGTTAGAACATTGAGAAAAAGCCCTGGAAGAGAAAGGAGAAAAGAGAAAGGAGGGAGAAAAAACTGTGAATGGAAGGTTTCAAAGAGATGCTATTAGATATATTTTGTAGAGGGGTAAAAACCTACCTCTAACATAAATTTACATTAAAAGATTCACACACATAAATAGTGTCACTGTAGATTATCTACAAAGTGGATGATATACTCATGAATTATTCAGGACTAACCATAAATAGCTTGACCCAACCAGGATACCTGATCTTATTAGAAGGTAGTAAATCATTCACTTTCTAGAGTTTAGTATGATTTCTAAGTCACACCATTTGGTGTTCAGAGGGAGTACTTCTTTTTCTTTTGTTTCACTTTAATTGAACCTCAAGCAGTCAAAATTTAGAGGCCTGGCATGTTATTTTTCCATTGTTACTAATAAGGTAAAATATAATTTGTGATCTTAAAATAAATGTATTATTATTCCCACAATTCATTATGTGGAAATGGAATGTGAATGGACTTGTATATTAAAACTTTTTCTATGGAAAGTCAAAGAGATCAAATCATGTAAAAATGATTGGGGACTCTCTCTCTCTTTCTCTGTTTCTCTCTCTCTCTCTCTCTCTCGGAAGGTGGGGATAATCTCAGGAGTTTAAGGGCAGGGCTGCAGAGAGATAGCACCGGGTAAGACTCATAGTCACAAACCCAGCCACCTGAGTGTGACCCCTGGAAGCCCATGTGGTAGAAAGAAAGTTGTCCTCTGACCTCAATTTGTGAACCGTGGTATGCACGTGTGCACTTCTCTCTCTCTCTCATAAATAAAATATTTAAAAAAGAGAGTTGTAGGGCAGAGTGAGACTGGGTCTTTGTCTCAAAACAAAAAGCCAAGCAAGCTTAAACAATCTGGGGGAAAGACCTAGGAGCATATAAATTGAGACTTTGAGGACCACTAGATGGGAATTTCAAATCATCCTGCAGCTTAGCTCTTCAGGATTGTATGTCATCTTCATTTTTCTAATAAAGCTTGCTCTGAACCTTAAGAAAAAAAAGGAAAGAAGACTAATGGAAAATTGTCCACTTTGCTTTGAAGAGATGCCAGAGATCAGAAAGATATAGCAAAATGCTTTTACCTTTTAGTTTTTCCAGAAAGCAGTTTCAATTTAACATGTATTTTACTTACAACTGGATCTGGGGTTCTCATGCATATTCTGTTAGATACTAATTTTCATTCCCATTCTACCAATGGACCCCAGTATTTATTGTTTCATGTTGTTAGTCTTACATAACACCCTTGATTAATTTTTAGGCCTCAAGGTGCTATTTATTAAATTAGGGATACAACCTACCAAATTAATAAATTATTACTGCGGAGGCACTCTTGTCTTCTGAATGTATAAATATATCACTTAAGTGACTCTCAGGGAATCATTTACATGTGAAGAAGTTCTGGTGGTTATAAAAGCTCTCTATGTATTTCTTAGCTCTGGAAGTAGTCTTAGTAGGTGCTTAAGTGCAAATCAAGGTAACTTTTTTCAGAGTAGTACTGGTTCTTACTATGCTGGAGTTCTCAATGTACTTCTCTAGAATAATGAATTAAATAAAATATAAACATGTAATATTGTGAACCAACAATTTCCATAAAAAACAGGGTGACAGTTTTAACTGAGAGCATGTTCCTGTGATCACTAAAAAGCTTATCCTCCTTTCATTGTGGGATTTTTGTTCCCAAGAAGAGCTCCATAAAATGAACCTAGCAAATACCTAGGAAAAGGAATAAAAGTTTGCTTCTGTTGCATGAAAGGCATGTCTCTTGCTTTTCAAGGCGATATTGAGGGCAACTCAAGGTTTCTAATTTCGTGCCATAGTTTTTCTTCTCCTTTGGCTGTTTGAGCTTACGTGGGACACAAAGATCTTGGTGCAATTTCTCCTGTGAGTCATGGCCTTTGTGTCAGTAGAAAGCCCATCTGCCTTGAACTTCTGATCCTCTCAGTGCTGGATTGTAAGTGTGCACCACCACAACCAGTTTATGTGGCACACAGGATTCAAGGTAGGGCTTCAAGGTAGGGCTTCATGCATGCTAGGCAAACAGCACTTGAGCTACATCTGCATCATCCCCCTCCCCCTCCCTATTCCTACAGTCTTAGAGCCCAGCTCTCTGCCATAGAACAGTTCTGATGGATAAAAAGATGGGCACAGTATACAGAAAAAGTACATGTATACGGGGAACGTTTTTACTTCTCTGAATATGATGTTATTGCCATATCTGTTTACTGTTTGACTACCATGGATTTTCCCTATGGACCTATTTCTTCCTGCCCCCAAGTCTTCATAACTAGCAGTGGCTAATCTATATTGACTTGGTGAGTTGAGTTTGTCCACCAAGGACTCAATGCAACAAACAGAAAAGATTTATTTTAGGGTGCTTTATAACACCCAAATTACATTTGAAAGACTTGTTGCTTTGGCAGAAGCATCTCAACTGGATCCAGCTTCCAAACTAGCAGAACAACTGCACATGAAAAAGTTTGGGCCAAATCTTTGGTGCCCGCAGTGACATGCTGGAGGTAGTGTGAAAACTGACCTAGACAGTTTCTGCCTTCACTGATGAATTTTGGTAAGATAATTCCTATTTGGTTAAGTAGGTGCTTAAAAAACAAACATTCATCACTTTCATTTGAATCAATGCTAATTTTTGGTATTTAAAATTTAAGCTTGTCTTAACATTTGTTTTAATGCATTGTTTTTTTTGGGGGGGGGGAGGTCTAAGATAGGCCAGGATGGCTTTGAGCTTGCAAAATTGGTCTTGAACTCCAGATCTTCTGTCCTTAGTCTCCTAAATGCTAGGATGACAGGCAAGAGCCAACTGGCTGTTTTCAGTGAATTTTCTAAACTTACATTCTTAAGTACAGAAAAGGTGTTTTTCCACATTCATGTCGTGAAGTATGAAGCTCTTCAGAACTATTTACTGGATAGGAGTTAAGTTTGTTATTCTCATTTAGAATGCCTTTAACAGTTAAGTAACTGAAATAGCTACTAAATACTAAGCTGAAAGACTGGTGTAAATAAATTCCTTTGTTCAAAGTTGAACCTAAGAGTATTCGGGTTGTGTTTTCTTTCTTTGCTCTGGGTCAGTCTTTTTGTTGCAAAGGGGTCACGTAAGGACGTCCATGAAAGGACTACGTGCGCCATCTACTGGCAAATTTAAAATTTCCAGTGTCTGACCATAAGAAATCACCGTACTTTCGGGTTTTAAAGTATTCTTTGAGAAAGGAGATACTATATTGGGGAAAGACCCTTTTAAATTATGTGATTTGTTTGTGACTGCTAGAATAAATCAGAAATTGGCAAACATGTCATCCACAAGGCAATATCAATGCCTCTCAAACTATAAATTCTGGAGAGAGTTCAAGAGACTGCTGTAGGTATAGAGATTATTAAAAAAAAAACTGAAATAATTTTAAATGGGAATGGGATTGCTGTTTTTCATTGATGCCCTAAGCCACACTGGTTCGTGGAAATAACTCCATTAATGACGTATCCAGACAATCTTGTTTTCAACCTCATTATTCCAAAACACTTCTCTGAAAATTGATATAATGAAAAGTTCCATAGTGCACAGCAGGTAGGCGAATGCTGCGCACAGCTGTCTGCCTGGAAGCATCCTTAGTGTTCCAGACAGATCCACACACTTATGCACACATCCAAGATGATGTATGCAACGCTTATGCATTGCTTGAGACATCTGGTCCTTGGACCTAGATTCTAATGTTTTTTCCTCAGACGTCTTCTCCATTCCCTGCTCAATCCTGTAGAGGTGGGAAAGATCTGGGTTCTGGAGCCAAGAAACTTTTTGGTTGTAACTAGAAGAGAGCATCAGTTTTAGGGGACCGCGCTGCTTGACTTTGGAAGCCGACTTGAAGAGTCCTGCGGCAGCGGGCAGGACTGCACACCGTCGGGGAGGATCCAGGACACCCCAATAGCCGTCCTTCTACTCTGGCACAGTCTCCAAGTCAAGGGCGGTGACTGCTTGCTCTCGGGGCCTCAAAAAGGAGCCAGGAAAGGAGGAAAGCAAGACAGTTGAGTCAGAAAGAAGTCAGAGAGACAAGAAGGCAGAGAAAAAAGATGGGAGTCAAGTAGAAAAAAGGGTAATGAACAAAAAAGACGGTGGGGGAAGTCCAACAAAACAACTTAAACCAGCGCGAGAAAAGAGTAAGCGCTGGGAAGATACAAGGAGCTGTAGTTAACGAAACAAAGACACGCCCATCTTTCATTTTCATATCAATTGTCTAGATCTTATCCGTTTCCTTTAAAAAGATTGTCTGTGTTTCTAGTGGAACCTAGTAACTTCTCTTGCGCCCCACGCGTGTCTTGCCCTTCCACCCACGGCCACGGAGACAAAATACAATCGAGTTGGAACGTTTGCAGGAGAGTCACTCCTGCCACCCGTTGTCGCCCGGGAGCCTAAATGGATTAATACCCTGAGATGGATTACGTTGGATGTCACCAAATATGCCTAAAGATTATAATCCAATTTATGCACATTACAGTCAGTATTAACTTTATCGGCTGTTTTAAGGCTCCCAGTCGCCCCAGGCTCGCTCAGAGGACGGTCCTCACTTTCTGACGCAACCCAAAGGGCTGTCAGCCGGGAAAGACCCCCGGAGAAAACAGCTCGCAGCCGGGGTCCCGAGGGTCTGCGCCGGGCCCTCCCAGGTGTGTCGTCTCCACCTGGGCACTGCTTTGTGAAGCTTCGCCATCGGCTCGCTCAGGCGGGAGGCGTTCCCTGGAAGGAAACGGCATTCTTGTTTCTCGGTCATTGCGGTTCAGATGTTGAGTGGCTTTATCAGAAGGGCGGAGAGCCGGTTGGTTGGTAGGGGGCCCCAAGATCGCTAAGGTTTTTTAGTCTCAGCGATTGCTATTTTGATGTCTAGCTTTTTTTTTTTTTTTTTTTTTTGGAGGAGGGGGAGGTCCTGATGCCTTTTTCTTGCCGTCTCAGTAAGTTTGTTTGGGTGTGAGTTCTTGCCGTTTCAGCACAAACCCGCAAAAAATACGTGGTGAAAAGCGGAGCCCACTCCCTCCTTCCCGAACGTGCTCGTTAACGCCGAAGCCCTGATTTACACCCCTTCCTCCCGCTGCTCGGGGGCTCTAGGCAGCGGCGACATTCCAGCAGTTTTAATCCGTTTTTTATTGTAGGGAGAGCGGAGCTGACCCAGGGGCTGCGAGGGCTCCCCCGCGGGCCGCGCGCCCCACTCCGGGCCTCCCTTCGTTTCCTCCCCACCCCCCAGCAGGAACCTGTTACTTTAAGCGAGGCGTTCCAGTGTGGCGCTGCGGGCCGCCGGGGTTTCGGGAGTCGGCCGGTGATTGGCTCTTTCGAGCTCCCCCTGGCTCGCTCGCTCGGCCTCCCCGCGCGCCCCGCCCCGCCCGCGCGCCTCGCCCCGCCCGCGCGCCCTCCCTCCGCCCCGCGAGGCTGGGAAGCCCGGGTGTCAGGCCGCACGGCGCATGCTCCGGAGTCATCCTCCGGCCCGGAGCTCGCTGCTGCTGCTGCTGCTGCTGCTGCTTTCTGCTTTCGGGGGCTGAGTTTAATAAGCGGGCGAGCGCGGGGGGCGGAAAAAAAAGGCAGAGAATGTCCGCCATCTCCCCTCCGCTCCCAGGCGCGCTCTCATTCATAGCAGCGTCTTCATGAATTACAGCTGAAGGGGGGCGGGGGAGGGGGGGTAGCACACAACACCCCAGCAGACCTCCGGGCCCCCAGGCATGGCTAGCTCGGTAAGTACATGCAAAAAAATAAATAATAAAAACCCTCTTCCCTTCCTCCCCCCGCACCTCTGCCTCCTCCTCCTCCTCCTCCTCCTCTCCCCCGTCGCCCCGCGCCTTCAGAGCCCAGACAGCGCCAGCGCTCCGCGGCTGCAATTAGAGAAAGGTTGGTCGGGTTTGCAGGGAGCTGCCGCCTCCCCGCAGCCTCCCTCCTCCCCCCGCGCGCGCTCACACTCAGACACACGCGCGCACACACACACGCTCGCACGCCCGCCGCCACCCAGCGCCTCCTCCCGCCTCGCCTCCTGCCATCGCCAGAAGCGCACTCGCTCCCCGCGGGCTCACACGCGCGCGCGCACACACTCACACACGGTGGAAGGAGGCGGATAATCACTCAGCCATATTTCAGCCGCCGCCGCCGCCGCCGCCGCCGCCGGGAGCCGCGGGCACAGTCCGGGGGACGCGGCGAGCAGCCTCGGCGGCCGCACCTCCGCCCGGCGCCACGGCCGCTACGATGGTGCGTTCTGCGCGGCGCGCGGGGTGGGAGCCCGAGCGTTGCGGGCTGACAGCGGCGGGGCTGCTCGCAACTTTGCCCCAGCGCTCCGGTGTGCGCGAGCCGGAGGCTCGGCGGCTGTCCGCCCGCAGCTTTGCCTCTTTGAATCTCATGGGCTTTTTTGGGGGGGGGGGTTGGAGAGGAGGAGGACGCAGGAGGGACTTTGGGACCACTTTGGCTCTTGAAAGTGTGTTGCGGGGCTTTCTGTGGGGGGCCGGCCTCGCCGATCGCGTGGGGTCTTTTCGCTTGCTGGTTGGGGGGGTGCACGGGGTGCTTTAAGTTCTGGATGCCTTGGCGTGTTTTCGTGCGGGCGTGTGTGTGTGTGTGTGTGTGTGTGTGTGTGTGACGTCTTGTTCTTGCGGTGCCCGAACCCCGCGGTAAGAAAGAGCACGGGAGTTTGTGCCCATCAGCAGAGGCAGCTTGTAGTTTCCATTCCGCCTGGCATAGCGCTCCACACGCACGCACACATGTACACAAAGACTTCCTCGGCGTGTGCCTGTCGCCGCGGTACTTTAGGGGAGGGGGCTCCCCAGATCCCCCACGTCCTCCCCCGGGGTCCCAGCCACCTTCCCTCCCACGCCGGGAAAGCCGTCCGGGCATCCAGTGATTTGTTACCGATGCGTTTGTGGTCGTGCTGGCCGCGGTGGCCGCGTTCTCGCTCTTTCCTCGACCCCCTTCCCGATTGGGGGTAACATTCCGTTACAATCCCAGCCGGTGTGCAGTGGGGTCCGCGACGTCAGGGGCCCCACCGGTCCGGGCCAGGCGTATTTGGGGGTGTGGAGTGTGCGCGCCCACGCGCGTGTTAAGCGTGGATACAGAGGGCATCGCCGTTTTCTTTTATGTGCATTTCAAGAAGGCAAAAAGAAAAAAAAAATGTCAGGCGCAGCAGCGATCGGCAGCGAACGGTCGCCTTCCTGTTGTTCACGGCTGTCTCTCCTCCCCCTGCCCGCAGTGTGCCGTGCAGGTGAAGCTGGAGCTGGGGCACCGCGCCCAGGTGAGGAAAAAACCCACCGTGGAGGGCTTCACCCACGACTGGATGGTGTTTGTGCGCGGCCCGGAGCACAGTAACATACAGCACTTTGTGGAGAAAGTCGTCTTCCACTTGCACGAAAGCTTTCCTAGGCCAAAAAGAGGTAGGGCTCGAATACAAAAGAGACTTGATCAAAAATGTCTTTGCTCGCGAGGAAACAATCGAGGGGCCCGGGCACTCCTCCGGCCGCACTGCTAGTCCCCCCTCACGCCGCGCTCGCCCGCGTCGCCTCGGGACCCCGAGGAGGAATGGGGGGGGTTGGGGAGGGGGGACTGCGGCGCCGCGCTGGCCAGGTCCCCGCTCCCGCCCGCGCGCGAGCCTGGCTCTGAGAAAGTCACCGCAGGTGTCGAGCGCGTAATTCATCCCTAGCCAATGCTTACGGGTCCTCCAGAGGTTGCTGCGGATCCTGTGGGGGAAGATGTTGGATTTGGAGGGAATAAACAGTTTGTGCCTTTTTTTCTTTCCTCGTGGAGAAATTGAAATTGACTTGTGTTATTAGCATAGAATGAGTTGGCGATAGTGTTGCTTTTGCATTTGCTCTTTAAGGGTCTTAGCTCTCTGTGTACTTAGCTCTCTGCCATCACTGGATGCCAGGTGACTTTCCCCTGGGGGTAGCCACTGCTACACCTCTTCGCAGTCTGGATTTTATTTAGTTGGGAAACTTATCTATTCCCCACTCCCTACCCTTACCATGGCACTTGACCACGTTCTTAAGTGTCTCCCGATGGACTCCTCAAGGGGAGGAGGTTTTTTTTCAAAAGTGGAAAGCTGAGTTTCAGAAAAAAACAAAACAACAAAACAAACAAAATCCCACAAAGACGATGTTGGGTTACCTTTCTGTTTCTGCAATCTTTCTGCACCTTAGTTCTTCGTCCTAGAGCCTGGTTTGCTTAATCTTGCTGAAGCTCCGTGGTCCCAAACATTTTTCAATAAAGACCAGGACAGTGTAGGAAAGAAGATAAGGGGTGTCAATGGAAAACGTGTTTGAAAGGGCTTTGAGAAATCCTGGTTTCTGTTCTCTTCAAGCCTCTGGAAAGCTGCTGTCTGGTTGTTTTAGTTGGATTAGTGGAGGTAACAGTACACATACAAAAAGGTGCTTTGTTGGTGAGCAGGTTTATTTATCTAAGTCCACACAATGGTTGGTAGTTATCTTCCATTTGATCTGTAATCTTTATTGGCATCTAGAACTCCTGCAGTTTCTTAGAGTAACATCATAATATATCCATTCTGCTTGGAGCTGTGTGGAAATTACTGAACACCACTCAGGGGTTGGATAAAGAAAAGATGTGTGCCCCTGAGGTGACAGAGTTTGTGTTTGTGCTTATTTTATTGTCAGTGTTTCTAGAATGGGGAGTAGGCTTTTATTTTGTGCCTTTAGTGATTTCTTTGCAGCTCCTCTTGAAAGGTTGAACAGTTGAAATTTTGATGGGTTTTTCTGGATGCATTCAGCTTCTAATAGAGGGTGAGAATATGCAGGTCTCCAGAAAGTAACATCTAGTATTTGTGAGCATTGTATTTCAAAATAATATGCAGGTATTCCAGTTTGTGTTTCCTGGAAGGGATGATGAGAATGAGCATTGTCCAGTTTGTAGGAGGCTGGATATGCTGCCTCTTGGAATGTCTCGCTTCTTTCCATGTGTCTGTAGAGCCACTGCAGAGGACTTTAAACAAAAGAAAGCAAGCACCTTCTAAGATCCTTGGTACACAGTTACTGCTGTTCACTTCAAGGCGAAATGCACTTAACACAAAAGCAATATTTATTGTATTAGGAAAATTAACTCAGTTGGCAGAAGATGTAGCTTTTAAGATAACTTTGTTTAGGCACCTTGACAATCAGCAAACTGGTGTTATGAAATTAAGAATGATCACTTTCTCCCATCTTCACCACTGTTTATCTGCTTCAGTGAGTATCATGGTGGTTTCCCTTTATTTCCTTCCCTAAATTAATGATTTTCTGTCCAGCCTGAGGGAGTGTGGGGGTGTTGCCCAAGTAGCCCGTGCCTGGGTTTGTTGCTCAGTGTGGTGAGCCTCTTGCGGACATGATGTCTTCTCAGATCTTTGTAGTGAGGATTATCGGCTGGTTTGGCTTTATGATTTTTTTTTAATTCTCAGCCGCGGAGTTTCTCTGTGCAGTCTGTATGCCATTGTTTTAAAATGTTTATTTTTGGATTTTTATTTGTGTGTATGGTTCCCATGATATGACAAGTCCTGGGAAAAATGCCAGTTTATATAGCCCAGGAGAGACCTTGCCATGCTGTAATTACACACGATTCAGATGGCAAGAGAAGATCCCCTCTGTTCATTGCGAACAGTTAGTTATAAGTTCATGTAACACCAAACATGCCACTTTATACTGAGACTTTTTTTTGACTTTTTAAATCTTTCAACATGATAAAAATAAATGGAGAGTAGGAATGCTAGGTATTTCTAAGACTTCTAGAATCTTCTAAGGTACTGGGTTTGTTGTCCATGAGTGATAAAATAAAGTTCATCCCTGTGGCAAAAATGAATTTAAGAAATATCTGAGTATATTATGTTGAAAAGAAATGCTCCTATCCTAAATGAAACTGCTACTAATAGTGGCTAGCTAAGTCATTTATAATGTGTACAGTAGTCGATAAGGGGAGATGAGCCCTAGAACTAAATGTGAACTGCTCAGCCATAAAGGTGGGTGATTCCTTGGGGTTGGGAGTCCTTGGTTTAGAAAAAGCCCACTTGATTTACAGGTTGATTTCCTTTACTTGATGATAATATTCTGAGAACCTGCAGAGAAAGACATTATAAATGCCAGATGAGAATTCTATATACCATTTCAAAATTGAGCTAATTGGATTTGGATTAATGAGGTTTTACTTTGCCACAAAGACCTGAGAATTGAAGCTACTGGTGCAAAGTCCTAGAAAAAGACTCTGATAAAGTAGTGAGCCCTGGACTGTCGATCAGTTACCAAAGAATGGAAAGGTTAGTGTATGGGGTGTTTTCAAACTGTCCATCTGTAAGGAAAGACCATGTTCTACTTATTATTACCAAGGATTTATGTTGGTTAGGTAAGATTGAAATGAATAGTCACGTTCAAAACATTTCATCTAAAATATTAACGTTTTCATTTTCAGTTAGATTTGTATTTCAGTGAACTTTCCAACCAATTATACTTGTCCTTACTATTGTAATCTGTCCCATTGACATTTATGATATGAAATCTGTTGCTTATTTTATGAAAGTAATTTGGCCTCTAGTTGGATTTGATAGCTCTTTATTTGTAGCCTAAGGTCCTTTGAGTAAGCAGATAAAGCCTAATCAGTCTACCCTCACTACATGCTTTTCATTTAAATGCTCAGGACCAGCTTTATTCTGGTACTATGATTTGTGTCTTCTGAAACAGTTCGGATAGTTTTTTATCAAGGCATCCAATAGTGGAGAGTTTACTAGTTGAAGATTTTGTGCATTTTGTCTTTTGTGCACTTCAAATGTATAAATTAAAAAAGATGGTTGCTTCTCATTTATGTTGGGTTCTCCTGGGAATCAGATGATCAGTGGGAACAGTTTTACCACTAGTTATTGTGAAGCATCATAACTACAATCTTCAAGGCACTTAAATGTTTAATACATGGAGGAAATCTCAGATGCTGTTGGCAAGAATGTAAATTGGGTATGGATGTTTTGGAGGACACTTGGTAAAAATCTATTACGTGTTTGAATGTTGTTTATGTTATTTAACCCAACAAATTTACTTCTAGGAATTTTCCAGTAGCTATCAGTTTACCAGTATACAAACATACCAAATATTCCTTCTGACTCTTCTTGTAATAGCAAAGATTTGGAATTAAGCCCTTTTGGAGACTTCAAGTGGGTGTACTTAAATAAAGATAGTCTGCAAAAAAGTGGTAAATCTATATGTAGGGTTAAATGAAGTGAGGCAAGTTGCAAAGTTTTGTGGTCCCATTTAAGAATTGTGCCTATTATGAATGCATAGATATGTAATAGATTTCTGGTCACTGGGAACAAAACTCTTGCTAATGTTAGTTAGTAATGATAGAATTTTTTTTTTTTTGGTTTGGGGAAAATAAGAGGTAATTCCATGTATTTAAAATGTTGTAATAATCACATATTACTCCATAAGACTGAAATGAAATAGAAAGCCAACATAGACTATTGCCCTTTAAACAGAGATTAGCATAATGCTATAAAAAGTGATCTTTAAGGAGCAGAAAGATGTTGTTGCTTCCTGATGAGAGGAATTAGTGCCAAAAATTATAGGCTGGGTTAAGCGACTCCTTGGTCTACCTTGGACTTAGCATTGTTGTTATGGGAATGGTGAAAGAAGTACTCCTTAAAGATTAGGTATGTCATCATCCTCAAGCCTATTGAATTTAAGCCTGTATAATCTTATGTACAAATCAAAGACTCCAAAATGCTTTTATGTAAAAGATAACTAACTTACTGTACTTAATATATGCCTTTTTAATGAAAAAGATTAAAACAATAGAATTAGAGAAGTAGCTTGTTTTTTTTTTTGCACCTCTCTTTAATGTTTGGTTTCATAGAAGACACGTGGACCTTGATCTTTTGGTGTGTGCAGTCCCTGGACAGACTGCGACTGAGAACACCGTTCTGTTACTGTGAAGGTAGTTGTAGTCTCACCATTACATGAACAGAGTGAACTGCTCTCTGAGAACTGCTGATAACAGCAAAGTATTGAGGATACAGTCTGCAATGGATACACTGTACAATATATGTATGGAAGCTAATTCTTTTTTAACCATTGTTGTTGCTAATAAAAATACTTACGCAACAGGAAAAACTAGATATCCTGAGGTAGAATATTTGCTTTCTTATATTTCATGATAACAATTATCTGACAATTTTTTTCAGAAAAGGATGATACAAATTTGAGTTTCACTTGATGTATTTTATAGCTAAGTTACTGTTCCTCCTATATAATAGCATTACGTAGAGGTATTTTTACACTCATTACTATAAGAGACCCCTTGCGGAGCAACCTCTGTGAACTAAGAAAGGTAAAAGCATCAACTGGCTGAATAATTTTACCTTGAAGATTATTTGTGGTTTTTTTTTTCGGCTTTTTTGAAGTCTTCTGTCAATAGGTGAACTTTGAACCGACTTTGGTCTCTTTTCTCTTTCTCTGATTGTCTGTTACAGAAGATTCTCACCACATAATGTAGCCTTTATAGTTCTAGATATAGATGGCCCTCTCTACATCTCTGTCATTTCTTGATGTTTGAGTCTCAAATAAGGTATCTTAAAAATTGGAACTTACATGCCACAATTTATTTTGAAGAACTCACTCATTCTTAAAAATAATACATTTTATCTATTTGTGAGAGAAAGCCAGAGAGTTTGTGCATAGTGCATATATGGAAGTCAGGAAACTTTCCAAAGTCAGTCCTCTCCTTCCACCATGTCACATGGGTTTCTGGGTATTGCACTCCATCACCAAGTTTACCTGCAATGCTTTTACCCACTGAGTCATGTTGCCCCCCCCCCACTGCATATTGATTTTTATGCAAATGATTAATTTGTAGATCTGTGTACATTTGTTGAAAAATCATACCACAGAAATAAATATAGACAAAGAGGTTACCTGAAATTTTCATACATAACCAGAGTCAGTGTATTGGTAGCATCTATTTATTCATCCTTACGTGCACATGAATCTCAGTCATCGATTCATATTAATGCAGCCAACATGTATTCTGCTCTGTCTAGCTCTCTTCTTGGTGCTGAGGGAAAGAATTTGAGCAGACCTGCCTTCTCCTACCTAGCTGAATGTCACGAGTTACACTGAACAGAGATCTGTTACACTTCACTTTTCCTCTGTGTTGTTCCCAGTCCTGACTTACTATGAGTTATGGCCTAGTGGGCATCCTTGACATTACTTTTTATGATTTTCCAATTTTCCTTGTGTTAACTTTCCGCAAGGGAAGTGGTTGAATGAAAAACTACACAGACTTAAATTTTTTATATGTATTGATAAACTTTCCTTCAAAAAGTATAAATTCTCCACTTTATCCTTGCAGGACAGCTCATTTCCCCTCGTGACTGCTAGTATTTGAAACCAATAGTATCAAAAAAACTTGCAAATCTGCTGCATGAAAAAAATAATTTAAATTTTAATTTGCATTCAGTTGATTAGTAGCGCCATATGTATTTTTCATTATTTAAATGAATTTTAAAAATATTTTGAGAGAGGGAGAGAGAGACAGAGAGAGAGAACATATATGCGGCTTTGGCACCCTGGTGAAGGTCAGAAGTGAATGAGTAAATTCTTTCCTTCCTCCATGTGAACTTCTGGGGAACAGTCAGGTTGCCAGGCTTTCGACTGGGCGCCCTACCTGCTGAATATCTCACCAACTCACTATTTGTTTTTTATGACGTGCTTGCTTGGCGCTCTATGTAGTTCTTGAATGCTTCCTTATGTCGCAGACAAAGACATGAAAACACAAAGAATTGTATAGCTATATTCAAGTCCCTACTATCAACAAAAGAACAAATGCTAATATTTTTTGTTATATTTGATTCCCAGCAACTTCAACCTCTTCTTCCAACTCTATAGTCTTCCATAATGTTTATCTACTTTTGTGTATTTATATTACTTGTAAGTAATAATGTAAGATCAACATGAAGAATATCATATTGATTCAGTCTTTTTTTCCACTAAGGTATAATCTGTGTTTTTTATTTTCAGGTGAGGTATAATTTTCCTACATAAAAGTCACTCTCTAAAGTACACAGTTTGGTCTTATTTAGGTTACTCACCAGGTGGTACTGTCATGCCACTAGACACCAGAACATTTTCATGAATGAGTAGTTTTGCATCTTAACCCTCCCTACATTTTATGCATAGAAGTGAGTTCCTCCCTGTCAGTATGCGAAGTGTTTCCTCACAGGAATGCATTCTGTAATTGGCTTTTCTCTTCCTGCATTGAGTAATATGTAGGTCATATTCTGTCCTGTGCAGTGAATATCATTGCACATGTTACCTTATGCATATGAACAGGAGTTTGGATTCAAGCCTAGAATTTGAGTCACTGGATTACAGACATGTGCATTTTCATTTCATTAGTACTTAGTGTTGTCAGATTGTTCTGCAAAATCACCATGGCAATTCATACTGTGTCAGAGAATGAGTGTCATTGTTCTTTCCATTTCTGCCCCCATTGGCTATTTTTTATATTTTGGTATTTAATTGAAATGAGAGATCTTTTGTTTTCATTTGCATTTCTTTATAATCTAATGAGAAGCACTTTAAAAATTTTTACACGTTGTTTGTTGATCATTCAGATCTCTTCTGCCTCATTTTCTTATCTTCCTCTTCCAGACAAGATTTCACTATGTTGTCTAGGCCGTGCTGGAACTTACTTTGTAACCCAGGCTGACCTCAGACTTGCAATTCTGATTTCTTCTTTATCGATATCTTTTTATATATCTTCAAAAAATTATTGGGATGTTTATTATTTTCCTGTTTACAAGTTGTTAATGCTCCATGATTTGTGTGGATAGCATCTTTTTGTTTTCTTTTAACCTAGCTGTCTTTATCATTTTTTCTCATGCAAGGTGTTAATTTTGTCAGATTGATCTGTTTCATTTTGTTCTCTTTGGTTTCAGGAATTTGCTTAAGGATGAGTTTGTAGGCATGGCAATTATGTTTACAGGCTACAGTGGGAGACTAGAGGGAGCATAGGAAAGAAAGGAAGAACCCCTTTAGAGCTCTTTTAGAGCTAGGAAGGACACTTGAGGTTTTCATTGTTGTTTAATTTATGTTCTTATTTTACTTTTTCATTGTTTTTGAGACAAAATCTCTTGTAGCTGGAGCTGGCTTTGAACTCTATGTAGGATAACTTTGAACTGGTCCTCTGCCAATACCTCACAAGTGCTGAGATGACAATTGTGCTCCCATGTCTATTTTATGTGGCACTAGGAATCAAATGCAGGGCATGGTAAATGCCAGGCAAGTACTCTACCAACTGAGGTACTGCCTTAAAGCCCAGAAATACAGAGACATAATGAGTCACAAATGTGCCTATGCAAAGAGAGCTGGTAATAAATGCTGGTCCATATTTATTTTTAAAACTTTGAGTAATTATTCACTTTGTTTAGCAGAAATGTTCACTAAGGACTGCTTAGATCTGATCTAGGATCGAATTAAGTGGTGGGAACCATGGTGGGCATTATTTTTTAAGTTCTTTTATTTTTAATTAATTAATTTTGTGTGTGTGTGTGTGTGTGTGTGTGTGTGTGTGTGTGTGTGTATGTATGTGTATCAGAAGGCACTGCGTGTCCCTGAAGAGGACCAAGGATGATTCAGGAATCATCCTGGATTGCTTCTACCTCCTTTTTGCTTCATTCTGGGATTTCTCAGATTCCACCCATCAGGGCCAGAAGTTAAGGCCACCTGGTATTTTTATGTGGGACCTGGGATCTGAACTCAGGACCTTCTTCTTGTGAGGCAGAGTCTTAAGCCCTGAGCCATCTCTTCAGGGTGAGCATCATTTTATTTATTTATTTATTTATTCATTGTGCGCGTGTGTGTGTGTGTGTGTGTGTGTGTGTGTGTGTGTGTGTGTTTGTGTGTGTGTATGTGTGTAGAACCACAGGTGAATTCAGGAACCACCATGGACGCCTCCACCTCTTTCTTGTTTACTCTGCCCTGGGATTCACAGGCTCCGCCCTACCAGGACCAGAAACACAGGCCGCCCCTGCTTCTGCCCGGCATTTATACGTGGGGTCTAGGATCTGAACTCAGGACCTCCCGCCTGCAAGGCAGAGGCTTAACCCCTGAGCCACCTCTCCAGCTCCGGTGGGCATTATTTTAAATGAACAAAACTTTTGTGGCTGTTTTCAGGTAAGATCAGATTTGCTTCATGGATTCCTTTAGGATTTTCCTTTGTGATCAAGTAATTGGAAAAGTCTTCTTTCCTACCCCTACACAAGCAGGGCTGAATGCTGTTGAATTTTTAGAAAGGGAGGAGAGGGCAATGGGATGATTTGGGGTAAAAGCACCTGCTACAAAGTCTGACAGCCTGAGTTCACTCCCTGAAACAATTTTGGAAAGCAAGAACCGAGTCTTGCAAGTCGTCCTCTGACCTCTCTAAGTCTCTCCCCCCCATGCACATAATATAGACTCCACAAAAATAATAAATAATAAAAAAATAATAAAATTTGAGCATGATTTAGTTAATATAGAACAGTTAAAATTTTTTGGATGAAACCAGTATACCACTTTCATTTTCTTTGCATTTTGATATGTATGTGGTAGGTACATTTGTGTATGCACAAGCCTGTGTGTGTGTGTTGGCTTGGGGTTGATGACAGGAAACAATTTCGGTTGCTCTCCCACCATAATCTTCATGAGACAACCCAGAATCTAATCAAACCCAGAATTCCCCAACAGGCATAGTGCGACTGGCCAGCTTGCTTTGGGGATTCCCAGTCTCTTTGTTCCAAGGCTGGCATTATAGGTGGGTCACCACTGGGGATCCAGACTCCAGTCCTTTTGCTTGTGCAGAGAAAGCACTTTCATAGCTGAGCCATTTCCCCAGCTCCCATTTTTTGCTTTTTAGTTAGAGAAAATGATGACTACCATTTGATTCTAAGGTCAGTTTATTTATAGCAAATATTCATTAGTGCCTATAAAGATGACTAGCTTGAACTGAGTTATGGTTTGTGTTTGAAGATTATTATTCTCGGAGCCAAGTATTTTTTTCTGTTTAAAAAGATACAATTTTTGTCAAAGCTAGTCTTCTTTTGTTTCCTTAAATCTATCAGTTACTTTTCTATCTATACCAGGCCAATGTTTTATGCATACATGCTAATTTTAGAAAGAATATCTGTTAACAGTTTTCTAAACTGTTAGTAATAGTAATGGCTTAGACAACAGAAAAGTCATATGCCTTTTCACATTTCTAGCTGTAAATTTAGTTCGTGTGCTGCCATTTTGTGTTTCTAGGTAAGTTCGTACTTCCCACTTCTCTCTTCCTCTAAGGTACTGGGAGGAGACCACTATCTGATACTTTTTAAAAGACATTTTGGATGGTCAAAAGTAAGGCCCTTTTGTCATCCATGGATTTATCCAGATTCATCATTGGGGGCATTGCTGAGCAGCCAAAGTGCACTGTTATGCAAAAGCTCCCCTCCCTGGGTTTCTCTTCCCTGTTTCAGCAGCAACTTTTCCCATGGTGCCTCAGTGAGAGAAATGGAGGGTTTGGACTGTTGGGATTTCCTTTAGAGGAAAGGTTATTTAAACGTGGACATTGCTCAAGATGATCGTGTCATGCTTCTTGTATGACCCCTTACGTTTGTACAGACAATAACTTACCGCCAGGAAGTGGTTTTCCTCACGCAGGGCAGCAGGTGTCACGCTGAATGGCTTGCTCCCACATTCTCGCCTGAAGATCTGTTGTGGAGTCAGACAAGGATGAGAAAGGCCGCTGTATCATTAGGTTCTCCTGATACCTTTATCAGCACAGTGCAAGGTTTTGGATTCACTGTAACAAAGGCAGATACTGTAATCTAGAAAAAGAGCTTTAGGATCTCCGACCTTCACTTCCACCCCATTAAATTGTGAATTGATCCTGTTATATGTTTCTTTGATTGTTTTTCATTTATTTTTGCTGGCGTGTTTTGTGCGTGTGGTGTATGGGTGTGCAAGTGCATGTGCTCATGTGATACATGTGGATCAGGCTGGGACAGGGGTCTTTCCCTGTCAACTCTCCACTTGGTTTCCTTGAGGCAAGGTCTCTCATTGAACTGGAAGCTCACTGGTTTGGCTAAGTAACCTACTGGTCAGAAAGTACTTGGATTTACCCATCCCTGCTCTCATGCTGGGGTTAGAGGCACATAAAGCCATGTTCGAGTATTCAGTCAAGTCATCCTGCGCACGGACTCTCTCCCCAGCCCTTGATACTCGGTTCTGAAGTGCTTCTTTTGCACCTCTATGAACTGATCATGTAGACAGAGTCTCCAGGTGAAATTAGTGGGAAACACATTATGTCTGTTGAGAATCACTTTTTCTAGATTAGATTCCAGCTTTGTTAATAGGCAAAGATGTATTTCCAATTCTTTGCTAGTTGATTTTTATCCTGATTTTTTCCCCATTTATTTTGATGTGTTTTTAAAAACTAGGCACATATTTGAAAGCATTGGCTATTTCGTCACACATTCATGAACCTGTACACAAACACACACACACACACACACACACACACACACACAGCCCACACACTTACACTACTTAACCCATGAAACACTGCCAGCTCTAAAAGTGAGTGAGCCACTGGTACAAAGCAGCAATGAACAAAGGCTGCAGGTAGGGCTTTTCTGCTTCTCAGATAAGATTTTGACTTAATTTAAGAAAGGATAAATCTAAGTGGCTCAGCTGCTCAGGTACTTTCCGTGTAAGCCAGTGACCTGGTGCACGCACGCAAGCATGCACTCACTCATGCACGTACACACACACACACACACACACACACACACACACACACACACAATTTAAAAAAGATAAATCCTATAATCGTAATTGGTATAGTGTTTTGCTAACAAGGAGGCAATAGCTAGCCTTCCCTTTATTAAGCACCTAGTGTATGTTGGCTATCATTCTTGGCAGTATGCATGTAGTGTCATCTTGAAATTTTCACTTTCCATAAGTAAAATGACTGTTTTGCTGGTGCTGGATATCTGACCCAAGGCCTCCTGTGTGGTAGACCACTAAACATACTGCTACACTACATCCCAGTCTGGTGAGTGACTTTTTTTCCCATTGATACATGACCCACAGCATTGTAGACTCTTCTGATGATATATAGTGGAATGAGAAGAGTAATTTGCCAATAGATGATTAAGCTTGGTCATTCAGAGTTAATTTCTGATCACATAGGTTTCCATTCATATCAATCATCAACTTCTACTTCCAGGGCGGAACATTCCATGTCAAAGAGACTTTGTACTTATATGAATCTTCGTTCTCAAGATTTATTTACTGTGTGTGTGTGTGTTCTCTGTGGAGGACCAAGGGTGACTTCGGAAATCATCCTGGATTGCTTCTACCTCCTCTTTGCTTTGCCTGGGATTTCCCAGGCTCTGCCCATCAGAGCCCGAAGTGTTGGCTGCTGCTGGTTCTGACTGAGCTTTTTTTTTTTTAATGTGGGACCTGGGATCTGAACTCAGGACCTTCTACTTGTGCAGCAGTCTTAACTCCTGAGTCATCTCTCCAGCCCAAACTCAAGTCTTTTATTCATTATATTGTTTTACTTATTAGAGAGAGAGAGAAGACAAAAAGAGAAAAAGAGAGGGAAGAAGGAATGAAGAGGAGGAGGAGGGCGGGAGAGAGGAGGGAGCAAGTCTGTGCACATGAACAGGAGCAAAGGTCAGAGGGCAGCTTTGCAGAAGTCTGTTCTCTCCTCCCTGGGGACGGAACTCAGGTCACCAGATTTAAGCACAGGTGGGGTAACACACTGACCCCTCAGAGACCCCTCAGAGACCACTACAACGACTCAGCCACTAGGTTGCTGTGTTTTTCATGTTGACTAGATTTTGCTGTATGTAGGCCAGACCTTGAATTTTGTTGCTTTGTTTGCTTCTCTGAGGTATCACCCCTCACACACACAGTGTTTCCATTGCTAATAGAGTAATAACGATCAAATAAGATGAAAGAAAGCATATGAAATAATCATTCTGCCTACTGGCAAAGTCTTCACTTTGACAATTTGTGCAGCATTATAAAATTCTGCTATGGAGTCATGGCTGAAGTTGTTTTGCAAGGCAGGTTCTTTTTCCACTTCCTGGTTGCAACATGTTCTGTAACTTTTAGGTCAAAGGAAACAAAAAGAATTCTGGTTATCATTCCAACTTGTTAAAGAGAATTGTCATGTACCTGACTAGAGTTAAGGATTTAATTTATACAACATTTTCAGCAGAGCAGCGTGCAAATGAGAACTTTGTTAAAGAGAATTGTCATGTACCTGACTAGAGTTAAGATTTAATTTATACAAAGATATATATAAATTCCAACATTTTCAGCAGAGCAGCGTGCAAATGAGAACTTTCTTACATTATAAAGATTACACAGCAGGTTAGAGTCAATGCTACTTGGCACTGTCTTTCTGTGGAGATTCTTTTCTGGGTTTATTGCCATCACTGATTTAACACTTGATTTATTTTCTATATATCTGAATGACCATATCTTTCCACACATTTTGAGAATCTCATGACAGGTAACATTTTATCAATGAAAAGTGGGGAAGAAAATACAATGGCAGAATGTGTGTGTGTGTGTGTGTGTGTGTTACAATAGGATGAAGTCCAGGGCCTCTTGATAAGGACTTACTACAGGGCAGCAATATAATAATGGAAGTTTTCTCTGAAGAAGCAGAAGATCAGGAACTTCTATTTCTGTTAATAGTAAAGTTTATTGGATTTCACAAGCTTTTTTTCCTTTCATTCTTTTGTGTATGTACGTATGTGACTGTGAGTGTATGTGCATTTGTGTGTGGAGGGGCACGCTTGTATGTGTAGGTCAGTGGTCAGCCTAGATATTGTTCCTTGGGCACTGCACACTGCTTTTTCTTTCAAAAGTCTGTCACTAGTTTGGAAGTAGCTAACTAGTGAGGCGCTGGACATGAGCCTCCCTAGCATACCATTCTGCCTAGCTTTTTATGTGGGTTCTAGAATTGAATTTGGGGCCTCTTGTTGCAAAGCAAACACTTTACCAACTGAGTTGTATTCCCAACTTCCTTGTTTGTTTATTTTCATGCTTATTTACCAGTAGCTGTGACTGGCTTTAAGCTCGTAATGCTCCTCTTTCTTGGACCACCGTGCTTTGCTTCATACTTTTTTTACAAAATTTTTTACAAAAAATTTTTACAAAAATTTTTCTTTTTTTATTCTTTCAGAGTTTCATACATGGATATAGTAAATTTATGATATTTTCATACCTTAGTACCCAATCCTGTCCCCTCTCTTCTTGCATTACAATTCTTCTTCTTCCTTGCTAGTCTCTCTCCTATTTAAGGTTTTCATGATTATTCATACCACCCTTGTGAAAGTAAACTGTGGTGTGTGTATGCACATGTTTACAGAAACTGTTGTTTCTCTGAAAAACTTAGTACCATTGGAAACCTGAACAGGACTGTTTTTTCCTGAGGAACATTTTCCTTCTTCATCATTTTAAGTTTTTGCCACCTTCTCGTTCTGAATCTTTCCTTTAATAATACTGTAAATGTGTGCAGAGATCATAATTTGGTTGTCGACTTTAAAGAGAAACATGTAGAACATGCTTTTAGTTTTTACAGCTCATACTGTGTTAAACTTCAAAAGTAATGAGATTGACTTAATGTATGCAATATCATTCACATAAGGTATTCTGTAACAGATCAGTCATGTCTAGTGTTGCCCTGTAGCACAGTTGATCCTGCTGTCTGTAAAGGATGGTTCCAGAAGCTCTTGAGAACTGCAGTCTATGAATGTTCAGATTCCTTACGTGAATTGTTAGTATTAGCTTGAAATCTACGTTTCCTCCCATATACTTTAAATCGTGTCTTGATTACTTAAAATACCTAATTAAATGCAAATGTACATATAGTTCTTTATTCTGCATGGTCTGGGAGAGAGTTAAAAATAAACACTAAACATTGTACCTTTTAACTAGAGATTTTCTTTCCTATGCATGAAAACCTGTAGATTCTAAGGGCTGACAGTATATATTTGGACTACATAGGTGTGCTTATAAATGTTTAACCCTTCCTTTTTTTTTTTCCCTGTGCAGTTTTGGTAACCTTGTTAACAAACATGTTTATCTTGATGTTAGAAAATTTGGTGTTAGGAAATTTTCCGGAGCGCATATCTGATTTTAAAAATTGATCACAGATGAAAAGGTTTTTGTGATGTTTGGATTTATATTGATAGTTTAGAAATGAATAGAACCTATAACTGGACTTTAAAGACAATCTTTGTATATAATTTAATTATGAAATGATAACAAACGAAGTACCAAAAGGAAGCACCATAACATGGTGAAAACAATGTATTTGGGATAGAAAAAGTTCTTTTTGGGTGGAAAAGTGACTCATAACTTGATAAAAATAACTTAGTGCCAATGCGGCTTTAATTGGATTTCATAATAAGCTGTGAAAATGTGTATTTTGCAAAATGAAAATTAAAAGAAAACTTCATGTTATATTTACAGCACAGATAATTGTTATGAATATTTCTTAGATACAACCAAAATAATTAATTTCAACCAGAGAATTAATTTCAATATTCTTTAGGTAGCTCTCTTCAAAGTAAGATATATATCTTTAATTTTATGATCAGTTATGTCTTTCCTTTTTTATCCTAAAGTAAAGCCCATTAGAAATGAACTAAGGACTAATGCATAGCAAATCTGTATTTTCCCTTTAGCATTAGGTGCTTTTACAAAATTTGCAAATTACAGTTAGAAAACTCCACTTTGGAGTGCATGCCACATATTTGTGACCTGGGTGTTTCTTACCCATTATTTGAGTCAAGTTGCCACTTGAGCTTCCGTGTGTAAGTATCTGGAGTGACTTTGCTTTCCCTAGTCTTAACTTAGTTCTGCTGATAACATTTTCTACTTAAACTATTTTTATCCCTTTTGAGAGAATTCTCAATGAGACCCAGGATTCTTCAGGATTAAGATATGAATCAGAACAAAGAAATCACATATTCTGTGACTCTGCAGCTCCTAACATTTATGGGCTGTTTCTAATTATTAAACACATACATAGAGCTAGAAAAATTGGAAATAAAAGCAATGTTTTAATTAAAGTCATTTGTTCTGATCACATACCTAAGGAACCAAATCAAAGATTTGATATATGAAAGCTATCCAAAGACCTGGCTTGGATGTTGCAAAGTTGTTGGTGATTCCAGTTGCAGCTCTGAACAAGTGCATTTTGTTATGGGATGGGCAAGGCTTGATCGTCTAGGATGGTGGATAATAGCCTTTATTTGCAGCTTGCGCAGTGGGAGCATATTTTGCAGTAAAAGAGGAGCCAAAGGACAAGGTGTTCTCTACTTGTGGGCTTGCAAAGACCTCAGAGTTTTCTTTATATTATTGTAGAAAGACATTATTTTTGCTTTGGTGTGCTTAAAACTAAAGGGCAAATGATCCAAAAGAATAATCTTGAAATTCAATAGCAAGAAAACTACTTGACATTGTGGGCTGGAGGCCAGCAAACGTGGGCCTTTCATTGAATGCGTGGGAAATGGGGCAGTCCTGGAATTTAAAGAGACAGGGTGCGGTACCCTAGAAAAGAAAAGCCCTCCTGTATGATTTGCTTCCTTGGAGAAAAAAAATAGACCTAAAGTTTTCTCGAAAGGATCTTTATTGGATCAACTGTTGAAGGCATTGAAAGACACTAAGTGAAATTTTCTTAACTCCACCTCCCATAATCCCTAGCCATCTAGCTCTGTCTGAAATTGGTGCCGAGTAAAATTGTTTATAACAGAAGAGAAGCAGCTTTTCAAATAAATGTACTTTGTAGCCTGTTCAAATGGAGTATAATGTAATTCTCTCTGAAATTGAGCACTTATTACTTTATGTAACTGCTTGAGAGTTGGGGGGTGGGATGAAGCAGAAGAGGGGGGTCACTACAGGAACCTCTGCTTTAGAATTGTGTTTTTTTTTCTGTGTCTGAGTTTGCTTCCCCCATCCACTCATGAATCCCCCGCTTCCCCCTCCACTACCTCCCACAATCCCTCAATAAAATAGTATTTAAAAGAGTTAAATAACCAGTTCTATGTACCAGCTTCTTGCTTGGGGCAGTAATGTTGTGCTAGTTTCAATGGGTGGTCTTGAATCTCCATGGGAGATTTTACAGGCAGTGGGCTCCAAGATCCACTAAGTATATTACATTGAACATAATCAGTTAAATTCCCAAGCCACAGAGAACATACAGAGATAGCTTTGCATTATTGAATTCCACCATTAATTAGTAGAAAGCCAATTTGTTTAATTGTGCTCAAAGAATTCATGGTTTAAGTCTGTGAAAGTGAGGCATATATATTAATCTGGTATTTGGGATTTGCCTTTTTAAAACAAGCCATTCATAAATATGTGAGTTCAGGAATATCCATTCGTTTGCATTTTGATTAATAATTTTTAAGATTAATAATTTTTAAACACTTTTTACTTCTTTAGAAAATTATCTCAGAGGAGTCATTTCCAAATATTAAATGGTTGAAGCACATGTCTCCTACAAGAGATAGTGAACAGCGATGTGATCTACATATAATGAGAAAGTATATCAGATACATTTATAAACAGCATCTCTTATCTTTGGCATGTAGTGTAAAATGTCCTCAAATTTGACTAAAGTTGCTCTGGCACAAACCTTTGTGGAAGTCAACATGATTAGGCATTATGAATTAAATGCTGGGTTAAATTGCTTTTTAAGGCAACTTGTTTTTACTTATGCATCTTAAATCTTGAAATGAGGAAATGTTGAGGTTGTATCTATTACCATGAGACTTAGTTGTAAATTGTTTTGGAGCTTCTTTCCAGTATGGCTCTTCGATTGCTAGCCATGTTGGTAAGGTAACTTTGCTGGGTCATTAATTTGATTGCTTTTTTTCTTACATACTTCAATGACTTGATTTATGAAGAATGTTGGATTTCTGTTTAAGATAAATATCCAGTCAGTCATCCTGATTGGTTAGATAAAACACTTGTTATCCACAGGCTAAATAGGAAAGGATTTAGGCGCAGATCTCTCAAGATGTGTTGTAGAGAACTCACGGTATGTAGTAAGAAAGCTTTTTCTGTTTTGAGCTATATGGGTAGTTTTCGGTGGGAAATTGTGAGCCTGAAGGAAGTGAGTTTGTTCCCCTTACAATCATTGTACAGTGTTCCGGGTCACATGGCAAACAACACCGGAATCAAAGATCTGTGATTACATGTTTGCCCTTTCTTTTTAGGTCAGTTCTGTCCTTCAGTAGAAGTTTTTATAAGCAGGTTTAAAGTGAGAACCATCTGAAGTTTATTTCATGTAGGCCTCTGTTTACTAGTTATTAAAGTGGTACACACACACACACACACACACACACACACACACACACCCACCCACCCCAAAGCTCTTAATGGATCACACACAGAAATAATAATTGAACATTAGTAGAAATAAGCTTATCAAGAAAACTTATTGACTAAGGAATAATTCTGCTTTCAACGTCCCTTTCCTTGGCTGAAAATGAAATACCAGTGATCTAGTTACTGGAGACCAGCACTGCCTTGGACCAGTTCCTTGAGTTTTTGCTATGATCGTTAAAGGCAAAGTGGGACAGCTGCTGTAGATTTTGCCAGTGGTCTCACAAAAGAAATTGTTTAACCCTGTTAGTTTCAGACGGTAACATTTCTATTTTGCAGATAAACTTGCTGTGTTTAGCTATCAATCTCTGTGACTGTGATTTGAACTTCTGGTTTACTGGAAGTAGTAGTGGAAAGTGCACAATTCAGCATTCTTATGTATTTAGTGTTCTCATATATTTTCTTGGAATACGACAAATCTCTTACCTCTTTGGCTCTTTTCAGATTTAAGAGCGTCAGCTCAGGCTGTCAGAGTTAGACTGAAGGAGGACTGTGAAAGCTGGGATATGATCTTTGATAATTAGACATTTAACGTCTCTCCTAAAGGGTTTGAAGTTTAGAGAAAGAGGAAGTACTGAGTTATTGATGTTAAACTCTCCTTTCGGATTAAGCATGGAATTAGAACAATACCGGTTACTACCAGAAGTGATGTCGTAATGTTAAATATCCCAACAGTGGTGAGCCTTTTTGTGTAGTGTGTTTGCATTATCCCTATAGACTTAAAGGACACGGGTACTTTGTTGTTAAGGCTGAAGAGGGCAAGGTTTTGTAACGGCTGCTTCCAGATCGAGTCAGTGTGCTTGCCCTAGGCTTCAGCCATCCCTTCTGAATTCATAATCTGAAAATTTGGATTTCTTCTCTGTTTGAAAATAATAGTGCTTAAAAATTTTAAGATAGCCTTTGCCCACTCGAATGGAAACTGTGGAAGCAGATTACCAGAGTTAAGATTCTCATGTAATCAAGACTCTGAAGATACATTCTGGTATTTTCAAGTGAAAGTTCATAGTCATTTAACATGAAATTTTACTGGGCTTTTCATTAATGTGAAATAACTGGTCTGTAAGTACTTTATCAGTGAAAACTGCTCAGCGTGTAGAATGAGGGGAAGGGAGAGCACAAAGGTTCCCTGCAAATTAAGGCACAAAGACCTCTAAGGGACTTTCCAGCCACCTCCAGCTGGGAGATTATTACAGTTTTTGCAAACCCCTTTCTCTCAAAATTAAATCGAGAATGGTAGAGTCCTGATAAAAAGAAGTGTAGAAAAGCCTAACTAATCCTTAGATGAGTTACTTCAAACGTGCCAAAATAGAATAAAGTCAGTTAATAGCATGGATTAAAGGTTACTTTTAGTGCATTCTTATCACTCATGTTGAGAATTTTGTTGTATGTTAATGCATTTGGCCTTGGTTAAAAAAGCTCCAGAGGAAAAATATAATTAAATTTGAGAGATTATGCAATCACGTTGTTATGAAGGAATTGAGTACTAATTCTAGATGCCAGATTTGACCTAAGAGATAAGAGCTGCGTTCAGGAGATCCGTGCTGTAGGCAGGTGGCTCTGATTTCCAGTGGAAAGATTTGATGTTGTAATGAGAAGACTGTGTATAAGTCTAAGAACCACTGGTAGAGATCTTGGACAACAGGGTAACTGTGTGACTTTGGGGACATTTTTGTAAGTGTTTCCTTAGATTTGGTCAGAGAAGAGTGTCCAGTTGAGATTTGGATTAATGTCTTAAATGTCTCATTTTTACATGTTTAATTCTTGATACAGGTAACGAAGAAGAGAAAGTGAAATGAGTCAGCTCTTAGCAAAAGACAGTCTATTTTCATGCATATCTAAAATGATATATCATTCATTCATATAGAATATATTCATATAGATGTATTCATATAGAAGAAGAATGTCAACTGCACTTTGAATTCACAAGCATGCTTGCCAGCTTCTTAATTTGTAAAACACTGAAATAATGATAGAGCTGCCCAAGGTTTTGGGTTAAGAAAAAACTGATTTGACATAAATAATGTGAGAAGAATTTTTTAAAAGTACTGTCTTTCTCTCTTTTGTGTGTGTACAGATATATACAAAAGGTGTGTGTGTATCAACATTTTTAAAAATATGGAACACTTCATGAATATGCTGTCATCCTTGCTCAGGGGCCATGCTAATCTTCTCTGTATCATTCCAATTTTAGTGTATGTGCTGCCTAAGCGAGCACTGCATGTATCAACTTTAACAGCATCATTTATTGTATGACTCTTGACTTTGGGCAATTTTCAAATCATGTTATATTTGCTACCCAATTTGTAGGTGCCAGTTTGTAAATTTCTCTCAACTGCGCCTCGCATTCCTTCTCTTTACTGTACAGACAGGCACATTGTGTTGGCTGTGGCCTCACAGATTATCCCTTCCCTGTCACTCTGAATACTTGCATGTGCTGTGTAAGGTGTTTGCAGATGTCACCTCACATTCTTCATGCATCATAGTGATGTGTTATAAGCCGTGTGAGAATACAGTCCTGTTAATTTATAGTCAGAACATCCCTTCACTTCTACGTACGCTTGCTCCATCGACATTCTGACCGGATTTGACCTTCCTCGAAGCTCTTAGCTTGAATGAGCTTAACTATGTTGCATAAATATTGTGCTGTGGATTTATTTATGTGCTTAAGAAGCCCTCACTGAGTTCCCAAGGGATAAGTTATTTTAATCAGAAAAATTTTCTGGAAACAGCGCGATGCTTGATTTTTGGGAGTTTGAAAATGGACGAAATAGCCACAAGATTTCCAGGGAGGGTAGTCTTGTGGACCCATATTACAAAATGCAATGCATCCTACCTACCTTGTAGCCATTCTCCAAGTCACAGTGACCTGGAATTGGTTTACTTCAGTGTTCCTGTCTTTGTGTGTTTACAAGAGTGGGAACATTTTTACCTTCTGTTTCTATTGGGGTTGTTTTTTAGCAGTGCCCCAAGAAAAGTTATGGAGACTGGCTTTGAAGCCCTTCAGACAAGCTGGATATCAAAGAGCAGGAGGAATTTGGCAGTAATTGTTTTATGGCTGACTAGAAATCAGACCTATTTGTATAGGTAGCACACAGAATAACTGGCTTTGACAATTTGGTGCTATTTATGCCTACCATAAAAAAAGAAAAGAAAAAGTTAAAGGTCAGTTTTGGAAACAGGAACTAAGCTATAAATGCAAATGCTTCACCATTTTCTCAAAGGAACAAAAAGGAAAGGGGCTTTGGAGGTTTTTATTGAAGGTGTGTTAGTGAGAATCTGTCTGTTTTCAGGCCATCTAGTATTGTACTCCCTGGGATTATACCCCTTTCTCCTGCCTCCCTCCCTCATTATTTTACTTAAATTATTTTGACGCAGCAAATGAAACTCTATGAGGAGGGATAGTGGAATCCCAGAATTTCCAGTTCTTTCTCAGTAGACATTGGCAATTTCATCTTCTGTTATTTAACTTGGGATAGGAAGCTAATGCAAGAGCGGAATTTTTCCCTCCAATGAAAGTTATAATTTCAACAAGGAATTACAGGCCGTTACTTTGGTGGTGGGGTTTGCTTTGCCAAGTCTTCACGGCTTTTGGGAAACTCGCAGAAGAGACTTACCTGGAGAAGTCTTCTTGAATACAGAATACTTGAGTCGTTTGTTCCTCTTGCCTAGAGTGTATACTGAACTCTAGGTGGGCGTATCGTCATGGTGTATTTCTGTTAGGAAGCAGCCTGAAGTGAAGTCATTCGGACCTTTGGAGGATATAAAGTGTCTCATTTGTTGTTCTGAATACTGTTCAGACTGTCCCTAGAACAGCGAGTCTGGGGGCAGTGGAGCAGAGAAAAGGCAAACATGTCTGATTGGCTGTACGTCCTCCCCAAAGAAAAACCCTAGAAGTGTTTTAGGAACCCTCCAGACTCTGCCACAAACATTGCTGTTTTTATTTTCAAAGAAGACATTTTAGTGCTGTTGAATTTGGATTGTGTTAATTTGCTTTCATTCCAATTTATTTGTCTTTGGATTCTGGTTTTCCTGTAATAAGCTGGGTATTCTTTGTTAAGTGTGTCTTAATTTTTGAAGTACGCAGTGCAGCTTGGTTGAAGAAAATGCACCCAGGGTGCAGAAACTGGTAGAGTTGCCTGGTAAGGACCTTCGTTTCTGGTTTCTTTGAAGATTATAAGACTCATGTGAAGAATCAGTCGCTCTGGAACAAAGACTTAAAATGAATCTTCTAAAAGCCTGTTCTCCCCAGATTTCATGATAAATCCCACTATGGAAATAGATGTAGACCCTCTGAGAGGAGCTGTGTTCTGGGTCACTCCTTAGCAGTGTGTGGTGTCCTCTTTGGCCTGTTCCATTCATTGCTGCGTGGTGCTGTGGAGCTTCGGAATCCACTGTGCATCACAGGGTGGAGTAATGTGTAGCTGAAAAGAGGCAGGGAGCGATTTGTAGTAATTGAGCATGTGATTCTGCACCTTGTAGATTAAGGAAGTTGTTCGGGTGGCTTTAAGGATAGTGACCAAATGTCCTGTGTTGCTGGGGACAGTCCCAGATTATCCACTTTGTGGGGAGTCAATATCAAAGCAATTGTTTTTTGCTCCCTAGATTGTATGATATAGTCACTGTTTTGTTTTTGTTATAGAAATAGATTTTATGTAGCTTAGGCTGGACTCTGTATAATAGAGGATGACCTTGAGATGCCTTCTCCTGCCTCCTCCTCCCCGTTCCGGATTGAATCCAGGCCTTTGTGCATGCTGGGCAAGCACTCTACCAACTGAGCTACATCACCAACTTATAGTTGCTGTTTTTGATGACATTTAGCTCACAGCTGCTTTATGGTGTTTATTTTGTGCTTATTTATATTGTGTGTTCTATCTCTGCATGTCTGTTGATCTAGATGAGGTGGAATCTCTAGTTTTAGATCATATTCTTTGCTTGGTGAGATTTACCATGGTCTTCAGAAAGAAGCAAAGAAGCATGGTAGTATTTTTCTCTCCCCCCATCCTGTTAACTAATCTTCTTTTGCATTATTTAGATAATAATTTATTAGTTTCTGTAATCAAACCCATGTAGAGAAGCCCTTACATATTTAATATAGTACATTACCACTGTACAAATGAAAAAAATTAAGTTTAATGTTTCTAGACCAATATGGCTGTTAATCTCTATACAATGCCAACTCAACATAGTAAACTTGGATACTTCTTTTACAAAGTTGACAGCACAGCTAACGTTTCCAAAAATCCAAATTATATATATGTATACATATTTATATACAAGACCAATAATAGCAATGTATTATGCATCAATAGCAGCAGCAGCTTTTCCAGGTTCTGCAGTCATCTGAACAAAACTGATCTGTTTTGGAATCTAATTTAATATTCCTTTTGGCATTTGAGGAACTCATCACTGCATGGAACCTTTAAAGAATTCTGGTGGTTCGAATCTTTTTGATAAGTGGAAATTGGTGTTTCTCTTGTTCATTGAATGTAGCACTTTCCTCTTTAATCTGTAGCCTCATCAGGAGCTAGAACAGCAGAACAGGACTGGAGGGAAATCGGTGTAATTTGGAAAAGAAAACTGGAAATTTATGTCATCTGCTCTGATCGTGATGCTTTCCCACCAGGTGTGATGGACAAACGCTGACAGGTCACTGCTACTTGATTGCCTGTGTGTGGTGCGGCATAGCACGAAGGCGTAGCTTTAGGGGGAGCTAAAATACAGATGGATTTCACTTGGTGGTACGAAGTTTGGAAACGCGGAAGCTTTATTCTGCATGTCTTCTATGCAGCATAGACTCTGTCAGAAGAGAAAAGGATCTGGTACTGGACAAAGACCACAGTCATTTTTGTCTTTAGAGTTACTAAAAGTGGCTGCCAGTTTTGCAGCGATGTGGAAGGGCAGAAGCAAAGCTAAAGCCACCTGAGGAACTTCTGGACTAGAGAATCGTGGGGAGCAACTCCTCGTGCTGGATGTATTCAGTCTGCCCCAGATTTACACATCTGCTCAGCTCCATGGCTCTTGTGAAGCTCTGAGATGGATGATTATGAGGGAGACCTGGACTAGTTGAGCAGGTCAGCTTCATCCATTTGGTTGTGCTGGGTTAGAGGTGTGGGGTTTTGTGGGAGCATGAAGATGACCATAACTGTTTCCATTTATGCAGCAGATGTTTGAACTTGAATCTTTTCTTTCTTTGTACCATTTTTGGTTTGCGTAGCATTTGATGTTTTGCTTTTCTTTCCAGAGACTGTTTATGACCCAACTTGAACAATGTGATGAAATTCTTTAGCTCAAGTTGTTATGAAGCCAAAAATAGATCTGGGCTAAGATTGGACTTTGTGGGACAAATTGTGGTTTGTAGGTTGTGACTGTTATTCTTCCCAACAAATAATTGTAATTTAGAAATTATTTAGCAGCAAAGCAAATGTTGCTGGGACAGAAGGGGACCTGGTTGATTTTAAATGGTGCTCTAGAATGTTAAGCAGATGTCTATGGGTTTAAGGGGCTGCTTGAAGTGAAAGTATTTTAGCTAAAAATTGAAACAACAACAACACATTATTAGTTCTGTAGAATAGGGGAGCAGCACATGCAGTATGGTACTTACTTCCTATAATTCCTCGACCTCTTGACTCCGTGTTTCAGAGAAGGGGAAATCAAAGCTAGTCATTATACTGCATTGAAACCTTCCCGTTACAGTGGTTGAGTGCCTGGCTACAGCACCACCCTGCAACAATACTGAATGCAAAGAGATATAGAAGAGTCTAGTGATATTCAGAAGTTGGGGGATGGCTTTTTTGGGGTCTTAAAGAGTGAACAAGCCATTTTGTTGTAAAGGAAAATTTAGTCTGTAAAATATATACAAGTCACTTGAACAAGTAGGGTCTGTTTGCTGTTCAAAATTGTTAATTCCTTATGGACAGTTTTTTTTAACTTACTGTATCACAGTCACAGAATCATTGAGGAAATATTTGATAGTAAGGAACTTTATATGTGAAAGGACTTTAGGAACAGAAGCTAATACCTAACACCTACTATGCAGCAGGCCGAATACTCTGCCACATTGATTTTATTGCAGGCTATAAGATCCCGTGCACAGAATCCAATAATATTTTTATGCATTTGTAGTCAGTAACAGAATGAAATTAATAGGGCAGTTCTACTGTAGTATCAAAAGAAATTCTTCATAATAGCAAAATAAGTGCAAATTTATGCTCAAACTACAAAATATTGGGAATTATTAGAGTATGTGAGTAGGAAAATAGTCCTGTATTGATAGATCGGGCAATAATATTGTCAAGATGTTACTGCTCCAAAGTTGCTACAGGTTCAGCACACTCCCTACCAGAATCTTACCCATTTGACTTCTTTGTAAAAATTGATGAGTTGATGTAAAACCAAAATATCCAAAACACTCTAGGAAAAAGAGCGAAAGAAGTTGGGAGACTCACATCTTTCAATTTCAAAAATTTCCTTGACTCATCAGTGGTCAGGACGAATAGTAGTACCAACCAAGAAAGGGTAGGCAGGTAGATCAGTGGGACAGAATCTGGAAATAAATCTGTGCGTCCTTGGATTGCATGGGTATCAAGGGAATGAGCATCTTTCAAAGGAATAGTGCTGGATTAAGCAGATATCCATATGTAAATGAAGTAATTTGGATGCTGCTTCATGGCATATAGAAAACTCAACGTGAATGAAAGACTTAAGTATGAGAGGTATAATTATAACATTCACAAGAAAACGCAAGGATTAATCTTTTATGACCTCAAATTTGGCAGTTGATTTTGAGATGTGACATCGAAGCATCAGCATCAAGATAAGAATAATATTCTGTTCAGATAGCAAAACAGCCAAACAAAATTATATTCCATGTGATCCCCAAAGTGAAAAGAAAAGCCAAAGTAGACAAAGGAAAACATTTAAAACTTAATCATACATTTCATTCTGGAGTTTATTTAGGATCTATATTAAAGCTTTTGCAACCCAATTAAGATAACCCTCAAACAAAAACAAAAAAACAATAGCAAATTAAAAAAGATAGCAAATTAAAAATTAGTAAGGATCTGAGTAGATTTGTTTTTTCAAGGAGCACAAACTAACAGCCAAAGTAAGTATGTGAAAAGAGCCCAATGGTTGCTCATTAGAGGATTGGAAGTCAAAATCACAGTGAGAAGACTGGAGAGATGGCTTAGGGTTAAGACTCTGCCTTCCAAGTAAAAAGTCCTGAGTTTAGATCCCAGGTCCCACATAAAACAATGCCAGGTGGAAAGGCTGCAGTGTACACTTCAGCCCTTGTGGATGGAGCCTGGGAAATCCCAGAGCAAAGTAAGAAGAAAGTAGAAGCAATCCAGGATGATTCCTGAAGTCACTCTTAATCCTCCAAAGGAATGCACAGTGACCTCTGATAACAAACACACACACACACACACACACACACACACACACACACACACACACACACACACATATACTCCCCCACTCTAAATAGATAAAGTTTAAAAATATTTTTAAAATATCATAATGGATACTAAACATGATACTAGATAGCTAGTATTGTGAGGTCATGGAGAAACCAGAAACCTCACTCACTGCCTATGGGGGTGTAAAATGATATATCCACTTTGGTAAACCTGAGTCAAGCGGTTCCTTAAAGGGCGAAGTAAAGATTTCCTGTATTACCCAGTGTTTCTGCTCCTTACTGTCCTATTAAAGAGAAATGAAAACAGGTCCAGACACAAACTTGTATTGTTAGTAGCGTTGTTCATAGTAGACAAAGTCAGAAGCAAACCACATGTCTGTCAACAAAGGAAAACACTAGTCACAGAGAACATTTACCATTCTCCTTGCACTAAATATCTGCAATAGGAAAATTTATAAAGGTAAAAAGTGGTTTGGCAGTTGCAATTGGCAGTGAGGGAAGTGGGCCTTAAAGCATAGGACATCTTTCAGAGGAATGAAAATGTTCTATCACTGACTATGGGGCCTTAACGCATATTTGAATATGCTAAAAACTGTTTAAGCACATTCTTGGAATAAGTCTATTATATGTGAATTATCTCCAAGTAATTGCTCCTTTTTTTGGGTGATATTTGCTTAATTTTCATTAATAAAAATGTTGATCCCAAAACAGTTTTGCTTATATTTGGGAAATAAATTACTTTGATAGCCTGAGTGCTTTTTGGCACTTGTCAGCATTCCAAGGATTTTGATTCCTCTAATATGTGTTATTAAAGGAGCATTGTGTGGTAGGTTGAGCAAGAGCTAATTAAAAATACATTTATCTGCTTCTGTGATTTTACTGTGTGTGTGTTTCATTTCTACCATGGATAATATAAGTTCATGAACTGGGAATATAGCTTAATAGAGTGCTTGGTCAGTTTCAATTTCCAGTAGTGAAAAAGAAAAGTTCTAGGTTGACAGGAACTAGTAGTAACTGTTATCCATTGAATAGCCATAGAATGATTCATGGTCAGAGGGCAACTTTCAGAAGTCAGTTCTTCCCTTTTGTCATATGGACTTCCAAGGATTGAACTCTGGTCTCCTAGTTTGTGAACAGGCGCCAAACCATTGAGCTATCTCATGGGCCTAGTTTATAATAACTCTATAAACTTTGGATTTAGAGTTAAATAGAAATAACTGTGAGGCACAAGGTTGAAGTAGCTAAGTCTGAGTTAAGTTACAAGTGACTAGGGTACTAGATCTAGGCAGTGCTTAATAGTATCATAGCTAGGCATCGCTTGCCTTATCCAAAAAGTGTTGCTGGCAGTTTATGTTTGAGATAACGTCCTGTGAATGCAGCCATGGTTTTGATGATCTAACAGTGTTTATTTTAAAATGAACACTAGAAAAAAAGTGTTGTTTTTTTTTTTCCCATTCTGGCACAAGCCTTTAATCTTGAAAATCCCCAACCCTTTATCTCGATGACATGACACTACCAACATTATTTTATTGAATTTCCAACATATAGTGAAGTTGAAAATAATTGAAATGAACGTCTAGGTTCACTGTTAATACTTTGCTTCGTGTGCTCTGTCTTTGTTTACGTTCCCTTTCCCCAGGCCTTTGAAAAGAGCTTGTACCTCTCATGACCTCTCGCCCCTAAACATTTACAATACTTCTAAGAACAATAACATTTTCCTGCAAATCCCCTAAAACAGCAATCATATCCAAGATTTAACATAATCATGCACATGGCGTGTGTCTTCAGTATCCTTTGAACTAGGACATTTCCCTGCTTTTGCTTGTTGTTATTTTTGGTCTTGGATTTGAAATATTTCAAGAGTCTATGCTATTAGTTTAAAAAATATTCTTTGCATCTGGATTGCAAGTGGCTTTCTCTGCAGTCACTTAACTTGGATTCTTTATTTCTTGATTCTTTATTTCTTGAGAATTGGAGTTAGACATACAAGTTTCGTTCAGTTTCAGCTAAACATTTTTAGCAAGAACATTCCCTGGATATTATTTGTGTCACTTCTTATCAGGGGTATCTGACATTGATTATTCTAATGTTAGTGTTACTCAGTTTATCAGTTAAGTGGTGAGAGCCATTTTAAAGATAGTCTTCCCTTCGTCCTTATAAAATGACTGCTATGATTCTTTGTGTTTTCCAGATGTCTATTGATGATTCTTTATGAATAAACTTGAATTTGAATTTCGTTTTAATTATACAGTTTTCTCTTTGTAGTTGCAAAATGACTGGTATACCTTGTATATTCCAGATGTTAACCATGTATTGATGATCCTTTATGAAGGAACCTGAATTTATATTTTGCTGGTATTGGATATGGGCTTTTTAGTTCAATAGCACATATGCTGTTTTTATCATTAATACATTTTTTGACACAATTTGTATCATGGCAAGTGGTTCCAGTTTTGTGAGATGTTATGATCAATTTAGTGAAATACGTGGTAATATAAAATTCTGTCCATAACTTAATTTCTCCAGTAAGTCTTAATTGTTAAGATCTAGAGAGAGATGCGAAAGGAGGAGGTAGCTCTAGGTATAGAAACCAGTTTTAGTCACATATTTATGCTTATTTAAATTTATAATATCAAAGCCTTTATGCTTCCATTTTAAGTATATTCATGGCTTCTGAAGTGTTAGGCTCTTTCAGAAGAAATGTCTCCTTCAATAACTTTAAGTCAGTTCAGAAAAATTGTGTGAGCTTTTATTAGGTTCTGGGCATGGACAGCAGGAATTCCATCATGCTCTTAAGAGCTTTGGAAGCAAGCGATGGAATGTAACTGTATAAACTTTTTCCCCATGTTACCTTCTCTTTCATTGATTGCTCCTTCGGTTTTATCACCAGGGATGATGGCTTGTCTGAAATTCTGTTGCCCTTAGGGAGTGGCTCAGAGTCCCAGGATTTTAGAGTGGATTCTGATCCTAGGGTTCATCATTCCAGGATCAGAACCTCCTAGTCCTCCTTGGCTGGAGTGAACTTAAATTCCAGGAAAGGCTTTGTTAGTCCTGCATGTATGTGTTTGTTTTTCTCTTTGCTTGCGGGTGTATGTTGAGGAATGCCATGGACTTTTGGGATGTATATGTATCTCCTACCTTAAGAGTATGAGTGTGAGTCTTGGCGGAGGTGCACACCTGCTATCCCAACACTGGTGGTGGAGGCTGGATGATCTCAAGTTTAAGGCCATCATGGGTTATATATAGGGAGACACCGTCAATGTAAACATGTAATTTCTTTCTTTTTTCCCCCTTTTCATGTATGTGGGCATGTTTGTTGCACTTATGAGTGGATATACATGTTTGTGCAGATAGGGGTGTAAGCGGCACTTGAGTGTGCATGTCTGTGGAGGCCTGAGGGTGTCATTTGAAATCATCCTGGATTGTTCTACTTCCTTACTGCTTTGCTCTGGGTTTTCCCAGACTCCGCCTTCAAGGGCTGGAGTTATACACTGCTGGTGTATGTGTGTGGGATCTGGGAGCTGAACTCAGGCTCTTTTGCTTTTGAGGCAAAAGCTTTATCCCCTGAGCCATTTCCCCAGCCCCATTCCTGTAATTTCAATCCTTGAGAGGAAAGAGGATTGCTGCAACTTGGAAGTCTGCCTGATTTATATGGTGGGTAGTTCCAGACCAATCAGGGGTGGCTTACATGACGGGCAGGCTTTCTGCTTTTGGTTTCGTCTTCCTTAGGAAGCCATCCTTCACATTATTGCCACATAAATACTCTTGACATCCACATCTCACCCTTTACTCCCTTGCCTAAACACCGTTCGCCACCTGTGACTTCCCCAAGGAGCCATCCTCAGGTTGGACGAGTAGGTAATTTTCAGAAGATCGTTTCTCAAGCATTTTGCAACAGCAGCAGGCCTTTGCACACATTACCCTTTGACCTAGAATTTTCCTGATCTTCACTTGGTCATGCCTTCCCTATCTCTCTCTCTTTCTCTCTCTCTCTCTCTCTCTCTCTCTTTTTTCCTCCAGAGTTGGGGATTGAACCCAGGCCTTGGGCATGCTAAGCAAATGCTCTGTTGACTGAGTGTGATACTGAGCTTTCACAGATTTGGTTTATAAAATGCTTGTTTAGGGTTGGGGGGAGATGATCTAGGGGTTAAAATCTTTGCCTTGCAAGCAAAAGAACCTGAGTTTGGATCCCCAGATTCCATGTAAAAATGCTGAGTAGATATGGCAGCAGCCTGTACTTCTGGTCCTGGAAGACAGAGCCTGGGAAATCCAAAGCAAAGCAATAAGGAGGTAGAGCAATCTATAGGCACATATACTAGGTGCCCTCTGATACACACACACACACACACACACACACACACACACACACACACACACACACACAAGAAGAAAGCAAGCCTGTACATAAGTTTGTCTTGGAGTAGACCGAGTTCTTTGCTCACGATTTGATGCCTGCATCTCCGAGAACACTGTAGTATGTAGTCAGTACTTACTAAAATGCTGCCTACTGCAGGCCGAGATTATGGCTTCCGGGAAAGAGGCAGGGTATCTGGTTCTGGGCTGGAGATAACTGCTGCAGTGGAGCAGCAACAGTCGTCCTTGTTATCCCAGCCCATGGCTGGATGGTCAGGGAAGATGATGTGCTGGACTTCACAAAGGAGGCCCAGTAAATTCACAGGGCCACCTCAGTCACTCGAATGTCAGCTTATTTAAAAGTTATTTGGGTTTGAAAACCAACATTTTGAAACGTTTAAAGTGGCCTAAAATGTTGGGATTGTGATATATCTGTCTAGATATTGCGGGGTGATATCTTTCACGATCCCTGGTGTCCTTTAGGGAGTATAGGATGACAGCAAGTTCAGAGGTCCTCTTTGTTCAGCACGAATGTTGAAGGGTCTGATGATGCCCGGGAAAGACAGACTGACATTTTCATGCACACTGCTGTCTGGCTGTGCGGAAGGTTGAGGACTTGGTACTCCCTGAACTCAATGGCACCTGCTGAGGAGGCTTACTAAATAAGTTAGAGGCTGGTGACAGGAGACGTATGAAAAGGTTTTCCAATTCTGATAGCTGCCATGGGTGGCTTCATAAACGGTCATTCGTTATCTAGAGTGGTTGCCCTGGCAGATGACCCACTGTGGTGGACTTTCTAGAAATCACCAGTTGATACCTTGGTCCAGAGCAGAGTTCACTATCGTAGAGGGAACTCCGAAAACGCAAGCATGTGGGCAAGCCATTCTGTGAACTTTTAAAAATAAGATTTGGCAGTGTCCGCTAAAGCTACATAATGTATGTTTTCCTTTATGCTTGAAATGAGAATATTCACTCCCGTGTGTCTTATGATGTAGGTATTGCTTGAAATAGAAAGAGCAGCTGCCTCTTTCTTTTCTTGGAGATGAAGATTTGGAGTTTGTATTGTGGCTCTCCAGTCTGCTAAAGACCATGCACCAAAAGTTCCTGCTGGAAATTCTTATCTTCAGAACGAAGAGATTGAGATAAATTAGCCTTTACCAGTGAACTTGCAGTGATAGTGGAGATGAATAAAAAAAAATTAACTATTATATTAAAAGTGACAAATGCTAATAAATTAATGGCTTAGAAATTTATTATCATATGACATTATGAAAGAATTAAGGTTTGACCAAATCATCTGATTTATAGTTAATTATAGTTTAATATTTTTGCCATGAAAAGAAATCACTTTATTATCTGTTTTGTGCCTTGGTGCAAAAGTTCTCTTTGCAAATATGAAGTTATTGGAAATGTTTTCTCAATTACCTATCTTCGGGTAATATGCAATAATTAAAATATCAGCTTTCACCTAAAAGTGTATGGGAAATTAGCATATTAACATTATTTTATTTTGAACTGTAGAGTCCCGCCTTTTATTTTGTAGTTGACATGTTTGATGGCTATTTAGTCTGGTAACTAACTGTTCAGGGAACTAATTGACTAGATTTGCTTAGGAAAGAGTAATGTATTTGGTTTAAAAACAGACAGGAAATTTTATTTCAAGTTATTTTCTGAAAATCAAAATATAAGCGCAACAAAAAGCATATTATATCAAAACAGTACTTTCTAATTCTCTTCCATTGTTGTTCTTTTTCTTTCTCATTTCATTAATTTTCCCCCTCCTCCCATCTGCCCCTGCACACACCCAGGTCTTTTCTTCTGTTCTTCCCCCTTCTTGCTTGGGAAGAAAGGAAAAAAGAAATCCCTCCTTGAGGTGAACTTCAGGTTTAACTGAGTTGATTTGTGTCCTGTCATACTTTGAATAATTTGCTTTCATGGTGTTTCCCTTATCGCAGCCTCCAGCTGCATACTCAGCTTCTGCCTCCTTTTTGGCAGATTAGTTTAGCTTACTTTAAGGAGTTGACCTGCCAGGCCTTCCCCTTCTACCCCCCTAATAGTGGATGTCAGTGAGATCACATTTGGGATTGAGGCCAGTTGTCTCAATTCCTAGTCTCTCTGCCTTTCAAATCCACGCTCGACTGTGACCCCATCTGTGTTACAGTTTTGACTTTAAAAGACTTTGTGATTAAAAAGGCAGCAGCCAGTGACCAAAATAGAATGTTTGCCTGTCTTTTCAACAATCCAGTAAGAGTGAGGCTGGCCTGGCCAAAGAGATGGCTCAGGGGTTAAGCCTCTGCCTTTCAACAGAAGGTCCTGAGTTCAGATCCTGGATCCCATGTAAAAAACGCCAGGAAGAAACGGTGGCAGCCTGTATATCCCTTCCTGAAAGGCCAAGCCTGGAAAACTCCAGAGCAAAGCAAAGAGCAGGTGGAGCAATCTAGGGTAATTCCCGAAGTCACCCCTGGGCCTCCACAGGCACACACAGTGCCCTCCGATACTCTCTCTCTCTCTTTCTCTATCAGTTTTTTAAAAAAGAAGTGAGGCTGACCATTAGTGTTTGGTCACTTTCCCTCCTGCTCGCTTCATGCTTCTCATCCTGAGTGTGTCACAGTGTCTGTTTCATCCATACTGGACAGAACTACTCTGGACAGACCTAGTGGTGTTGACTCCAACGGGCAGCAGAAGTGTTCTTACCCCATCACGAGTAGAGACCGCACTGAAACAGTGGATATGTCATCCCAGAGTATGCACTAGGCATGTGGGCCTATGAAATAGTGCTCAGTGGCATGGTGGATTAGTAGGAGCTCTCACTGATGGCTGGTGGGAATAAAGAAACATTTAATTTCTATTGACATTAAACCTGCTTCTTCTGAATGCTGTGGGTGGTATAGTTCCATTCTTTCCTCTGTCAAATGCAACCTTCAATACGATGTTATTTGTACATACAGCCTTTATGGAGATAATTAAAGTTAAATGTGGTTACACAGGATAGGCCTGTACACTGAATCCGTGTCCTTATTTGAAGAATCAGGATGTTATACAAACACAAATGTAAGCAATGTTTTATTCACCAATTAAAGATATATTCAGAAAAGAAAGACAAACTGAAAAAAAAAGCCAGGAAGTAGGCCCTTATCAGACACCAGATCAGCTACTAGTGCTGTGATCTTGGACGGCTCAGCTTCTGAATCTGTGGGAAATAAATTTCAGTTGATTAAACTACTCAGTTTAAGACATTTGTATGGAAGATCAATACATCATGTGATCCAGAAATCATTCTTGTAATTATACTCAGATGAATGAAAAATGTCCATGCAGTGAATACCTATGAAAGCTGATGACAACTTTATTCATGATTGCTGAAACATCAGAATTAGGTAAAGGACCGGTGGAGCATCGGGACAGTGGAATATTATTCTGCAGTAAAAAGAAAGAGGGGCCATATTATGAAAAGACATGGAAGAACTCTAAGTACAAAGAGAAACCGACCTGAAAAGCCTCCATATTATACGATCCCTACATTCTGGAAAAAAGTAAAACTTCTGAAGACCGTGAAAAGAATGAGGGCTTCGAGGGTCTTGGGAAAGTGAAGAGATGGAGTGTGGGACACTTAGGACAGCCGCACTATTCTGTTACATAACGTCATGGTGGATATACGTCATTGTGTTCTTGTCATAACCCATGGAACATTTCAGACCTAGGAACTGTATCAGAGGGGACGACTTTACCCAGCAGTGTACCTATGTTGGTGCTGGTTTATCTGCTGCTGCGTGGGCATCCTTGCCATGCAAGATGTTAACAGGCAGCTCAGAACTGGGGTGTAGAGCAGGGGAAATACGTGGGAATTCTGTATTTAGGCTCAAATTTTCTGAAACCTAAAATGTTCTAAAAAATACAGTTATATACAGTTGATTAATTTTAAAATGAGAGCTATTTTGGGGGTTCACCCTTATTGTGTTAGTAAAAAAATTTAAGACACCTAAAAAAATTGAAAAAAAAATCATTGTATTTGGGGTGGGAATCAGATGTAGGACATAGTTCTGTTGTTTGGGAAATACAATGTGGGGTTGGCACATGTCTGCAGTTCCTGCTTCAGGAGATAGAATTAGGGAAAACTGGGAGAGTTCCAGAATTTGAAGCCAGCTGGGGCTACATCTTGAGACTCATTTAGAGAAGAGGGGGAGGGCACAAATGCTGGAATGCCTTCCTGTTGTTTTTATCAGTTAGGGAAAGAGCAAAAGGTAATGTTACTTTCCTACCAAACTGGAAAGCTACGTGTTGAATAAATATTTCCCTGCTGTCTGATAGACTCGCATGATACTCCTGGGGTGGTGTGCGTGAGATCCGCAAGGTGCCTCAGCCGCTGCTGGTGAAAAACCTCCCTTATGTCTGCTAGCTGCCCGCCGGCCTTCAGATTGTTCAGAGTACCAGCCAGCCACTCCAGGAGTTCAAAGGAGCTCATGGAGTGATTTTCTAGCCTAAATTAGGGAGACTTATTTAGGGTGCCCATTTAATCATGAAAGTGGCCTCTTAGAATTCCCGGTTTATTGAAAAGGTAAAAATGTTTTGCAATTAGAAGATCAAAGCAGTACTGTGGATGCTGTTTACATTGTCACTATTTAAATGCAACTTGGGAGCAAGAGGAATTTGTTTAACACTCTTTAATTTTGTTTATGTCATTCTTGTGCTTACAAATCTCTCTCCTCCCCCACTTCACATTGATAATGCTATGGTAAATCTCAAGGAGTTTGACAAACTGTGAACATTTACCATATTTAAGGCAGATTGAATTCATCTATCCTCCAAAAAGAAACATGATCTTGAAAGGTTGGCTCATCAACCCGAAAACATAAATGGATCCATTGATAAATCGAATCTAAAGAAGCCCCAGAAGAATTGGGTGTATCCATGGAATCTGGAGTTGGAATTTGGCAATATCCTTTTGTGTAAATTAGCAAGTGGAGTGTGGCTTAGCATGCATTTTTCTTTTGGAATATAGCAGGCCCTCCGTATCCTCCAGGGGATTAGTTTCAGGTTGCTACCCCATACCAAAATCTGAGGATGCTCACACCTCCTGTATAAAAAGTGTTGTATTTTTACACAATGTATACATAAACTCCCATTTTAAAAAAAAAAACTCTTAAGGTTACTTATAGCACTGAAAATGCTATGTGAACAGTTGTTATAATGCCCAAAAGCCTATAGGTACTTTGTATAATATTTTTGATAGGTTTATTTAAAGGTTTTACCTCTGGAGTATTTAACAGAAACATTGGTGAGCCTTTTTGCAGGAAAGGACGCTGTATTTCTAGTCATTTCATTTCTACTTCCTTTTTGCGTGGCAGCCTTGCTTTTTCTCTAGAACTCTTCTTTGTGGATGTCATGAGTGGATTTCCAATAAAATTGTACAAAGCAAATGGATTAAAAAGCTGCCAGAGATATAACTTGTTTTTATCCAGAGCCTCGGTCCTCCAGGGATAGCTCCTAGTCTAAATTTCTCCAAAGCACAAAAAGAGTTGAAGGTGGTCCACCAAAATTCTAGAAGGATCTGTTCTGAAGTCCAAATTGTGCTTTAAAAGAGTCACATTAACTAATCATCATAACGTTGGATGTAACTTGTCACCAGCCAGTTACAGCAATGGAATTGATATGATTAACTTTCATCAGTGGAGAGAAGGGAGTTTGACCTTTCATTGTTTGTTATACGGTTAATACTTATTCTGTGCTCATGGTAAAGAAAGCACAAAGAAATAAATGAGCATATGTGCCTGTGATGAGACTGGCCCAGGTGACAGCAAACCAAGGCCTCATTAGTATAACTGGGCCAGGACCGCGTTGCTCCCTGTTTACCTCACACAAGTCTAGTGAGATTTAATTAGTTGAACTTACACAAAGCTACCTGGGGCTGACATTTAAAGGTCTAAATTCAGTCTGCACCTGTCTTCCCCCCAACTCCACTGAGCTGAACAAAAAGTAGGTCCTTCCTCTGGACCCAGGTGAACCATGATGATGGTCCCCTCTGTGGGCCGGCAAGCCGGAGGTCTTCCTGACCTGTCTGCACTGGACCCCTGTTCTGTCTGGTCTTTTCCAAGGCCCCTAAGAATGAGGATGAGGATAGGATCAAAAAGAGTGCTCTTAAACTGACCAAGATTCTGTTTCCTCCTACCCTCCCAACCTTTCTGTGTCATAGAAATTAACTCATTCCTGCTACATTTTTCCCTTTCTTTCTTTCTTTCTTTCTTTCTTTCTTTCTTTCTTTCTTTCTTTCTTTCTTTCTTTCTTTCTTTCTTTCTTTCTTTCTTTCTTTCTTTCTTTCTTTCTTTCTTTCTTTCTTTCTTTCTTTCTTTCTTTCTTTCTTTCTTTCTTCTTCCTTCCTTCCTTCCTTCCTTCCTTCCTTCCTTCCTTCCTTCCTTCCTTTCTTTCTCTCTTTCTCTCTTTCTCTCTTTCTCTCTCTCTCTTTCTCCCCTCCCCTCCCCTCCCCTCCCTTCCCTTCCTCTCCCCTTCCCCTCCTTTTCTCTCCCCTCCTCTCCCCTCCCCTCTTCTCTTTTCTTTCATCAGAGGGTGGTGTGTCCCTGTGGAGGACCAAGGGTGACTTCAGGAATCATCTTGGATTGCTTCTGACTCCTTTTTGCTTTGCTCTGAGATCTCCCAGACGTTGCCTATCAGGGCCAGAAGTACAGGCTGCAGCCATTTCTACATGTGGAATGTGGGATCTGAACTCAGGACCGTCTGTTTGGGAGGCAGAATCTTAACCACAAGCCATCTCTGAAGTCCTCTATTTAATATTTTAAAAAAAGATTTTTTTTTAAAAAAGATTTTTTCATTTGTTCATTTGGTAGATGACATCCCCTTAGGTGAACGCTGTCCATTAGAAATATAATACAAATCATAGTTGTTATTTTAATTTTTTGAGTAGTTATATATATATATATATATATATATATATATATAAAAAGATACAGCTAATTAATAATTTGTTTTTTTGAAACAGGCTAGCCCCTAGACAACCCTAAATCTGACTCTAAATACAGTTTAACTTCCTGATTTACTAACACTTAATTGTGCTATATCTAAAATATCATTTCAATATGCAGTCACTATAATTGTTTTATATTTTATACTAAAGTTTTCTAAAACTGGCATGTTGACATTTCAGAAAGTATATAGTTGAAAAGTACAGCTTCGTTATGCTGAGTTGATCCACCTACATTCATGGATCTTCTAGCAGTGGGACTGATTATATTTTAGAAATGTCAAGTCATAAGAATTGTGCCATAAAGACACACTAGCTACGTTTAGGTATTTGGTAGCTGCATATGTCTGTGGCTGCAAGTTGTATTGGATATCATAGTGAGCATAATCTGTGACTATGGCCTTCATAGGTTCCCTCTTTTCAGATAAAGAAATAGAAATTTCTTATGCTTGCTTCCTGGGTATTTGGAGCAGATCATAATTTAGAATGATTCCAAAATATTGAGTATGATTCAATGTGTGAGGTATTACCAGGGAGGGATGGCTGACCTGGGCATGGTTTCAATTCACTGAACAGTTCTTTCCTTCTCAGTAGTGCAAGAGTCATCGGAGAGTCCTCCAAGATATTGTCTTTCTCTTCTACCATGCTGGTTTCTAATGCTGCCTTTCAATGGAGTAGCCTTTGCAAGCGTTACAACTGCATCCTTCATGGTTGTTAGACCATTGCAGCCTATTGTTTTAGTCAGGAGGGATTTGATACAGGGATTAGAGGCTGCAGGTTGATTTTTTAGGAATGACTCTCAGGATACAGCTTCAAGGAAACTGCTGTCCGTGCTGGAATGGGCGAGCTGAGCAGCCTCCCCTTACCATGCAGCTGTCTTCTGGAAGTCTCTTTCTGGCTAGGTGGCCTGGACATTGATTCTTCCCTCTTGAAGCTCAGGGTTGAGTAGCAGCAGCTCAGTCTCATTATACAGGTGTTACCTCTACCTTTTCAGTCTCTCTCAGCTGCTTGGGCTATTTGTCTGTCCAGTGCTATAAGGGGGCTAGAATGCATTTGAATGAACAAGTCAGTAATTGCCACTAACAAGTGGTTAGTTAGCGTGTTGGTGTGAAAGTGAAAAGGACCAAGTCAGTCTTTAGATCCTGGGACTATTTACCTTGCTGGATTTAAGGGCTAAGACCACAGTACTATGAATGGAAGCTGGCTTCCTTCTCTGGAGGTATTTCCAGGTCAGTGTCTTCTGCAATGATAAGAACAAATGGTAAGTCTTGGATCAAGCTTGAATGTTCTGTGTTCCAAAAGATCTCAGAGTTCATTTCCACAACTATGTATCTGTTGTTGCTGAATGCTCAGTTCAGTATTTTAGCCTGCTTTGTGATGTTTTTATGTGTCCGAGTGTTCAAAGTCTTTAAAATAAGAGTGATGAGAGATTAAAGTGAAATCCCTTTGTATTTGGGATTATTTAACTAGTCCAACATGGAAACAGATGATAAAGAACACTGTGTGTTTTGGAGCGGACAGGCAGGTGGAAGGACATGTTTCTCAGGACTGCTTTGGGTGAAAATCATAGACACTGTTGCAAACCCACCTTGGATTAAAAATTAACCAGTCTGTACCAGTGGATCTGTGCAGAATTATTGTTCTTCAGAAGGAGCAGTGTACATTAAATAAGCCATTCTTAGTGTCTCCAGGGGATTGGCCTCAGGACTCCTCATAGATTAGAAAATCCAAGGTTGTTCAAGTCTCCTGTGTAAAGTGGCTTAACATTTTGTACAATCCATGTATATAGCTTGTATATGAGTCCTACCTAGATTATTTACAGTACCTAACACAATGTAAATGTTCTGTAAATAGTTGTTGTATTGCATGTTTAAGGAGTAATGACAAAAACTCAAATCTGTATATGCTTAGTTTATTTTAATTAAAAAAATTTTTTTTCTACTTGGTTGGTTGAATCCACCCATATGGGGGTCTATGGATTTAGAGGGCTGACTAATTTGAAAATTCAGACACTGGAGTTGTGTCATAGTTGGGCACAGTTGAGGATTTGAGCTCTGGGCACATTTGTAGAGAATTAGTGGTTGAGTTAGGCCCAGAGCAGACCTGCAGGAGATTGTGTAGCTGATGGGGAAGGCCCAGCCCATGGTAGGTGGGATTAGGCCCTGGAATAAAATACAGACAGTTGGTTGAGAGAGTTGGTATCTTTGTGTATAGTTAGTTGGTTAGACATGCTGGTCTGGCAAGTAAGGATCGTCCCTCTCTCAGACATTATGTAGAGATGGTGTGACCAGTTCTCTCAGCCCTGATGTTGGTGCATGCTCTCCGGTCAACCTGGACTACAGACTGTAACCGGACTATCAGTAAGAAAATAAATTCCTTGTTCCCTTAAGCCGTTTGATGGTCATTTATCAGCAGCTATTCAGGCAAACTGCAACAAGTTGGGTTCAGTTAAACATTCTTATCCTCCTGAAATCTTTGATAGTTCTCATTTTGGTTGGTGTGAGTGGGTCTCTTATGTGGTTGGTGAATGAATATCAGAATCTTCACCTAGGAGCTTGTTAAAAGTATAAAGGATCAGACCTTACCTTGAACCAGTGAGCTGGAGAGCCTGGGCATGGTGCCAGTACCTAACAATCTGCATTTTAATAAGTCCTTTGATTTTAATAATTGATATGAAATATAGTGTTCTTCTTTAAAGGGAATATTAGAGACCAGTTATTTTATCCTAGTCTGTTCTTTCAAGAAATGAAGAAACAAACTAAAGCTCCCCCCCCAAAAAAAACCCAGCAACCTTTTATTATTGGACAAATCTCTGAAATTCAGTTTCTTATCTGTAAATGGAAAAGTTTACAGTTTTGACTTTAGAGATGATTAGGTAATATGGATAATTCATATGTACATAGGCTTGTTCAATTTAATTGTTTGCATTTATTACATCACTTTTTCAAAATCATTTGGAGGTAACAACTTAATTCTGAAGGTGTTTAGAATGGTATAGTTTTTGCTTTGATTTACATAAAATTTAGCTTTATTTAAATTTCCTGTATTTTCTTTTTTAAGCCCTCTGTTTTATGTGCTGTTTGTGTATGTTTCATTGAGCTATTTGTTCTTTTTTTATTCAATTATGCGTGTGTGTGTGTGTGTGTGTGTGTGTGTGTGTGTGTGTATAGAACCATGGGCGAAGTTGAAAACCACCATGGACTGCCTCCACCTCCTTCTTGTTTATTCTGCCCCGGGATTCACAGGCTCCGCCCTACCAGGACCAGAAATGCAGGCCGCCCCCGCTTCTGCCGGGTGTCTATATATGGGGTCTAGGATCTGAACTCAGTATCTTCCACCTGTAAGGCAGAGGCTTAACCCCTGAGCCACCTCTCCAGCCCTATTTGTTCTTTTTTTTTTTTTTTTAAGAGACACAGTCTCACTGTGTCTTCCAAGTTGAACTTCTGAAGTCAAGCAATTCTTCTGTTTCAGTCTCTGCATTAGTTATGATTACACTATGATAGTTTTACTCAAACTTACATAGGAAAGCATACAAAAATCAGTAGAGGGACAAAGGGAAGGTTTTATGAAGTCATTTTGCAGAGTGGTTTGGAGCTGCTTCATTTTTAACATTTTTATTAGCAAATATAAATTTCAGTTACATAATTAATGGATTTCATTAAGATGCTTTCAAACATATATATGTGTTTGAAATATATATATGTATTTGTATTATTGTCTTTTGATCATATTCACTTGTCATTACACATCTTGGCTCTCTTTGAGATACTATTTTGAGCATTTTCAGTTGCATTTTTTGAATGAAAAGCTTTAATCAATGGGAGGAGAAAAACCCTACTTTGATCAGTAGACTTCCTACTTTTTGTTTTTAGGGGTATTAGGAATGGAACCCAGAGTAGGCTAGGCAAATGTGTGCCACCTACACTCTCCAGACGGAGGCTTTTTTTTTTTTTATTAAAAATTTAATTATACATTTTAAAATTTTTTACCAGTTCCCTTCCTCCCCCCTCCTCCCCCTCCCCTTCCCCCAGTGCCTCCCCCCCAATTCCCAGAGAGTCCTTTATTGTGTACGCCTAACTCTCCACTGGGTCCTCCTCTCCGATGACATATAAGGACCCAGTGGCATTTCCATAAGCCCTTTCTCTTGTTCCCCTTAAGCATAAGATCACTACTATGGCTGTCAATCCCTTGCCTCCAGGGGTCTCGGTGCCCTTAACAGATGCTAGACTTTATGAGGGCAACAGTGCACTGGCCATTGCGCAGGGCATGCAAAGTCCCATTATGATTGCTTTGGCCCCAACTATTGTTGAGAATCTTGCAAATCGTTGCTCCTCCCATCCTTTTGCTCTTACAATCTTACCGCCCCCTCTTCCGCAAATGTCCCTGAGCTCCAGGATGGGGAGAGATTAGGCTGGCCTAGTTCTATGTGATTGATATAGACAGACGGAGGCTTTTTTAAAAAAAAATAATAAAAAGTTAGTGGAAGAATTTTTTCCATGTATTTGTGTGTATAGGGTGTGTACATGTGTGTATGTATGTTTGCATGTGAGTGCATGAGAAGGTGTGTGAACATGCATGTGCATGACTGTCTACCTTGCTTGTTCTGGAGACTCCTAGGCCCTACTTTTCCTTAGCTGAATTTACATATAGACTGCCATGCCCACCTGGCATTGTTTTTTATTAGCTAATTAATTTTATTGTGGTTCAGAACTCAAATGCTTTAACCACCAAATCATCTCTCCATCCTGGGTGTTTTTGTTGTTCCTAAAACTGATCAAGTGTAATAAGGCATCTTGAAGTTATTATCAATTAATTGACTTTAGTTGATAATAATTGTTACATTTATGGAGCATAATGTGACATTTTAATAGATATACATATATTCTAAATGCTTAAATTAAGTTGATTAGCTTATCTATCAGCTCACACTTTTTTGTGTGCGTATATATAAAGGTGTGTATTTCTGTGTGTGTGTCTGTATGTGTCTCTCTGTATCAGAGGGCACTGTGTGTGCTTGTGAAGGCCCAAGGATGACTTTAGAAATCACTCTGGATTGTTGTACTTCCTCTTTACTTTGCTCTGGAGTTTCCCAGGCTGCTGCTGCTGCTTCTTCTTCTTCTTCTTTTTTTTTTTTTTAACATGGTATCTAGGATACGGATCCAGGACCTTCTGTTTTCCAGGCAGAGACTTAACCCCTGTGCCATCTCTCCAGTCCACCTGACACTTAAAGTGTAGTGAGAGCATTAAACATTTATTCTTGGTAATTTTCATATACATGTACATTATTATTATCTGTGGGTCCCATGCTGTGTAATAGATAGCCATCAATTGTTCCATCCATCCTGCCATCCCCACTACCTCAGCTCCAGTGTTCTACTGTGAGTTTCACCCAAGTCTACATTCTTCTCTAAAAATTAATTTATTAAATTTTAATTTTTACATACATGCTCCTTGCCTTCCTCATTCCCCTCTCCCTTCCTTCCTCCCTTCCCTCCCACTTTCATCCCATTCCACTCTCCCTCCCCTCCCTATGTGATCCCAGTCTACTCCCCCCGATTCTCCTGTTCTTTATTCTATGGGTCCTGGGGTTCCCTCTGTATCTTCTGTTCTCATGGGGATTCAGGCCTCTGTGGCAGATTAAGAGGCTCTTCCTTGAGTGACCCAGTGATATGGGTACTCCCCTACCTTTCTCTGATTTCTTGCTCCTAAGGATTCTACTGCCTGAAGCTGTTTTCTCCTGAGATCCTTGCCAGTCCATGGGGGCATGCTGGCATGTTCACCACACTGAAGGTTTGATGAATTCAAATCCCATTTCTATGGGCTGTGGCTGCCCTATCTTGAGTGAAATGACCTGTCCAAGCAATGGAACTCTCCATCTTTAGGCTTTTACAGTCTTACTGCCCCCTCTTCTGCAAAGTTTCCTGAGCCTTTGGATGTGGAGAGATTTGGCTGGCCTAGCTACAGATGAACAGGGTGTCGGTGTTCTGTATTCAGATTATTTGTTGCTGTCCATTTTGATATTCTTGCACTGACAAGGCTGCATCTATCTGGGTGTTGAGATCCTCTCCCATCCAACAATATAGAAATTTTTAAAGAGAAGGCTTTATATAAGAGAAGGCTTGAAGGAGAGGGAGGATCAGGAATAGGGAACATTAGGGGATGGGGGCAACCTCCAGGACATCATCTGGCTGTCTACTAATCACTAACCTCCCGCTGCCCCCATGGTGGGGTACACATGACCAGTGCTTCAAACTACTCCAAGCACCAGAGATCAGGAAGGAGACTGATGGTAGATTGGATCAGATATCTTGCTAATTATGAGTCTTTCTTGATAGTGGCTTTATTTCTCTGTTGAATTTTGTTCATTTGTCTTCATTCTCTTTGGGTCTTCTTTGCCCTGCCTTTCTATTTCAAATCCTTCATACTTGTAAAGGGTAATAAAAAATTTTCCCTTGAGTATGTCATTATGAGGGCTTGGAATTAGGTTCTACTCTAAGGGAGACCATGTGAAATCTGGTTTTCTGTGCTTGGGATACTTTGTTTGCTCAGTATGATTTCTTCTAGTTCCATCCATTTAGCAGCATATTTCATTAATTCATTTTTTGATGGCTATGTATATTTCATCATGTATATGTGCCACATTTTTGTTATCCATTCATCAACTGTTGGACATATAGGTTGATTCTATGAGTTTGCTATTGTGAGTAGTGCTTCAATGAATGTGGATTACATGTGTCACTATAGTACTATGAAGAATTTTTTGGAAATATTCCCAGCAGTGGTATAGCAGGGTCATATTGCATTTTAATTTTTAACTTTTTTAGGAACTGCTATACTGATCAGCATAGTGGTTGTACAAGGCTGCATTCCCACCAGCAATGTATGAGAGTTCCCTTCTCCCCCACATCCTCTTCAGCATGTGTTGGTGCGTGTCTTTTGGATTTTTGCCATTCTGACCTGGCATGATATGATATCTCAGGTAGTTTTGATTTGCATTTCCCTGATGGCTAGGAGGATGAAATATTTTTAAAGGTATTTGTTGGATATTTCAATTTCAAGTTCCATGGCCCACTTTCTAATTGAGCTGTTTATCTCCTTGTCTTTAATTTTTTGAGTTCTTTGTATATTCTAGATAGTAGTCCTCTATCAGATGTGTGGTTAGTGAAGATTTTCTCCCATTCTGTGGGTTGTCTTTTTGCTTGGTTGACAATATCTTTAGCTGAACAAATGCTCTTAATTTCATGAGATCCCATTTGTTGGTTCTATTTCCTGAGCTATTGAGGTGCTGTTTAGAAAGTGTTGGCCTAGGCCAATCAGTTCAAGGGAATTCCAAGTCCACATTCAAATTTGATCACACACTACTTGTTTTTTCACATTTGATTTTATTTTACCTTGTATGTTGGCCTTAACATTCATCCATGTTTCACATAACAAGATTACCTACATTTTTAAAATTAATTTTTCTATTTTTACAAGCATATTGAGTATTCATCCCAGCTACCTTCTGTTCCCCCTTCCCTCCCATTCTCTCCTTTCCCTTCACCATTCTATCCTACTCTTCCACCTGTGAAGTCTTCTATGGACTTTAGGGTTCACTCTGGCTTGTCTACTCTGTGGGTTCAGGCCTCTGTAATCTAACAAGTTACCTTTCTTCAAGCCACCCCACTGGTATGTGCATTTCTCTTCACTCATCCAGCTTTAGATCCAAAGGTTCCACTGTGAGTTCTTATTCTATGGTTATAATAACAGCTGCCTACAAAGTAGTTTGATGTAGAAGTAACAGGAATGTGACACTTCCTGATAAAATGTTGGTCAGAGAGGTCTTAAAGGCCCCTAAATATTAAGGACTTTGGCCATTGCTCTTGGTTGCTCTCCAAAATTATTAGTAAGACACTATTACTGAAGATGCAACACAAATGGATCACAACACATGGGCAAAATATATCAACTGGAACTGGTTTGAGGACTTTTCTCCTTGCTAGATAAATTACACAGTACCAAGGAATAATATAGAAGCTGCTGTGGGAAAAAAATAATCACAAGCCCCATTAATCACCATGTTAACAGGTGACCACCAGTGTAATAGTGGCATGAATAGCAAGGAGACATCCAACAGCTTTCTGATTGGACTCAAGACCTGCTTGTCAGAATGGTACCTATTCCTATTACTGTAAACTAGAACAAGAACCTAAAAAAAAGGAAGGAAATAGATTAATAGGGGAGACAGCCAATGAATCTATAGATTGCTTGCATTTTTAAGCTAGGATAATTTTCTGTTGTCTTTGTGTACCATGGCACATTGTTTCTGGATGTCGATTATTGTGTCAAAATCTGCAGGCTTGGGTGGGGGACACTGCCTGCCTTGCCTGCCCTATCCCCAGAAGTGTGAGCACCGGCTCCTACAGCAGGACTTCTGTCATGATAATTTTCCAAAACAGTCTCCTACTGTTGTTCTCAGTGCACAAGGTATAGTCTGCATACGCTTTCGTGCAACCTAAGGGTTGCTTCTTCATTTTGTTCTTTCCTTTCCTGAATGGAAATTGTGGTTTGTTGTAATCCTCTTTGTTTTTGTTTTTGTTGCAATTACGGGTTTTCATTGGAGAAATAAAAGCTTTTGTTGGAAGTTAATCTGCTCACCTGGGCTTGTTAAAACTCACTAAAAATAATTCCTTCCCAAAGCTAAATGAAATGAAAAAATTCCTTCCCAAAGCACTGTATGACAATAAATGTATTTCTTTTTTTTATTTTAATACATTTTTTATTATTATTTCAGCTCATACAAACTTATTAGGTACACCAGTTCCCTCCCTCCTCCTCCCCCCCCAACCCCCTGCTCCCCCTCCTCTCACCCCTCCCTCCCCATCCCCCAGTGCCTCCCGCCCCAATTCCCAGAGAGTCCTTTCTTGTGCATGCCTGACTCTCCACTGAGCCTTCCTCTCCGATGACATACAAGGACCCAGTGGCCTTTCCCTGAACCCTTTCCTGTATTCCCCTTAAGCATAGGAACACTACTGTGGCTGCCAATCCCTTGCCTCCAAGGATCTTGGTGCCTTTAGCAGATGCTAGACTTTGTGAGGTCAATAGTATGTTGGACATTGCGCAGGGCATGCAGAGTCCAATTATGATTGCTTCGGCCCTAACTTGTGTGGAGTATCTTGCAAATCATTGCTCCTCCCATCCTATTGCTCTTACACTCTTACCGCCCCCTCTTCCGCAAATGTCCCTGAGCTTCAGGATGGGGAGAGATCAGTCTGGCCTAGTTCTAGGTGGTTGATACAGAGTCTCTGAAATTCTGGATTGTGGTTTTTGATTTTCTTTTGCAGTTTCGCTGCTCCTGCAATGCCCTTCACTCCATCCTGCTGAGCACTGTATGTTACCCCCTGGCCAGAGACAAAAAGCTGTTAAACTGGAGTCTTATTATAAGAGCACATTCAAGGGTAGATGTAATAAGAGTAGGGAACCTCAGTGAGGGAGGGGTCAATCACCCATTTTCAAAATGGTTACTTTTTATCTGCCAGACTATATGCCCTCCCCTTCTGGTGAGATCATACCCCCTTAGTTGTAAATGATCAGGAACGAACATCTGTGAACTTAACCAGGTGTCACATTACTTACTTGCAGTCCTTAATGGAGGCCTATTTTCTCTACTGTAACATGGTCCCCTCTCTCCTTGTTTCAGGTGTGGCCCTCCAACCCCATCCCTCCTGTTCATAATCCTTGCAATTACTGTAGGTAATACATAGATTTACCTATGAGTGTCTCAAGGTGGGCTGGGTGGGTTTGGTACTAGGAGCCACCTATTAGGGAGTACATACGGCGCTTAATTTTCTGGGTTTGGGATAGTTCACTTAATATAATTGTTTCTAATGACATCCATTTCCCGGCAAATTCCAGTAATTCATCCTTTTTGATAGCTGAGTAGTACTCCATTGTATACATGTACCACAGTTTCCTTATCCACTCGTCAACTGTTGGACATTTGGGTTGATTCCATGACTTTGCTATTGTAAACGGTGCTGCTATGAACATGGTCTCACTTGTGCTATCGAGGTGAACCTCTGCTGCATGGGGGATTACACCCAAAAGTGGAATAGCAGGGTCATATGGCATTTCAATCTTTAATTTCTTTAAGAATCTCCAGACGGCTCGCCAGAGTGGCTGTATGAGCCTGCATTCCCACCAGCAATGTAGGAGAGTTCCCCTCTCTCCACATCCTCTCCAGCATTTGTTGTTGTTTGTATTGTGGATTTTTGCCATCCTGACCGGGATGAGATGATATCTCAGGGAAGTTTTGATTTGCATTTCCCTGATGGCTAAGGAAGTGGAGCATTTTTTTAAGATACTTGTTAGACATTTTAATGTCATCCCTGGTAAAATTTCTTTTAAGTTCCAGGGCCCATTTTTTAATTGGGCCAGTGTTTTCCTTGAAATTTAGTTTTCTAAGTTCTTTGTGCACTCTGGACAGTAGAGCTCTATCAAATATGTGGTTAGTGAAGATTTTCTCCCATTCTGTGGGTTGCCTTTGAGCTCCTGTTACAATCTCTTTATCTGAACAGAAGCTCTTTAATTTCACAAGGTCCCAACTGTTGAGAGTTGGTAGCAGTGACTGTGCCAATGGATGTCTGTTTAGGAAATGTTGGCCTAGCCCAATCAGGACAATAAATGTATTTCTTGAGGGGTAATGTGTGCATGTGTACCTATGGTGGTCTTTGTTTTGTTTGTCTGGCTAAGTAACCTTGTCTTTTCTACAGGGATGGGCCTTCGTTCTCAGTGAATAACAAAGCATTGACTTTTACTTAGAGTTTCTTAACTTTGTAGGAAATAGTCTAGCAATTGTGTGGTTAGTTTACAAAGTCTGCTCATGACTCATCTTCAGGCTATGGGTTTTTTCAAGTTACACTTAAAGGTCAGAGTCTACTTAGTCTTTAATCCCACCTTTTGTCTATGGCAAGTGAGAATCAAAAGGAGATTAAAAGAAAAGGGATTTTTTTTTTAAAAGCAGGCAGTATGCATGTGGCGTCTCAGAATTCTGATTTTGAAGCTTCTTGAAACTTCATACATTTAATAGCATTTGTTTCTGCAAATTGGCCCTTTGAAGTTTTCATTTCATTAAAATGTTTGATTTTTGTGTCACACTTATAATAAATTGAAGGGTTCTTAAAGGTCCGAATCTCCTTTTCCACTCATCGCATAGGTGTATGTCTAGTTAAGTCTATTTTATTATAGATACACCAAGAAATTGAAAGTAATTTGTTTCAAAATCATTTAAGTTGTATGAGAAATAATTTTCATGTTTGTTTGAAAAATGTATTTACATTTAGCTTTACTGATATTTTTTCACTTAACTCTGAACATCAGTGACTACCCTGTCAAACATGGCATATTGTGGGGCCTCAATTACTTTTTTAGTACCAAGCCAGGAAAGGTCCACAGAAGAAAATTCAGATTCTATGACTTAATTCTCAGGAATTCCGACTGTTGTCACTGTTTAAACAAACAAAGCAGTTGCTGGCTGCTTACAGAGTTTTTGTCCCTTGGACAGATATAGTGTCCTGGCATTTTTCATATTCTATTATCAAAGCCAAAGTCTAGAATCTTAAGTGGGAAGTTGGCACTGAAATAATCAAATGCCAAACAAAGCCCATTTGAAAGTCCAATAAAGTAAAATTATAGCATTTCAAAATAAGTGAATTACCGAGCTAAATCTCCACAATTTGAGGATCTTTACTATAAAGATGTCATTGTGTGAGAAAAGGAAGGAAAGGTAGTTTAGGTAGGTGGGGCTTGACTTTGATCCCCAGGTGGGGAGCCAGGGTTTCATTTCCCTGTTGGAGTTCCTGAAGGAGGAAGAATGTTTGCTGCTACAGACCCCGACCTAGAGAGAACCTCGAGTGGGCTTTCGCTTCTGGGTGGGGGCTGAGCACCAAATTGGGCACTTCACATGCTGTTCAAATAAATGGGTATAGACAGCTGGCCCCCATTATTAATAGGGACCAAAATTAAGCTGGAGGTGGCTAAGGGGTGGATGACATGCTCAATTCTCAGGAAAACCAGTAGTAGAGAATGGTTGGACATGGTCTCACTCCCATCTCCTTCTGACCTGGCCTTCTGGAGCCCTTCCTGGCACTGGAGTTATGAGGTGGTCTTCATCACCTTATGTATTTTCTATAACATCAAGCATAGTTTCAAGTGCGTTGTGGGTAATGACTCCTGTAATCCTCCCCACAGCTCTGAGCCTTTGAAAAGTTGGGGTCATCCTGATAACTGTTCTGATTTAGGTGTTTATAATTGGCCACTGGACATGATTGATGCTCCGAATGGAGGTAAACTTTTTTTTTTTTTTTAAAGAGGAGACAGTTAAGTCTGCAAGAATGACCCTGTTCAGTAAGGTCTGCAATAGCTCCCAGTGGCCTCTCTGGGGCCGCAAATCAGTCTTCGCTCATTCGTAGGCATTTCAAGTTTCTCTAATGCTGAGATTTGTGAAATGGAAGCGATTGTTCCTTTAGTGTGTCTGTGAATAGCTGTCCAGCACATAGACTGTAAACGTTCAGTGCTATTGCTGATCTTAGGAGGTTTATGGAACTTTTTATTCTTGGATGTGTTCCACTTATACTCATGTTCCTCTAGAAGCTCGAAATGGCAATAGTTTTTCTAGAAAGTTAGATTGGAATCCCAGGCCATGGACAGCTTTACTTTGGCATTTGGTGAGGTAGATTAATTTTTTCCCCTTTTTTGTGTTTTTTCTGTTTGTTCTGTTTTTTCTTCTGTACCCCGAAGACAAAGATAGGACTCTCTTGATGAAACCCTGCTCCATCCAGCACTGTTTAAACTGTCTGCATCTTAGTTTTCTCATCTCTGGGTGATCCCTACACTTGCTGTCAGGATCATCCGGATTGGGCGTACATACAGAGAAGTTATTTGTTCATAGCAGGGCTCGGTCAACTTTAACTAAAAGGGAAAAGAAAGCCTTTTTAATAGTCACTGTTTCCCTTCAGGAAAAGGGATTTATTTGTTTTACTTTCTGCTGGGGTATCTTTTGTCAGATTCTTTTCATTCTACACTTGTTACATCCTTTCTGAAACTGTTCATGTGGTTCTGGGAGTGTGTGCCTGGGGGCACAGCAGTTTGAAGCTTGGGTCTTGTAGCAGCGTAGTTTGTTGGGACTGCAGCAGCTATTCCAAGAGGAGCGGCTCACCAGGGTGTTTTTCAATACCATCATGCTTGAAGTACATATATTCTTTCTCTTGCTCTCTCACTCTTTCATTCTCTCTCCATCCCCTCCTTCTTTCTTTCCACATTGTCTCATGTGGCCCACCCAGGTCATCCTTATACTCTCTATGTAGCTGAGGCTGAGTTTGAACTTCAGATCCTTCAGTCTCCACCCCTCAAATAATTGGGATCCCAGGTGCGCATCACCATACCTGGTTTTCTTAGGTATTGTGGATTGAATCCAAGGCTTTATGCTCGCCAGGCAAGCGACATCCTCAGCCCGTGTATATTTATTTTATGGATACAAAAGCATTATGATTTGTGTGGAAAATCTCACAGAAGAAAATAAAATTTTCTAGCGTTCTTCGCCAAGAAGTCATAATATTTGCATTTTGTTTTACATATTTTCTCTGGCCTGCAGCTTTTTATGATGAAGATGAAAATATTCAGGAAAGTAGAATCATATAATCATATAATAAACCTTCTTGTATCCATTTCAGCTTTGGTAATGACTAACTCACCATCTTGTGTTGCTAATGCCAGCACTCTAACCTCATTTCTGTCCTTGCCAACTAAACTAATGTTGAAGTCAGTCCTAGAGTCTTATCTAATCTATAAACATACCTCAGTAGCATGTGCTTTCCAAGTGAGTTTTACTACAACTTATATCACACATACCCTCATTTATTTCAAGGTGTGTGTGTGTGTGTGTGTAGATATGTATGCATGTATATATGTACTTTTTTGAACTACTTATTTCTGGTTCTGCATTTATTTTGGAAATGCCAATTAGCTATACAGTCAGGGATCCCAAATCTAATACCATCTTAACTGTCACGGAAGGTAACTTTTAGTGGGGGAACTGAAGTCAAAGTGGTGGATACAAGAGTTCTAGAAGTTTGGTCCTTATAGCAGAATGAAGAGCAGTTGACCCTTACTTCTAGAAGACAAGTGTGGACTCCTTTGTTGATATTCTTGAGCTTGATCTGAAGACCTGCTTGCTTAACATATAACTAATGTGTCCATTTAGAAATAAGTGCTATCTACTACCATTGGTCTTGCTCATTTGGTTCACCCTGTTCATCTGTGGTATTGTGGTCAGGGCTGTTTTATTGACAACATGGAGGAATGGTTCTTGAACCAAATCTTGAAGTTTTGCTTTCACTGGCACTCTGGCCAAAAACAAACAAACAAACAACCCAAAACAAAACAAAACAAAACAAAACAAACTGGTAAAAATTCTGAATTCAGTGCTCACATCTTAGGATTCATTAAGACTGAGTATGATACAGATTACTTTCTTATGTCATTTTTTGTTTAGGCTCGTTGCTTCTTGGAATAACCATCCATTGGTAGCTTTGAGATAGCAACTGTCAAGACTAATAATGTTTTTCAACAGTTGAGAAAAGGTGAAGAATTTGTACTTTTAAGTTGAATTACATATGAACTGGTCAAATAACATGTTAAAGAGTCTGATGTAAGAGATAGTACTACATTCAATCATTCAGTTATGTAAATTGTACGAATCCTGTGTCTTGCTAAGTAGCTTTTTCCCCAAACGTTTGAGTGATATTTCCTTTCCTTTTGTTATTCTTTTTTTAAAAAATACTTATTTTGTGTGTGTGTGTGTGTGTGTGTGTGTGTGTATGTGAGTATATGTATATCAGAGGGCACTGTATGTCCCTGTGGAGGGCCAAGGGTGATTTCAGGAATCATCCTGGATTGCTTCTATCTCCTTCTTGTTTCTTTGCTCTGGGATTTTCCAGACTCCACCCACCAGTGCCAGAAATGCTGCAGCCATTTCTGCTTGGTGTTTTTATGTTGAACTTGGGATCTGAACTCAGGATCTTCTGCTTGAGAGACAGAGTCTTAACCTCTGAGCCATCTCTCCAGCCCATCTTTAAATGTTTTGTAAAATACTTATTTATTTGGGAGGGAACACGTGAGCACTGGCTCTGCAGCATGTGTGGAAACCACAGGAAAACCTTTTGAAGTTAGTTCTTTCCTTCCACCTTGTGGGCTACAGGGATTGAATTTCAGGTCACCAGGTTTGAATGCAGATGCTTTTACCCATTAAACTGTCTCATCAGCCCAGCGATAATAGTTTTTTCATCTTTTTTTGTTGCATCTTAAAAATTACTGCTTTTTTTTCTAAAATGAGTTTATACATTTCAGATGCAGTTTATATCTAGACTCTAATGTATGCATAACCTGTTCCAAGAAGCGGCTGATGCTTTGTGAGTCCTACAGGAAGTTGAGGGGCATTGTAGCCCACCACGCCCTCTGTGCCTCAGTATCCCTGTGCTGAGCATTTTGTGGTCATTTGGTTATTTTGTGTGCCATCCTGAGCATCCTGACCTTTTCTGTTCTTCAGATCCTTCCACATGTACAAGGGCACAGCCCTTCATGTCTCCTTGTATCCAGAACCACTCTGAGAGTTCTACTACAGACACTTGCTTTGACTCTTCAAATCAATGTTTATTGAATAATATTTGTATGAGCAGCTGATCACTGGATACAGATGTGAATTGCACAGTTCTTGTTCTTGTGGAGTGTGACATCGTTGGATGTGATATATCTGTAGATCAGTAAGAATGTGTGCATGTTACATATAGGAGCCTAATGATTAAGGGGATTAGAGGGAGGCAAGAAGACTTTTTGCTGTATGAGTATAGGTATTGTTATGTATTATTCATGCATTGTGAAAAGAAAACGCCTTGTGATATTTTCAGGCAGTGTGTAAAAAACAGTGGGAAAGTGATTAATTCCCTGGGAGCAGGGACACTTTTTCTTTCCCAGGTCTTTCGTTTGGTAGTCAAGTGCTTGACTGTGTTGCTATACTCCCAGGCCCTCGGGGAACACTTTTTTACTTGTCTGTCCCCCCTCCATCGAGCAGGCATAGGGGTAAGAAAAAGGGGTTAATGAGGGGCTTTTCCTGCAGAGGGACTAAAATGTGCCTGAGACTGACATCTTTTTCGTTCAGGGTTTTGAAAGTGATTCACTTATGTTGGGTGTCTGGGCACTTCAGCATTTCCATTTTGGGATGTAGAGAGGTCACATGCAGTCATTTATTCCTTTTGTACTTGGAATATGTTTGAAATACATTACATGTATTTGATATATATATATTTTTTAAGTGTCATAGTTGATATTTTGCTTTCAGTAAAGAGGGAAAAGTTTGAGATTCCTAGTGTGGCTGCCCCAAGACGTAGACTGCCATAGCTTTGTGTCTTCAGTGCGCATGTGGATGGTCACCTAGCAGCCTCATTAAATCCTGAGGGTCAGGGTGGCATTTGTGGCTGTGATCTTATGGAGTGAATACTTAGACTGCCTAGTCCAGGGACATGGAGCCTTCCTTTCTGGGCTTTTCTCAGGATCAGGGCGCTACTGAGTGCACCATTGCACCTTGCCTTGTCTGTTTCATCCATCCCAGTTCTTGACAGTTGCTTCTAAGTGTGGTGGTGAATCATCCCACGGCCCCAAGCTTGATCATCGTTGGCTGGTCAACAATACCTTATAGGAGGGAATCTTTTGAAATTAGTAACAGATGAGCTGTACTTTCAGTCTGTCCATGGACTGTCAAAACATCTAATGGGGCAGTCAGCAGAACTTTTGTCTCATGGATGTGGGATAAAGTACTGCATTCTTCTACTCTTAACCTACACGTTCATGCCACACTGGTACTATTCCTGGACATTTCAGGTGACTTGCATCCTCTAACTTCTCAAACGTAAATGATAGGCTTGTTAGCTGAACTTTGTGTGCTAAGTTGTCATCTTGAGTACCATACTGCCGTGAGATATTTCTTCCCATTCGCCTGTTGGAACAATGAATGGCTGAAAGGATTAGTGATGGGAAGTGGAGGTTTTCACATTGGTTCAGATTTGACCTTGGTCAGCGATGCTTGAAATTCAGTACTATTTAATAGGCATTAAGAGAGCCCACTTTCTGATCCCCTTCCAGTGGATAAATGTCCATAGTTCTTTGATGCCATAGTTGCGGAACTAATTGGCAGAATTAAATGACTTAAGAACTTTACTCCCCTTTGCCCTCAGAAAAGAGTTGGTTGTTGTTTAAGTCAGCATCCAAGAGATGGCCCGAGTTGTTTCCGAGGGTCTGAGTGTGCTGGCTGCTTTTGCAACTCTTTCTGTCTGTTCTGGGAGAACTGTCTCAGGTTGCTTTCTGTAAGCCAGGCTGGAGGAAGAAGTGTTTTCCTTCCTCCCCTCCCCCTTGTCACTGTCCCTTTTGGTTTTCAATTTCCTTGTATAGAACGTGCTCACCTGCTCCTAAACACACTTAAAGAACACTGGAGTTATTCATTGTCCAAGATTTATTCCTCTTTTCTCTGTGATCAAATAAGGGAGTGTGAGGATGGTTTATTTTCTGTCTCCTTGTCTTCCCTCCCCGGAACAGATTTCAGCACGTAAAAGCTTTGTATGACATTGTACATTTGATTGATACGAGGGACTTTTGCTCAGGTAAAGTCAGTAATGTTTAACATTTTACACTCAGTAACTGCCAGACTTGATCACTCTGTATTTATAGAGCTTCCAGGGATGGATGCACGCTCAGGGGTGATATATTACCTGCTAATTTGTTTGCTGAAAGATGGGCCCATATATTTAGAATGATGACAGTTCAGAATATTTGGCCAAATGTATCAGTCAGTGTCTCATTTTTCAAAACATGACACTTCCAACATGCTTGGAAAAATGTTTCTGCAAAAATACTATAGATAGATTTTGCTTTGCTAAGTTTCTGTCCTGGCTAGATTCCTTCATTCCTTCCTTCCTTCATTCATTTTTTTAATGTAAATATTTTTTCTTATATCCCAGTTTGGCTAGTGAGAACATCACGGTGATTTTTCTTCTTTTGTGAGTTTCTTTCTTTCTTTCTTTCTTTTCCCTGTAGTCCCTGCAACCAAAATTTCCTTTTATTGTGGAATTGGATACAATTATATATGTGTGTGTATGTGTGTGTGTGTATTACTTATTTTGTGCACGCGCGCGTGCATGTGTGTGTGTGTGTGTGTGTGTGTGTGTGTGTGTGTATCAGAGGACATTATGTGTCCCTGTGGAGGACCAAGGATGACTTCTGGATTGCTTCTACCGCTTTTTTGCTTCACTATGAAATTGTCCGGGCTCTGCCCAACAGGGCTGCAAGAGCTGGTTACCACAATTTCCACTTGGCTTTTTTTTTTTTTTTTTAAATGTGGGGCCTGGGATCCTAACTCAGGTCCTTTTGCTTGGGAGGCAGAGTCTTAACCCCTGAGCCATCTCTCCAGCCTAAGGCGCAAATGTCTTTAGTGCATAAGGGTCAAGTGCAGAGTGCCTCCTCTCACTGTAGTCAAGGGATGGAGACAAAGCCCTCACTGAAGAAAATGGGAGAAAAGCAGAACAAGCCAACCAGGGGATCCTCACTCATAGAGCAGCTTTGGTTGCAAGAGGAATCAAAGCGCCATCTGGGGCAGCTCTTGGCTACTCAACACCTAAATATGTTGCTTCTCCCTGCATTAGGTTGGCTTCTCTGAGCAACCTGTCAAGAGCAGGAATGGAAAGGAAGAAGTTAGCAGCATGAGCTAGCGAGGGGGAGGACTGGGGCAGAATGCAAAGTCCTCCATGGTGCGTATCTGATTTCCCCAGGATGGTACTTGTTCTCTGTATGTTCCGAAGGTGTCTATGCTTGCAAAGTGAGCATAGCTGAAGGGATCAAGTTTTTCTCTTCAAGTCGGCCTCACTTCTTTTTGACAGCTTTCCCCAGCCTGTCTGACAGTCGGAGAGACGGCTGTGCTTCTTAGCTCTGGCTTCTGGGATCCCAGACGCCTGCCATCTGGGCTCTGAGCTGTCCCTGGGTGGGCATGGGATGAAAGGTGTTAGGTCAGGAGAGAAACCGCTTTGGGTAAGTACAGTACATACAGAATCCTTACTCAGTCTGTGTTTTGCAGTTTTGTGTTTCTTATGAGTTATCACTTGAAGCCACTTCTGTAGGGGAGACTCTACCATACCACTCACTCCACTATAGAAAGTTTTAGGGAAGCACTCTCTCCCCTCCCCTCCCATTCTCTCCTCTTCCCTCCCCTCCCCTCCTCCCTCCCCTTCCTTTCCCTTTCTTTTCCTACCTTTCCCCTCCCCTCCCCTCCCCTCCCCTCCCCTCCCCTCCCCTCCCCTTCCCTCCTTTTTCCTACCTTTCTTTTCCCATCCCCTCCCCTCCTCCTGTGTGTATGTTTGCATGTGGGTGGGTGTACATGTGTGTGTGGGACTGAACAAAAGCGCACTTGGAGGCCCGAGTAGACAGACATCAGGAATCATCCTCAGTTGCTCAACCTCCTGATTTCTTTGCTCTGGGGTTTCGCAGGCCCCACCTTCCAGGGCCAGAATCGCAGGCTGCAGCCATTTCTGCCTGGAATATTTACCTGGGATCTGGAGATCTGTACTCAGCCTTTTTGCTTGCAAGGCAAAGGCTTTAACAAAATCTGAGCCATTTCCTTAGCTCCAAGAAACACTTTTCTGATTCACTTAAAGGCAGATCGACTGAAACTATTACTCTTCTAAAAACTTTTGAAATTATTGCTGCTTTTGTGTGTGTGTGTGTGAGTCTGCATGCGTGCGCACGTATGTGCGTACTACTATGTATGTGTGGAGGTCAGAGAACAACTGTGGAGTCATTTGTCTTCTTCCTCCTTTATGTGGGCTTAGGAGCGCGTACTTGGGTTGTCAGGCTTGTGGGGCAAGAGCCTTTATCTTCTGGCCTATCTTTCTACCCCTTTCTATCCTTAAGATTATTGCCTTGGTCTAGAAGTCTGAATGAAACAGTCTCTCTTCCCAGCCACCCTCAATGTTTGTGCATGTATGGTCAAGAAGGTATCCTTCTGTGTGAAAACACATGTCAATTATTTTCTTCTTGACACTTCATTAGCAGGTTCTCTTTCTGCACTTCTGAGTCTGTTTAACCAAATTTTCTCTGGAATCATGTTGGCGCCAAGAGATTCTTTGATTGGTGTGTATATTTATGAATTAGTTTCTTAAATTCTTTCAGTATGAAGAATCCAATTTTATATCACTATTTTAGAGATTTAGAGCTCTAGGAGGTGCAAAATATCTCAGAATTTTTTACATGTGTAAGGATTACAGGAAAGATGGTCTCAGTAGTGGTAAGCGTGGGAATGCGGATGGCAGAATCCAACCACATTTTAAATCACTTAATATCTGTTACCAGGCCATATTTTTGTCGTTTCTATGTAGCCCACAATTGGAAAATTTCACAGATTATGAAGCAGGATTTATTCTGGAAGCTATAGAGCCATTTGGTAGAAGGGCACATCCCTTTTTACAAACATTATTCTGCTCTATAGTAAATATTGAGATGACTGGCTTTGTGTGTGTTCTCAACAATAAATATGATTAAATAAAATATGAAAAATATTGTATGTAAAATATTCCTAGGAAGAATATTGAAATTTTTGTACCCGAGGCTGTGTTCAGATTCTCCTACTGGACAGTGTCTGTACTTCTGGTCTCTAATCCCTGCTTCTCCCCTGCTAAACAACAAACAAAAAAACTCAAAGAAACCCCAAAACAGGATTTTTTCAAGGAATCAGAGAGAGAGAGAGAGAGTTAATTACAGTGATATGCAGCAAACTGTTGGTCTGTTCTAAAACCTACAAGGGATTCTTATTGCATAAGCAGAGAAAATTTGTTTTTCTTTGTGCGCCGTATGGTTTTGCAACTGCAGAGATCAAATACTTTTGTGGATGTACACTTCAGTTCTGCACTTAAAGACTGAGTGGTGTGGAGATTGCATGAGTGCTTGGATCACTGATGCCAACCAGGTATATTGGAATCAAGGATCCCCGGGCAGTTTTGTAAGCAGCTATGGATGGCGCTGACTGACTGTGGTTTTTATTAGTGTTGGACTTTAACGACAACTTTGGAAAGGAGACTTGGAACTGAAATTGTCAAGTGGAATGCGGTAATTATTTTTATAAATATGAGAAGAATGGTTCTGAGTCTTCCCAGGTAGTCTCTGGAAAAGACAGGAATATTTCTTAGAAAAGTTGTGGTGGTTCTCTCTCACATAAGTAACTTTAAAAAATAAACAAATTTTGTTTTAAAAGACAGGGAAATGACTGGCACACTTAATATTCTTTTTCCCCTTTTAAAAAATAAAATAAAATAAACCCTCATTCTTAATTCTGAAGACTATCTCTAAAATAAATTAGTGCAATTAAAGCTTTTCTAAGAATTCATGCCATGGTGAGACTGTTATATATATATAGGAGGGACGGAGGGTACTCGGGAGGGGAATACTGGGGGGGTACGCGGGGGGGGGAGAAGTATGCATGCCATGGTGCACAAGTGGAGATCAAAGGACAACTTGCAGGAGTCAGTTCTCTCCTTCCAGCGTGTGATCTCTGGATTGAACTCAGGTCACCACGTTGGAGCGGGCACCGCATGTGCTGAGTCTCTCTCTGGCCTGTCTTGTTTCTATGTTTCACATGTGCTCTGCACTGCTGGCTGTGGTCATGTGTTTTTAATGTTGTGCTCTCAGTACTCTCTTTATTTAAAGTAGGTACATAGTTCCTGGGCTCTTGTCTTTTAGTCAAAACTGTTTTCTTTTATTCCTTTTGAGATAGACTCTGGGGTTTACCTCAAGGTCACTGTGAGCTGCATCTGGCCTTGAACCACTTCTGATTCTCCAGCCTGTACCTCCTGAGCGCTGGGTTTAGGTGTGTGCCACCCTGGTTTTCAGTTACAGAATTTAGCAGAATGTCCAACTGACCTAAAACATCTCCATTCAGATGCAAAACCCGACAGCTTCTTCATTATTTGCTTTCTTGTAGCTGTGGAAAAACATTTGACCAAAGTAAACTGAGGAAGGGGAGACAGCCTAGCCTGACCTGTGGGAGTAGAGGTGGGAACCTGGGGGGCTGAAGGATAATGGGAGCTGGGGGTGGGGGTAGGAGGATGGGCAGGAAGCCAGACATGGATGCTTGTGCTCTATTGGCGCTCTCCTTACGTAGCCCTAGGATGGTGCCGTGCACATTCAGAGTGGGTGTTTCTACCTCATCCAGCCTTTCTGCAGTCTCCTGAAGGGCGACATCCTGAGTAATTGCAAGTTTCCCTCAGCTGACAATTAAAATTATCCCGTGCGGGGCTGAGGGCTGCCCGCTGCCCAGGCTGCTTGGAACGCCCTGCTTCCACAGTCCTGAACACTTCCACATTAGTCGTCACGGGTGGAACCTTTAGCCGTCTAGATACAGCTGTTAGCACTGTTGAGTTTTCTGGGAATGTTCTGTATATATAACTTTTGTGCAGCAGCCGCCACATTTATGGCAATTATTTCTCTAATTTCCGTTTACCTGGTTCTCCTGCTGTTTATCTGGCTTCAGAATGTCTTATTTTCTGCTCCATTCCCCTTCTTGGCTCATGGTGACTGCTCAGTAAATATTTGTTAAATAAATGGAAGTATAGTTGGTATAAATCATGCTTATTTAGTATGCATAAATAGAACTTTTTCCTTTTGATAATTGTCATGTAGAGATTATTCCAAAGGAGCAGTTGAAAACGAAATGCATGCATGCCTTCTGCTTGCATACACTCAGCATATCTGGTGCCTAGGAATCCAGATGTTATTCCTGATTTTTTTTTTACTTTAGCTTGTGCGCACCAGCTATTATTTTGAATTTTCCCAAGCTTATAATTCCACAACCCACAACAGGAATAAACAGACAATAATGAATTTCTCCACACTTTGCAACATGTTTCACCTTTGTTGGTTTAGAAAACAAGACCTGAGACTACGGGGAGAGTCCAGAGTCCTGGTACATGTACTTAGGAGCCACAGCACGGCCCTTGCTGACTACGGGGAGAGTCCAGAGTCCTGGTACCTGTGCTTAGGAGCCACAGCATGGCCCTTGCTGTCTCTCCATGTACTGAAAACAAGGGCCCAGAGAGTGTCCTGCTTGGCCTGAAGAAAGATGCCAAGTTGGTCAGTAGGCCCAGGCACTGTTTCTCAGCCGCTGCTCTTTCCGCTAGAAAACCTTTGTATTTGGCTCAAAGTCAGCTTTTCTGTTTATCAAAAACTATGTCATTCATATCAAATATTCATGAATGACTGGCCCACACATGCGCATTTCCTTCTCCCTCAGGCAGTGATAGATACTCAGCGCTGATAGCATGAAGTGCCGCGTCTTTTGTGACTCAAGTGGATGTGGTTGCCTAGTTGGAAGGATGTAGCACGTCAGCCGGGGAGCAGCCGCGGCGAGTCTGTCACAGCGCCTCTTCCCCCTAGAGAAGACATTGAACTTTGGGGCAAGTACCTCATCCAGTAAACTCAGCAGTGTCCTGAGGGGAGGATTCAAGTAGGTTCAGGTAGAATGTCCTGCTCTTCAAAAAAACTGAAGAAAGGGAGTTTCGCCCTCCTGAAGTGTTCATCCCCCCTTTCCTTCTGCTCCGAATGTAAATCTTTCATAAAAATAGCTTAGAAACTAAAATGTTAACTTGAATACTACAAACTTTAACTAGTTAACCAAGGTTTGTTTATGTTGCCGTTTAATAACAAACGTGTGTGTGTGTGTGTGTGTGTGGTCATTTAAAATTAGTCAAAAAACAAACACCAACATAAACACATGTCTTGGTATCAATATCTTGTACTGGAGTCATAAGGTGTACATTTTTTTGCATGTGTGAATGTGAGTGTGTATGTTTGCATGTGGGTGTGTGCACATGTGTGTGCAAGTGCACAAGAGTGCACTTGAGTGTGCCTGTGGAGGCACAAGGGTGACATCAGGAATCATCCTGGATTGCTCTACTTCCTTATTACTTTGCTCTGGGATTTCCCAGGTTCTGCCTTCCAGGGCCAGAATTGCAGCTCACTATCATGTCTGCGTTTTTTATGTGGGATCTGGGAATTGGAACCCAGGTTCTTTTGCTTCTGAGGCAAAGGCTTTAATTACCTCACTATCTTGCCAGTCCAGAACTGTGTATTTTTGTATAAAATTACTTCTGACAGAAGTTAGGGAGACTGCCCAGGAGGAGAGTACCTCTCCAAGGACCATATCAGGGATGGAACAGGAAGGCCCTTTCTGTGCTGCAAGGCTTGGCCCTAGAGGGGACCAGCATATGGTAGGTGGGTCACAGTGTCTCAGCCCAGCCTCATGTCCAGTCTTTTGGTGGGAAAGGGACAGTTAGGAGAAGCTGTGTCCACACACAGTCTCCGGGGAAGGGGGGGGGGGTCCTGAGCAGGTTGTGCAGAAGCTATTGGAAAGATATTCTTCGCTCTCAAATCCAAAACAGTTCAATCAGGATTCTAGCCTTGTGCTGACAGTCTGCTGACCAAGGTGATGTCAACCAACTTCTCAGTGTGGGTGAGGTGGATATGAATCCATGTACCTAGTAATGCTCAGGAATGTCTTTCAGACAGGGCTTATAAAAATCTACACTGTGACTCCAGAAATCCCTGGGAACTCGGTTTAAAACACAGATTCTTGACGTCTGTTCCTGCAAACACTTCTTGTGATCTTAATGTGTGACCCTAAGGAGCTTGGGTACTGTTGTGCCTGTGCCCAGGGTGTGATGTGCCTTACATTTAGGTGCAAGTGAGGTTTCAGCTTATTGTAGTTAAAAAGACATTTCCATTAATTCACAAAGGTCCTTTCCAATATGGGATTGCATGTATTATGGCAGATATTTCTTGCAGAGAAACTTACTTTCTAAAAGTTATGATTTTTGAGACTGTCAGGCATTGCTGGTCACTGAAGTCAGAGTTTTGGGGTCCCGTTGCTTCCCACTCCAGGACTGCTGCCAGCCTGTTTGGCTGCCTTCTGCAGCCTCTTTTTCTTTTTTCAGACAACTGTAGCCTGAAAGTCTGATGTGGAACAAGCTGCGATGTCCACATTGATCTCTTTGCTTAAGGAAGTGTGGCCTATCCAGTTTCTGGTGTTTTCCTTGGCCTTCAACACAGATCGTTCCTTCCCCAATTATTTTCCATGTATTGCCTCTTGGTTCAAGATAAGGAGCTAGACAGAGGCCCTGGGGATAGACAGAATGAGCCTCTCTCAGGAGCATTCTCTTCTCAGGACTTACTCTCTTCCTGTGTTTCTTACTACTGTTTTTTTTTTTTTTTCTTTTGTCTTGGGAATTTGAGGACTGAAGCTATCACAAAAGGGGAAGGGTGTAAATATTCGCAGTTAAAAAACCCTTACACATGTTTCTTTTCCTTTAACACAAGTTAATTTTCCTAGAATTTGTATGAACCCTGTAGTGTTTTCATGGTTCTTCTGTAGGCAAGGACAGATGAGGTCCCCAGAGACCCTTGTTTGTGGTAGCCCGAAATAGGCAAGGGGAGGAGCTAGTTATATAGATGTGCAGTTGGACCTGGACCGTGGCTCTGGAGGCTGCAGGGATGGGCTGCTGCTATAGTTCTTCAAAGATTTTAAGTGCACGACTTGCTCCATTTTAATGCAATCTCACTTGGGCTGTGGATTATAATCCTTACTTTGTAGATGAGAGGAAACTGGACCATGGAAAGGATTATGTAACTGGTTTCAATGAATGAATCGCAAAGCAAGATTTCAAATGCAGGGAACCTTTGTCATATTTACATTATTTTGTTTCCTTTTCACATTTTACACCTGACTCTAAGAATGGTGGAAGAGTGTGGACTGGTAACTGATGAAATTGGAGGGGTGAGTGAGATCTATACTGGCTTTATAAACAAGGTTAGGAGATGGGGGCATACAATGCCAGCACAGGTACATGGTGTTCCCCTCGATTCCAACTGCAGATAGACACAGAGGAACTATGGTGAGGTAAGGGCTAGGAAGGTAGGCAAAGCCTTCCTCAGAGTCGCTGTGGCAGACAGACTGCTTTTCCCTAGGCATCTGAGTCAGATCTTGTGTTGACACACACAAATTTTCCATTTCCAAATCTGTAATTTTGGGTTTCATTTCTTTTGTGTTTTTCCTCTGGTAGATAGATGTTCTGAAAAAAACTGTACTGAGAATGAAAAAAAGTAATATTACAAAATCAGGTCTTTGGGTACTCGATGGTTACATGGAAAAACTCACAAAGTCATTTGTCATCAGGAAGTTATTTTTAATGACTTATTGACTGTCAGCTCAAAGATGGGAACTTCCTTTGATTATGTCTAAAGCAGTAAGAGTCATAAAAATATTTGTTTTCTTGTTCTTCGAAGTCTTCATTTTTTATTCACATCTTAGAGCTAAGACAGTGTGCTCATGTTGTATCAGAACTCAGTATATACCCAAGGATCACTTTGAACTCCTCCTCTACCTGCCTTTGCCACTATGCTGGGCACCCTGAAAAATTTATCCTTGTGGGTAGTGCACCCATCCTGCGATTTGGGCAGTCATGGTCAAGGGGCATGATTAATTTAGAAAGTGAGGAAGGACATTTTGGAAAGAGGGTGACATTCTTGGGTGTGTCTTTTTAAAGAGATAAATGAGGAATTTGGAGATAAAGTATATTTCTTTCCTTTAGATTTAGATTAGAGTTCACCTACCAAGTGTTGTGTGTCCACCAATGTGAAGACTATCATGTAGGGAAAAGGGTTCCAGTAAGATTTTAATTTTTTAAATTCTCCAACTTTGTTTGTTAAAGAATTCTAAAAGGAATGATCAAAGAAGAAAGCATAATGATCTATCTCTACGAATGAGAATGTCCAAAGCAGAAACAATAAGGAGGGAGAATGAGAATGAGCACGAGGGAGGGAGGGAGGAAGAGAGAGAGAGAGGGAGGAAAGGAAAAGAAGGAAGGAAGGAACATCTGACTTACTCTGGCATTGGGTCAGCTTTCCAACTATACTCGGGGCTCAGTTTCCTCACTATAAAATGCTATTAAGACTTCTTGTTGGGGCTGGAGAGGTGGCCCAGGGGTTAAGCCTCTGTCTTGCAGGCGAAGGTCCTGAGTTCGGATCTTAGACCCCATGTATAGACGCCGGGCAGAAGCAGGGACGGCCTGTGTTTCTGGTCATGGTAGGGCGGAGCCTGTGAATCCCGGGGCAGAATAAACAAGGAGGAGGTGGAGGAGTCCATGGTGGTTCCCGAATTCTACACACACACACACACACACACACACACACACACACACACACACGATTGAATAAATTTAAAAAAATTAAATATTAACAAAAAAAGACTTCTTGTTGTACTGAATTTTTAAATAAAATGCCGAAGACTGCGAAGTAGCCTCAAACTTAACCTTCTAAAAAACGTAGGTTGGTGCTAATACATGCTACAGTTCACATAAGAAGCTGACTTTTAAACTGCAATGTTATTTCTAGATGGCTCTATGCTAGAGAAACCAGCCGCATTGTGGGTCCCAAAGATGACTTGTGGGGTCTGTAGAAGTCCTTGAGGAGGGCTGCCAGTGTGTGTGTGGGGGGGTGGGGGGGGTGGGAGTGGTTCCACCATCAGGTCTGTAAATTACTTAGGAAGGAAGAATTAAAATAGAATTGAGATAAACGTTGTTTCTTCCATTCAAATTTTTTCTTCTTGGCTCATTGGGTAGATAGTAATTTATTGACTCCCTTTCATGCACTAACTTTGCAAAGCACTTAAATGGATCTTCACAAGTAATAGTTTTCCATCCTTATTTCACTGGTTTATGAAATAATAAATTTCATGTGTACCGTTATTGGGTTATTGGATGCGTGTCCACAGGGCACTGCTCCGGCATTTCATGGAGGGAAAGGTGATATTCTTATCATGAAATCAGCTAAGGGTTTAAAATACATGTAAGGCCTTGTTTCTGCTGATTTTTCTTGATGTTCAATAAGTAACAATTTTCTATTCATTGGTTTTCTTTCCTATTGAATGCAATATTGATGGCTACAACATTCTGTGGGTGCATTTTATTCTTCTCACCTGTATTTTTTCAATTTTTTTTTTTTTAATTTTGGACCCACGTATGCATAGGCATGTGTCTTTGTATTGGAGAGCACTTTGAGTGCAGGTGCAAAGGTGACTCCAGAAATCATCCTGGACTGTTTCTACCTCCTTTTTATTTTGCCCTGGGATTTCCCAGTCTTCACCTTCCAGGGCCAGAAGTGCAGCTGCCACCATTTTTTCCTGGTCTTTTTACATGCGATCAGGGATCTGAACCCAGGTCCTTCTGCTTGCGAGGCAGTCTTAACACCTGAGTCATCTCTCCAGCTTGTGTTCATAATTTTTTGAGATGAATTTTAAGTGAAAACAGAATGCAACTTTTTTTGTGTGTGTATGACTGTGATAGATGCTTCTCTCTGGTGCAGAGTCAGAGTCAAATTTGTATCAACCTGTATTGGCTTATATTCTACCAGGCTATGAATTTTCTAAAGTAATAGGCAACAGAGATGTTTAAAAATTGTGAACTGAGATTTTTTTTTTCAAAGGTGAGATGAAAGTAATACTGTACAGGAAATTAAGTTTTTGGATGAGGAAGTGGAATTGGTCTGATTTAAATCATTGATATCCATTTAATGAGGAGTTACATAGAAAGTGTCAGGCATGAAGTGTGGTGCTATGTAAAAATCTTAAATATGAGGTTGTTTTTCCAGTTTGAATACACAATGTTCAGAACTGTTCAGGGACAGGAAAATTCTTATATGGAGGGAATTTGTTGTCCTTCATAAGGGTGTGGAAAGCAATGGCTCAGAACTCTATACTTGCTTTTTCCCTAAAGAGCCTTACGTGACTCAGAAATGTGTGTTACAAGTTCAAAAACTTTCCCTCAAGGGTAGGCACTTTTCACCTCAAGGATGAAAGCATAGAAATTCATTATGTTGATAAAGTAAAAAAAAAAATCCCTCACGTTAGTATTTTGTGCCCTAGAAATATTTTATTTTTTTTTCTGGCACTGTTGTCAATGTCTGTATTTATGTGTTTTGTACATTTGATAGTTAATCTTGGGTGTCAACTTGATCACACTGGCATTAACCAAGATCAGCTGTCAGACCACCTGAAGAGATTATCTGGATCAATACATTACAATACAAGACCAGCCCCAGATTTGATTGGAACCTCCCAGTAGCAGACCATATAGAAGGAGCCATAGAACAGAAGACTAGAAGAGAGACTCCAGGTTGTTTGCAGTGACTTCGCCTGCCTCCAGCTTCAGCCACAGCCAGGCTGCTTCTGCCATGAAAGACTGTTTCTCCCCTCTGGAACCTTAAGCTGAATAAATCTCCCTTTCTCCCTTAAGTTGTTTGACTTTGGGTGCTCTCTTACAGCAACAGTTAAAAGTAACCGTTACAGTACATAAAAAAGAAAATGCCTTTTGTTTCTTCTAGAAGTTGTGAAAGTTTTGTAAAGTAGTTGTTGAAACCATAACTACACACTCAAGTCACTGTTTTATTTCCTGTGATCTGTGAGATAAGACTGTTTAAAAGGTCAAGTAGTTTGAGTAGCTTCATTGAAGAAGTCTGGTAAGCACACCAGCATTCATTAGAGATGAATTTTCTGTAGGTGGGGGATGAAGCTCTCTGGGTTGATGCAAGAACCCACTTAGACAAAGCATTCCTAGCAAACTTATTGGCCGGCCCAGGAGGTGCTCAGGGATGGTATGAGGTGTGGACCTGTGGAGGTCAAGTGAAGCATCCTGCGCTCCTACGGGCGTTCCTGGCTCTGCTGTCCTTTGTGATGAGCACGCATTCGGGTTTAGGTCTAGAACTACCTCTGTGCAGGTGAATGTACATGTATATCTTTTGAAAGAAAAATAACTAAAAATGACAGTTTTCGTTTTCCTCCGCTGTGAAACTCTTTTCTACAGTTAAGCCTAATGTTGAGAATTAGGGCTTCTGCCCTCCCTCCCTCTCTCCCCCCCCCTGTTTTCTTGTTGATGATAGGATTATTTGTAGTCTAGGCTGACCTTGAACTTCTGGTCCTTGTGCTTTTACCTCTCATGCCCTGGGATTATAGCCACACCTCCATACCTGTTTTTATTTAATGCTGGGAATTGAACCCTGGATTGCAAGCACCCAGACTACTGAGCTAATCTACCCAGCCAACTGAGGAATTTTCATTTTTTCATGACATTTCAAAATTATGCTAGGATTCATGAAGTTAAAATGTAGAACTGTGATCAAAAAACGAGGACTTACTTATGGATTCCAATGACTGCTGGAAAAAACCTGTTATTTATATAAGGTCCAAATTTTGGATGTTATGGTTTTTTTGGGGGTGATAAAGTCTTTATTGGAAAAATATTTGTATCTGATTTGAATTTTTGTGTGTAAGATTATTATTAGTTACCATCCAGTTTTCATAAGACTTGCTGCAACTTGTTTTGGGGACTGCACTAGGTGAGACACGCAGTCTATGTGATTTGCATGCACTAGAACTTGTCTTTCATTTGACTTTGTAAAATATTTATTGAAACCATTTCCTACGTAAATTTAGGGTCTTTTTTTTAAATAGCAGCTGCATTATTACATGTTATGAGGACGAGGGGTAAGGTGGGCTGTTTGGTCTAATAAGTAAAGCTCCTCAGAAACTCGGTCGTTCGCTGTGTGCTGGGGCTGAGGATAGACATAACAGTTAACACACAATTTCAAGGATTTATAAAAAGCCCACGGCTCCATAAATGCCAGGTAATTTCTCTGTGTCTATAGGGTGTGATGGGCCATAACAAACATATGTGGTGTGTTTCCTTGCACAGATAGAATATGTGTTTTGGGTTGCCAGGTAGTTTCTATGATAATGGGGAGTCCAATGAAAGTTGATCTTACTATAATTAGCTTTTCCTGAATACTGAAATCAGAAGCTCTGTCCTCTTGGTCACTCAGCAAATTTTCTCTGCTGGATTCTGTCTGGAATTTCAGCCCTTGTAGCTTTGAAGGCTGCTTTGGGTTTTGGGTTTGAACAAAAAATATCAAATCAGCTGTGGGTTTGTAAGACTCAAAATGTTTGGCAAAATTTCCTTTCATTAGAAGATATTTCTTCTGTGCTTTTCTCTAAGGAGTGCAGTTCTATGTAAAAATTTTCCAGGGAAGATGAGGATGAAATGTCACCTTTGGAGTGAGTAGGTCAGGATGGGTATGCACAGTGCTTTGAAATGGTCTTCGTTTTGTGGAATTCATTGTCTTAAAGAGTTCATGGTGGTGGTGGTGGTGGTAGGGCAAGATGGCTCAGTAGGTGAAGGTGTCTGTGTGTACACTTGGGGACCTGAGTTCAATCCCTAGAGTTCACATCATGACATAGGTATGATAGTGCATGCTCCAGCCCCTCTGTTCTCTTTTCCCCTCCCCTCAGACAAACAAACAAACAAACAATTTTAAAATAGTTTAAGCAACCAAGGAAAGGTATTCTTTCAAATCTCTCTTAAAAATGACATTAAGAATTGTGATGGTTCCTTTTTACCCATACATCTGCTATCTGTTAAACCTACTTGGAAATTTTAACTAAGAACTTGACCTTTAGTTTTTTTTTTTAAAAATAGTGAGTTTGTTTTTCCTTCAGTGGTATTTAGAGACGACTTTATAACATACTAAATAAGTTTCAGCACACATATGTGTTTAAAGAAATGGAACTAATGGGGAAATCTATGTGGAGGCAAAGAGGGAGGCACAGTGTGAGAACAGTCAGGACAAAAACTTCCCCGATGACGCTGGGTTGCATGTCCAGACCCTCTGCCTGCTTTTCTCATCCAGGTGTCCCTGTCTTATTCTTATATACCCTCACTTGTGAAAGGTTTTGAACTCTTAAGGCAATTAAGAGTAGGGGAACCTGAGATAGTCAGTTGGCAATTTGTGAACAGACTTGCCCCGAAGGGCTTGGATCTGGGATCTGCGTGGGATTGTGAGCTTTTCAATTGCAGTTAAGGTTTCCCTTCATGCTTCTGTGTCCCCATAATTTAAAATGATTTGGACTTTGTGATATTGGAAGCATTTCCTCACTTAACTGTTCCTGTACATTACTGGTAAGCCTTGGAATTTCTGTTAGGATCAGTGCTGAATTGCGTGAAATCTGTAGGAGGGTAGTAAAGTAGGAATTTCTACTTTGGTTGAATTAACTCCATGCAGATGTTAGAAAGAGTCATGGTCTTTGGTCATCTTTGGTGTGCAGGTGTTGGAGGACATGTACATCTACTTATTTTCTAACAAAGTCAGATTTAAAGGCCTTAGTAGTTGGTCTTCCTGTTCCTAAGCCTGCTGGGAAACTCTAGTCTTGCTAGCTTACTATTTGCTCTATTTTCCTCATCTCTAAAATGAGCACCCTAAGTGTATTGGTCAGATTCCCCCCCCCCATAATATCTGACATAGCATCTGAAGGGAGTGATTGGTTTGACTGACATTCTGAGCTTCTGGTCCATCACCACTTGGGTTTTGTGGCTTCTAGCCCTGTGTAGAGAGTCCTCAGGGCAGAGAACAGATGGCAGGACAGAGCTGCTCACCTCATAGTGACCAGGGAGCAGAGAGAAAAGTGAAGAGGCCATGGTAAGATAAGACTGTGCCCCAGTGACCTACCTCCTGCAGTTAGGCCCTATTTCCTAGTAGCCCATCCAGTATATATAAAGTAAGGTATCAGTGGATTAAAACCATTGATGAAGTTAACACCATCATAAGCTAGTTTCCCGACCATAATGCCACCAGTTGGGGACCAAGCCTTCAACACTTGAGTTTTGGGTACCTTACTTATTTATATACAGGCAGGTCAGTGTGTGTCAAGGAGTGCATATCAAGATCAAAAGTTGGATTTTTTTTTGAGGTTTCTCTCTATATAGCATGTGAGCTGCATGAATTTAATTCAGTCCCCGGGCTTATGCAAAGGTGCTTTTAGCTACTGAGCCATTGTACTGACCCTTTGGATACATTTTATATCCAATTATAACACTGCAATATCTACTTGATAAGACTAGTGTGCAGATTAAACAAGTTAATAGAAATACCTAGAATAATTTATTGTTAATAGAAATACCTAGAATAATTTATTGTACAAAATGACATTTGTTAGGTATTATTATTACAATAGTTATCCTCAGGGTCTTTTTAAACACTATGTGCTTTTATAATCCACATCTCATAACAGATTTGTTTGTGGAGAAAGAAAGCCTAATGTCCTCGTTATCCACTTATCAGTACTGTGGTCTGCACACATGAAAGCTAGTTGTCCTTTTCTTTCTTTCCTTTTTTTTTTTTTTTTTGTGTGAATTTATTTATTTATTTATTTTTTATTTTTTTATTTGCACTCATACAAACTTAACAGGTACACCGGTCCCCCCTCTCTCCAACCCCCTATCCCCCTGTGCCCCCTCCCCTCCCCTGTCCTTTTCTTTTTGAACTGTTTACATTTCCAGGGGATCTTATTGCTTTCAGTGACCTGAGAGGTCTATTCCTTGTCAAATGAAGACAATCAGTTTTTGTTATGTATGGATGTTAACATGCATACATGCTTGTATATATGCATGATGCATACATAAATGTATGTGTTTTGAAATGGTGTTTTCTTTAGGCTGGCATTGTTCTTGTGGGCTCTTCATCTAACTGAACAGCTACGACTACAGATTGTGCTTCCAAATCTAGTCTGTTGTTTTTATTTCCTGTCAATATCTTTGAACAGCATGTGTATGTAGTTAAATCCGAGTCCCCTGGCATTCCCAGCAAGGTGGTACTGACCGGAGGAGACTTTGAAAGGCATGCGGCTAGGTGGTCCATTCTTTGGCAGCTTTCTACTGCCTAGAGCACTAGGCAAAGACTCCGATGTAGATGGGGGTCTTGAGCTGACTCCCGTTGGAGCATTCCAAATGGATGTGAGGGCAGTTTCACATGATTAAGGGATGCATATTTTATTCCTGGTGTTGCCAATGATTGATGTCAGGTGGAGTCTGTATTTATACTCCTTGGATGACTTAGCATTTATTTTCATTTCCTAATACTCAAACTTGAGATGCCAATGGCTTTGAGACAGCAGAATGTCTTCCCTGGGGAGGAGACTGGTCTCTGTGTCCAGATAGCTGCTGCGGGAGTCATGAATGAACTGGGTTGTCCTATGTGGCACTTGCTAGCCACATCTGATTTGCAAGTCCTTGAGATGTGGCCACCCTAAAAAATTGAGTTCTAAGTTTAAACATTAGTTTAAAAGTATTTTATTTATTTATTTGAGGTGTGGGGAATACCCACCATGGTGTACCTTCTGGAAGTCAGAGAACAGTTTTTAGAAATCTGTTCTCTTCTTTCACCATGTAACTCTGGTGATGGTGCTTTTGTCATCTGGCTCTTCTACAGGTGCAGAGACTTCAGAGAGTTACAACATGATTCTGTTTCTTCACTGAAGTAGTTGTGCTGACAGTTGCAAGACTTAATACCATTTACAAAGGATACAGATTAACCTTTAATATTTAATTTGTTTTCTGGTACTGACAACTGAACCCCAGGTCTTGTGCATATAAAATTCACAGCTTGCCAGTGAGTTATATCCCTGGTTGTCAGTACTTTTTTTAAACTGATGACATTTGCTAATATTTTGGATAAGTTAAGGTTAAATAAAATGTGTTAATTTTACCAGTTTCACTCTCTGCCCCCCAGTGGCTTCTAGAAAACGCCCCATGTGTAGCTCATGCTGCACCTCCAGGGTGGCACAGAGTTTTAAGTTTTCTTTCTGAGCTTTGTGTTTTTGAAGCTTCTTAATAAAATATGTTTTGTGCCTCTCATATTATCCCAGGACCACAGGGATTACAGAAACTGATTTCATGTCTCACTTTATGTGAGTTCTAGGGATCTGAACTCAGGTCCTAGGTTTGCATGGCAAGTGCTTTGTCCTTCCCAGCTCTCGACTTCAGTACCTTTGTCTATGGAACTAGTAGAGGGATTGCTGAATTGTGATAGTTCTGTGTTTAACTGTTTCAGGAGTCTCCATACTGTGTTCCCTGGTAGCCATAATATTTTAACTTCCACTGACAGTGTACAGAGGTTCTAATTTCTTCATATTCTTGCCAATGTTTTTGAAATGACAAGTAGAATGTGCCTGGAAAGCACCAGCGTCCCTCCTAAGCGGTGTCGCACCTGGTTTGGGTGTTCCTGCTCTTGGTGCTGAGCGCCGCATGCAGTACTTCGTAAGGAGAAAGGTTTCTCTTGGCCGTGGCTGCAGGGCTCAGGCGATCACTCTGCCCAGTGAGGCCCACGGGCTATTTCCTCTCAGGACGAAAGCTGTACAGGGGTAGCAAGCAGTGTGTATGGAAGAAGCCAGACACACAGGGTTTGTGTGTGACTACCTACTCCCGAACTCACACCTAACTTGGTTCCTGAGAAGAGCAGTAATCCCCTCACTAATTTCTCCTGTGAAATTTCTTTTTGGAAATGTTAGGTCAAGATCCACACCTAACTTTTAATGAAATTATTTTGGTTAGTGAATTGTGGTGTTTCTTTATATGTGGTGGGTATTAATCCCTTACAGACAATTAGTTTGCAATGATTTTTCTCTCGCTTTATCAGTTGTCTTATTTTTTGCTGCAAAGAAATTTTTAGTTTGGTGCAGTCCCATTTGCCTCTTTTTCCTTTGGTAATGAAATCCTTGCCAAATTCAATATTAGGAAACTGTTTCCCTTGTTTTCTTCTGTGAGTTACGTTTAAGGTTCTTTGTCAATTGTGTGTGTGTGTGTATGTAATTTTTTTCACATTTATTTCTGCTTGGGTGTACCCATACCACAGTATACATGTGGTGTCAGAGTCACTTGTAGGAGTTCATTCTCTCCTTTCACCATGTGGGTGGGTGGGGCATCAATATTAGGTCATTAGCTTGGTGGTAAGTGTCTTTACCCACTGAACCATCTCAACAGCCTCCCTCCCTCTTTTCGTCCTTCCCTTCCCTTCTTTCCTTCCTTTTTAGTCTCCAAAGCACTAGTCAAAGGAAGAGACTGTTCTTTCCCTACATGCAGTCTTGGCATATTCATTAGTGAACTATCATTTGGCTACATGTAATAGAGTCTTTTTGGAGTTTCTATATCCTGTTGCATTTATTGTGTGTTTTCTTTCGAGAGATCATACTGTTTTTCCTGGTTTGGACCTTCGCATACTAGGTGAGCACTCGGTCAGGGAGCTATGCTCCAGCTAGCCATTCCATACTGTTAAATTATATCTCAAAAACATTGGTTTTGTTAATGTTTTTGAGAGTTGATTTGAACCTGGAACCAGACCAGCCAAATCTCTCCCCATCCTAAAGCTCAGGGAACCTTTCAGAAGAGGGGGCAGCAAGATTGTAAGAGCCTAAAGATGGGGAGGACCAATGATATGCAAGATACTCCACACAAGTTAGGGCTGCAGCAGCCAGAATTGGACTTTGCTGATGTGCACAAGGGCTAACATGTCAATGACCCCCCAAAGTCTAACATGGGCGACAGGGGAGAAGGCTCCAGGCAGTAGGATCTTTAGAGGCAAGGGATTATATAACAGAGTTCCCATACTAATGGGAGCCCCCTCTCTGAGCTATGCCACTGAGTCCTGAACCCTCACTAGAGTGGAGGACTCAGAGGGAGGTTTGGCATTCACACAAAAGGATGCTCCAGGGGATGGGGGAGGAGGAAGGGGGGACACTGGGAGAGGGTGAGGGAGGGAAGGGGGTGAAAGGAAGGGGGGTGAAGAGGGGAGAGTACATAGAGGGCATGACTGGGGAGAGGAGGAGGGAGGAGGAGGGAGAGGATGGGGGTACTCCTGAGCTTGTATGATTAGGAAAAAAAAATAAAATGGAGAAAAAAAAGAGCCGGTTTGAATGTTTAGACAAACACTGGTAACACCTTACTTCTCTACTAGCTCATCACTTCTTACGTTCTCTGTCCGTTGACTCCTTACTGGAAGTGAAGGGGCATTTCTTCCCTTTGTGCCACTCTCAGGCACATTTGGATGTAAATCTTTTTTCAAAGGGGATGTCTACAACTTTAGGCATTCTTTTTTTGAGGGTCTTATGTCACTCAGGTGGTCTCAAATTCACTACATAACTTAGGAGAATCTTGAACTTCTGATCCTCCTGCTTCTTCTACCTCTCCTGTGCTGCGTTCTCAGATCTGTCCCACCATTCCTGGGTTTTATGCGGTGCTAGGGATCAAAGGGCCCCCGGCATGTCATGCAACTGCCCCTCACTGAGCCACATCTCTGGTCCAGGTCAGGTGTTCACCATCTTCATGAGGAGAAAGGCAGTCAGGGAGCGAGGCTGGGATATGACTTGCCAGGGTTTGAACCTCAGCTGTGACACTTCCTTAGGTCATCATTTTGGACCAGTAATTTGATTTCTTTTCTTTGTTTTTCTTCTATGCGAAATGAAATTATGATAGAATTTAGCTCTGCGACATTTTTTTGGGGGAGGAATCAAAAGAATTAAAACTGGGCGTACTATATACACAGACATATATGTTTAACTATGTAAGGGTGGTGAATCTCCTATTTTACTTTGAGTATCATAAATAAATTGACAACTCTTGCTAAAACTTAGGCTCGCCTGTGGCTGGCTACCTTTTGAAATTCCATCAGCAATAATGATGAAAATGTGGGGCATGCATCATTTTCTGTCCATAAGATTTCCATGACTTGGCCTGGAGAGATGGCTCAGGGGTTAAGCCTCTGTCTCGCAAGCAGGACTTGAGTTTGGATCCCAGATCCCACTTAAAGATGCCCGGAGAAAATGATGGTGGCTTGCACTCTACCTGGGAGGCAGAGCCTGGGAAATATCAGAGCAAAGGGGATTGGAGTGGGGGTAGATGAATCCAGAATGATTCCCACTGTCAATCTTACTCTTGGGCCTAAACAGGCAAGCGTATGCATGCATGCTTGCACGCACGCACACATGGATACGCACACACACTTGCGAGAGCATGAATTCTTAAGATCTCAGTAGTGGTGTATGTGACTGGAAATTATAAATTTTTAACTCAGTGGAGGTCTCCAAATATTTTAACGATTATGTGAACATTACATTTATATTAAGGACTATTGCAAACACTGCCAAGTAGTTTGTCATTAGTTCTTTAAAATGTATGCGGAGAGCCCAGCTAGATGAAGATTAATGTATCAGAGCAGCGTGAGCTGCTTGGGTTTGCAGTGCTTGTAATATGACATGTCTGCCAAATAAATTCTGCAACTCAGACTTTATTTTCACCTGGTGGTAAATCGTCTGAAGGACCTGACAGTTATAAATTTAATAGGCAATACTTTTGAAATCTATTTTCTTAGTGTTTTAATACCATTTAACTTTGTAGTTTGCATTGCTTAAATTATACAAGTATTTGGAAGTTTAACACATGGATGTTCTTATTGAAGCTGAGAATTTCTTTTGAGACACACACCTCCTAAGTATCAGAACTCCTTGATCCCTTTTTTTATGCAAGTGAACTAAGTTCCCAGGTGTTTTTATGAGGAAAAGCATGTATTGGAACTTTGGGTTCCAGATATTTGTGAGTGGTAAGCTCATCATGCATTCAGATAAGGAATTATCTAAATAGCTTTTCTCGAATCAGAAAAATATAATACATGTTTCCTCCTTATCTTTACATTTTTGTCAAATCCCATCCCAACTTCTGGCAAATCACATTGTCATTTTTGTAAAGTACATCTCTGAGAAAAAAGGAAAGTAGCGTTGCATATTTGTTTGTTTTGCCCAGCACATTTTAAATTGTGTAGTATTTTCATCATAGTTATGTGGAAGCAACGCATGTCTGGCCTTACATACCTAACTGGCTGGCTGGGACTTCCTGTCTGGAGCTTTGGAGCTGACTGCAGGGCATGAGGTTTCACGCTCCTTATCCTATGTGAAGAACCAGGTGGTTGTTCTTGGCTCGGGCTGCCCATCATCTGTATTCCACAAAGCTGTGTCAATGCAGCACTTATATTTTCAGTATAGTATGTGCCTGTTGCATGTTTGTGTTTCTATAGCTAAACAGCTACTACTTGCAGGAGGTACATACTGGAGCAGAAGAGAAATAGTCTTAGTTGAGAAGTTTGCAGTGATTTTATAAACTTAAAAAATGCTCACAACCAGGACTCTTCATCTTTTCAGTGTCAGAACTCTTTCTTTCGTCTCCCTTTTCTTATAGGCTAAATGTGGTGCCAATTGGTAAATTAGGTGGATTTTATTTTTTTAATTTATTCATTTATCTTATATATGTGTGTGTATCAGAGGGCACTATGTGTCCTTGTGGAGGATCAATGGTGACTTCGAGAGTCATCCTGGATCGCTTCTTACCTCTTTCTTGCTTCACTCTGGGATTTCCCAGGCTCCGACCACCAAGACAGAGGTGTGGGCTGCTGCCGGTTCCACCTGGTATTTTTATGTGGACGTGGGATCTGAACTCAGGACCTTCTGTTTGCAAGGAGAGTCTTAACCTCTGAGCCATTTCTCCAGCCCCATTAGATGGATTTTTCTTTAAAAGCTATAGAAATATAACCTGTATGATTACAACGTACTATTGAGTGATACCTTTTTTTTTTTTTTTTCTTTTGGATGTGCTCACTGTCAGTCAGAGCAGAGCCCATCCTGTTCCTTCCATCTGTATGATGGTCATCGAGGTATTCCTAATGTCATCTCTCAGACTTGGGCACTGCCCACTCCTAATATGCTGGTTCATTTCCAAGGACATGACAGTAACCAAGAGTATGAGCTCTGCCTGGTTGTAGGGTGGATATCCCAAAGACATTTTCTTTTGCCTGCTGTTCATTTATGCCCTGCTATCCAGCTTACAAAGACACTCATAGCATGCTTTCTGTGTGGCTGAATTCATGACAAAGCGTAGATTTCAGGCTCTTTGATTTTTCTAATGGATTGATTGGCTCTATGCCTGCTGGGCTACATTAAGAAAAAAGTCCTCCTTCAAAAATTACAGTCCAAAATTATACCTGTGATGGACTTTTAAAAGCTCTTTTATATTTAATAAGTGTGGAAGGTCCTTGTAAATGTGAAGTATTTTCTCCTCTTGCCCCAGCTCTTTGTTTAGTAATAGAACCAAATAGCCATGCCTACTCTTGATGGATTGAAAGGCAAAGCTGCCTCCTTGGGCCCAATTTAAGCCTAGTGTGGCTCTCTCTAGTAAGAATGCACGGACATGTGCCCATTTCTCCTTTGCAAAAATATTTCTAAGATGAAGTGGTTTTGTGGTGGTGTGATTGGAGCTACAGCGAAGAGCTAATTGCTCATCAGTGCCTGTAACTTAAGCATTAGACTCCACAGCCATCATGCTCGCAGCGCTTGCCTTTCTATGTCCTGCTTATTCCATTTAGTATGATGTCCTTCAGCTTCATTCATGTTTTACAAGTGACAGGAATTTCCTTGTCTTCATGGTTGAACAGTACTCGTGTACTATTGTGTATATGTCTCATGGTTTATTCTCATCTATCTATGCACAGATCTGTCACTTAGGTTGTTTTCCCTGCCTTGGCTCCTATAAATAATGTTGCAGCAAATGTGGAGGTACAGTGATTTCTTCAAAACACTGACTTCATTTTCCATGGATATATATATCCAGAACTGAGGTTATATATTTTATATTCTATTTTTATTTATTTTTTGAAGAGTGTACAATTTTCTATAATGGGGATACTAATTTATATTCCGGTGATGGGCTTTATAGCACCCATCAAAATGCTGTTTTCTTAAATGCTCTAATGACATAGGACAAAGGTCATGATGTAAAATGAAAAGAGTCCCAGATTATGTGCCATTTCACAGCAACTAGGCTCATTTTTACTGTTCTCTATTAATAGTATTTGCTCTTAGGTTAAATTGGTTTATGGGTATTTTTTTTTTCAGTCTTACCATACTGTATATCTAGCAGTGGGGAAAAAAAACCTTTGGAAGGGTGGCTGTGATCTTTGCACAGATCACTCTGACAATAGTGACTATATTACTGTAGAGATTTTATCACACAGTTGAATATCTTATTTTTACAGATTAAATGACTGGTAAGGTTTAATGTATTACTTGAAGTCTTGACATTTAGGGGCCAGTACCAAATCTAATTGAACACAGCTGTGAAAACAGCTTTGAGATTAATTTAATTTGGTCATTTTTGTGGGTTTTTGAATGGTGCTGCCTTTGAGAGTCTAAGAGTGATCTTTTTGTAGATGTTTGTTTAGTTAGAGTGTAAACTAAAATCGAGTTTTGAGCTTTCCAGAGAATAGGTAGTTTACAAAGGTCGCCATCTAGAAGCTTTATTGAAAATTAGAAAAGCACCTTCAAGCAGTCCTGCTCTTGAAAGACTTGAAATCTGCTTTCAATTACTGCTTTGTGTGTTTGATATTTTGAAAACGACCGAGAATCACCAATTTGAATCTGATTGGCAGTGCAATTATACATTTTTAATGTCATACTTTTTGTCTTAGGAAAAACCAGCTGAATTTAATTTTGCTGTTGAGAACAAGAAAAAAGTTTAGGGGAAAGATAAAGGAGAAGTGAAACTTGTTTCTCTAGAAAAATTAGTGTAATCACCAAGAGGGTGAAATTCGAAGTAGACAATGGGTAAAAAATTAAAATAAAAGCAGCCAATGCTTTCTTTAAAAGATAAAAACAGGTCTTTGGTGGAGTTCTTGCCTAGCAGACTGGAAGCCCTGGGTTGATCCTCAGCATTGATTAGAGCAAAATAAGCAAATCAAAACCTCTCCCACAAAGTCAGGTGTGGGGGCTACGTTCCCAGCACTTGGGAGGAGGTGGCTGGGGAGGGGGGATCAGTTCAAGGTCATCTTCCTCTACTGGGAGAGTTCAAGTCAACTAGTCAACTGCAGACCCAGTCTCAATAGTAATAAATAAAAAAGATAAGAACATATGATTAAAGGCTGAAGGAAATCGCATTTGAAAATCTAGTTATGTAATTGGCATAGGAGGAAAAAAATTGTGTATCATTAGAATTTAGAAGAACAAGATTAGTGTGTTGTGTGTAATAATAGTATTGAATTTTGATAAAAGGAAGCATAAAAATAAAGTTGTAATCACAATTTGCTTTTATTAATTGATTTAACTTATAAGATAGCAATAACAATGTAGCAGTAACATTGATTAGTATAAATTTATAAAAGCAAAGCAAAAGTGACAAAATGGAATTGTTTTAATTTAAAAATTTTCTATTATCAATCATAATTTAAAAAGTACTTATTGGAAGGGTGAAGAATAGAGAATGAGCACTCGTGTGGGCAGGTGGAGACCAGAGAGCAGTTTTCGGAAGTCAGTTCTTCCTCCACTTGTCTTTCTAGGGCTGTGTCTCCAGAGTTAACTGGCGGTTCGGTCTCACCAACCTGTAATTCACGTGTTGTGGAGTTTCTGATCTCCCGGGGCCTTTGTGTGTCCAGTTTCTTGTGTTTGGAAGTTCAGGATTGAAACCAGAACACAGAGTTTATTAGAGGAGCGAAAGAGTGGAATTCAGGGACGAGATTCCTTGAGGGGCAAGAGAGCCCCTGAGAACTCATGCTCCAGACTTGGAATCCATGAGGGGGAGAGTCAAAGATGGCCGCCAGAGTCAGGTACAGGGTAAGGGTCAGGGTTGAGGGGGTGGGCAGTAGCTTTTCCTTATTGGTTAGCTCCAGTTTCTGCAAACCTGATGGGAGATTTTGGTCCTCTACATCTCATTGGTCTGTTCATATTGGGGCCCAACCCAGAGCTGATCTTGAGTCAGAACTTTGAATGAGCTTCTCTGTAATGGAGACCTAATCTCCATATTCTTTCTTGAAGGGTTGGGGAAAGTTGAAGATCGCATCTCTGTGGAGGATTAAAAGAGGTGTGTTCCTCGTAGGGCAGGGTATATTCCTTTAGGGTAACCCCAGTCTCGGGGATGACCTTCAGACACCATCCCAGCGTGGCTGCTCTAAAACTGCCTAGCACAGAACCTGTGAATTTATTTACTACTTTCAGGCAGTTTATGAAGGAATTTTGGATACATTTCTTGTCTAGGACCTGAAATTATAACTACCGAATCTTGCCATATTTAAGCTCTGGAAAATATAATAACTGAGTTGGAGAAAATACCATAGAAGCTTGCTTCCCCTTCCCTGATTTTTTTTTCTCATTTTAAATTTGGATTTTTCTCCTCCTGTTGCTTTGGTACAGTGTCTCACACTGTAGCCCAGGCCAGCCCAGATCCCATTCTGTAGCCCAGGCTGGTGTTGACCTTGTGGCAATTCTTTTGTCTCAGTTGTCCCCCCCCCACTCCCTTTCCCCTGCTGGGATTCCAGATGTGAGATGCCACACCTGGCCTTTGCCTGGGAAACAGAAGGACTTGAGCGTACATCCCAGATCCCACATAAAAAACTCCAGGCAGAAATGATGGTGACCTGCACTTCCGGCCCTAGAAGGCAGATGGCTCCTGAAGTTGTTGGGCCTGCCCAGGAATAATGGCCTGGGAGTGAGTGAGCAGGGCATGGCTTAGCATGTGGGACCAAAGATGGCGCTGGGAGCTAGTGTGCTGGGCGTAACCCTGTTTATATTACAGAGAACCCTAACTGGCTTATAGGAGCCGACATAGACATGTTTAGTCTGACCTATGCAGCGTGGGTGCTGTGCTGACCATTAAGGTAACTGGTTGCCCATTTTGCACCCGTCTGCTGTCTATATAAACTGTTTCATTGCCCCCAATAAATTGAGTCTTACCTCGACAAACTCCCTGCTGTGTCTGGAGTCCCCTGGATTTGAGTGAGGGGGTGGAGGACTTGCAGCATGGTTGCTTTTCTCCACTCTGACAGCCTGGAATCCTCAGTGTGTGTGTGTGCGTGAGAAAACCAACCCTGCAGAACTCACCTTGGAACACGCAGTGCTCTTTTGCGCACTTCTCTCAAGACACCTACCCCCCTTTATTAGTCAGGTTCTCTAGAGATGCAGAATCAACACAGTGAATACATGTATATATTTATGTAAAATATATAGGGAATGTATTGAGTTGGCTTACAGTATGGCCGAGATAGTCCAACGATGGCTGCTGGTAACTGCTCAGTTCAGTAGTCAAGTGGGTGATGGCTGAATGCTGGAGAATTCCTAGAGTCTTTAGCTAGCAGACAAGGACTTGGAGGGTTAGAAGGCTAGAGGGTCAAAGAAACCAGGGGGCTGGAAGGAAGAGTGATTCCTAGCACAGCTGCAATAAGGCATCTGTTCTCTTTCGTGGCTTCTTTTTTTTAAATTTTTTTATTATTATTATTTATTCAACTGTGCGCATGTGCGTGTGTATGTGCGCGTGCCTGTGTGTCTGTGTGTGTGTGTGTGTCTGTGTATATGTAGAACCACGGACGAATTCGCGAACCACCATGGACGCCTCCACCTCCTTCTGCCCCGGGATTCACAGGCTCCGCCCTACCAGGACCAGAAGCGCAGGCCGCCCCCGCTTCCACTTGGTGTCTATACGTGGGATCTGGGATCCGAACTCAGGACCTTCTGCCTGCAAGGCGGAGGCTTAACCCCTGAGCCACCTCTCCAGCCCCTCGTGGCTTCTTTTTATATGATGCAGTACTGGGAGGATCCTATGAGAGCTTTGGAGGTTCTGATAGGATCTATGGCGGGTACAATCCTATCAAGTGGTTTCTGTTGATCCTTTACAGACGTGGTCTCAGCCCATCTTAGTTAATACCAGGTGTATCAAGTTGACATTCAGGCTTAACTATCACCCCCCCCCAAAAAAAAATTCAACTTCCAATCAATTTGTGAGTGAGACTAGGGTTAGGTCCAGTCTCACATCTGGGTTTCAGTTGTCCCAGCACCATTGATGTGCTAAGTTCTCTTGTTGAAAGTCACTGAACTGTAATCAGAGATGTGTTCTTGAGGTTTCATTCCAGTGGTCTTACGTCTTTGTGGCAGTCATGTTGTTCAGTGCTTATTACAGCTGTAGACCTTGAGCTTTGTTCCTTTCCCCTGGATTGCATAAGCTTTTGTGGTTCCATATACATTTTAGGACTATTTTTCTATTTCTGAAAAGATTGTCATTGGTATTTTTGAGAAGTTACTTTGAATCTGGTGCTGAATCTTGGTTTATGTGAACTTGTGTGTGTGTGTGTGTTATGTGTATGTGTGTGTGTGTGTACATGCCATTGCATACACATGGAGTTAGTGGACAACTTTTGGATGTTATTCCTTGTTTTCCTCTCTTGTTTGAGATGGAGTTTCTTCATTGTGTAAGCCGGGCTGGCTGGCTATATGTTTCTGGAGAGCCTCGGTCTCCATTTCCCATAGGTGCAAAGGGATCACACGTGGTCGTGCTATTATGTCTGCATTTACATGAGATCTAGGGATTCCAGTTGTCATGTTCCTGTGGTGAATGCTGCCCCAGACCAGCTATCTCTCTAGTCCAGTGTAAACATTTCTAACAATGTACATTTTCCCAATCTGTGAACGTGAGATATATTTGCACCTTTTTAGAGTCCGTCTCAATTTTTCATTTTTTAATTTGTCTTCTGTGTACTTGATCTTTCCCTACATATTTCATTTTTTTTTGGAATTAGTATAAATGGTATTATTTTGTTACTTTTTCTTGTTTTCAGTTTATTATGCAAATACTTCGGATATTTGTGTAATTTTGTGCATTCTGCAATCCTATTTAACTCTTTAATCTATCTTTACACTCTTTTTGGAGAACTTGAAGGTTTTTCTTAATATAAGGTTATGCTAGCCTTATTTGAGAGGTAGGGAATAGAATTTCCAATATTATGTCCTTTATTTCTGTCTCCTGCCTAATTGCTCTGACTTGAACTCTTGATTTAGGAAGCATACAAAAAAATGGCAAAATCAAAGATTAGTGCATATAAATAAAATGGCAAAATCAAAGATTAGCATCTATTTTTTCCATTTTCATAAGTGCGTGTATATGTGTTTGAATATGTGTGTGGGGTGCACATGTATGTAGAGGCACAATATTGGCAAGCATCCTTAAACACTTTCACCTTACTCTTTTTATTTGAGAATGGGTCTCTCTCACCCCTTCCTCTCTTAGGAGTTTCCTCTGGTTTGCCTTTAATGGCATGTGTCTGGGCATTTTCTGGGCACTTGCTGGAGCAATGGTGATGTATTAGTGGGCATACCATTGAGGAAGTAGCACCACACCCCTTTCTTTAAATCTAGCATAACCTTCAATAATCTCTCAGGGAAGTGTGGTGTCTCTTGAGATCTTTCTCTTTCCATGGTGAAATGTTATATCAAGTCTCGTACAGGTCTCGTGGACCTCAGCCCTCAAATTACAATATCTTACTTGATAATTTTCATATTAAAGCATGCTTATGTATTAGCCATGGTAGCTTCATGTCCATGTAGTAGTAAGTGGAGTGACGAAGGTCTGACTATGACTTTTTGGTATGATCTTCCTTCATTTGTGAAATTAATTTCACAAATTAGTATTGTTTTTCTCTATACTAAGTCATCATACTGGTCATCAAAATAAAACATTATTTTTAAGTAAGTAAATTTTAACACTTAGCCATTGGCATATATAGGTGTTACTCACTGTAAGAAATTCTCAAAAGTATACATTTAGAAAAAGAATGGACTGGGGCTGGAGAGGTGGCTCTGGGGTTAAGCCTCTGCCTTGCAGGCGGAAGGTCCTGAGTTCGAATCCTAGATCCCACATATAGATGCCAGGCGGAAGCGGGGGCGACCTGCGTTTCTGGTCCTGGTAGGGCAGAGCCTGTGAATCCTGGGGCGGAGTAAACGAGGAGGTGGAGGTGGTCCATGGTGGTTCCCCGAATTTGTCCGTGGTTCTACACACACACACATATGCATACATGCACAATTGAATAAATAATAAATAATAAAAAAATTTAAAAAAAAGAATGGACTGATTTATGGTTTTCATTTTTTTTTCTCCTCCTCTGTAGTAGAAGTATAAACAACACTTAGTAGAGATCCAAAGAAGAAAGAAGAACCAGAAATAAGAAAGTAAAATCTCGAGTTTAGGTCTAGTTTAGCCTAGGTGATAAAGGGTTGGATTAATTATCTTCCTCAGTCTTTGAATAGTGAGTGTTATTTCACATGCTTTAATAAGGCTCTAGATATGAACATAAGGTCACCAGTAATAAGGCTAATTCTAAAATGACTTCACTGTACCATGAATACTTTTGCAAGATGTTTGAGGCTTTTAGAGTCATGTCATTTAAATGAACTACCAGGTTCTTTGTTATGAAAATAGACATTTATTTTATACTGTATCTTAATTGGTTATTTCATTAATATATTCACATTGAACCGAAAGAGTTAAATAGTTCAGTTTTTTCCTTTTTTCTTTTTTAAATTCAATTGTGTGTATGTGCGCATGTGTATGTATGTGTGCGTGTGTGTGGAACCATGGGCGAATTCGGGAACCACCATGCACGCCTTCACCTCTTCCTTGTTTACTCTGCCCAGGGATTCACAGGCTCCACCCTACCAGGACCAGAACGCAGGCCGCCCCCCGCTTCCGCCCGGCGTCTATATGTGGGGTCTGGGATCTGAACTCAGGACCTTCCGCCTGCAAGGCAGAGGCCTAACCCCTGAGCCACATCTCTAGCCTCAGTTTTTTCCTTTTTTTTAAACTGTGTCTAAAGTGTTTAAATTTTTAAAAATTTTCCTAGTTTTACAAGATTATTGGGTACTTATTCTTTCCTCCTTCCCCCCTCCTTTCCATCCCCCTCTTCATGCCCCTCCCCTCCCTTTGTCAATACATCCTACTCCCTCCTACCTTCCTGCCTATCTGATTCTATGAACCACAGGGTTCCGTCTGGTTTTTCTACTCTTGTGGGGGTTCAGGCTTCTGCGGCATACCAAATTGCCCCTCCTTGGGCCACCCCACTGATAGGGGCATTCCCCTTCATTCATCCAGTCCTAGTCCCCACATTTTCCACTGCGTGTTCTTACCTCTCTGGAGATCCTTGCTGTCTATAGGGGCATGTTGGTATGTCTGTCTTTATGCAGGGCTGGTAAGGACAAGTCTCATTACAGTGAGTGTCTGGATGCAGAGTCCTGCTTTGAATGGAATGTCTAATCCAGAGGTGGATCTTCCCATCTTTAGACTCTTACAATCTTACCACTCTTCCTTTTGAGGTTCCTTGAGCTTAGGATGGGGAGAGAGTAGGTTGGCCTAATTCTGGGTGAGCATTGCCAGGTTGCCATACTCTGCTTACGGTTCAGTTTTTAAGAGTCCTGACTTTAACCTATGTACCAGTTATTCTTCTCTGCTTCAGTGAGACAACACTCAAGCTCAAACAACTTACAGGGAGAAAAGAGAGATTTATTCAACCTATGAGTCCACAGGGAAGAGACAGTCCTTTATGGTGGAAAAGATATGGCTGGCTGGCAGAAGCTGGAGCTGGCTTAGGTCGCTGCAGACATGGTGGAGGCCAAAAGAGAGCACATTGCAAGAGCTACTCCTAGCAGAAGTAGGGCTCAGCTACCCAAACTTACGGCCCATCCCCTGTGACCCGCATTGCTCCAGCAAGGCTCCATGTCCTAAAGCTGCCACGACCTAAAGCAAACATCGACTAAGGATTCAGACACAGAAGCCTGTGGGGGGGGCAATTTATGTCCAAATCATGATAATCTATTTTCAAATTAAATTAAGAACATTGTTTTTCAAGGGATTCTCTTCTCACTGAACAAGTAGCTGAGCTACATTCATGGGGCCTCAGGCCAGGAAATGGTCTGTTCATTCACAATCATTTCCCCAGGTGGCTTCGGTCTCCCTCTCACTGCATGTTCCACTTGAGCTGATGGTTGCACATTTGGACCATCCCAGTTAACCCCTGCCCCCAGCTTGGATTGCATACCAGTGTTAGGAGTCTCAGGTGGGCCCTCGCAGCAGTCGGATAAAATGTTCCAAGATGTCGTTTAGCTAGATGAGAAAACTTTGTGCCAAACTTTTGGTACCAACAGACATCTGTGGCACAAAACTGGCAGACTTTGATTTTTATTGGCACTGCAATTTGGTGCATCCCAGACTTATTTGTGATATAGATTAAAATTCCCCAACCTTCCCTCTTGTATACTTGGAGATGTTAAACGAGGAGAACCTGGAATACTCTGACAGGAGAATTCTACGTGCTATATATTGCCTCAAAGATGTGCCCAAATTCTGAGCCCTCCAATCTCTAAGTTGCCACATTTGGAGAAGGTTCTTTGCAGATCTGATAAATTAGGGATATTGGAATAAGGGGCTTATCTGATTTAACTGTTTTTTTTTTCTAAATCTATATGTCATCATATATTCTCTAGTAAGAGAAAGATTTGGCAGACAGCAGAAGGCAAAGCAAAGATAGGCCACAGATTGGAGTGACAGGCTGCAAGTCAAGGGATACCTATGCTTCCCAGGAGCCAGAAGAGGAAAGAACAGATTCCTCCTAGAGTCTTTGGAAAAGTACAGCTCTAATGACACCTGGACTTCAGATGGTGAAGCTCATTTTGAATTTATGTTCATCATAACTGTGAGAGGATACACTTTTGTTGTTTTAAGCCACTAAGCTTGTGGTAGTTCTAGCACTCACAGGAAATGTAGTTATCTTACAGCTAACAGTTGAAATTTGGTAATTTTCTATCCTTATGTGCACAGATCTTTGTACTTGTGCAGTATATGAAACTGTGTGTGGTGTGTGTGTGTGTGTGCGTGTGTGTGTGTGCACATGTGCACTTGTGTGTAGAGGACACCATGCATCATGTGCTGTTACTGCTTCATTCATTCGAGACAGTTTCTCACCATTCCGGAGCCATGCTAGTAGCCAGCAAGCCCCAGCAACCCTTCCTTGCCTCTCTGCTCCCATAGCACAGGCTTGCAGGTGTGTGGATGGACATATCTTGCTTTTGATGGGGGTGTTCCTGTTTGAATTCAGGCCCTCATGCTCCCTCAGCAAGCACTGTTACCCACTGATCCATCTATCCAGCCCCCATTAAGCATTCTTTTTGCTTTAACGGCATTTATGAGAAGAGGTTGAAATAAGTGAAAGACTTTATGAATGTGTGTGAACACACACATAGGTATTTATATACACAGTGAGTAGTATAGCTGTAATCTTAACATGATTGAGATAAAGATGGAGATATTAGGATGGCTCTTTAACCTAAATTAGATGTGCATTACGTTTAAGCTGTGATTAAGGATGAAGTAAAAGATCACAGTTAATGATCATGTACCAAATGCTGGGTGTCTTTTGTTGAAAATTGTTTTTAAAAGCATGAGAAATGATTAAGAATTTTACTTGTGTTACATTGGGAATAGATTGTTTCTTGCAGCATTTACTATGCTGCCTTGATTCTAAAGTGCACTATTTTCCTCAATTCTGAAATCAGGATATCTTATATTATCTACATTAATATACTGCCTTTTCCTTCATTCCTAAGGTGTGGCAGAATTAATAGTGTCATTCTGACATATGGGTTTTAGAGTTGTCCTGCAGTGTGCCTTCTTAGTCTGGGCTCTTGATTCACCATTTACAGTTCTTGTTTAAAACAACAAGCAGTTACCTATACAATTCTTAAGCCTCTGGCTCTGGCGCCTAAGTTACGGTTTCTTACTTCAGCTCCTAGAAACTACTATAGCAGAAACTAAATCTTGCAGTCATTTTGCTTTTTGAGATGCAGAAAGATTTGTAGAGAAATCATGGACTTTGTAGTACAGAGATCTTTCTTAGGTTCATTCTCCTGCTGATTAGCTGATATTAGCTTCTTTGCTAAGTGGGAGATAGCATCTGATTTCAGAATCATGTGATTGAATGAGGTGATGGATTTAAAGTGTTCAGACCTGTCTGAGCTCCAAAGCCAACTATTATTTGCCCTTATTTTTCTTCTTCAGCTTGCTTATTTCTTTATGCCCTATAAAGACTCAAACTAGGAAAAAATAATATTTACTCAGGAATAAAGGTCGGTCTGAGTGAAGTTTTATTGGAGGTGACTTTTTATATTCTTACTGTGATTCTTCCATTAGTTTTCCTTAAATCCTTTAATTTCTTGTTGGTCTGCCTCAGGATTTCCTTCTGTATGATGTACTCTGTCTACCACAACCACAATTGATCACTTTTTGTTCTTATGTTGGTAGAATCCCTGTAGGCTAGTGACATAATCTTAACCTTTGAACTTATGTGGTTCTCTGACTTTTCCATTATGCATACTATGTTGATGCCCAAAAGAATTAAAAGCTTCCGTCCAAGTGCTTATTCACAGAATGTGTAAAGACCTTTGCCATCACTGGAGAACACACGGCCAGTTCAATAGAAAAAGTGAATGAAAGACTCCAACACACTTATCTTAGAATGTTCGGTATACACAACAGGCATATGAAAGGTGCCATAACCTCATGCTCATGAGATAAATATGCAAATTAAGTCACAGTATGATTTTCCTTCCTACTCACCACAATGGTTAAAATTAGCAAAGACAAAGGCCAAAGGCTGAAACTCCACTCTGCTGGTAGAAATGTGGTTGGCACAAACATTTTGGAAAACTGCCCTTAAAGTTCAAGGGAGGTACAGTGGTTTAGCTGTTCTACTCCTAGGGATGGCTGGACGTACATGTGGGTCTCTGTCAGGGCATGTGCAAGACTGTTCAGAGCTGAAGTAGCTGCAAAACTTAAAACTGCCCATCACTGTAGATGTTACCTGTAACGAATGTTAATTACATGCCAGTGGGAAAGAGCTGTACTCACATCATGAATGATTCTCCCAATGTGTTAGCTTAAAAAGACAGGCACAAAAGAATCTGTCCTCCATGCCCTTGATAACACAGGTTTCTGAGACAGAATGGCAGTCCCTTTGGGCAGGTGAATTTGTGAGACACAGTTCGAAACAGGCACAGAGATAGGCTTCTGCGCAGTCGCTGATGTTTATTTCTTTGCTGAGTGGAGGATATTTGGCTTCGTTACAGTTTTCTGAATGTAGGTATACTAGTCTTCACTATGTTTCCCTGAAAAAAAGTTCATTGTCAGCTAGCACAGCTCTTGGTAGCTCGTGATATCTAATAAGCATGTGGGTTTCACTTGAGTTCTGTGCTCACCATGACTTACTAGATTTCTTCCATGAACTATTGTAGTGTTCTGTGGTTGTGAACATATATATTTTCTTCAGTGCAACTTTCCCTACCCCCTCTTTCACCTTGTCAACCTCTAAACCGTGACCACAATTACAAAAGATACTGCTGTGTTGGTACAAATGTCCTTGCTGGTATTTTTCATAAATGCTTTTAAAGAATGTCACAACTTGTAAATTTAAAGAGTCAGGCTTCAACTAAACTACTACAGGCCTTGTGAGACCAGTTATAAGTAATAGTTTGATGAAAGGTATTAAAAGCTGGGACTGACACATTAAAAGGGCCAGAATAATCTTACAGCAATGAGCTTGTTCCCCAAACCTATTAAACAGAGAAGCATGTGTGCCTCGTGACCTTGGGACTGAGGAGTTTGCCTTTGAGAATTGACAGGAATGGTTCACAGATGAATGAAATAAGAAGCATGTGTAGTGGAGATACTGTTACATTTGATAGGAAGAATGAAAACATGGGCTTTAGATTTCATTTAAAACCTCAGAATTGAAAAAAAAAATCCAACCTAGGAATTTGTCAGTCTGGAATTTAAAAACTCAAAGGAAGTAGGTCTGTCATTGTTTCTGTTCTTTCAGTTCTTTAGTTCTACTGCCTTTCTTTTTTCCTCTGTGTGTGTGTGTGTGTGTGCGTGTGTGTGTATGTACATCATATATATATGTGGATGTGTGAAGAGGGAGAGTATGCCTGAGTGTATGTGTCTGTGAAGGCCCAAGATTGTCTTTGGGAATCATCCTGGATTGTGCTACCTCCTTATTGCTTTGCTCTGGGGTTTTCTGGGTTCTGCCTTCCAGGGCTTCAAATGCAGGTCGCCACCACTATTTCCACTAGGTATTTTATATGAGATCTGGAGGCAGTGGCTTTCACCCTGAGCCATCTCTCCAGCCCTGCTCTACTGCCTTGATCTTACCTTCTGCACTTCTGCGCTTCCCTCCATCTTCCCTCCTCCTCCCTCTACCCTCTCTCCCTGCAGTAGGGTGACCTGTTTGAAAGCGGTTGTGTCTGGTTTCTTAACCAAGCAGAGTGACTAGTAGGAGTCTACACTGGAGATTGCTGGGCTGGTGTGACAGAATGGGAAGCAGTTATGAGTGGTAATCAACCTTGACCACTGAAGGGAAAATTCTGGTTTCCCTTTCTGTGTCACAGTAATTTCACTAATATTTTATGTTATTTCTAGTTAACAACAGTTATTCCTCTCCTACTCTTTAAAAAATATGGAAGAAAAAAATCTGGCAGAAAAATAACTTTATTTCATTATAATGGGGAATAGTCTTATGGAGATTTTCAGAGTATTATCTCAGTAAAGTTTAGAATCTTCCTTTTGTGTCTTCATGTCTTTATACAAATATTATTTTAAAGGCACAAACAGTTTAAATCTTTTTAAAAGGGCAGTTTTAGACTCACATCCAAGTTAAGCAGAAAGTATAGTGATTTCCTAATTACCTTTGCCCCACACATCCACAACGTTACTCTTACCAACATGCCTCGTAATCTTTGGACCTACCTTAACACATCTTTTTCAGTGTTGGGCTTAAACAAAATTATAACCAGGCATGGCCACCATCTCAGAGTTACGAGAAGGTTCACTGTTCTACAGTTTTCTTGCACTTTTTTCCTCTCTCCATCCTGTTAACCCTTGGCAAAGTTGATGATTTTTACTGTCTTCATAATTACACCTTTCAAGAGTGTCATAGAGTTGGAATCCTGGTATGTAGCACTTCTGACTGGCTTCTTTGACTTAGTGGCAAATGCATTTCCTCATGCCCCACTGCCTTACTTTCGTGCCCTCGCATGGCTCCATAGCTTGTTTCTTTTAACAGTAAGCGCTCCCTCATCCGGATATGCCAATCTATTCATCTACCTGCCCAAGGACATAATGACTGCTTCAGAGTTTTGATGGTCATTAATAAGGCTGCTGTAAACATCTGTTTGGATTTTTATTTGGAGCTAAGTCTTCGGTGTCTTTGGGTCAATACCAAGGAGTGTGATTCTGGATCCTATGGTAAGAATGCGTTTTGTCTTTCAGCATGACCATGCCATTTTGTATTTCTAGCAGCAGCAGTGTCTTCCTGCTTCTCTTTGTCCCCCCTCCCCCAACAGTGACTCCCTCTGCTCTCCATTCTCCTCAGAATTTGAAGGTTTGATGTTCTAATTTAGGCAGTCCAGTATTCATGAAGCATTGTCTCATTGTTTTTAGCTTGTGTTTCCCTGGTTGCATATAGTGTGGAATACCTTTTCAATGTTTTCTTCATCTCTATATTTTATTCGTGGGACTATTTGTTAATATCCTAGGTTCATTTCTTCTTTCTCATTACCTTCTTACCTCCTTTTCTTTCTTCTGTGTTTGAGACTTGGTTTGGCTTTGCAGCCTACACTGACCTTGAACTGCATCAGTCTGCTCTGAGCTGGGGACTCACCTGGCTTCAGCATGTTTGTTTCTTTGTACATTTTGAATAACAGACTTTTGGCAGTTAAATTCTTTATTTCCAGTCATTGGTTTCTCTTTTATTCTCTTGATAGAATCTTTCACAGAGCCAGGGGGAAAACCCCATTTATTTTATTCATTTGTTTTCTTCTTAGGTATGCCTAACTCTCACATGTTCTTTGCCATGGTCCTTCATATTAGTTCCTGTTTTCTAAAATGCTTTCTTATTTATTTATCTATCTATTTATTTATTCATTTGCACATGCACGTGTGTGAGAGAGAGAGAGAGAGCGAGAGAGAGCGAGAGAGAACATTGTATATGTGTCTGTGGAGGCCCAGGGGTGATTTTAGGAATCATCCTGGATTGTTCTACTTTCTTTTCATTTTGCTCGGAGGTTTCCCAGACTCTGTCTCCAGGATCAGAGTTCAGACCCATACCATTTCCGCTTGGCGTTTTTTGTGGGATTTGGGCTTGGAACTCAGGTCTTTCTGCTTGGGAGAAGGAGGTTTAATCTCTGAGCCATTTCCCCAGCCTATGTTCCTGTTTATTTTCTGGTATGATTCTTTGTATTATTCTCATTACTTTCATGCCCCCCATTTTACTAGAATTTGATACACGAAGGAAATTAATGATGCATATCACCTAACAGATGGCCTTTAGCTGGTGCAAAATATAGTTTTCTTTTGAGACAAAGTCTTAATATGAACCCTGGGCTGGCATTGAACTCATGATCATCTTTCCTCAACTTCCCAGTGCTGGGATTACAGGTCTGTATCACTGTGCTCAGCCTGATTTTTTGGTTGATAGAATTTGTGCGCATTTATGTGACCATAGTTCTAATTATTTGAGTTGACTCACTGATACTATGTGAGTTAAATCACATACATATTGATCATCATATCCTATATCATATGTATTATTTAGTTATATATTATAATTATATATTATGTTATTGATATGCCATTCAAATAGACTTAGATGATGAATATACATCTTCATATAACGGCATGTGTCCATCTAGCGATCATTTATGTACTGGAAGATAAAGGAACATAATCAATCATTTCACTTATGGTAAATTTACCCTTAGAGACTGGTCGTAGAGACATCACAGGAGAATATATATATATATATATATATATATATATATATATATACCATTCTCTCCGTTTTCCCAATTGCTTAAATCTTATATTAGCAGGATACATTCATAAAAGGTAAGAAAGTATCATTGGCATATCACTGTTAAGTAATATCTAGAATATATTCAGATTTTGGTGGTTTTTCAATAAATTTCCTTTCTGGATATCAGGATCAAATCTATGAGAACACATAGGGAAAACATTTATTTAAAAGTCTAAGGCTAGGGGCAAAGGGGGGAGGTCGAGGGAGATCGAGGGAGGGAGGGTACAGAGATTCCTGTTATTTTTTATGAGCAGAAAAAAAAAAAAGTCTAAGGCTAAAGATGTAGTTTGTTTGGTAGAGTGCTTGAGTGTTCTCAAAATCCTGGATGCAGTCTATGTGAACTGTGTATGGTGACCATGCACTCCTAATCAGTAGGTGGAGGCAGGAGGATCCAAATTGAGGCCAACCTAGGCTACATGAGAACCTGTCACCTAACAAGAAACAAAAAAGCCTATAAGTACTAATGTAAATACCTTCTGCTAGTAAGTATTTCTAAACATTTTTCTATTTGATTATTTAAAAGCCATTTTTTTCTATGTCTTTTACACGAGGGAGGAATTAGCCCATTGTTCATTAACTAGAACAGTAGTTAATTTAAAAAGCTCGCAGAGTTAGTGTATCCGTTAGTGTTCTGTCTCCTTAGGCTCAAAGCCTCAGAGGCTTCTCTGTGGTTCTCTGGAACATTGGTTTCAGCCTGAGCTAAGGCCGAGTATTGGCTTGGTGGGTTGCAAAGTAGAGACTGCCCACCTTATTGTGCCCAGGAAGTGGGGAGAGGGAAAGAGGCAAACAGGTTGGGCAGCAAGGATACTTTTCTAAAGAGACACCCCAGCAACCTACTTCCATCCACAAAGTGCCCTATCCTCACGAACCCTTGAGCTCCTCCTTACTTAGCAGCCTACAAGTGGCACACAGCCTCCTTGGGGGAATGTTTTGGATCAAATCATAGTTTGATGTCAGCATCAAACCTATGAAAGCACATAGGTGAAATATTTAAAAGTCTAGGGCTAGCTAGAGATGTAGTTTAGTTAATAGAGTGCTTGCCTAGTGCTCTCAAAATCCTGGACTCAACCTACGTAAGATGATTTGACATGTTAAATCATCTTCTCACTTTAAAAATTTAAAATAAAGGATGGGAGGCACAACTGGAGAGATGGCTTCAGAAGCAGAAAGACCCGAGTTTGGATCCCAGATCACACATAAAAATGCTAGGTGGAAATGCAGGTGGCCTGCACTTCTTGTCCTGGAAGGCAGAGCCTGGGAAGTCCTAAAGCAAAGCAGAAAAGAAGTAGAATAATCCAGAATTAGTCTCTAAATCACCCTTGGGCCTCCACGGCAAGCACACACACATACAAACAATTTTTTATTTATTTAGTCTGTGTGTGTGTGTGTGTGTGTGTGTGTGTGTGTGTGTGTATGTGTGTGAGTCTGAGTGAGTCAGTGTCAGAGGGCACTGTGTGTCCCTGTGGAAGACCAAGGGTAACTTTGGGAATCATCCTGGATTGCTTCTATCTCCTTCTTGCTTATTCACTCTGGGATTTTCCAGGCTTTGCCCACCAGGACCAGAAAGTGCAGGTGGCAGCCGTTTCTGCCTGATGTTTTTTTTTTTTTTTTTTTTTTTTTTTTTTTTTTTTTTTATGTGGGACCTGGGATCTGACTCAGGACCTTCTGCTTACAAGACAGAATCTTAACTCCTAAGCCATCTTTCCAGCCCCACACAATAAATTTTAAAAAATTAAAAAATTAAAATAAGTGGGACCATAGCTCACTGATGAGTTCATTCAAGTTCCTTAGTCCAATTCCCAGTACCACCAAATCAAACACATGAACAAATAAAACTCAAAACCCCAAATTGATTATCATTCTTTTATTGAGTATTGTTACCTACTTTGTTACTGTGAGCATTGTGTATTTTCTTTTATAATCCTTTTTGTTAATGTCCTATGAAATCATATAACTTTTAAATTAAATTGCAATTATCGTCAGGTTCATGTCTAGTAATTTTTTGTTGTGGGTTAAAGTGGGATAGTTTTGTATGTTACATTAATTTTAAAGCTTCGAGGTAATTCTAGATTTAAAGATTTGCAAAAGGAAAAGAAGGTATTTTGTTCCTGCTTTACTCCTTATGTTAACAGTTTAAATAATTGTAGAACACCTGCTAAAGCAAAGAATTAGCACCAGTGCTTTGCAGTATTTATGTTCAGATTCTTCACTAATATCCTTTTTCTACTCCAGGATCCAAATCAGGTCTCATAGTACATTTGGTGGTCATGTTCCCTAGTTTCCTCCACATCTTTCTTTGTCTTTCATGATATTGACGTTTAAAAATATGTTATTGTGTGTAAATGGTCTGTGTGAGTGAATGAGTGTGAGTGTGTGTCTTAATGTGTGAGTATGCATCCTAGCATAGCAAGAGTGTGTGTGTGTACATGTGTGCGTGTGCGTGTGTGTGTGTGTGTCTGCATGTGTGAGTATGCATCCTAGCATAGCAAGAAATTTTACTTGCTGAACTATCTTGCTGGTGCATAGTTAAGATTTTTTTCATGTATGTGTGTATGAAGGATATGTATGTATTGTGTGTGTGTGTGTGTGCATGCATGCATGTATGTGTATCATTGGGAATCACCATATATTGCCCTCTCTCCTAATTGCCTGGTATATCCCAGGCTCCTCCTTCCAGGGCTAGAACTACGGGCTGCTATCATATCTGCCTGGCAGTTTTCATAGGATCTAGGGATCCTTATGCAAGTTCTTTTGCTTGCAAGGCAACGACTTTGACCACTGAGCCATCTCCCCAGCCCTTTACCAAGATTTTTGAAGAATATTCTCAGCTATTTATGCAGTATTCCTTTGTTGTGTTTATCTGGTGTTTCTGCATGATTTCATTGTGTATTAAGAAAGACTCCATACAGTTGATGAGACTGAGGCCACACTGTATAACCTGTCAATGTGTGTGACTTCATTCACTTGACACTGCTTACTTCAATGTTTTCTTTTTCTGAAATGACTAAAAAAAAAAACAAACCTTTTATTTCCCCTGCCTGTGGATGTGTGCATGCGTGCGCGCGTGTGTGTGTGTGTGTGTGTGTGTGTGTGTGTAGGACTGAGGGAGACTTGCAGGCCCAGAAGTGCAGGCTGCTGCTTCTGCCTGGCACTTTTATGTGGGATCTGGTATCTGAACTCAGGATCTTCTGTGCTTGCAAGGCAGAGTCTTAATCCCTGAGCCATCTCTCCAGCCCTAATGTTTTCTTTTTATAATTTATAGTATATTTTAAAATTGTGTGATTTTTTTTTGTGCTTAAACTTTTGCCCTTGTTTTTGCTACTGTCCCTTTTTCTTGTAGCAACTGCCTGTGAGGTGTTTTATGTTGTTTATATTTCCTTTTTTATTAATTGTAATTATTCTGTGCTGTTGATTCACTCGCTTAGGTATTCTCATGTTACCCTGCATCATGTATATTTATTGTTTGTATTGAAAATTATTTCAAGTTTGGCCATTGGGCATTTCTACAGGTTTCCTCTTAAACTTTTGGGCGAGTCTATATCTTTTCTGCTATCTTCATCTTTATTTTCTATCTTGAGAGATGATTCAGACATGTTTTAGTTTCATAACCCATAGATTGACTAAATATCTAACCCAAGCATTTTAGGGGAAGAGAGTTTTATTGGAACAATTTCAGGCCACAGTCCATCATTACAGGAGAGTTACATCAGCAGGAGCCGTAGGAACTTACCAAAAAGCATCTTGAGAGTTAGAAGAAAGGACCCGTACATGCTCCCTTGCCTGCTTGCCTGTCTGCTGTGCTCAGCTCTGTTTCTTACTCAGCAGAGAGAATAGTGCCATTCACAGTGGTCTTCCCACCTTAACCCAAACCATCAAACAATCCTCTAGAGCCTCACCAGAGGCACACCTGTTGTTAGGTATCAGGTTGACATTGGAAACTAAGCATCACACAGATAACATCCTGCATTTTCTCTGTCTCTGTTTTCCAGAGAACCTTGCTCTGTCTTAGGACATACTTGGAACTGAGGTCTGGTGCTTTTTGTGGTCATTGCATCTAGTTACCCTGGATTAGACAGAGTTTTGAGATAGGTGTGTTTCTTTTCTTGGTTTTGGTTTTATGCCCTTCTACAGTATAGAGAGATTGTTAGTCCACAATGCTTAAAAATTTCAACATAGATTCTCATTTTATTATTTTATGTTCCTAAGGGAATCTGCCTAATCTAATATTATTATAATGCTCATTAAGTATTAAACAGCACTGGCCTAGGAGCTCTGGAACAACTTGCTCGTTCTAGGATGGGAACAGTAAATAAATGCTTACTGAACAAAGTGAAATTAGACTAACTTAATATGCCCAAACTATGTGAGTGCAGTTATTTTCTATAGTTCATTATAAAACGGGACAGCTATCCTTAAGTTGGATAGTATTTTCCAACATTTTTGGAAAATTTGTTAGATAGTTAAAATGATTTACCATAGTGCACTTTCATTTTTTTTCTCAAGCAATTATAAAGTTAGTATATTTTTCTTTTTTTTAAAATTTATTTATTTATTTATTCAATTGTGCGTGTGTGTGTGTGTGTGTGTGTGTGTGTGTGTGTGTATAGAACCATGGGCGAATTCGGGAACCACCATGGACACCTCCACCTCCTCCTTGTTTACTCTGCCCCGGGATTCACAGGCTCCGCCCTACCAGGACCGAAGCGAGGCCGCCCCTGCTTCTGCCTGGCTTCTATACGTGGGGTCTAGGATCCAAACTCAGGACCTTCTGCTTGCAAGGCAGAGAGAGGCTTAACCCCTGAGCCACCTCTCTAGCTCCAGTATATTTTTCTTTTTTTAAAATTTTTTATTATTATTTATTTAATTGTGCATGTATGCGTGTGTGTGCATGTGTATGTATGTGTGAGTAGAACCACGGACGAATTCGGGAACCACCATGGACGCCTCCACCTCCTCCTTGTTTACTCTGCCCCGGGATTCACAGGCTCCGCCCTACCAGGGCCAGAAACGCAGGCTGCCCCCGCTTCCGCCCGGCATCTATATGTGGGGATCTAGGATCCGAACTCAGAACCTTCTGTCTGCAAGGCAGAGACTTAACCCCTGAGCCACCTCTCCAGCCCCCAGTATATTTTTCTAAGACAGATTTTTACCAGTTGTTCAACCTGTTGAACTTGGTGAAAATAAACGTGGAAACAGAGTTCAGGTATAGTCAGTTACCAATTCAAAATCTTCCTCAATCCTTCTAGAGTGTGGCAACTTTTTGGTGCCTTGCTAGAAGAAACACAGATTGTTTTCTGGCTTAATAGTATTCAAGAATGATTCTACACACCCTGAAGGTGGTAGAGCATTAGAAGCTTGGAGAGAAAAATGAAACAAGTGTTTCTGCCTGCTGTGTGAAAGCAGAATGAACGTGGTCCATTTTGCTTCCAGACATATGCTACAAGCATTGGTATTTGCATTGGAGGGAGGTCTCAGGCATTCAGGGGACAGCAGTGGGTTATCTTCAAGAGCAGACCCTGGAGTCACGGAACAGGAGTCACGGCTGGACACAAAAAGGGGCTAGTTGAAGACTTAGGAGATAAATATCAGCTAGAAGAGAAACAATCGTTTATTCACTTGTGATTTTTTTTCCCTCTGCAGCCATTCATCCTCTCCTCATTAAGGCTTAAAAAAGTGTGTGGGCAGGGCAGAAAGAGTTATGTCATGGTTGTTGGCCTAAAGACCCCAAGTCCCCCCTCCCATTTCCTCTTATCAACCAGATACAGAAACCAAAATCTGTATCTGTAGATGACTGCCTCCCAAAGGAGAAAACAAAGGAACCCACTTCCCACTTTCTAAGTGTGGAAAGTGTAAGGGTAGCTCCGTGTCACTCACTGTTTAAAAATATACTCGACCAAATCTCAATCTCAACACTTCTGTCCCTGGCAGATAAATGATGCAGTCCTCTCATTGCTAAAAATTGCCACTTGTTAGGGAAAGAAATTGGGTATCGCTGGCCTTGTGGAGAGTTATGGAAATAATAAGACACACACATTTTGTTTTTCTTTTCGAATGTTTGGGTGTGTATGGCTGTGCGTGAGCATGTGCATAAGTATCAGAAGGTATTGTATATGCCTGTGAAGACCCAAGGGTGATTTTGGGAATCATATTGCAATGCTCTACCTCTATTGCTTTGCTCTGGGATTTCCTAGGCTCTACCTTCCAGAGCTGGAAGTGTAGGCTGCCTGCCTCGTGTTTTTACTGTGATTTTCAGATCCTTCTCAAGTCCTTCTGCTCGTGGGGCAGAGGCTTCAGGACATATATTTTACTGGTAGAACATGCAATGCCGGACTCATGAAAGAGACATTTACTACATTTTGGTGTTCCCGATTAGCCCAGATAATGGCTTGAAAGCCTTAGTATTCTTTCAAACAATTCCTTTCAAATTCCAGTAAGTGAACCCTGGAGATCTCCAGCTTGCCCCACCCTGTTTTCAACCTTTTTCAAATCCTACCTCTGTCCTGCAGAGGCAAGCAGCCAGACCTGTCCCCTAACCTTTGATTGTTGAATGAGACAGGGAGTTGCTCATTTGGTATGGAAGCTGTTTGTGCCACATGAATTCTACCACAGAAACAAGAATGAAGCTGTGTTTGTAAAACTGTGCACACTATTCTTTGAACTTATGTGTGTGTGTGTGAGAGAGAGAGAGAGAGAGAGAGGAGAGAGAGCGCAAGCAAGAACACATAGGCAGGTAAGTGGAGGTCAGAGGACAGTTTTCCTAAGTCACTGTGAGCTTCTGGGACTGACTCAGGTTGTCATGTTTGCAGACAGGTGCCTCTGTGCTGAGGCATCTCTCAGGCTTCTTATGTGGGTATTTACTTGAAAAGAATACCCTAGTCCCCTGTCTTAGATGACATGTACCCTTCAGCATTCCCTCAAAAGAACGACTGTCTTCTGTATGACAGACGCCTCATTGCCTGCCCCACCGTGCGGGCTACTTATCCACACCTAGAGGAGAGATGGGCTCTGGTTTTTCCCTAGGAGACCCTGGCCACATTAGTCACCCCATTGCTCCTGTGGGGAAGAGGACGACCCACTCCCTGATGTTTCTGTTTTCCTACCACCTCTGCGAGTTTGCCACACAGTCTCTCGCCTTGCTTCTCAGAGCATGCCCTTCCAACCGTCTTTCCCTTGCAGCTCCCCTAGTCAGGCGTACATTCATCATAGGAACCCTGGGATGAATTTCAGTGAAATCTTAAATTTGTTGTTGCCTGTCACCTCTGTTCTGAATGTAGGTTGACTTTTCTCATTTCAGAAGCAGGGCTGGATCATCCTCTACGTAGGCTCCATTTCCTCTTGGTTCCTCCGTGCGGTCCGTCCAGCTGGCTCCCTTATGCAACCACCTCCAGGTGACCACCTGCTTAGCTGGCTCCCCGCTTGGGCAGCGTGTGGATGCGCCAGTCATGGTGTGACCTTGTGGAACCTGCTTGTTACTTCGTGTGCTGCTTCTGTGCTGAGATCTGACTTTTCTCCCCTCAGTGAGCGTTTCTATCGTGGAAAGAATAATCTGAATATGAGTCAGTCAAGAACCATGAGTCTGTCAGTCAGTAAACCCAACTTTGTGACAGAGGGACCTAACCTAGGTCACACATTTGAATGTTAGTCCACATGAAGATCACCGTGGAGATCTCCTGGGGCCCCATTGAACAGAGCTTCCGTGTGGAGCTACGCCACAGAGGGAGACCTTGAGCTTGAATTGGAGAGAAGTGTAAGAGCCCAACTTACCCTTCTAATACCTGAAGGTGTGTATTGTCTAATTGCCCCTTCCCCCGCCACCCCTGAGGAGAGATCTCCCCATTCCTTGGTGGCTTTTTCTTTTGCCTCCCTCTAGTTGAGTCATCCTGCAGGGTGGTACAGGTAGGTGCCTACTTATTTACATAAAGCCATATTACAGTTGATGCAAAGGGCAACTTCTGTGAAGAGTAGGGATTCTTACCAGAAGCAGGACGGTGCATGCTGCGCCTGGTTGGTGGCGGTGCAGTTAGATGCTGTGCTGGTGTTGGTCTTCATTATTTTGGTAACCTCACTTACTGGCTTCTGGGAACAGAGCTTGCTGGAAACACAATCAGCTGCATTGAAAAAACAAACCCACATGTGAACCTTGTTTAATGGTGCTATTACACGCTATGTTATGGAAACAACAGTGTTGCCTTTAGACTTTGCATGTGTGCAGGATGAAACTACTCATGAATACTGTTTATGGATGGAGGGTTTGAGGAGGTGGTTCAAAACTGTAGCAGGTATTGGAATGAAAATAAGCTGGGAACTTTTTTTTTTAAATAGTTAAAAACTTGCCTCCTCCCCACAAGTTGCTGATTCATTTATTTTGAGGAAGGCATGAGAATGTATCTTTCTAAGTCTCCATGTGATGCTGATGTTGATAATCTTAGCATCCTAGTTTGAGGACCAAGGATTAAGGTGATGACATTGCAATGGACAAGAGTCTGATGCTGCCAAGTCACAGTGGTATGGTATGCTATTGCCTTGTAACCTTCTAAGAAAACCTGTTGTGGAATGAAAACATATTGGCTAATGGAATTTCAGACCGGGAGCCAGATAGAGAGATGTCTGTTATCCAGTCACTAAAATAACATTTTTTTTTTTTTGCAGCGTTTCTTGGATGAAAGTCAAGCATGAGTTTTTTTTTCTCCTGAGAGAAATGGGGGAGGGGGAGAGAATATGAATATAAATATGAAAATGAGTGGTTTTGGTTAGTGTGCATTGAAGGAATTTTTTGAAAGCTTGAAGTGCTAAGGAAAGAAAGGGTGGACAGAGGCAGAGGCGTGCATGTCCTCCTTGGCTTGGACTGAGGATTTTATTGTCAGGGTCAGCTGTACTTTCTGCCTCTTGGAGCAGGGGTGGCAGAGGAGGTCTTCCTGCTTTACAGCTGGCTGAAGGGACGGACGCTTGTAGTGGTGCTGGCGGATGTCCCCGTGGCTGCTGTACCGTCCCTGCCATCAACTGGGGTGCCTGCAGATGCCTTACCTTGCTCTTCAGTAGGTGTGATGTCTGTGCCTACTTGCGATATGCCTAATGATTGTGGATGGCTTCACCTATCTTCTGTACCCCTGTGCGTAGTGTAACACGCCATGCCTTTGCATCTGGTAATAGTTCAGATATGGAATGGTGAGAAAGTGCCTTTTCAAGCATCCTGCATGGAATTCATGGTGTTGTACTCTCATTTTTTGGTAGTATTTTTTTTCCTGCTTGGAAAAAGTTTAATTATCTTGCTGGTTTTCATTACATATTTGCACATATTCTTTCTAGTGCTCAGATGATAATCAGTTTCATTTGGCTTTAGTCACTTTTTTTCACACGTGAGTCACCTCAGAAGTTAATAAATACCTCTCTTCTCCAGCATCAACCTGTTATATCATTCTAGTGTTAACATGTTTCTTTTACTTCTTTTTCATATGGCTGGTTTAATTTTTAAAAATGAGCCTTCTAAAAAAATTCACAACACGATTCATGGGCTCTTTATACATCTAATTTTTCGGTTCAGCATATTTTGATTTATTTTGAGGTCAACAGAAGCAGAGAGGTAGAAGTGGAATTCTTTGATTAATGGATGTAAAACTTCCCAGAACAATTTGTAGCCTTTCAGCCCCTGCCACCAAGTGGTGCATGAATCTACATATTTCTTCACAATACCACCATCTCTGAATGTTAGGAGCTACCAGTTTTTTCTTAGAAAAGTGGTCTTTTATTTGTGTATTTCTTTCTGCCTTCTAGTAAGGTTGAACATGTTATATTTTTTTGCTGATAATTCTTATTTTTTTTTCCTCATCAGATTGCTGTTAGACGTGTTATAAATATGCTATTCTAGTGCGTCATTTCTAGCAGGGCCCTTTTTGTGTGGTGCTGGGGCCGGTGCGAGCTAAGCAAACACTCCACCACCGAGCCACTGTCCCGGTCCACTAGTCTGTGAACACACAGAAATATTAAGTAGTGTTCGGATTCTTATCTGTGTGTATGTTGTGTGTATATATGTATTTTGTGTGTGACGTCTCACATGTGTGGGTGTATGAGCATTTGTGTGTGCACCCATGTGTGGCGGTCAGAGTTGACATAGGGTGCCTTCCTTGATCGATGTCCATTTTATTTACTGAGGTTGGGTCTCACTGAAACCTGAACTTGCTTAGTTTGCTAGTCTGACCAGACAGCTTGCCCCCTGGATCCCACTTCTGCCTCCCAAACTCTGGGGCTCACACTGGCCACCACGCTCGCCTAACTTTTATGTGAGTGCTGGGGTTCCAGACTGTTGTTCTCACACTTGGCCCTTGTCCACCGAGCCATTGCCCTGGCCCCGACGTTCTTATTCTTAGATACAGACCCAGGCTGACAGAAAACCTAGTGGCCTCCCAAGTTTGTCAGTGATAGTAAATTTAAACCTAAGTTTAACGAATACTCTTAACTTGGCCATTGGTTTGTACTATTTTTTTTTTTTTACAATAAATATTACTGCGTCATTTAGCAGGATACAAAACACATCTGTGGTGTTAATGAAACAATACTGAATCTATTTCTAAGAATATGTGAATATGGGTATATATCAGGGCTCTCTAGAGGAACAGTCAAGTAGAATGAAGGGATATTAAAAATAATTTAGACATTGGCTGACATGATATGGTCTAGCTAGCCCAGCAGTCATTTCCAGAAGCCGCTTAGCCCATGGGGCTGCACTTGGCCACCCCAGTCTGCCCCAGTCTGCGGCCAAAGGCCTGAGGATTGCTGCAGAGGTGTCAGTCTACATTGGAAGTCCAGAGAAACTGAGTCAGTAGGAGTGGGCAACAGGAAAGATAAACTTGTCACCCCGACATGAGGACAAGCAGGTAAAAACAAACTTCTCTTTCTCAGATGCCCTGTACCTGAGTTGCCGTTGGAAGATGCTGTCCACATAGAGTATCTTCTCATTTCAAATAACTTGATGTAAAATCCTTTGCAGATGTGCCCAAGGGCTTGTCTGTTAGTTCATTCCAGATCTGGTCAACTTGACAAGTAAGACTGACCACTCCTGGCACACCTTGTTTTGTTAGTGCAAGATGCAGCAGTATGCTTATACGAGAAGTGATTTGAGCTGTGGTACAAGTAGTCCAGGTTGTTTTTATTAAACATAGTATTTCAATTATTTATGCCTAAAAACTACAAGAGCTTTAAGTGTAGATATTAATGAAGACTTGTCTTAGGCGAAAGCAAGATAGTAGAGTTGCCAGCCCCAGCAAATTCAAGAGGAGCTCTTTCTCAACGATAGCCACGGAGTCACATAGGCATAGCTAATAAGCAGTGATCACATCTGGTCACTCCTTGAGGCAGGAGAATGATAAAGAACACTGTAAGCACTTTATCTTACCATGTTCCACCTGAAGCTTCTTCAGCACATGTTTTAGTGAGCGTACTGACTACAGTGTCCACACTGAAAAATAAGCAAGACAAAAAGATTGCCAGGTAGGCAGGTGGCCTGAGTGGTGCTGCTAGATGATGTTCGTTGAGAACTTCATGGGTGTAAACCATTGGACAAATTTGGAGTGCAGATTATTGTAGTATGAAGACATCAGAGTCTCTATTCTTCTACTTGCCATTAGTTTGGGTTTATAACCCCTTGTTAAGTCACTATTTATTACCTCTCCTAAGTAATTACCAATTATTGTTTTAAATATTCATTATTTGGGTTGGAGAGATGGCTCAGGGGTTAAGACTCTGCCTCTTAACAGAAGGTCCTGAGTCAGATCCCAGATCCCGTGTAAAAACGCTAAGTGGAAACTATGGCTGCCTGCACTTCAGGCCCTGGTGGGTGGAGCCTGGGAAATCCCAGTGGAAAGCAAGAAGGAGGTAGAAGCAATTCAGGATGATTCCCAAAGTAACTCTTGGTCCTTCCCAGGGACACATGTGCCCTCTAACACATACACACACACACACACACACACACACACACACACACACAAAATGAATGAAGTTAAAAAATATTTTTCATTCATTCATTTGTTCACTCATTTATTCGACAGACAGAAACACACACACACACACACACACACACACACACACACACACACACGCACGCACCAAGTAGACTTGCTTGCCATTGGCATGTGTATGGGAGTCAAAGGACAACTTTTGGAAATTTTGGTTTTCTCCTTGTGCCATGTGGGCTCTGGATCTCCTGGTTTGTGCACAGGTGCCTTTACCTGGAGAACCATTTTGCTGGCCTGAAATTATCAGACTTTTAAAATGCCTTTTTTTTTTTTTAAATTAAATTGTGTGCTTTCTTTTTTGTTGTGAGTTCTTTGAACTTATGAAATGACATGCATATGATTGTGGTGATATAAAGTAGAAATTGTTTAAGTACAGTAAAATTGTTATCCTGAGCCATATGTATCATTTTGCTGTACCTGTGGAATCTGTATATAGTTATTTTGTATTTACTTTAGTTAATATATCAAACATAGTTCGCTACCGGAGTTCAAAGCTTAAAAAAATTATTAGTTTCAGCTTAGTATGTTTTTTGAGGAAGCTGGAGTTGTTGAAAAGAATTGAATTCAGTCTGACTTGGTAAAGCAGTCTGTGTGCTTATCTGAGTAATTCTTTCTTGTAGCCTGAATCTTTTAAATCTTTTGTCTTCTTCATTCTTTACCACTAGATTTGCTTTCAGTTCCTCCTGAAAGCTATGACTAGGGTTTTGTTGGCTCGAATTTCTTCTCTTGAGGCTTCCAGATCCGGGGACGATAGGGTTGGCACTGGTGTCGCGTCCCTGCCTATCTCCTCCTGTCATCTGTAAACACTTTCGTTCTGCCTCCAGTGGACGGGCCTCCCGAGGGTACGTGATGCGCTGGGCCTTTGTGAAGGGAAACCAGTAAGGCCAAAGAGGACTGGAAGAGGGGATATGGAGAGGCTGGGGTGGGGGTGGGGGGCTTGGCTCTGCTCTCACCCTTGCTCCTGCTCTCAGTGTCACTTTCCACTTACCTGTGGTCTGTGAGGCCAGCGAGCAAACTCGGTGATGATTAATTTTTCTCCAATATTATCATTCTTTTTCTAAGAAAGACAATAAATTTGCTATGGTTAGTAAGCAAAATTATGCATGCACAGGTAGGAAGAAATTGCATAATTTTGAGTTATCATCTGATAGCTTTGCAATGAAATTAATTTTGGTTTTGATTACTTTGTTTAGGAGAAAAGGGGAAATTCATAAGAAAAGTTGTATAAAATTTGATTTTGTTGTACATATCTTCTTGAGGTGATACCATTGTTAATTTAAAAATGGTAGAAGTTTCTAGTACATACACAGGTGACTTAGAACAAGCAATTTTGGGTTTAAGAAGAGCTGACTTAGCTTTCATCAGACATGGATGTCGTGAGGTCAGAAGTGGACGGCTCCTGTGTCCCTGGGCTGGAGCAGGGGGCTCGTGAGTGTCACAACCTGATCCTTCTTACAAAACCGAAACGTACCAGTCAGAGGATGCTTAATTTCAGATTGTGCACATAAAGCTATAAATTTGGACCCAGCTTACAAATTTTCCCATTTTTAAAGCTAACACAATTGCTAAAACAATGTTATAAGCAACAGAAATTTAAAATTTACTTTCCACTTTATCAACAAACCAGGTTACTATCTATGTAGTGAAGGTTTTAGGATTGCTTGGCCAACTAGGCACGTAATAAGAATTGATTTGGGGCAAAGACTTTTATGTGTTTTATGGGGTATTCTCCCTTTCCCTTAAAAACAAGTGATTAACCACCACTTTAATTTTCAATTAATCAAATTAGATTTCTGGTGGTAGATTTTGATTACATGCAGTTCTAACAGCTTCCAGATACACTTCTCTTTCCCATATGCTTACCATATGCCGAGTAAAACCAATGTAGAATAAATTAGTGTAAAAGTAAGAACACTTAGTTCTTTTGTAGAGTTCATCTTGAGTGACAGAGACAGCTCAGAGTCATTTTTTTGCTGTGAGGCACCTTCCGAAAAGTGATATGGAAAAATAACCCATTTATGAGTGCCAAGGTCTGTTTTCATAAATGTAAATTTGAAAGTTCATTAAAATTTTTGGCATGTGAGTTGGAATGCATAATAACTGGAAATGAGTCAAAGCCAGAAATCTGTATCCTTATACCGCAGCATGTTTCACTGAAGACTGGCTTTGTGTGGTTGTTTAATATTTAAAAGGTTAAAAAAATAGCATTTACTTGATGGTAATGACTCTGGAAACTACTCTGGGTCGAGGAGACTGCAGAAGTGAGGGAGGCCTTGCTGTCCAGCCCTGGCTCTAGGGTGCTCACCAGCCACTCTGCTTGCACACGCTGGCTGGTAGTGTCTCTACACTACCCACTGCCCCTCGATTTAGAGACAGAACAGAGATGCGTATCCTTCCCGATCTTCAGAATATGGAGATGGGCCATGTATTCGTCAAGGTCCTCTGGAAGAATAGAATTGCTATTATTTATTTATTAAGAACTCACAGTAAAAGTAATGCCCTTCAAAGTAGCCACCCGTACCTGCTTCTTTCTTGACTAGAATGTCTCACAAGCCAAAGGATCCTGAGACAGTCTCGAGCCTCTGTCTTGCTGGAGGTTTGAAAATGCTGGGTCCCCACTCTGGTGAAAAACAGCTGGCCTCCGCCATTTGCATTCATGGCAAACAGCAACAAGGCCTAGGAGACCAGGCTCCAAAGGCAGCGAGAACAATGGCAAGGTGGAAAGGACCGAGCTCTGAGTCATCCAAGGATAGAAGCAGTAGCAGCAGCAGCAACAAAGAAGGCAATGGCTCTCTAGAAGGCAACGAAGCTTGAAGAGGGGACTCCACAGCAAGTTGACAGAGGATAAGGGAAGAGCAAGTCCCTCATCATTGCACTTCCTTTTATCTGGTCCACCACTGGAGAGCATCACACACTGTGGGCGGGGTTTACCACATCAATTAAGCAAGCACCTACAGACTTCTTTAGGGGCCTGCTCCAACCATTGACTCTCCACAGCTGTGCCCCAAACAGTGTGCAGCTGTCAAGTTGACCCTCAAATCTAACCATAAAAGTCATGAAGGACATTTCAATTCTTAAAAAATCAGTTGAAAAATGGCGGGGGTGGAACCTCACGCTTGTAGCTAGTGTGAACGGTTAATGTTTGGAGATTTTCTAATGTTATGTTCCTGGACTGCCGCTAGCCCACAATGTAAATAAACCTTTCAAGGTGAGACTATCACAGGAAAGGGGAAGAAGGAAAACCCGCCAGCTTTGGTGCAAAGAAGCCCATGTCGTCTGTAGTAACAGAGGTGCACACATTGCTGCAGTCACTTCAGGCATCTGTATGGTAGCCATAGGAAACAGGGCAAGATCAGAATCTGTGATGAACGGCTAGATAACAGGCCAACCTCTTCCAAGCCCATCCTCTGCCAGTTATGTTGATGTTAATGTCTGTGCTTTGTACAGATTTCATTTCTTCATTCTGTTGTTCCCATGACTCTGCTCATAAAGGTTCTCATTCCCTGACATCTCGGGTCTTCTGGTTTCTACAATGCACTTTTGTCAGACAGGAGTCCAATGAGAGTTGTGGTTTGTCACAGTGTTGTGAACAAGGGGATCTCCAGGATCACACACCATGCTCCTTGTCCATGCAGTCATGTGTTCAGCCCACCCTACCACTTCACTGTGCTGTGTATGGACGGTGCTCTAAAATTAACTCAGATCATGCAGAAAGTAAGTTTAAAATCACTGTCATCTTGGTTTATTTCCTCTCTTAGCCTTTGATCCATGTGACTTGGACACATGCTGCTTGCTATATTCTGTAGATTTTCATTCTGACAGGATGCTTTGATTGCCCCCCCTTCCCTGGCTGGCTCAGCCTTTCAGCCGCAAGCTGGAGACTCTTGTATTTGTTTCTGTGCTCCATCTCCTTCACCTTGCTCTGAGCTCTCCTTTCCTGGACTTGGATATAGTAGTTTTTCCTATTTCCCCACTTCAACATGTCCTTTCTTCTCTCAAGCGATTTCTGCAAATGGACCCACTGAAGGTATCTGCTTTTGTAAAAAGCAGTTTTTGTTTTTTAAAAGTCAGGGTCTCAGGTAACCCAGGCTGGCTTTGAATTTGTTACGTAGTTGATGATGACCTTGAACTCCCAGTTTGCCTGCTTGCAACCTCCCAAGTGCTGGGATTACAGGTATGTGCCACCATGCCTGACTCTAAAAACTTTGACAGGTAAAAATTGCATCTATTGGGGTATACAGAATGATGTCTATTGAGAAATGGCTAAGTTGAGTTAGTTAGCATATTTACATTTTGCATACAATTTGTTTGTGACAAGCACCTTTAAATTTACTCCCTGGGCTGGAGAGATGGCTCAGGGGTTAAGACTGTGCCTCACAACCTGAAGGACCTGAATTCAGATTCCAGATCTCACAAAAAAAATTCCAGATCTCACTAAAAATAGGCAGAAATGGTGGTCATCTGCACTTTGGGTCCTGGTTGGCAGAGCTGGGGAAATGCCAGAGTGAAGCAAAAAGGAGGTAGAAGCAATCCAGGGTGATTCCTGTAGTCACTCTTGGTCCTCCATAGGGACCTCTCTCTCTCTCTCTCTCTCTCTCTCTCACTAAAAAGTTAAAAGCAAAATTTACTTCCTGTTATTATTAACTACCATCAGCACCACGAGCAATGTATCCTGGTGTCTTCCTGTGCGGCAGAGATTTTATATCTTTTGGACAGTGTCATTTCAGCTCCCTCTTACCTCTTCATACCTGGGAACTACCGTGGCATGCTCTTTTTGTGAAATCATCTTTTCAGGATCCACATGTACGTGAGATCATGTGGTCTTTGTCTCCTGTGTCTGGCATATTTCATTTAATGTCTTCCAGGTTTATCCAAATTGTCACAAGTGACAGGATTTCCTTCTTTGTAAATATTGAATTATATTCTGTTGAATATCTGTAACGCATTTTCTTTTTCCAGTCAATCACTATCGCATGTTTAGGCCAGTTCTGTATTTTGGCTATTGTTAATCTTCTTCATTTCCTTTGTTTCTCTATATTTACATCTGTACATTGTTATCAATCCAAAGGATGGATATACAGTATGTATGTATGTAGCAGTTACTCTTTCTGCTTCTGTGGGACAGTACTCAAACTCAAGTAATGTAAGAGAAGAAAATGAAGATTTATTTGGCTTTGGGTTCCAGAGGGAGATACAGTCCTTTATGCTTTAAAAGAAAGAAAGAAAGAAAGAAAAGGCATGGCAGATGGCAGTAGCTGGAGGAGGCCAGATCACCACAGACATCATGGAGGCCGAGAGCCGTCTACAAGCTGCAAGAACAGATACCTGGCCAAAGCAGAGCAGGGCTAACCCACCTCAAGGCTTGCCTCCTGTGACGTGCCTTCCTCCAAAGGCTCCACCTCCACGACCTTCCCAAACAGCAACTGAGGATTCAAGCACATGAACGTGTGGGGGACAACTTCTATGCAAATGGTGCCATCTTCACAGGCACGTATCTGCCTTATGATACAAACCACACTTCGTTCAACTTTAGACTTTCCCATAGACTACATCTGTAGTCCCAACACTGTCCAAAAGCCCAAGGCCCAAAGTCTCTTGTAAAATCAAAAACAAGTTACCTCCAACATGCAATGGCACAGAGTAAACATTCCCATTGCAGAAGAGAGGAATGGAGGCTTATCCAGGAAAGATCGGAGTAACAAGACTGAAAACCAGCAGGACTAACTCCAAGTCCTGTAGCTCCAAGTCCAGCACATGAAACTCCGCTGAAATCCTCTCAGTTTCAGAGGACTTGGCAAGCCTCTCTCTCCCTGACAGCCCCATGCTCTGTGATTTCTGAAGCTGAATGGAAAATGGCAGTGGAGCCTGCTTCTGGGTGACAGTGATGGATCCTGAACCTGCAAGCAGCCAGTCGTCCTGTGCAGAAAGAGCCTGTGGAAAAGGCCCGATGAGACCAGCATTGTGATGCTGATCACCAGTCCTGACTTGCCTTTGAGCCCCTCTGCTCTAGCCGCCTCCTGACTAGAATCATGGATGAACCTCCGATCCAGAACCACCTACTCATACCTTCCTGAATTCCTGGTCCAGAAATGGGAAAATAGCTGTTGTTTTGAAGTAAGCCTGAGACTGACTTCTTACTGTGTCTTTGGAGAAACACCTTCTCTTTTAGGTGGTAACGAAGAGAGATGGGGCTGAAATTGGAATCAGGTCCAAGAGCTGACTTAGAAATGTTCCTGCATTGACATTGTTCCCTCGTTTCTTTCCCCCTTTCTAGAGAGAGATGGATCAAGAGGTCTGTGAAGGGACAGTTAGGCAACATAGTGACTTTCCTCTTTATACATCTGTAACCAATAGATGCTAATGAGGGGTGTTGCAGTTCACCTGCATTGTTGCTGATAAAATCACTATCAAACAGTTTAAGGGAAGAAGGGATTTATTCTCTTATGATAGTTTGGTTACGGTTCTTATTCCAGCTTGTCAGGATTGCATTTACCAGCATCAGGGTTGAGGTAACTGCTTCACCATCTCCACATAATGGCTGAGAAACGGACAATCCTTACTTGCCAGACCAGCATGTCTGGCCAAGTATACACAAGGATGCCAACTTCCTCAATCAGCTTTCCATATTTTGTAAATCTGTCCATGGTGGCTAGTTCTACCCACCATGAGTTGGACCTGCAGGGTTGTTCTGGGTTTAACTCAGCTGTTAATTATTCACAAATGTGCCCAGAGCTGGAACCCTAAACCATCAAGTTGACATCTGTGCCTAACTATGACTAGGGCCATCAAAAGGAATACACCTTCAACTAAATTGTGATTTAAGAAATGCATACATGGGGCTGGAGAGGTGACTCGGGGGTTAAGCCTCTGCCTTGCAGGCGGAAGGTCCTGAGTTCAGATCCCAGATCCCATGTATAGACGCCGGGCGGAAGAGGGAGCGGCCTGCGTTTCTGGTCGTGGTAGGGCGGAGCCTGTGAATCCCGGGCGGAGGAAGTGGAGGCGTCCATGGTGGTTCCGGAATTCGTCCGTGGTTCTACACACACACAGTACACACACGCGCGCGCTCACATACATATGCACACACGCACAATTGAATAAAAAAAATTAAAAAAAAAGAAATGCATACATAGACAAATTTCATAACCAATTTGGCAGATATCTGTATGAAAATACTACTGAGGCAACAAAAGACTGTTTTAGGGGATTTGGATTGAGTAATTTATAATTTAATAATTATTTTGTATGCTGTATGTGTGTGCGAGTGTGCGAGTGTGCGCGCGCGCGTGTGTGTGTGTGTGTGTGTGTGTGTGTGTGTGTGTGTGTGTGAGATGGCACTGTGTGTCCCTGTGGAAGATCAAGGGTGACTTCAGGAATCATCCTGGATTGCTTCTATCTCCTTTTTGCTTCACCTTGTAATTTCCTAGGCTGTCTTCTATAGCTGGAAGTAAACCACCATTTTCACCTGGCATTTTAGGTGGGATCAAGGATCAAGACTCAGGATTTAAGGGTCTGTTTTTGAGACAAAGTCTTAACCCCTGAGCCATCTCTCTGGGTTCATTGTTTAATTAATCATGCCTTTAAAAAAAGATTTTCTTGTGTGTTTGTGGTGTATGCATGTATATGTAGGTATATGGGAGGGTAGAGGTTGGCTGCAAGATATCCTCCCTAAATGCATCTCTACCATATTTTTCAAATTTATTTTATTTATTTGAGAAAGACAGTGAGAGAGATCATGTATGCCTTGTGTAAGTGTGGAGGTCAGAGAACAAATCTCATGAGTCACTTTCCTCCCTCCATCCTGTGGGCTTTTGGGTATCTAGCTCAGTGTAGCTCAGGTTTGTGGTTTGCAAGCAGGCGCATTACCTGTTGAGCCATCTCGATGCCCCCCCCCCCCCCGCCCTGCCCCGAACCTGGAACTTGCTGTTTCAGTTAGACTTGCTCAACTTCTGGGGTTCCGACTGGCTTCTCCCACCCAGTGCTTGGGATGCAGACACATTCTACCATGCTGGACTCTTACGTGGGTGCTGGAGATCTGAACTCAAGTTCATTGAGCCATCTCCAGCCCACAAAAGACTTTTTTTATTTTTTAAAGACCAACTTTAGATTCACTGCAAAATTGAGATGAAGGTTCAGAAATATTCTGTCTCTTCCTGCCACATGTGCACAGCTTCCACAGTTACCAACGATGTACTTTTAAAAGAAATTTTTAAAATCTGAGTGCCTCTTGTGGATTGAATTGTGCCCATTAAATTATTTGTTAAATTTTTAATTTCAGACACATTTGATCAAACTTTCTTAAAAAGGGGTCTTTTTCAAAAAGGTGTAATAGAGTCAGTCTGAAGTTGTCATGGATTAGTGTAGTCCCTAGGTCCAGCACAGAGCCACAGAGCCAGACTAGAGAAGACCATGTGCACACGGAGACAGAGACTTCAGTTATGTTGCTTCAGCCAAGGGACACTCAAGATTGTCAGCAAGTACCAGCGGCTACAAGAGTCACGGAAGGATTTCTTCCCTAGTCCTTTTAGAGGGAGCCTGGCTGTATTGGCACATCAATATAGGACTTCTAGAGTGAATGTGTATATTTCTATTGCTTTCAATGTCCAGTCTTTGGTATTTTGGTTTTGGCAGCTGTAGGAAAGTGCCCATAGTGCCTATAGTGTCTATAGTTGGATAAGGAAAATCAACCAGCTTTGTACTTCAAAAGCCTGCTAGAAAATGTTTGTTAATTAGGTGCCTGACAAAGAACATAGAACATATAAACAATATAAACTGATAAGACAATACAGTTTAAAAGTGGATAAAAAGATTTGAACAGGGACCATCAAGGGAGGTGTAAAAATTAGTTCAATGCTCTCTGCTACGGCTTATGAGCAAAATGCTGGTTAAAATAATTTGATAATGTTACTCAGAGAATAGAAAAACAAAAGAAAAACAAAAACAAGTTGCTTATACCAGTTATTCTCTGTGCTGCTGTTGAGACACAACTGAGACTCAAACACAATTTAAGGGAGAAAGGGAGATTTGTTTGGACTTATGGCTCCAGAGTGGAGATTCAGTCCATTATGGCAGAAATGTGTGGCAGGCAGCAGCAGCTGGAGGAGGCTCCGGTCACTGTAGATATCACTGAGGCTGAGAGCGAGTTCCCTGCAAACGCAGGAGCTGAGCTTTTCAGGAAGCAGGCTGGGGCTACTCAACCTCATCCCCTGTGCCTGCCTCCAACAAAGTTCTACGTCCTAAAGTTGCCACAACCTTCCAAACATTCAAACCCATGAACCTGTTTGGGGATAGCTTATATTCAAACCATGACACTACCCCACATGGATCATATCAATTATTGGTGAAAGTGGAAAACAACTATGGGTTGTCATAGATGCTATACTCTTCTTGGAAAAGTTTTTCAGCTTCTGAAACATGCCAAGTGCATTGTTACTCTTCTGGTTTCTGTGACTAAATACCTGACAAGAACAACTCTAGGGAAGAAAGGTTTCTTTTGGCTCAGCGTTTGAGAGTGTAAGTAACCATGGCAGCAAAGGCCCAAGGTGGTGGGAGTGGTTTGTGGTTGTGTTGGCAAGAGTGCAAGGCTGCTTACTTGTATCTTTTTTGTTTATATATCAAAGAGGAAAGAAAGACTATAAACTTATCCTCAGCGGCCCACTTCTGTGGGCATACTTCAGGTCTTAGAGAATCCAAAACCTCTAAATGTTGTTGTTAGCCTGGGATGACGTGTCCAAGCATATGAGCTTAGGGGGCATTTTACATTCAAACGATAATACTAAACATGGTCCTACCTAATCACTCGATTTGTAGCTATTTGTCCAAGAGAATTCAAAGTATATATATATGTTCTCTAAGGAATCATATAGACTCAAATGTTCATTAAGAGCTTTATTTGTAACTGGTGTATATTAGATGAGACCACAATGTCTGTAGACAAGTTGATGGGTAAATAAATTATTGTCTGCCTTCACAATGAAATGCTTCTCAGCATATAAAGGAATTAATTATTATTAATATATTTTAACTTTTGGCTGGACTGGGAGTTGAACCCAGGGTCTTGAGCTTGATAGGTAAGCACTCTCAGCCTAGCTGAGAATGAAATATTTGTCCATGCAGCATTATAGATGAACCTCAAAGTGATGAAGTAATTACACTAAGTGAAAGAAGCTAGGATCCTCCACCCAAAATGTATGTAATTTATGTATTCTCTATATAAAAAATTCAAAAAATTGTAGAGCAGTTATTTTGATAGAAGGCTGATCAGCTTGCCTGAGATGGGAGATGGAACAGGATAGAGGCAGGAAACGATTACCAACATATAGCATGAAAGGATTACCAACATATAGCATGAAACTGTTCATGTCAGTAGACCTCTTCTGATAGCATTCATGTTGTTCTGGGAGTATTTTTATGTCAGAACATGCCAAAGTGTGTTGTTTTACATAATTTTTAAAAAATCTTTTCTCAATAAAGCCAGAACAAAAAGATAATTTATAAGCTAGAGAAAATGATAGGGTTCACAATACATTTGTGGGTGGTGGTTAAACCGCAGACCCTACTCTGTCAGCAGATCATCAGAAAGTAAAGTTTGCTTTGCAGTTTACTTTTGGATGCATCTTATCCAAATTGAAGCCATTTTATTCTGCAGCTCACAAGAAAGATGAATTTTGATAATTAGTGAAAGTTTAATGATGGAAAATAAACTATAGTAACAAGTAAGGAACTTTGGGCTGACTGTGCAGGAGGGAAGCTAGCATGCGTGAGAAGCCAACCTAAGACAAGGCTCATGGGAGACACTGTCAGTTGTTTCTTGGGGTCTAGAGTCCCTAGAGGACCAGTTTGGGAAGCTGAACAGGGACCAGAAACCATAATAGTCCTGCTGGCCACTCTCCTAAAGAGAAGGTGCTTTCATACCTGTTGGTTAATTATAACCTGGAATTACAGAGAAGAGGATCCTGGGAAAAGCAGCCCCAGCTTAACCAAAACCACAACTTACTAGCTAATGATCTTGTTAATTGTAGTACTTATTGTGAACCTAAGGTCCACAGTTTTCCTGTAATGGGCCAGTTTCAATAAACACGTGTAGAATGTAAGTGGAATAGAGTGAAAGTCCAGGCATGGGAAATAAGGGGAGAACTTTCCAGAGTCAGTGCTGATTACAATGTAAACAATGGAGAGCCAGCATCCCCTCTTATAAGAAAGGTGTTTATAGCAATGTAAACACCTTTCCAGCACCCTAACATAAACAGTTTCTCAAGGAAACACTCGCTAGCATTCAGGAAATGTTTGCTTTTTTCACAAACAAAAGTGTATTTTTGTTCATTTATTTCAGGACTCTATAGAACAAGGCTGTAGTTATAGAGGGATAGAGCTGTTCCCATACACTTTCGACTTGGGCTAGAGTGAAGTTCTTGTGAAAGGCATCTTGTTTCAAGTGTGGCGGTCAGCACAGGTGGACTGTGGTGCATTTTGGACACATCTCTGAAAGTTGTACTTTTTCCAGTCAGATAACATGACCAATTCCCACGAGCCTGCTATTTGGCATTTTCTTAATGCAAACCCTTCTGGGCCATCTGAAGACTCTTTGTTACAGGTACGGCGGATTGCTGTGTGCTCACGGACCATGATAGTGGCCTGTCTTGTCTCAAGCAAGCGTATTTTATTCATTTGTAAGGCAAATAAGTGATTCCTGGTATTGGTCAGTTAGGATTCTTTTAAGGTTCTTTAGAACATTTACCTTGGAACAATTAAAAATAGATCTCATTGTAAGATCCATTGGAAGCTGAAGAGAAAAATCTCCAAGACTGCTTGCATAACGGAGAACAGAACAGATGAACTTGTTTCTAGAATGTTATTTAAAAATATCTATTTCTGTTATTTAAAAATATCTATGTCAGCTTCATAGGAGCTTACTGTTAGTAGGTCTGCACAGCCATCTCATCCTTGCTTCCTGTTAGGAAGTATTGATCCAGGGTCTGATCTCCTAGCCGTGCTCACCAGATGATGCGGGAGTCCTGGGGTCTCTGTATGTCCAGGTTCTTGTGTTCAGAGGTTGAAGATTGAAACCAGAGCAGAGAGGATTAAGGCAGAGTTTATTAGAGATGAGAAAGAACAGAACTCACAGAGGTGTCCAAATGCTGTTAAAATGAATGGATTGGATACCATCAAAGAAATCATCTGACTATTGAGTAACATTTGGGAAACATTTGGGAACTATTCTAATGAATTTGGGGTTAGGAAAGATTATGCAAGAAGAGAATGCTTTCATTTATTCGCTCATTTCTTAATTTAACTTATTTATTTTGCACACTGTGTGTGTGTGAGAGGAGAGAGAGAGAGAGAGAGAGAGAGAGACAGAGAGAGAGAGAGAGAGAGACACAGAGAGAGAGAGCACTGTGTGTCCCTGTGGAGGACCAAGAATGACTTTTGGGAATCATCCTGGATTGCGTCTACCTCATTTTTGCTTCACTCTGGGGTTTCCCAGGCTCTGCCCACTAGGGCAGGAAGTATAGGTAACTGCTGTTTTCTGCCTGGGGTTTTTACATGTGACCTGGGATTTGATGAGGCAGAATCTTAACCCTTGAGCCATCTTTCCAGTCCTCATTTGTTCATTTCTTAAGATAGCCCAATATTTATTTATTACAAAATTGAATTTTGATGGCATTAGGTGAAGATCAAAGAGATCAAAATATAGCACTGTTACAGCTTTCTGGATTATGCATAAATGGGATCCTCTCAAGCAGGATTAGACATAGAGCTCAGTGGCCGTCTTGAGGATGTGGTGGGCCACAGAAATCATTCTGCAGTCCTGGAGCCCTTTGGATTCTGACACAGACGGGAAAAAGAATGTGCTGGGGTGACCATTCACGGGGAGATGCACTTCTTTTTTTTTTTTTTATTCAATTGTGTGTGTGTGCGCGTGTGTGCATGTATGTATGTGTGTGTGCATGTATGTGTGTGTGTATGTATGTGTGTGTGTATGTATGTATGTATGTGTGTGTGTGTGTAGAACCACTGGCGAATTCGGGAACCACCATGGACCTCCTCCATCTCCTCCTTGTTTACTCTGCCCTGGGATTCACAGGCTTAACCCCTGAGCCACCTCTTCAGCCCCCAATGGGAGACGCACTTCTGACTGTGGTATTTTAGTATCCTTTACCTTGACTTTGTCATCCGTGTAGTAGATGAACGCTTAGAAAATGACCGCATTTTTGGTTGGGTGTGCCGAAACACTGATTTAGAAAAGCCAGAAGAAACATGTGTTCCCTAGTCATTAAAGTAACACTACAGTTTAAAGTATGAGTTAATAAAAAAAAAAACTGGGGTGTTGCAGGTAAAACTTATACATTTATGCATAGTTTGCCATTTAGGAAATGACAGTGATACTAAAAAACTATAATTTTCAAAAATTTTTTATAATAATTGAAAATTTTAGATTACCTTATTTCTTTACACGTTCTATAACATAAGGTATACATGCAGTCTTATCATTTTTTGGCAAAAAATTTTGTGGTTTTGAGAGTATCATAAGCTTCAAACTCATTAGAACAAACAATCTTTCATGATTTCCTATCTATCTATCTATCTGTCTGTCTGTCTGTCTGTCTGTCTGTCTGTCTATCTCTATCATCTGTCTATCTGATATGGATGTATATTTTCAATTGATCCCACCTACCAATTTCCTCTCTTATCTATCTTCCCCCTCCCACTAAACCTTTTCTTCCAAGTAATACCCTTTCCCACACTCATGTCTTTCTTCCCTCCAATACATGTGGGGGGGGGGATATTGACCTGACAGGAGCAACTTACCAATTGCTACGTCTCTGAGGAAAGTGAATCCTCCTCCCCTAGCTACCATTAGCTGCCTGTGGCCCCTCAGGGATGGGTGGGGCCTTGTGAACCCCTGCCCTCCCCATGTCCCTGGGCCTGGTCTTGTGCATTTCTTGTTCAAGTAGCTGCTGCTGCTGTTGAGTTTACAGGTGCAGTGGCTTCCCAGCTTCCCCATCCCCGCCCACTTCTGCTGTTACTAGGGATCAAACCTAGGGCCCCAGGCAACCTTCATGGCAAGTGCTATATCAGGAAACTGTGGCCCTAGCATTGGTGAGCATTATTTTTTATTTGATTTTTTTTTAATTTTCATATATTCCATTTATGAAAGGAAAACCATTTCTTCTTATCATATGTTTAAGTGGACTCTGTCTTTCTGTGATAAATAATGTGAATTAATTCTGTGTATGGGTCAGAACTTTCTCCTCGGGTCAGATTAACAGAACTGAAATTCGTACCCTTAAGGAAATCCTTCCTTAAAAGCCTGTCCATAAAACCGAGGAACTGTTTACAAAACTGCTCACCATGAAATGTTAAAAGGTCAGTATGTGTGAGAAGGGGTTAAAAGCCCAGCCGGAGTAAGCCAGGGTGGATTAACCTGGTTTTGTCTTTAACAAATAATTTATAGCATTTGTTGAAAGGGAAGAAACAAGGCTAGAAAATCAGTTACTTATGTCAAAAATGCCTTTTAAGTTTACTTCATTCAAGTTTATACCCTGATATAGGAAAGTGTAATTATAAAGAAGTTGATAGATGCCACATAGCAATTAATATATTTGCATGTCTTATAATATTTAAATTAGACTTAATATATGTATATCTTCAAACACTTATCATTTTTTTTACTGCAAAATGCTTCTTTAAAAAATATACGGTGAGGTTGAGGAGATGACTTTGGGGTTAAAGTCATTGGCTCTCAAGTAAAAAGACCTATGTTTGGAGCCTCAGATCCCACATAAAAATGCCAGGCAGATATGACAGTAGCCTGAAATTCCAGCCTTGGAGGGCAGAGCCTGAGAAACGCCAGAGCAAATCAGTGAGATAGAATCCAGTATGATTCCTAATGTCACCCTTGGACCCTCACATTCAAGTGACCATTTATACACATGCGCACACACAGACACACATGTACATAGTCACACAGGCAAATAGGTAGCACTGTGTGCCCTTGTTATTTATTGTCTTCCCACCACGCAGTAAGTACACAAAAGTATTAAGTCCTGTTTAGCTGTAGCTAGGTACTCATTATTCTACTTTATTTAGTCTCAACGTTTCAATATTTTAGGAATTTTTCTTGATTATAACTTTTTAGTGTTCTTTCATTTAACTATGAAAAAGTTTTCTAATTCATAGCACATGTAAATACTAACATGTGAGAAATCTTTTTGAGCAGTATTAATATACGTGACAAGCAATGAAATTCTATGTGTTCTTTATGTTTCCAACTTTATTTTGAAGAAATGTTATGAACTTTATCAGTTGTCACCCTTACCACCATATTCATTAACATTATGTAATACTTGACATAGGCAAATATATCTAGTATATGAGCTATAACACAAAATCATGAAGTGAATATTTGTGAAAACTTCCAGGCAATATAGCCATGCTAAAAGATAAACAAAATGGTGAACTAGTATCTCACCATAGTCAGGGGTGCGAGATTCACAGCTTAAGAAAGTCTCAGCTCCCACATATTCTAAATTGTAATTAGTATGCTGCTAGCCTTTGAAAAACCTAAATAGACACATGCAATTTACATTGGGAACACCTGCAAGTTAATGATTGATGCCAATGCATATGCATAATTCCTAATGAAGACGTAGGAGGTTTAAAAATAGGACATGGGTATTGAAAATATTAATTCTTGCTAGGATTAAACTTGTCTTTGAGATTATTTTAGGCTGTAGTTTTTCCTAAGTAGAATATTAAACCCTTTATTACAGAAACTAAAAATACAAATACACCATTCACATATAAAATATCAAATTGGTATTCATTGAACAACATAGGCTATATAGTGGTGAGCTGAGGTTGGCCTTTAGAGAAGAAATTATAGCTGGCATGGCACCAGTCAATCTCCCCTGATCTTGGCTCCTTATTCTTGGCATTAGTGATTTCATTGTTAAAAGTCAGGCAGCAAAACATCAACACTGGAGAAAAGTACTCTTGGTACATGTGATAATCTAAAGGTTTTTCTCACCAACTGTTTTTTCCCATTTGTACCTTTTGCTAATTATTACTGTTTTAGAATGTAAGTGCTGATGGTTTCTGGATTGATTTTTCTCTTCTCCTATAGTGCTAGTCATCGAACCCCAAGACTTTTGCACTCTAGGCACCAAGTTGATTTTCAACTGAATCTCTCTTCCAAGATTGAAATTTGAATTCCCCTTTAATTTAAAAATCTTTATCAGTAGCCCTTTGAGGACCAAGAAGCAAATTTCATTCAGTGTATATAACAATTGCAGTGGCTTTGTGACTTACTGGGCTTTCTCATAAAATAAACATTGGCTTTGGGTTTTGCTTCATTTGTTCCTCCTGACTTCTCTCCTTTTTTTCATTGTCTGAAACTGGAAACCTTCTTTTTGAACATGCACGTGTGTCTCAGTAGTGTGCTATAATCAGCTTCGTTTTCTTTAAAAATAGCTTTCCTAATCACTTTATTGTGTGTGCATGTGCAGGTGTGTGGATTTGTGTCTATTCACATTTATGCATGTGTATGTGGAGGTCAGAGGTCAAGATTTGTCTCAGTCACTTGACACTAGTTTTTTTGAGGCAAGACTTCTCACTGAACTTGGAGCTCGTGACTTGGCTAAACTGCCTGGCTAGCAAGCACCGAGGATCCCTTTCTCTTAGTCTCCCCAGTGTTGGGAGTATATGCACACACTGTGGCTTCTGGCTTTTCACAGGGGGGTTGGAAATTCCAGCTCCAGTTGGTTCAGAGGTGCACAGGTTCGGGTGGCTCATATGTCAGTGGATCCTGAGGCTGCTGGTCACATTGCCGTGCCCAATTAGGATGCAGACAAGGGACAGGAAGTAGAACCTGAAGTGGGTGTCACCTTGGAAGGCCTACCTCAGTGGTTTACATCTGCCAGCTGGGTGCCGCCTCCCAAGGTTTCCATAACCTTCAGAGCAACCCACTAGCTGTTCATGGAGCACTTAGAAGCATGAGCATGTGGAAGACAGTTCCATTTAAACAGCAATGGGCATCATGAGAGAGTGTTAGAATTGTCCTTATTATAATGCTCGATTTATCATGGTGCCAGGTAGCCATGGAGGTGACTGTGTGTTTACTTGCGGATTGTGAGAGAAAATGGTAGATTCCTTGTTGACAAGCACCATGACTTCCTTTTCTGGATCATTAGGACCCTGCAGTTTGCCACCTATCTGCATTCCTGCTATTGCCTGACAGCCTGAATGTGCTTTTTCTACCAATCTAACCCTCTAAGTAGTTAGTAATAGTATTTATTGACTCTTTTTTAAAATCTCTGGCACCTCCTTGAAAAGATTAATTATGTACAATATTTTGTATCCCCTGTCCTTATTTTATAGTTTTGGTTTTTATTAAATCACTAGGAAAATCCCGTACTGTTTGCGTAGGAAGCTGTTCTGACAGTCCTGCTGTCATTGGAACAGGAACTTGGAATTGCTTTGTGTGTGATCTTTCAGGATCCACTGGTTCGTAAACGTCCTTTCAGACAATTTTTTCTGCTTGCACTTAAAGACAGGTTGCAAGTGCAGACAGAGTATTGTCCTCGTTAAGTGTAAAGCTGGCCAACTCCTGTACTTTCCTGTGTAGGGTCTTCCTTCCTGTACTGCTTGGCCACAGAGGATAGTAGGTAGTGTTTCTGTTAATCTGAGAATATTTTCTTCATCAGCAAAAATATAATGATTTCGTTGGACTTGTTATAGGTCTGCTAACAAAAGGAGTGTGCATCTTCATCTGTAATGTGCCACAACCTGCTGGGCCCAGTGCCAAATAACTGTAATTTCAGTGAGGTGTGTGTGTGTGTGTGTGTGTGTGTGTGTGTGTGTGTGTGTGTGTGTGTGGAGTGGAGTGGAACTCAAGTTCTCAGCTACAAAACAAAGCAAAATTACAAAAGTGAAAACAGGCACTAGGAATTAAGCTTAGTTGGCATAGTGCTTGCTCAGTCTGCACAAAACCCTGGGTTAGATCTCAGCATCACATAAACTAAGTGTGGGGGTAGAGGCGCGAGGGTCTGAAGTTTAGGGTCACCCTCAGCTATATAGCAAGGGCATCCTGGAATGCACAAGACCCTGTCTCCGAATAAACATGGGTACAACAGTGAAAATCAAAATCAAACTGGCCCATCATCCAACAGCAAAAAGTCAAGATTAAGGTGCTCTCATCAAATATATTTTTTTCAGAATTTATTTTTGCCTTTTAATTTAGCTTGATTAGGCCCTACCTCCCTGCTATCCCACCTCATCCCATGTTAAGCTAGGAGAAATGAAGAGTCTTTTGAGCAGGTGAAACACTTTTGCCAGAGAGCTTTGCTTCTCTGGATACCTTTGGACTGCATCGGGCCGGCTGGCTGGTGTTAGTCAGCTCTTTCTAGAAGGCCTGTCTGTCTGCATCAAGGATCAGAGCGTCCACTCACCGCTCCATTTGATCCTTCTGTAAGTTTTGTAGACTTTCTCTTCTGGAAGACCGCAGTTGCTTTTTTAAACTGAATTTGAGCTTTTATCAAATTGCATTTTCAGAGAACAAGTCATTTAGGAATTCTTTGAAAGATTCAGATTCCATGTATTGCTTTTTCTAAACTTTACTCCTTTTTGAAACAGTCTTTGGTATCCAAGCTGGCCTCCAATCTACTATGTAGCTGAAAATGACCCTGAACTCCCCAATCTTTATGAAAAAAGTTGACTATTTTCATGGCTGTAGGTGTGCAGTATGGTGGCAATTGGCATTTTCAGTTTGTGGCATGGCTCTTGCCACTGCCTTCCACTACTGCCTTCCAGAACTTTTCAATGTCTCAGCAGAAAGTCTGTGTCAATTAATAACCTCCATGTCTGTCTGCATTCGCTACTTCTTGTCTCTGTTAGCTTTTGTAATCTTTTCCCTCAAAGGCCTGACCTAAGGAGGAATACTTGATTTATCAGTATCAGATTTATACCTCTGTCTAGGGAAATGATAAGTAATTTGTCTGCTTTGTATACAAAGGTTATTTTTCATCTTTAAAGTTTGTTCACTAAAAGCTTGCTAATACAACTTTTTTTTTTTTTAAATAGATAGCTTTGTCACTAAAGTCAAAAGAGTTATGGGTTTTACCACAATCCAGAACTTCAGAGACTCTATATCAACCACTTAGAACTAGGCCAGACTAATCTCTCCCCATCCTGAAGCTCAGGGAAATTTGCGGAAGAGGGGGCGGTAAGAGTGTAAGAGCAAAAGGATGGGAGGAGCAATGATTTGCAAGATTCTCCACACAAGTTAGGGCCGAAGCAATCATAATTGGACTCTGCATGCCCTGGGCAATGTCCAACACACTATTGACCTCACAAAGTCTAGCATCTGCTAAAGGCACCAGGATCCTTGGAGACAAGGGATTGACAGCCACAGTAGTGTTCCTATACTTAAGGGGAACACAGGAAAGGGTTCAGGGAAATGCCACTGGGTCCTTGTATGTCATCGGAGAGGAGGGCCCAGAGGAGAGTCTGGCATGCACATTGAAGGACTCTGTGGGGATGGGGGGGAGGCACTGGAGGATGGGGAGGTAGGGGTGAGGGGAGGAGGAGAAGAGAGGGAGGGAACTGGTGTACCTATTAAGTTTGTATGAGTAGAAATAATAATAAAAAATGTTAAAAAAAAAAAGAGTTATGGGTTTTACTGATACTCATCTCATGTTTCAAATTTGTTGCTGTTGATTTTGCAGAAAGCCTTACTCTGTACCCTGGGCTGGCTCTGAACTTGTGACAGTCTCCTGTCTCTGCCTCTCAAGTGCTGAGGTTACAGGTGTGAGCCACCATGCCTGGCATTAGATGCCTCTATATGTTTACTTTGGTCTTTCTCCTTATCTATTTGTATTATGCCTACTCATTGGGAATAGTTCTTTGTCTTTTCTGCTAGGTTAGTGACTTGATTTTTGACATTAATATGTCTCACACGCTTGCTAAGTAACTTTGAAATTAATTTGGTAAACATGAATTGTTCATAACTTATACCACTTGGCTCTTGAATATGCTGCCTCATAACTAAATTGTTGATATGGATTGACTGCTTTCCTAGAATAGGGACAAGTGCTCATCTTTCTTACTTTATAGAAAGTGGAGAAAAGTATTCACATAAAATTTTTCTCAGGCTACAGAGATGACTCAGCAGTTAAGATTCTGTCTCGAAAGTAGAAGGTCCTGATTGAGTATGGATCCCAGTTCCCACGTAAAAACCCCAGGCAGAAACAGCAGTGGCCTGCACTTCTGGCTCTGGTGGGCGGAGCCTGGGAAATCCCAGAGCAAAGCTAGAAGGAAGTAGAAGCAATCCAGGATGATTCCTGAAGTTACCCTTGGTCCTCCGCAGGGACATATAGTACTTTCTGACACACACACACACACACACGCACACGCACACACACACACACGCACAAATAAACAAAATATAATACAAAAAAGTTTTCTCATCTTTTTTGTATGGACAAACATAACTTAAGTTGAGAGAAACTTATCTTCTTGGAATCACCATAGCTTCTTTAAGGATAGATCTGCATTTGTTTATTCATTTATTAAATATTTCAATGATAAATAGGGTATAAGCAGAACTTCTACATAATTAAGATACTGTAAGTTGCTAGACAGCTGTCCGAGGAGACCATTGCTTCATAAAGCAGCATGCTTTCCTTTTCTGGAACTTTGCTCCACCAGGCACACCAGGAGCAGAAATGAAAGATGGCCCCCAAAACGTGGCAGTGTTAGCTAGCCCTGCCTTGCAACTTCTGGGTGTAAACTGCAGTATTTATAGTTAGTGTCTGTCTGCTATAGCTCTGGATATTATACAGAGATGAATGTGTATATAAGTAATTTGTTTGCTCATAGTTTGCTTTCTCTTAGTCTGATTCATTTCATGTTGTTATCTTGACACAGCAGTTGATACTCATAAATTATATTCCTAACATTTCTGAAGCAAAGCTGGTTTTGTTGTTAAAAAATGTCAAGTGTAGTTAAGTGGTGTATTATTTATTTTCTGTCACTATAGCAAATACTTGAGGTAAGTCAAATTAGAAAGAGAAAAGATTTTCCCATTCACAGTTTTGATGGTTATAGTCCGCCATCAGTTGGGTTCATGACTTCCGCCCTGTGCTGAAGCAGTGTGTCAAGGGGGGAGTTATGGCATAGCAAGATGCTCAGCAGGGAAGAGGAAGAGATCTGGGTCCCACAATCCCTTCTAGGGCTTGCTGCAACTGACTCCTTCTAAAGCCCCATCTTAAAGTTTCTACCCTCTTCTAGTAACAGCCCCTCTCTTGGGTCAACATCTTAAACACTCTAGTTTATAGGGGTGCTTAAATCTAAGCTATAGCAAAATGGCTTTTATTTCTTTCCAAGTTTCTTTCTATTACATTCTTCCTTCCTTCCCCTTTCTTTTTTCTGTTTCTTGGGACAAGATCTCTTGCAGTTCAAGCTGACTGTTAACTCTTTATTCTCGTGACTCTATCTCCCAAGTTCTGGATTATAGGTTACTATGCCCAGCTTTACATTCAGAATTTTCTATTAACAAGTGCTGATTCAAAAAGAGTAAGACTTTCCTTTGAGGAAATAGTAGGTAGATGGAGGTTTAGACCTCCACTGAAAGAGCAAGTAAGTAGGCCGTAGCATGATAAGGACATAGGACTGTGGGAGCACCCCCGAGTTTGAAGTCTCAGAGATGTGAAACCGGGATCTGACAAAAAGGCGCATTGCCCTGGTGACATCCACTTGCTTTGTATGAGTGTGACTTTGGGTATGTTAAGATCTTTGTCACTCTTGGAAAATTGTAAGATGCCGTTGCGCTTTGTGCTTTTAGAGGGCTGCTATTTAGTGTGCTCTCCCCTTCTCTTACCTGTTACGACTGGCCTACAAGGGACAGGACGTTTGTGTGTGCTTATCTGTACATTCATCTGTGTGTTGATATGGGTGCTTCTGTTTGCATGTGAATGCCAGAGGTCAGCTTCCTTGGTTGTGCTCCACTTTATCTTTTCGAGATAGGGTCTCATCCTGAACCTAGAGCAGCGATTGGCCAGACTGGCTGCTGGTTGGTGAGCCTAGAGGATCCTCCTTCTGTCTTTGCCTTCCTGTAGGGATTGTGGTGTGTGCCGCTCTGGCTGGCTGGCCTTTATGTGGTGCAGGGGATCCACATGCAGGTGCAACAAACAGTCTATTGATTGAGCCATACACTTAGTCTTGATAGTCTTTTTTGAGTCCTTTGAGGGTTACTCTTGTAAGCTGGGCCTTTTTGTGTTTTACCTTATTATTGTTTTTTTTTAGAAATTTTCTGGGTCAAATAGTTTTTCTAATAGAATGATTATGTGTTTCTTCTTCATGATTTCTGCATTTGAAAATATTTTATTAATTAAATAAATACACAGAGAGAGGGGAAATGTCAGGGTTGTTTGTAGAGATGTGCAGATTCTATTCTGAATGCATGTCAATAGAATTTACATATAAAAAATACTTTACTTACTTTTGAGAGAGCGTCAACATGTGCCTGGCATGGCTTGTGTGTAGAAGCCAGAGGGCAGCTTTCAGAAGTGGGTTTTCTCCTTCAACCATGTGACCGTCCAGTGACAGGACTCAGGTGAGCACGTCTGTGAGCTGCAGGTACCTACTTTCAATGCTTTGATTATTGGTGGTCCCTTTTGGATAGGGCTCGTCTCGTGTAGCTCAGGCTGGCCTCTCTCTCTGTTCTTTTGCCTCAATTTCCAGAGCACTAGAATTGCAGGCATCTCCTTACTTGGTTTGGTGACAATTCTTATTGAGAACATTCAGGGGCTCAAGGATACTATTTTGGTAACCCCCCAAAAAACCAGAGCTGTGAATCTCAGTGTAGTAATTGATGACAGACACACACATTTCAGGACATGTATGATTTGCTTATGACTTCTGTGTGAGCCAGTGTTAATATTATGGTGAAAGAAATATGTATGTCTGTGTGTTACTTGACAATTGGTCAAGAAGTGCTGAATCCAAATTTTAGATCAAACGAGGCTTGTTTGCTCAACTGTATTACAATTAATAATTCTGTCTTATTCACCATTTCAACAGTGGAAAAACTTACTAGCCTTTCATATGTATGCAGTCACATATGTATGGAATATGTGTCTGGGTATATAGTATGGAACATGTATTTATGTATGTATGTAACATAGCTCTTTCCATTTAATTGATAATATTTTATGTCTTAGTGTTCTATGCCATATTATTTGTAACACTGAAAATTCATAGGCTTTTATTTACTTATTTTACTATTTGAGGGGGTAGGAATGGAGGAGAGCAATAAATGACCACATGCAGAGGTCAGAGGAAATCTTTTGGAAGTTAATGGTCTCCTTCCACCATGTGGGCTCTGTCAAGGTTTGCACTGAGGCACCTTTTCCTGCGGAGCCATCTCTCTCACCTGAGTTCAAACTTTTCAAAATATATGAAAAATAAACACGTGTCAATATGTCTACATTGAATAAATTATTTGAAAATAATATGTTAGGTTTCCATACTAGAAATTAATTATTGTAGGAGTCAGTCAGCTAAAAACTGTCTTAAAGCCATGTGTAGGATTTATAGTTCTCCAAGAGAATTTCACTAGTTAAAACTTAAATGCAGCAGGCATTTCATAGGTGAAACAGAGTGACTGAGTTTTGACTATGTTCCTGCTGTAAAGCATGATTATAAATGTGATTATAGGTTTTGCAGCAGGAGACTTGTCTGAATTCGACTCACAGCTTCACAGTGATCTCTGCTACACTCCTGTCTTTCAACGGCATTTAACTCAAGATGTAGGTGGGATCATGCAATTATTCCTGCCTTATGCTTGTAATCTGTCTTCAGTATTTCATCATACATTATAATAATTTGGGTTTAATACCATGCCAGGGCTGGTAATAACCAAGAACAAAATACATACTGAACAAACAAACAAAATACAAACCTGTCTTCCGCCCCTCTCCCCCAAGATCTTTTTTTTAAAAAACAGATTTTGTGGGTTGCACACTGATCAGGGGCAGAGAAGCACATTTTAAGTCCCGTATGATGCTGCAAATGTTCGGAATTCAGACCCAGTTCCAGAGGGGGCCGATTTCAGGGGCTGTAAGAGAAGAATCAGAGAAATCCTAGCGGGGGACACAAATGCAAGGAATGAGTTTTAGATGGTGAGTAGGCTTCCCAAGATGGGTGGGTTCCAGGGAAGCCTCGAAGTGTTGAGGACTAAAATCCAGAAAGATGAAACTGGGTGACCAGTAAGATGGTAACAGGCAAGGCACCTGCTCTCAGACCTGGTGAGCCGAGTTGATCCTTGGATGTCTGCATAGTGGATGGACAGAATCCACTTCTGAGTTGTCCTTTGACCTCCATCTGTATGCCAGGGCATGCATGCTTGTGCCTTCTCTCAATAAACAAACAAACAAACCTGAAAAGTGCAAAAAGGACCACTTAAAAAAGATAACAAACTAATAGGTTCCAGGATAATGTTTTAAGCTCATGATTAGTATAAAAAATAGTCGATATAAGTGAATACAAGGACAGATGTATGTGTGTTGTCTCTAATAACAGAAGTGTATTAAGTGAGAAATAGTATGTATTCACTTGTACTGTGAATACTTGTGAGTAAAAAAAATCACAGTCATCTTATACCTCATATACTGATTTTCTTAGTCAATATGTATAACCTCCGTAGTTTAAAAAAATATTGTTAAATCTCTAGACTGGTAATAGATTAGAAATCCTAATTTTTTTATATATGGGATATTACTTTTTAAATTCAGGAATGACTGAAGCATGGAACTAAAGTGTGGAATGATGATTTTACTCATTGACTGGCCTGTCAATTTAGAGGCTAATGTCTTTTTTTTTTTAAACATTTTTATTTCCACTCATACAAACTTAGTAGGTACATAGGTTCCCTCCCTCCCTCCTCCTCCCCCCGAACCCCCTGCTCTCCCTCCCCTCACCCCTCTCTCCCCATCCCCCAGTGTCCCCCCCAATCCCCGGAGAGTCCTTTAATGTGCTTGCCAGTCTCTCCTCTGGGCTCTCCTCTCCAATGACGTACAAGAACCCAGTGGCATTCCCCTGAATCCTTTCCTGTGTTCCCCTTCAGCATAGGAACACTACTGTGGCTGTCAATCCTTTGTAGAGGCTAATGTCTAAACAGGTGTCTAGCTAGAGTGCCAGGACAGGAGGAGCCTTGAGCTGGGAGCGCATTTCCCAGTATGTGCAGGTTTGCAACTTCAGATGTTGGATGGAGTGTTTGTTTGGAGAACTTGAATTCTTTGTGCTGCAAACTTTAGTTTCAAGAATATGGAGTCATCTATGGTAACTTGGTGATATTGAAATTGGGGTATGAAATCTCAGTAGTCTTCATTTCTATATTTCTCATTCATGATGCCCTCTCTTTGTTACGAGGTATATCATAGGATTGAGAGAAAGAGAGAGAGAGAGAGAGAGAGAGAAAACATGATCCAATATAATCTCAAATTCACAACCCTTCTGCGTCAGTCTCCTGAGGGCAAGGAGTACAGCAGGTTCCATCATACCCAGAAAGGAAATCGGTTTCATATATGCATAACAAAGTGGAAAGAGCTAACATTTGGAAATTGTATAGCTTAGTTACTAACAGATTTCTGACAGGTAAATTTGATGATAAAATTTTGATAACAGTAAGTCGTATATTGCTAGAAATAATAGGAATTTTTCTTTTCCCATAGTCCTGGGAATCAAGCCCAAAGCCTTGTTCATGCTAAATATATAGAGTACCATTGAGCTGTGTCTGCAGCTGTATATGGTAATTGGAAATGGGCCTGGGTTTGGATAAGTCTCTGGCAGTTGTACAATATACAATTAATTGATGAATAGTAAGAAACAAGAGAGAGAGAAGTCTTTTTTTAAAAAATTAAATTCTCTGATCTTTCAGGGGGAGAAGTTGGATGTCCCCCCTCGGGTCAGCGTTGAGCATTCATGTGTTCTCTGCTGACTTCTATCTGTTACTGTTGCTAAGAGAAGCTTCTGAGCGAGAGGTTGTAAGCTGTACAAATCTTGAGGTTTAATGCTAGTATCTGCATATGAGAGGGAACACGTGGCATTTGTCTTCCTGGTTCTGAGTTACCTCACTCAAATTAATTATTTTCTAGTTTCATTTATTTGTGAATTTTATGACTTCAGCTTTCTTAGTAATATTCTATTACATATATGTACAACATTTTTATTATCCATTCATCAATTGATGTGCATCTAGGGTTATTCTTTTTCCTTGTTGTTGTGAATAGAGCTGTGGTGAACATAGGTATGCATGTATCTGTATGGTGTAATGTACCTTTTGGGAATATGCTCAGAGCTGGGTCATATGGTAGGTCTGTTTATAGTTTTTTGAGGAATCTCCACACTGACTTTCAGTGTGGATACAGTAGTTTATATTCCCACCAACAGTGGGTAAGTGTTCCCTTTTCTCTCATCCTTGCCAATATTTGTTGTTACTAGTTTTTCAATCTTAGCTCTTCTGACTGGAGTAAGATGGAATCTCATAGTAGATAGAATTTGCATTTCCTTGATTACTAAGTATGGTGAGCATGATATCCTTGAGGCATTTGTATTTCTTCTATTGAAGTTCTCTGTTTAGATCAGTCACCCCATTTTTAATTGGCTCATTTGCTTTGTGATGTTTTCAAGTTACTTACTTTTGTATTTTTGTATCCTGACTAGGTAGAATCCCATTCACTATCCTTGTCATGCCTGATGAAGTTTTCAGAAGTTGTCTCTGTGCAGGCCATTAGCAGTCAGAGAAAGCCTCTTTAGTGCTAAGAAAGGGAATTTTGTTTTAGTGTTAAAATGCTGTTTTAGCATTTTATATGACCCATAGTCTGTAACTTTTGTCCAATAGCTGTGAAGTAATTGATCTTCCCTAGTTTGCCATGTCTAAGAAGAAGAAGGAAGTCTATTTTGATAGCCTAGAGTAGTTTCTTTCTTTATTGTGGGGATAATTTCCAAGCTTTCCATGTGGATGTGTGTACCAGATTGTACCAGATCCTGCATATGTTGTGTTTTTTTCCCTGTGCATGAATACCTGAAAACAGCAAGATAGTGACAGTAGCCAACAATAAAAAACAGTGGTTCTGTGAATGCACATTTCTTTCATATTTATTCTACTTCTACTTCATACTTTTTGTATGAATAGCACTTTTTAGCTTCTCTCAGTACCTTTAAATTGTCAGCATCCCTGTCCTCATGCTTTAGAGCCATTTTAAGTGAAATAAGCGTTCTTGTGCATAAGCACTGTGACAAGACAGCTGGTGAGATAATGGAGATGGTTAATAAGTGACTAACATGTGGGTAGGTTATGTTAAGGGGTGATTGGGTCCCGGGAGGGGTGAGGCAGAATGGATCCAGATTTCATGATGGTACTCTTAGCGGAGCACAACTTAAAATTTGTACATTGCTTATTTCTGGAGTTTTCCATATATTATTTTTGGACTGCAGTTTACCATGGGTAACTAAAAGTGTGGGTGAGCCATGCTTTAATGGATTACTTAGAGAAGGATCCGCGCAGCCTGGAAGGGGGATGGCTCAGTGAGGGGGTGAGGTTGGGAGTATTTGATTCCTAACTCCTAGCACCTCACCTTGGTATCAGGTAACCATAGACCTTGCGGCCATCTCTTTGCATGGCTCATAGGTGCGCTAAAGGAAGATCTCTGAAGTAGCTCTTGGGGAACTGACACCGATTCACATCTTTACACCAGCCCCATGCGCTTGCTACTGCCATCCTTGTTTTCACATTGCACCAGTTGTTTGACAAATAACCTGGCCGAACAGCTTCAGGGAGGAGAGATTCATTTTCTCAGAAGGTAAGTCCATCGTGGCAGGAAGGCCTTGTTGATCAGCCCCTGTTTACAGAGACAGAGCTCTTGTCCGTCATCTCTTTCTATGGAGACAGATAGGGAGTAAGGCCCTGCTGCCTTCCCAAACAGGACCCCTAACATGAGACCCAGTGTTCAGACACAGGAGCGTGGAGGATGCTGAACGTTCAAACCACCTTTATCCTCCAAAATCCTTCAGCCCTAGCTACTGTCGTGTTTGAGCATAGCATCGCGTGCTCTCCTCGGAGATCTCTGATGCCCGAAGATGAGTGGGTCTTCTGAGAGGCTGCATGGGCTTGTCCTTTCATGTCTAGTCGGCTTCCCAGCACCATCTGGCTTTGTGGAGCACGTGGTGTTCCGAGCACAAATGCTCTGAAGTGCCCAGGTTCGCTCCAGCACACGGAGGAAAAGCAATTGTCTGACCTCTGCGAATGCAGTTTTGAAGTAGTCCAGGCTGGCTCTGACCACAGCTGTCAACTGTCAGTTGTCGAGTTTCTAGATGGGAATTGATCTCTGCTCATCTCAGCCTAGGAATCACTCAAGTGGATCCTTTCGTGGGAAGGGAAACTTCCAGAACTGGAATCCTTCATAGGGAGGGCAAGGAGCCAGAAACAAAGCAGTGGAAGCCTTGTGCAGGGGTCTGAAAGGAAGGATTCCATATGCCATTTTTCGGCACCTTTCCTTTGTTTGTTAAAGTTTATTTATAATTTGTGTGTGTGTGTGTGTGTGTGTGTGTGTGTGTGTGTGTGTGTGAGAGAGAGAGAGAGAGAGAGAGAGAGAGAGAGAACTGTGTATCCCTGTGGAAGACCAAGGTTGACATTGGGAATCATCTGGATTGCTTTTACCTTTTTTTTTTGTTTTGCTCTGGGATTTTTCAGGCTCTGTCCACCAGGGCCAGAAGTGCAGGCAGCTTCCCTTTCTGCCTGGTGTTTTCACATGGGACCTGGTATCAAACTCAGGACCTTGTGAAGCAGAGTCTTAACCCCTGAAACATCTTTCCAGCTTTGAAGAAGCCGGGAAGATAGGAGGAAGACTCAGGTCTGGATGCCAACAGGCTCAGGGTCGGGGTCTCTGGACAGCAGTTTCAGTTATGTAAACCTGAACTTCATTCCGCGTGTTTCACCAGGGTTGTTGTCTTAAACCTGTTTTCCAGAAACTAAGTGAGTTGGAGGAAGAGGTTTAGTAAAATGTCAGAGAAAATAACACACTTGATGCGTATGTAGAAAGGAACTGGGCCCTGTGCACGGTGGCATTTTTCATTCCCAATTTCATTGTAAGTGAAATTATAATTTCATTGTAAATGGCACCTAGAAGCAGAAGTGGGGCCCACACAGCTCTGTGCCATTGTGGCTCACAGCAAGAGGGCCAGGCAGCTTCCCTGGACTCCCCCTCGGCCTCCTGCACTCTGTACACCGCAGCAGCCTTGAGGGCTGGTGAAAATGAGCCACTGCTGTCCGGCAAAGGGTTTTACAGTCGTCGTCAGGATTGCGTGATTGTATTGGTTTCAGCTTCCTATTGCTAAAGAATACGGAACCCAGATAGCTTAAGGGAAAAAGTTTGTTCCAGCTTATGATTTCTTGACCATAGTTCATCATGGTAGCAGGAGGGTTCATACCAACACGAGGAGCTGAGAGACCTGGCCATATATCCATAGGGATTGCTGAGCGAGACATACTTTATCACTTGTCAGTATGTCTGTATGTGCTGAGCAAGCTTTCTCTGTCTAACCTTATAGAGAGTGGTTCTATTCACTGTTGGTTGTGTTCTTCCACATTAATTTGATCATCTCCCTAGGCTTGATCAGGGCTTGCCTTACCTAAATGATTTCCTTAACTAAACAGGTGCGTCTCCAGTGAGGTTGACCCCTGAACCAGTAGTACCATTTGTATATACAAACACATTTTATTAGATGATTAGTGCTCTGCTTTAAGTATTTAACTTTTTTAGTGTGTGTAGGTGTAAGAGTGGTGTGTGTGTGTGTGTGTGTGTGTATAAAAGAAGGCACTTGAGTGGATGTATCTATGGAGGCACAAGGGTGACTTTGGAAATCACCCTATGTTGCTCTAGCTCCTGGGGTTTCCCAGGCGCCTTCCAGGATCCAAAGTGCAGACTGCTGCCAACTTTAAATGGGGTCTGAGATTCTGAACTTGGGTCCTTTTGTTTGCAAGGCAAAGGTTTAACCCTTCAGCCATCTCTCCAGCTCACATTATATTCAATATTTTAGTTCTAGAATACATTTACTTTTTTTTAAAGAAGCAGTAATACTCTTAAACTATTGCTGTGAGAGAACACCCAAAGTCAAATAACTTAAGGGAGAAAGGGAGATTTATTCACCTTAGGGTTCCAGAGGGGAGATACAATCTTTCACAGAGAAGGGGGCGTGGCTGGCTGGCTGAAGCTGGCAGGCTAAATCACTCCCATCCACGTGGCTGAGGCAGTCCTGGAGTCTCTCTTCTTAGCTTCCCATTCTATGGTTCCTTTTATCTGGTCTTCACTGGGAGGTTCCAATAAGATCTAGGGAGGTTCCAAAGGGATCTGGGGCTGGTCTTTGTATTGTAAATGTATTGATCCAGATAATCTCTTCAGGAGGTCTCAGCTGATCTTAGTTAATGCCAGGTGTGTCAATTTGACGCCCAGGATTAACCATCACAATCATCATCTACAACAACCAAGGCAGTGTGGTCCAAAGCAGCCAAGGAAGCAACGTTAGGCCAGCTATTCATGTTTGTTTCAAGAAACTCAGTTACACGGAAGTAGTTGTGGTGCCAACCTAGAACTCCAGTTCATTGTGTTGGACACCTGTAGGTGTTGTTCATTTTCCTTTCTGAGCTGATTGCTTTGAGTCCCCTAAGCTAGTCTACTGTCTAGACTAGCTTTTCCCAGGTGTCGGCTAAGAAGTGGGCATTTGGAAAACATCCAGTATCTTTTTTCAGAGTTCGTGTGGGATAGAGAAAGGGATTCACCTGGTTTTCCTCCTCTTCTCTTGTTGTATGTTCTCTATCGAACTGGGTGTGGTAGAGTGTGTGTGCAGTCCCCACATTTGGGAGGTGGAGGCTGAAGGATCAGCCTCAGTTAAGACTTGACTCCTAGTCTAGCCTGAGTGATATGACATAAGACCCTGTCTCAAACCAACCAAAATAAGTAGTTTGAACTAGAAATGAAGAGAACCCAAAAACCATAAAAAAGCAAATTAATTAGAAGTAGTTTTAGTGCTTAAGAGACACCCTCCACAATAATTGCTTTGAAGCTTAAGTACAAGTTTAAAACTTTCCTAAGAAGCATGAAAACATAAAAGAGCCCCCTTCTCCAGCAAAACCCTGCCAGCAACATTAAGTCATTATAGAAACATTAAACTTGTAAAGGAAACCAATTTAAGTAGTGCCTCCAAATTGCCCACCCCTCTTTAATTAAGAAGATTCATCATGTTGGGAATAGCCTGAGAAAATGAGTTCAGGCCCTGCCAGATGAGGGCAGAACGGGATCTTTTTCTCTGAGAGCCTTCACATCCACACTGTCACTAGATTCTGTCGGACTCTTTCTTCTGTCTCAAGTGCATTTCCTCAGCTGTGGCTCTGTGCCAAACCCTGGTGGAAAATTCCATTTTGAAGGTCCTAGTGGAACTTTGCCTCTGCGGAAGCCAATGCTTCCATCCCTCTCCTAGCTTGCTTCTCTCTTTCCTGTCACTCTGGGTACTTGGCCTCATTTCTAAGTACAACTAGACAGAGAGCAGAATTCCCTTGCTGCTTATGAGCAAACTGACAGGTGGAAATGACTTGCCCCAGGTCAGAGCTGTAAGTGGTGGGTTTAGAGTTTAAAATCAGATCCCTTCCCTCCCAGCCCTGTACTGTTCCCACACCTAGCTGTAGCTCTCTCTGCCTTGCATCCTGACTTCACAATCTTTTGTGGAAAAAGAGGTTTCTGGCTATATTGGACTTGAGATTAATTTTTAAAAAAATTTTAAACAGGGTTTTATTACATAGTGCTAGGCCTCAAACTTGGTGATCCTCTTGCCTCAGCCTCCTGAACACAGGAGTTGACTGAGGTGACATCTCAGGCTTCTCTTTCAGATGTTGTATAGGCATTGGGATCCATTGCTAAACAAGAGAACAGCTGTTTGTTCATAGTTGTACATTGAGAGCAAATGGAGCCTTAGAGTACCCAGAAGGTAGTGTGATAAATGCAATTCAAGTATCATAGAGGAGACTGGAGAGTAAAAGCACAAGAGTCTGGTCTTTCACAGCTACTGCCTCTGCATTAAAAATCCAAGATCACTAGTCTGTGGAGTTAGTTCCTTCCTTCCCCTGCTGCCTCTCTTCCTACTCTTATGTGGGTTTTAGGAATTGAACTTGGGTTGTCTGATTTGTGCAGGCACCTTTATTCACTGAGCCATTTTGCCAACCCAAGGCTATGTTTTTCTTGATTCATTTCTTCTACTTTGGCAGCCATAGATAGAGGGCAAAGTTGGGAAAGATTAGAATAGCACCACTTCTTCAATCGGTAATAAAACAAAATAACCCAAAATGCTTAAACATATGGTCTTAGAATACATTCTTTTCTCTATAGAATTCTCTTTTCTGCTTTCCCAAGCAGAAAAGAGTGGGTTATGCCATTGCGGTCAGATGCAGACACAGGTCACACCATTAGGACTGATGCATAGTTGGTGTTCCTGTAGAACCTCCAGAATTATTTTGTAGCAATAGACTGTCCTAATAGAAGGAGACTGACTGTAGCCCCGCTACACTTTGTAGAAATAAGTTCATCTAGAGAGAAACTCTGGGTCTCAGGCAGGAGAGAGGGCATTCCTGGTTTTTAAAATGTTCCATGTAGTTGTGTCATCCTTTTGGCTGATAGAAGAAAATGCTGATTAGAAGAATAGGCTAATGGTCAGCTTCAGTGTTGTGGGGCTATATTTGCCTTTCTTTGGTGGCGGTGGTGGTATCTTATTCAGAGATCAGAGTTTGTAAGCCAAATCTAGTGCAAAGCAAAGTCTCCTGTCATTTCGTTGATCTTTCTAAAATACCATGTTAAAAACAGTGGGTATAAGCAAGTTGTAGTGTTTGTTGCCTTAGGGGGAAAAAGTGCTTTGAAATTTTCTCTTGCCACTTTTCATTTGTACTGCACTGTTCTGGTGAGTAGAAGAACCCAGTAGGAAAGAAGCCATGGTTTCAGAGCAAAGCAGGTCCAAGTTCTCGAGTGCCACCTGTGCATCACCCACTGGGCTCTGGGGAAGGGAGGAAACGAAAGTTTGTCCCTGATCTGATCAGTTGAAGGTGAAACTACTTATGACAACTTCATAACCCCATGAAAACAGTGGAAGACAGTAGTTTTGGGCCTGGCCTTTTTTCATAGACGAGAAAGTCTATCTTTAAAACACCAAATGGAAATAAAGATTGAATCCTTAAAATGCTCTGTAGGTGTTCTGGTAAATTTAAAGAATTCTAATTGCCAATTGGTAATTTTCATGCTAATCGTTTCTTGCGATTTGTGTTTCTTATCGAGAAATCACTGAGAACATCAGTCTTTTGGGTGAAAGCATCCAAAAGTGGATCTGGACCTCAAGACCACATTGTATATTGGAATTAAATATTTCCATTTAAAATACAGAAAACTGGTTTTCATTGTCATTTATGATGCTTCTTAGTCAAGTACAATGAATAGCGCTGCCAATTACAGTAATTCTATGTTTTATAAGTACATGTTGTATACTTAAAACTATACCTGGAAAACTTCCTCCCTCCCTTCCTTGGGAGTTGAACCCAATATTTTACATATGCTAAACCACTCCAGTCTTCAAAAACCTTTGTAAATTTTGAATTAAGATGTACCTTTAAAAATATATTTTACTTATTTGGGAGAGGGAGAGAGAACACGTATACATGTAGCGGTGTGAGGACAAATTTGGAAGTCAGATCTGTCCTTCCACCATGTGGTTTCTGGGGTCAAATTCAGATGGCCAGGTCTGCATGCAGGCATCTTACCTACTGAGCCGTCTCAGCACTCATATGCACTTATCTTTGGATATGAATGGTTCCCAAGGCTAATATTTCATGAGTGACTATATAACTTAAGAGTTGTGTGATGTAAAACAGGAACCTGGGGATGAGCTGTACTGAAGGATATACAGAGCTAGACAGAACATTTAATTTCATTATATTCATTACCCTGAGGTTGCTGTCCTAAGATTGCCTTCATTGAAGGTCAACTTTGCTGACTTGCATCAAAACTTAAGAGAACATGGTATGAAACCCATAGTGTTCAGTTTTGTTTTTAAGTTGTGTTTATTCTATGATATTTTATCCAGAAATGCCTTGTTGAAATAGTAATTTCCTGCTCTTGGGTTGAGTGGATGAATTTGGAGCAACCTAGAGAATTTTAGATAACATTCTTGAGTTTAATGCTGCAATTGATGCTGAGGTTTGTACAGAGGACAACTTTTTTTCTGTAAAAGTTGTAATTACCAAGTTAAATCACTGTATTATTTCATATAGTGTATACATACACATATACTACACATATACGTACTTCATCTTTTCCTCCATATTTTCTTTCTCTCTTATATTTTCTTTTTTTTTTAAACTTCATTCATTCATTTGTGTGTGTGTGTGTGTGTGTGTGTGTGTGTGTGTGTGTGTGTGTGTATCAGAGGGCACATGTGTCCCTGTGGAGGTCCAAGAGTTACTTTGGGAATCATTCTGTCTTGCTTCTACCTCCTTCTTGCTTCAGTCTGGGATTTCCCAGGCTCTTCCCACCAGGGCCAGAAGTACAGGTCGCCATTTCTGCCTGATGCGTTTTATGTAGGACCTGGGATTGGAACTCAGGATCTTCTGCTTGTGAGGCAGAGTCTTAACCCCTGAGCCATTTCTCCAGCCCATATTTTCTTTTTTGAGATAGGATCTCACTGTGTTGCCAAGGCTTGTTTTGGACTTTTACGGAGCAGTGATCCTTCTGCCTCAGTCTACTTAGTGACAGGACTGTAGACGTCTGTATCATGTCTTGCTCTGTTTCTTTTCAGTGGTGTTTTTGAGAGGGACAGGTCTGCTTGTTCTTTCAGATAGAAAGTCTTGCTGTAACAGATAGAGAACAGCAAAGGGTGTGTATCCCTTATCTAGACTGTTTGGAATCGGAAGTGTTTCAGACTTTGGAATCGTTTTTTAGACTTGGTAATAGTTGCACAGAGTTTGCTGATGGAACAACTCTGGTCTGAAAATTTCAAGTTGGAAATAATCTAAAATCTGAAGGCTTTTCAAAAAGCTTTAGATTCTGTGTCATTTCAGATCTTGATCTGGGGTGCTCCTATGCCTACTTCATAGGATGACATGGAACAGTCTATAGGGTGCACTCTGTCTTTAAGGTTATTCTCATGTCAAAATGGCCTGGCAGACAGTGCTCCGCTTGGGCTAGTACTGTGTACCCATGCCAGTTAGTTGTAGTTGCCAACTTGACTGTTGAAAGATGAGAAATCGGGCACATCTGTACCAGTTATGGCAGGCCATGAGTAAGTCTGTGGGAGATTAATTGATGTGAGAAGATTCAACCCGTGGTGGTAGGACCAGACCCTTGGGCAGGCGGATAAGTGGAGAGAGTTGGCTCAGTACTTTGGCATACTGGCAACTGGGAAGTATGTGTCTCTCTCAGCAGTTTTTGTGGATATGTTCTGGTTAGTTCCCATAGTTTTTGTTGTTATGAACTCTCCTGCCATGATTATAAGCTTCCTTTCCTCTTACGTGTTTGTGTTAAGTATTTGATTAGCAACGGAACACTTTTGTTGCTAACTAACATAACCTGACTTAGAGCTTTACTGATAAATTACCTTTAGCTCATCCACATGAAACACATGTCTTTTAGAAGAAATCTCTGCACGGATGTATTAGTAACCCTCATCGTTACTGAATATCACATCTGGAAAAATTGGTACAGTGGAAGTTAGATGTACTCGTGCCCTGTAAAACCCATATGCCAATGAGGGATGTCCATTCTCAACACAAAGACCTTGGGTTGTACTTACTTTGCTTTTTAATGAATCAACCCTCATATTTAATTAATTGATGACATACTTCTAACCATAATGGATTGTTTTTAATATATACACAACTCATTTTAATATAAGAGCATAATAATAAGTGGGAGATTTTGTGAAACTTTTATATATGTTAGCATAATCTTACCTGTTTCTTAACTGAAGTGACTCATACCTTATTTTCAACGTAACAGATCAGAATTTGAAATAACACTATGAAGTTTACAAAATGCATCATGGATTCAAGAGAGGAAAGTGGGGGACATGTCTGATGACCTTTTTTCATACTATAACATTTTACTGCAAAGCGTCACTGTTGATAGTGAAATGCCTGACATTTCTTCTGTATTTAAGTTTTACTGTGAACAAGTTATCTCACTTACACAGATAACGTAACTTGTGTCATTTCTTATGACAATTTTTCCTCTTGTCTTTTTAATTTTTCCCTGTTTCACTTGCCACCACTTCATAGTGTCAAGTGGCCTCCTCCTTTGTTAATAGGTGGCCACACCAGACTTGAAGTCTTTTGATGGACTCATAACATCAAGTTACTTTAGTTCAGCTAGGGGTCTTATATTGACTTATGTTAATTAAGACCTCTATAATTTAGATCACCCTTACACAACCATTTTAAAGTAAGTGTGATGGAATTTGGGATAGACATATTCAAGTATCTTTTATTTCTTTCAGGTACCTTTTGTGGCTCATTAGCTTAGTAACTATCATTAACTTGTCATAAAGACTCTTTGTCTTTTTTCTCCTTTTCGTAAAACTAAAAATTAGGGGACCATTTTTTTTAAGCCAGCCAATAACTAGATTTGTGAGGCAGTTGTTTGTAGGATGAAATCAAAGCACACTATTGGAATAGAAGTTAAGATGTTCAAGGTCTCCATTGCAGAAAGGCATAAACTTTGGTTAGAGACTGAGCTTTGGAGCTTGTGGATTAGGGAAGTAATGCTCAGGGAGAAACTGACAAGATAGGGTAGGTCCAGTTTTAGCAATAACTAGAGGATAATCGACTTGACATAATGAATATTTATTGTGAGTCAAGTAGTCATTGAAAATGAAAATACATGAAGCTTCATGTGGCCATTAGTATCTGTCCAACCCTAATTTCCAAGATACTTTAGTGTAAATTCAGCTATCATTTAATCATAATAGGAAGGAATCATTGCACCATATCCAATCCTCCTTTTCACTTCACACAATTCATTTACTTAATCAAATTATTATCTAGATTTCTGTGTGGTCTTTAAGTTAAACTCACTGAAGAGTCTTTTGTTTTAATTTAATCTTCTAATTGCAGTCATGGAAATAACGTTGTAGTCTTCAGAAATGTAATATAGGAGCCGGAGACAGAAAAAGTTCTCTAGATAATGCTGGAAACCAGCAGCAGCTGCAACAAGGTCAGAATTCTGGGTGCAGATGGACTAGTGGCATCGTTATGAGCTGAATTAGTTGGCATTCATCCTTGTCATCAGGCAGTTGACACTTGTGTTGAGTGTCATCTGTAGCTTTCTAGGAACAGTCAGCAAGCAATAAGTAGTGTGGCAATAAATTCTATTTGCGCACTGACTAGAAAGTGCAATAGTCATTTGCAAGTTACACAATAGTTATTTATGTACTTCATGGTTGTTCATAACCAGGCTTTGGGTCCATTGCTGCACAGCAGCCTGCAACAACTTTGTGCTTTCAGTTTATTAGCAGAGTTCATTTTTTAAATTGTCCTTTGTTATCTTCTTTTTTTTTTGTTTATGAACTTTATAGAAATGTTATTATGGAATCACTCTGTTCTTGATATTTCTTTATGGAAAAGTTCAAGTCCTATCTAGCAAACCAAGCTTGAATATTGAACTATTTCCTACTTCTTCTAATGTAAGCAACTATCATCTAGGGTTGCATGTTTAAGAAGACCTTTGCATGACCTGTCCATATCTTCCTGGCAGGGATAACTTGGGTATAAAATGGGTATATTTCTTGTGCTATTACCACAGTGAGAATGATGAGCTTGTTGGGAAGTGTGGCACAGCATTTGGGAGGCTGAGACAGGAGAATTGAAAGTTCAGTGCCAGCTTTGGCACTTAGTGATGATTATGTTTTAACAGCAAAAGGAAGTTTGTTCTTGAACTTTAAAAAAATCAAAGTTGGCAAAACACTATTATGTAATTTTTATATTATTGAAATAGCATTAGAGAAGAACATCTTAGGGGATGGTTATACATAATACTGTGGTCTTTAAAACGCTGATATTTTAGAAAGGGATGTCATTTACAAGATTGGGAGGTAATAATGCATTTGTTGGGAAAAAACAACAGCATAACTCAGGCAATAAGGAAAAATGGCAGAGTGTGTAAGATATGAGAGACTCTTGCTGCTCAAACTTGGGCTGCATCAGAGTCTATTAGGTTTAAGAGACCAGGTTGCTGGACTTACCTTGTGTTCCTGATCTAAGAGGTATGAGACAATAATAGCACTCAGCTAACACACGAAGTTCAAGTAAAACCGTGGAAAAAACAGAAACTTATAAATTCCATATCACCAATTTTATGTTGTAGTTTAGTATCACCTTGTCATCTTAATAATACTTGTTTTAAATTTTTTCCTTGCTTTGGTATTCAAGGCACAATAGCCATGTCCTTGTGTCCATAAAATGTTGGGGGATATATTAAGGTCAGAGACTATGTTTTATTTTCTCTAGCACTTAAGTAACTGATTAGTCAGAAATTTTGGCTAAATTGACACTTTATCTTTGCTCTTGTTTGGGAGAAGTGTGTATAAACTCTGGTAAAATATTTTTGTGTGCTCATACTGAGGCTGCTATGTGGCTCGTGCCTGGAATCTTAGCACTTAAGAGGCTGAGGGTGGAGGGTTGCTGTGAGTTTGAAGCCCTTGCTGGCTATTCAGAGAGACCCCAGTCAGCCCGGGCTATAGAATAAAACCCCGTATGAAACACCAAAACAACCTACTACTAACAATAATTGAAACAACTTAACATACGCCAGTTTTCTCCTGAAATACATAAATGTATTTATATTATCTCTTCAAGACCATGCTTTTTGCTATTTTGTGGGAGAAGAATCAGATAGAGGAGAGAGAAAGAGGGAGACTGAGTAATTTATTTGCCTAAAGTTCACTACTACAAGTAAGAAGTTGTAGAGCAACAGAATAATTTCTGGCTACACATCTGGTTTCCCTCTGAAACTGACCTACTATTGTCTTGTATTTGTCCAGTATAAAGTATACACACTTGAGATAGGCGCCTCGTCTGTCCCTCTTGATTTTATAAGTAGTTGCTTCTGTATTTGGAACTCTCCTCTTCTGAATTGAGTTCATGAACATTAGTTGCTCTTTTAAAGATTTTCTTTTTATTGTACAAGCAACAAATTTTGATTTTGTAGCAAAATAGGAAGGTAGGAATAAGCAGAGAAAAGAAACTCCCTTCATGTAAGCATCCAGCATAGTGTGCTGGGCATAGAATCCATTAATAAATACCTATTGATTGAATGCCAGGAATTAGCTCCCTGACCTCTGAGTAAATTGCTTAACTTGTCATTTTCCATCTGCAGCGGGGTGGCTGGCAGGCCCTTATGCTTCTTATTTCTCTGCTGTGGATTTATTTGACATCAGTGATCTTTTAGGGACTTGGTCAGAATGTTAAATAAATCATACATTTGTTATTGTCTCCAAATAAGAAATGGTTTTGGATTTTCTGCTTGTTGCTCTTTACCAAGATAGGGAAGAATAAGACTTATCTGCAAGGCTTTACATGTGTTTATTTAGAGAGAGAGGAGTGAGGGAGCAAATGCTCTTATTTACAAGTAAATTAGCATTATAAAACATTAAACTTCTTCCTGTTAGTTCTGTTGTTGGTTTCCATCCTCCCACCTCAAGTCATAGCTGATGGTTTTATCATTTACTCATCAGCATTTCTTAATGAAAATAGAAATACAACAATCCTGACGGGGATCATGTATACTCAGTTACATGATTTAGTTTGTGAGGTGATACCAGTATTCTTTTTCAAACATACCTATTTGGAAGAGAAAATCCATTTGATGGTGAATTTTCAGTACAGGAAATGACAATATACAAAGAAAACCATCCTTCCCTTTAGTGATTTTTTTATTAATCCATATTAATTATATGCATGTATAAATATACATTGATCATATTCATTGGCTTTCTTGCCCTGTTTTGTTCTCCCACCATTGACCACCTTCCAAAGAGAATAATTTTTTACATTTATTTGCTTAGTGTGTGTGTGTGTGTGTGTGTGTGTGTGTGTGTGTAAGTAAGTCCCTTTCAGAAGCCAGAAGCTTCTCACAGCAACCCTCCACCCTCAGCCTCTTAAGTGCTAAGATTCCAGGCACGAGCCACACAGAAGCATCTGGCTTATCCCAAGAATGAGTTTTATAAAAGACCAATGTAGTGGTTGTCCCACAAGATTTTTAAATAAGTAAGGCTTCTTGGGAGATGGGATTATCATACATCCAAAAAAAAAAAAAAACATCTAATTAAAACACTGTTTATCCCCCATTTTATACTTCTCATTTTTTCCTTTCTTAGAAAATTTCATTTGTTTTGTGTGCATGCAAGTGGAGGTTAGAGAACGACTTGCCAGAGTCTGTTCTCTCTTCCACTGTGGTTTCAGGATTTGGATTGTAGTCTGCAGGCCTATGTGGCAAAAAGCTTTACCTGCTGAACCGGCCCCTACATTTCATTATAACCAAGTTCAAGCTTCTCTTCTGTGAGTAATGCATGTACACAGAGAAACGTTTTCATCCATTCAACTAAATTCTCTTTTGGGATGGAGTAGAACCAATGCTGGAACTACAACTACTTTGGAAATAAAAATGGTGTCTTTATTCTTTATAAACTTCCTTCTCTTTCCATATAATTTTTATCAAAAAGAGAATTATAGGCTTACTGGTTGTAAGCCTATAATTTATTTTATATGGTGAGTGTCATGTAAAGCCTAATAGTTTGGGCATAGGAATATCCTACTGCAGGGTGTTGAGGGCTCAACTGACTTCTGTTGGGTTTTATAATTTATCTTCTCTAATCAACTCTGTGGAAGTTCCTATGGGAGGAATTTTTAAGTTTCACTAAAGAAAAAACATTAATGCCTCCTTAAGTTAGGATCCTGATTGTCTTTAAGATACAGTAATGCAGGTGCCTTATTTAATCTCTCTGCTGAGTTGTCTCATCTCCTATTTATCATCTTATCTCCATATAGGTCGCTTGTTTGGAATACTATTAAGATCGATGGTGGGTGCATCTATTTAGGAAGTATATTAGTAAAAAGAAGCATGCTTCAAGTGCAATATGCAGCTAAACTACAATACTGAAGAACTTTTTACTGTGCAGTGCTTAACATGTAGCCAGTTGATTCAATTTTCTACTTTACCTTTCTAAAAGCATGGGGCTTCTCATAAATTCTGTCAATAATTCTATTGTTTGATTCCTTAATACTTAAGTCAGTAAGTTACCGTAACTAAATTATATCAAATTCCTGAGGAATCAAATTTCTATTTTGATTTATCCATGTAGTCACCTTCAGCAGATTTCATCTGACTTTGTAGTAAGAATGGAAATGAGAAGTGAAAATCTAATTTATTGAAATATTTTAATGGAGCAGTCTCTGTTTAAAAAAATCAGTTTTCTCTTGATGATCTAATAAAGATAGAATTCTTGTGTAATTATGAAGAAGTCTTTACCAGAATGTACTTCACAGCAATTTGTGTGCTGTAGCTCAACAGCAGAGTATCTGTCTCACATGTTTGTCTGAAGTTCTATGTAAATGTAAAGCATGGTAAAACAAAACCATTACCAAACTCTGGTGTGGTACCTCAGGCCTGTCATACCAGTACTTGGAAAGTTGTAGGTAAGAGGATCAGGAGTTCAAAGTCATCCTTGGCTGCAGAGTGAGTTTGAGAACAGCCTAGATGACAGGAACCCCCCCCCATACAGAATTCAAACCCCCATTGGAGTGTGATACTGAATAATTTTGATGCTTATGTTTCTGCTTGTTTTTCTCTTAGAACAGATGTGGTGATTAGCTGATAGATTATTTTGTGCTTAAACAAAGACCTAAAAAAAAAATAGAAAAGCTTTGCCGTCAAGTTAAAAGAAGTGCCACATGTGATCTTTTGAGAAATAGATTTTAGATGTCAAAGCAACCTGTGAAATGACAGCTGACTTCTTGTGTGACAAGAGGTCCCGGGCAAGGGGCTTAAAGGATTTGCTTCCGGTTGGGTGGCCAGCTGTGCTAGAAAGGGAGCCAGATCCATGGCTTGGATTTCTTGCTTTTTTTTTTTTTTACTTCAACATGGAACTTACAACGTTAAAGTTAGATAACATTTTTGCTTTCTTTTCCTTTGTTTTATGGCAGCATTTCAGTGTTCCTATTTCTACAATGCACGGCCTTAGAACTTAAGAATATTTAATTAATGAATTGCAAATGTGCATGCTTCAGTTTGTGTTCTGGAAGGATTTGATTACAATGTAAGTTTACATATGTTTGCAGTGTGTGTTTGAGTAACTGTTAGATAACTATTAGATCGCTATTAGCACTATTAGATGACTATTAGCACTATTAGATAACTGGATGTGCTGTTGTCTCTGGAGGGTTCTCAAGGTCGGTAAGCACCAGCTCATTTGTATTTTAGAATGGATGTCTTGATGCGTACAGGAGATAGGAAGCAGGAAATAGCTTTACCAGCACTATGGTAGTAATTTCCTGCAGCATCTTAACCTTCTGCCTCTGTTTATTCTACTTCCTTTACATTTAGTCTCGCTTTTCTGCACTCTCCATTTTCCTTAGTTTATTTTGGGTAATTATTTGCCTTGCATATTATTTAGATACTTTTTTTCCTACTTAGTTTGTTGCTCTCATTAAAGTTTGTAGCTGCTAGATCCTATGCTCTTTACCAAAAATTTTACACAAACAAAGCAATCACAAAAACCTTCCTTTGGCTCTTTTTTCACAATTCATCAAGAGTGAGAACAACCTTTAAGAAGTAGCTAAGTCTTTCACTTCCCAGTGGACTTTTCCCCATACATTGGAACTTATGTTATTGTCTCATAATCTCCTTGTAAACATTATGTAGATTCATTTCTATTGAATGAAATTTACTTTTTAAAATCCCTTTGGTGATGTCATACCCTTTCCCTTTAAAACAAACTGAAATGAAACCCAGCAACACCAGGAAGGGTGGTGTCTCGGGGATCCACCCACAGAGAGGAGGAGGCAGGGGATTGCAGAACAAGCTCCTGTGTGTGCACTATACAGATGGCTTCCTCAGGTTAGCCTCCCTTTGATTCTGTCTGCTTTTAGTGCCTGAGAAAGTTAAAGTCATTTATCTACTTAGGATAAGCTATCTCTATGCTAAATGGTATGTAGAGGACAAGCATTGGTATTCAAGGGGAGAGGGTGAAGACTTGCTCTCACCCTTGCCTCTAAAGTCAGGGCAGTTTTTAGATCCTTTTTTGGAAACTTTTTTTCCCCTTATTGCAAAAGGAATAAAACAAAAATTAATTGAAGTAAAAAATTAAATCGTCTTTTTTTAAATCATCATCTTCTGGGGCTGGAGAGGTGGCTCAGGGGTTAAACCTCTGCCTTGCAGGCGGAAGGTTCTGAGTTCAGATCCTAGACCCCTCGTATAGACGGGGAGGGGGGGGAGCGGGGGTGGCCTGTGTTTCTGGTCCTGGTAGAGGAGCCTGTGAATCCCAGGGCAGAGTAAACAAGGAAGAGGTGGAGGCATCTATGGTGGTTCCCGAATTTGCCCATGGTTCTACACACACACACACACAACTGAATAAATAAAAATATAATCATCATCTTCTGGTTTGCTTTATTATATTTCTTTATAGCAACACATGGCTGTTTCTGGCACTTTAACACAGTCAATACATGGAAGTCTGGGTCAAACCCCAGTTCCAAACAGTGTGTCATGAGAATTTAGACCACTTTCCTGTATGCACTGTATCCATCACTTTAGATTTTAGTTTTTAAGGTCTGCTGAAGACACAGAAATCATAAAGTGATTATTTGGAAAAACCGGACTCTTTATTGGCCTTTTCTTAAATCAATCTCTCTCTCTCTCTCTTTCTCTCTCTCTCTTTCTCTCTCTCTCTTTCTCTATCTCTCTCTCTGTCTGTCTATCCTTCCTTCCTATCTATCTATCTATCTATCTATCTATCTATCTATCTATCTATCTATCTATCTATCTATCTATCTATCTATCTATCTATCTATCTATCTATCTCTGTGTGTGTGTGTGTCACAGGGCACCTGTGTTCCTATGGAGGACCAAGGATGAATTCAGGGATCATCCTGGATTGCTTCTGTCTTTTTGCTTCCCTCTGGAATTTCCCAAGTTCCGCCTTGCTCTTTCTGTCTGGTCTTTTTCAGTGGGACCTGGGAATCATCCTGGATTGCTTCTAACCTTTTTTTGTTTGTTTGTTTGCTCTAGGATTTCCCAGGTTCTGTCCACCAGACTGCTGCTATTTCCTCCTGGCTTTTTTTTTGTGTTGTTGTTTGTTTGTTTGTTTTTTTACATAGGACCTGGAATCTGAACTCAGGACTTTCTGTTTGTGAGGCAGAGTCTTAACCCCTGAACCAACTCTCCAGCCCTTCATTGGCTTTTTCTAAATTGAATTAAAAAAAACCAAAGAGTTGCAGAGAATAGCTGTGTTTCAGATGAACAACTTTTTAGGTATAGTAGCAATGGAAAGTTCTTAGTTATTTTCCTAGAAGCTTAGTTTCCATGGAACACGCAGTGTGTTTCTGGATGGGCTTTGGATGAAGTGTGACTCTTTTGTACGGGCTTAAAATTCTGTGTGTAAAGCTATCCATGTCTAGCCTAAGCTATTCTCAAATCTAATGGTCTCTTGCCATTGCTTCCCAAGTGCTGGGATGATCAAGGTTTAACTTTAAAGTAAAAGTCATCTGTGGGCTAGAAATTTCAGTTTTCTTACATTCAAATAGCTCTCTATAAAAATTAGGTCTGTTTCTAGTATGAATTTTCCAAAGATGTAGTTTTGCCATTTCTTATGAAATTAGCCTGGAAATATATGCCTACTGGACTAAGTGTTTGAAGCAGTTTCATGTACTGGGCCTGGAGGAAATGTGGGTTAAGTTGCCAGAAGAAGAATGATCAACATAATGTTAGTGAAAAGTATAAGTGTGAAGCATTGCTTAATATTTCCTAAGAGCTCATCTTGTTGTCTGGCTTTGTACAACTTCTCTTTTGCTGCCTTAGTTATAATAAGTTTCTTGAAACATTGGGAATGTAGTCCTATTTAAACATCAAAGTCACAGTTTCTAGAGTCAAAATGACTTAACTTGAGCTGTATGGGCCTGGCTAACTCCAGAGACAAAAATCAGAAAGGGCTGAAGTTGTAGCTCATTGGTAGAGTGTTTGCCTAGTATGTACAAGGTCCACAGAACCTGGGCATGATAGTGCACCCCTGTAATGCTGACACTCAGAAGTTAATGCACAGGGGGCTCAAGGGCTACATGTGAACCTCTCAAAAACAAAACAAACAAAATCCCAGGAAGCTAGAAGTATATATACATTTATAACAAATTTCCCTGTTTTGGGGAGAAAGACTGGAGTTATTCTGACTCTGTAAGCAAAGACATCAAGTTATTAACCAGTGAAGTAATTTTTAAAAATTCATGACCATTCAGGGTTTTGCAGTATGCCTAACTTGGGGGTGTTGACCTTTGTTTCTGATCCCCTGGAATCCTGTAACAGTTTGAAATGAGTGACTTGAATTTGTATACATGGCAAGCACTTCTGTATAAACTTCTTGTATCATTCTTTCCACCATCTTCAGAACGTCTTTTGTCATAAAGCTGTCCGTTTCTTCCCAGGTCTGCCAGGCTGCGCTTGCCCTCTTCACTGATCACTTGTACTAGCCCATTTCTTGAATAAAATTTTATTTTGTTTATTGAACTTGATTCCAGAAATGATGGGCTCTGAGGTGAGAAAAAGCCAGAGACAAGGGTTCATCCCTTGGCAAGTCCAGAATTAAGCAGGAGTAAGCTTGGGAGCTGATTGTAGCAGATATGTTAGGACCAATTAATCTGGCACAGTGGGAGATTTGGGTGAATCCATAAACAGTAACCTACCACTTGGTTTTAGAGCATCCTTGAAGCTTCCCCGGAGGAGATGTTGCTTGAATTGAACCTCTGGAGGAAGTAGACTGGTGGTCCGTGCCACTAGCTTACTCTATGCAGTTGATGTTTCTACAGCTTTATGAAAGATGGACACTTATCTTATGTCTACCTAGATATTTGTTACATTTAGAAGAAATTAGACTTATGATTGCCTTTGGATTTTAAAAATGAACACAACTTAGAATTTTTCTACTATCTTTAACCATCTTTCAGGCAAATAAAAAAGGAAATAAAACCAAAGGGAGAACTTTCTTTTTTGCTCTTGTTCTTAAATGGAATGAATAGAAGCAACAATGTGTGCGTTTGTGCATGTGTGTGCACACGCGTGTGTGTATGTGTTTGCTTCCACACAAGCTTATCAAAGAAGAGCAAAACCCAACTGTTGATTTTGTTCTTTTAGAGCGCCATGGTATAAAAGAATAGGCCATGCTCAGTGCCAGCGCGGTGAGCTCCTCTCTCATACTCAGACTCCTAAGTATTGACCCTAGACTTCCAGGGGCTGGTGTAGAACCATCTGAGACAGTAAGATGGGCTCTGCAGGTCCCATAGTCCCCATTTCTGGAGAGACTCTTATGTGGTAGAACTGAAGTGGGAAGGGAAGGAGTCCAAAAACACTCAAGCTGGAAGGGACAGTTGGCAGCAAGCAGTGGTAATAACCAGTCTACGTACAAAGAGGCTTCCCTGTTTCCTTCCTGGCGGGCTCTGTGCAGTAAATAAAATCAAACCAATAATTATCAATGGGCAACTGGGCCTTTTTTTTTTTTTTTTTTTTTTACAGAAGGATTCAGATGGGTGTAAATCATAATGTCTAAGCAAACAGACTAGAGGAATGCTCTGGAGAGGAATTTACCAGCTGGCTCCCTGAGAAATAGTGAGAAAACTGTTGCCTAATGGTGTTTGTAAAGCTTAACTCAAGGTCTTATGGATTTGGTTATATGGTTTCTGTGGGGGTTTCTGTAGGGGTGTGCCAAAAAGTCCAATTATTTAATTAACTAAATTTACCTTAGCATATGTAATTTGTTATATAATCACCAGTTTGTTCATTTGCCTTATGGGCATTTTTTCTGTCTAGTAAGAATAGCACCTTTTCTTCTCCCAAAGAAGAATAAATAGTAAAAATTTCACTAAGAATTTGCGTATTAATAAGGTGTTTTTATCTTATTCTGAGTTACCTAAATCATGACCTTTTGGCTTTATATATAGTTTTTCTCCTTTGTATACATTTTTAAGTTCAAAATTAAATAGGCAAGGCATATAGTATCACAAATACACATATTTAGGCTAATAGTCAATTCATGTATACATATATATTCATATATGCATGTATGTGTATAAAACATGCTATTTCAAAAAACTGTCCTAAGAAAAGGAGGAACAATTACGAAAACTCTGGGTATCGTGTCTTGATGTCTATGTGGTATGTAATTACTTGGGTAAAGTTAATTTTGAAAATGTGCTCCAATGTGAATCTTAGAGTATATAGGTAGTAACATGTAGGAAAAGGAGAGAAAGGCCATTACTTAGAGCTATAGAATGTGAGTTTCAAAAAAGTCTTAGGTATCTTCTGACTCAATCGATTAACTCAGGTGCTCAAAATGTGCTACTATTCATACTCCACATTGGACACTCGGATCCCAGCTTTCCAAAGGATTCTTCTCGGTGGCAGCATTTTCTCTCAGGACACCATCTTGAAAAAGTATTTATTTTGACCGTAGGGAGCTTGAAGACAAATTTGAGTAGTCAATGTCAACTCCTCATTCCTGTTAGGAAGTGACTTCCCCCCAACAGTAAATCACGGGATCCTTAAAGAAACTCATGTTAGCAGAATTTCATTGTCTGCCTATGTTCCTGCTTAACATTCGTGCCAGGAACTATGGATTGCTACTGACTTTCCGACATGTCTATGTGTGTGTTTGGCTGGGGAGACAGCATGGTAGGTAGAGTGCTTGCCTTACTTACATGCATGAGGACCAGAGATTGATCCCCAGAACTCAGGTAAAAACTCACATGTATGTCATGCACGGGCAGTAGGCAGATGGCAGCATAGAGAGTTCTGTATAGAGAACTCCAGATGGTAAAGGACTCTGTCTTATAAAAAGTAAGGTAACAGCTTCAGAAGAATAATTACACCCAAGGTTGATCTCTGGTTACCATATGTGCATTTACACATACACATGTACATCTTTACCTACATGTGCACATGTTCACCCTCCCATGTATACACATACGTGCACACAAAAAAATTTCTTATTCTTACCACCAATTAAGAATTTGAGATGCTGTAAACCATTGTTCATTGCTACTGTGTAACAATTTTGCATTTAAGAATAATTAAGATATATTAGAAAACATTTTCCTATAAAAACAGACTTATACAGACTATTAATGGTAAATTATTTTCTTTAATAGACTGAAAAACATCTCAAATCTCCAACTCTAAGATGTGCCCACTAGCAGCTATTTCTTATACTTGAAGCAATTTGCATGCGAAATAAAACGAATTATATAAAAGAGTGTACAGTACAGAAAAACTTAAAACTACTCTGGTGTGTGCAACAGTCTGCAAAGTAAGTTTCCTTTAAATGGCATTGGCATGCTTAATCCCAAGCCACCTGGACATCAAAATGACCCTTTTGAAAGGGTTTCACAGTCAGGAAATACCACGGGTGCAATGGTAGCCACTTAGACCTCTGGGTGGGGCTGCTCAATGCAATGGTAACATGCCTAGCCTAGTGTTCAGGGTATTTGAATATTCGTAATAGGTTGGCAGGTGGTCAGTAGATGAATGATTAACTCTATTCTGATCCTTCTATGAATTCATTTTAGTTTTAAATAGAAAAACATAATAGGTCAAGTGAGAGGCTTCATTCCTGACATACTTCTGATGTCAATTTGGGCAAAATGTTCTCAAATGGGGTAAAGGGTATTCATTCACCATTATCTTCTGAGACAGGAAGTTTTGCCCTTCGTATACTTCCTTGTTGCCATATCATACCTGTGGCATGTGTAACCTATGTTCATATGTATTATCGGTATCATTTTATTATAGATACACCTTAGGTATTTACACTCCTTGCATACTGCAGATGTGCTGAGAGGTGTGTACACAATGTTTTATCCCCCTGTTCAATAGAAAAGAAGTAAAAGCTATATAGAGAACCCCAAGTCCAAGACTGGAGCTGAATCTTGTGATCAAAATCCAGGTCTTTCTTCTCCATCTCCTTTTTTCTTTTGTGGGATGAGGTTATGTGGTGATTGACTATTTTAGGGTTAGATCTCCTCACTGATATTAGTCACTCAGTAAGAATGTATGTGCGTGTGGGGGTCTCATACTGCGTCTTTTATATATGTCACTATCTTCCTTCCTTCAAACTGCAGTAAGTACAATAACCTTAGTAACTTAAAAGCAGGAAGCTTTTGGTGGCTGGAGGTATGACCTAGGGTACCAACATGTCAATCTGCGAAGGTCTTCTTTAAGGTTGTCAACTGGCTTCCTGCTAATGTCCTCTTGGGGGGAAAAGACAGGACAGTTCCCAGGACATATCTCTACCTGCTAATGTCCTCTTGGGGGGAAAAGACAGGACAGTTCCCAGGACATATCTCTACCTTCTTGATTTAATCAGCTCCTCAAGGCCTTATGTGATAGCATTAACAAGAGAGATGAGGCTGTCAACATGAATTTTGAGGGACATACTTTCAGTGTATAGCAGTCATGATGCTTAGCCTTCAGATTGTCTAGAGAACTCCAAATCTCAAAGACTCCAGGCTTTGCAGAGGCGATCTGGAGTCTGAGCTGGATTAAGATCCGCTCCCGGGTGTGTCCTGTGTTTCAGCCCCGGCCCATGACACACTCTCTTTAACGGCCTGTGTTTGACGGAAGGGGAATTAACAGGTGAGATTCTTGATGTATGATGCCAGGGAATTTTGCTGAGTGCCAGTGTCATGATCAAGACAGCTAATGTTTGGGAAGAACTAAAGAGGGGTGAGAGTACTTTGTGGTCCAGAAAGACTTTGTGAAGTTGAGATATGGATGAACAGGAGAAGGTGAGTAGCCTCAAGTATGGATGAGGAAAGTGGAGCATTTGGCACAGGAAACAAGTCATGGGGACTGATGGGTTTGGATGAAGCCGGGTGGTTGTGGGACACAGCAAAAGGAAGAAGCCCAGAAAGTTATGTGGGCTTGGGGTACCAGAGTACATGGCCCCAATATTCAGCATATTCAGTGATGCCTTGTTATATCGCTGAACCAGAGTGATTTCGATTGCCTTGAGATTGATTTTGATTTGACAAAAAAGGTTTTAATAATTTTGCCTTATTCTAACTGCACATGAAATACAAAATCCTTATTGTATTTTGTGTGTTCCCATGATGTGATTGAATTTTGAGTGTTTGTGTTTATGATATTTCAATGAACCTTCTTTTATGGGGAGGGAAAGATGAAGGTTATGAATTCTAATGGGCGTGAGAGAAAATAACAGGTCCTAGGTATGTGATTTTGTAAGGAAGGAGGTGACACAGAAGTTGTGACATCTCAGACACATGTGGCACTTGGGTGGGGAGCCACTGACCTCAAACACGTTCCTTAGAGACTGGTAGTTCTTTCTGAGCTTTGGTCTCAGGATTATCCCCTATTTCTGGAGCATAACAATCAAAGTCCTTTATGAGTGATCAGGGCTCACCATGATGCCCTACCTAGATTTCAGCAAATACCTGACATTCTTTTGTTTTAAATGGAAAAGTTTTGTTATGTGTTCTGGAGAAGAGGAAATAAAGAGCTCAGAGACTCACTGTCAAGCAATCTAGGTGATAGGTGGATGCTTTTAAACCATGTGTTTTGTCTATTATGCTCATCTCTCCTATTTTCTTTTTTAATGTTGCAGTGTGCAAAGATCCACCTTACAAAGTAGAAGAATCTGGGTATGCTGGTTTCATTTTGCCAATTGAGGTTTATTTTAAAAACAAGGTATGTAATCTCTACCCATTAATCTTTCAGAAGATCCTCCATTAACTAAATGTTCATAAATAAGTTTCACTCACAAACACTTCTAGTAATGGGTGGTGTTGAAATAAAAGCTAAATTTGCCTTTTGGAAGTTTGGCTATCATAACTTAGTCATAGAGAGCTATGAAAAGATAATTTCAAATTATAAAGTAAGATTATGTGAAATTCATTAAATGTTCCCTTAAGAAGAAAGTGATCAACATTGTCAAAAAGATTTGTAAAGTAGAAAAGAATTATGGTTTTTCAGTGAAATTTTTTCTTTTTTCTTGCTATCACATCTCTAGATTTTTGAGGTTTACAAGGAATAATCCCATGTTATCTTTAGCTGGTATGCATGATTTAGATATAATTATTTTAACTTCAGATATTATGGATTATACTATATTTAAAAATGTCACCAGTTTACATGGGACAGAATATATAGCTGTGATTTTTGGATGAATTGCTAAGTATTTATGGGATTTCTTTTCTTGTTCATAAGATGGGGAAGTAGGAGTACCTATCACAGTGGGCTGTTAGAAGAAATACATAGAATGGTTTTGTTTGAAATGTTTAAAACATTGTATCATTTTACGTGAGTACTTAATAAGTGCTAGGCATTTTTAATTAGTACTATTCCTTACTTTTCTTGTAAAGGCATCATAGTGTCTAATACATCCAAATGTGAGATAATGCACTTAAAAATATAGCAAGAGAAAGTGGGCAGGTAGAATGGTTTGCTCTGTAAGCCAGTGCTCCATTATATTCTGGTTCTGAGGATCACAACACACCCAACAACATGTCAGAAGGATTTTCATCTCTACCAGACCTGTGGCATCCAAGGTTTTGGGGTTACAGCGTAGGAACTTATCTGCATGTACTGGCTGCTTAGAGTCCCGGCCAGTGATTGGGGCTCAGGGAGAGATGTGACCACTGCTCATCATGCAATGCCTCACACGCAACAGTGGCCTCAGTGGTAGAAAGGTCACCTTTCACCTCAGCAATGTCTTTGTGGACAAGAGGCAGCAAAAACATGCAGTGGTGAGTGGTAAGTCCTCAGGCTTTCAAGTGCCTTTTTGGCCTCTACCTGAGAAGCTCATGAGTAATCCTATCTGGAATATCTTTTAAAGAAATTATTTATATATATATATATACTACATGTATACTCATTATTTGTTTTATAATTTATAAAGTTAAAATAGTATTTCTATGCAACTTAAAAAATTTTGACATTATGTGTTGAGTATCTCTCCAATGAATACATATAATTCTTTTTTTTAAACTTTATTTTATGTGTGTGTGTGTGTGTGTGTGTGTGTGTGCATTAGAGGTCACTCACTGTGTGTCCCTGTGGAGGATCAAGGGTGATTTTGGGAAACATCCTGGATTGCTTCTATCTCTTTTTTTGCTTCGCTCTGGGATTTTCCAGGCTCCATCCATTTCCCCAGGCCAGAAGTTTAGACTACCACTGTTTCTGCCTGATGCACTTTTACATGGAACCTGGGGTCTAAACTCAGGACCTTCTGCTTGTTAGGCAGATTCTTAACCCCTAAGCCATCTCCAGCCCAAGTACATATAATTTTGCTTTACTACCTTTTATTTTAAGGGTACATTCTAGAATATGCATCAGAATTATTTATCATTTATTATATGGATGAATATAAAATGATAATAAAAAATAAAAGAGATTTTCTATAATATTAAAATAAAAGAGGTAGTAAAGCTACGATAAAATGATCCCGTAAAGCAGGTATGTATTGAAGACAGGATGAGTTTTATTTTTACTTTTTTTCCCTCTCTGTCATTCCCTGTTCATGTACCAAATTCCTCTGCTCCTGCTGGTTGAGGGTAGAATTATTTCTCCCAGGTTGCATGTTTGGGTGTTTACTTGCCTGAGCTGAGTACTGTGCATGTTGTTTCCTCTATTTGATTTATAGGGTTTTTGAGAGGTGAAATTCATCTTTGTTAAAGGACTTAGCAATACCTGCTAAGGACAATATCCCGTTGTATAAATTTCTCATCTTTAGTTGTTCATTTATGAATTGATGTCCTTTTGACTTGTTTCTACTTTTTGACTATTAGCATCATGCTCTAACCAACTGAGCTAACCGGTTAGTCATCTTTTTGACTATTGTAAGTTTTGCTGCTCACAAGTTTGCATGTGGGCATGTTTTCAGATCAACTGTGTAAATAACTATATGTATTCTTTGGTCATATTGCATGAAATGTAGCTAAATTCTTTTGCAGCTACTCTTCATGGTTGTTGATAAAAATCACCATTGAATGACTTAAGGGAACAAGGGGTTTATTTTCTCTTACAATTCCTGGTTACAGTTGTTTGTCTAGTTTGGCAGGAGAGCTCACACCAGCACCAGGTATAAGGGAACTGACCATGCCATTTCCTTGTAACATCCCTCTGAGAGAGAGATGATCCTAACTTGCCAGACCAGTATGTCTGGCCAAGTAAACAGAAGGATGCTTAATTTTAGGGGCGGGAACTGATAATCCCCCCCACACAGTGACAATACTATTTCATGTTCCCATCAGTAGTATATAAAAGCTTGAGTATCTCCAACCTTTGCTTTCATACTTTTTAAATATCATCTTGATGTGCGAGAAGTGGTGCCTGCTTCTTGTATTCATTCATTCATTGTATATCAAAGGCCACTGTGTGTCCCTGTGGCAAACAAAGGATGACTTTATGATCATCCTGGATTTCTTCTCTCTCCTTTTTGCTTCACTCTGGAATTCCCATGCTTTACCCATCAGGGTCAGAAGTGACATCACAGACATTTATGAGAGTCAAGAGGGCTAGTGGACCACATTTCTTCTCTTGAGTTTGTGTGTATTTATTTTGCAATGCCAGTGAGAATTGGATGTGTGCCAGAAAATCACAACCAATAGATACCTGGACACACTTCAGTTTGAGAAGAATCTCCATCTTACACTCAACCTATTTTTCTCCAAGAGAGCACATGAGTAAATGGGAGGGCCTGCCATTTATGAATGGAGGGAGGTGGCAGATTTCCACTGCAGAAAGCACGTTAGTATTACCTAGGAAGCAAATACTTGCTTTCTTGAAGTTTGAAAAACCTTTTCTGAGTAGAAAAATCAATACTAGAATACTTTATGGGTATATTTTCCTTACTAATACAAAGTGAAAAAAGAAAACTTTCAAAAGAAAATTGTACTTGGGATTCATAGAAAGAGTACTTTCCATAGTCCACATTCTTTATCTTACTGAAATGTGATGGCTTTTTGTTTGTTTAAAGTTCTTAAGGGCTTATGAGGTGATTTTGTTACGGTTCCATTCTTTTTGTGCCAGAAATTGGTTGTATGTGTCAATATGCTTTTATTTTTCAAAGTGTATGTTCTTCTGTGAAAGGTCTATGGCTACATGCAGCCTAGGAGTTTCAGTCCCTTGGTCCATCTGAAGAGTACCGCCTACTCTGTGAGGGGGCTCCGGATCCTCCCTTGCTTTTGCATCTTTAATTTTGTCAGGGGCTAGGGAAACGGCTCAGTGGCTGCCATACAAACGGATGGACCTGATTTTAGATGGCCAGATCCCACATAAAAATGTCGGGTAGACATTATCCAGACCTGTAATTGTGGCCCTAGAAGGCAGAGCCTGGGAATTACCAAGCAGTGATGGGGAAGAATAATCCAAGATGCCTCCAGATACCACTCTTGGGCCTCCATTGGGCATCTACCCCCCCATATATCTACACACCACATGCAAAGCATACAACTCACATACATGTATCCCTCCTACACATACATGAAAAAAATAAATGTATCTCAGTATAAAGATTGGTTGGGACATGCCATATTTTAATATTTTTCTGTAGTTTGCCTTTAATTCATTTAGCAGCATGCATTTAAATCAGAATTTTAAAAAATATCATCATGATATTCTATGGTAATGATATCAGTCATTCATAACTTTGTACATTTATGATTAGCATGCCCATGAATACTTGCACCATACTTGAATAGTTCTGTGGAAGAAATTCTTAGGAACAAATTTACTGAATCAAACAATGAGAGCATTTCATGTTGCTAGATATTGCCAAACTAATGTCTTTGTCAACTTTTCTTCTCAGTTACATGGCTAAAAATTCTCCTCCTTTTAAATTAATATTGAGGTTGCATTGAGTGTTTCACAATTTAGGGGCACAATAAGAGAAAATGATCATAATTCATTGTGGTAATTAGATTGCAGGAAAGCTAGAAGAGAATAGTGTAATCCCGATCGTGTGAGGAGGCCTCAGAAGATGTCATGGAGGAGTCAAATGCTTTAGCCGTGAGCAAGTATGCTGGGAGAGAGGCTTTAGTTAGATCTTGAATCAGGGATTTGCATTTACACACTCTGGCCCTGGAGAAAAGCATGGTGGGAGAGAGACTTGAGTCGGAGGTGCTCTCCATGCCAAAGACAAAATGGATGTGATAAGATCACCTACAGGGAGCTGCAAGTGCTTCAGAGATGTGGACGGGAGAACATCATAGGGAACAGGGGGTATTCAGGAAAGATGACGAGAGATGATGCTAGTTTTTCCAAGAAAGTGGGATTATAGGAAACCATAGCTTTTAAGGCTTTAAAAATATTAATTTATGAGAGAGAGAGAGAGACAGAGAGAGAGGAAGAGAGAAGGAGAGAGAGAGGGGGGAGAGGGAGAGCGAGAGCGCACATGTATCATAGCTTGCATATGGAGGTCAGAAGACAACTTTGTTCTTTGTTCTACTATGTGGGCCCTGGGGATCAAATTCAGGCTCTCAGATTGACAGGTTTGCATGCGGGTACTTTTACCTACTAAGCCACCTATCTGGTCTGATTGAAAGTTATTAATTAATTTATGAATGAGAGGGGGCAGAGGGAGGATGAGAGTGAGAGAGGCACACACATTACATCAAGTGGGCCTCTGGGGATTGAACTTAGGTCTCCAGGTCTGCAAAAAGGTACGTTACCCATTGTGCTATCTTGCCAGTCTGAAGTGTATTTTTATATTAGAAAAAGAAAACATAAATCAACCATCACTGTGGGAAGTAGGCAGAGGCAACTTAAAAACCAGAGAAGACCAGTGATGACGGTGATGGATATGGTGGCTAGAGGTGGATCTGCCTAAGGAAGGGCACCAAGTAGAACTGGGTGAAAATTGGTGACGAATGAGAGAGGTCAGAGTGGAGCATGAGTTTTAAGGGTTTTCACCTTGGCAAACAGTTAAATGTGCTGCTTGAAGATAGAGAGCAAGGATAAAAACGAAAACAAAAGCAGATGAAGAGGCTGGGGAGATGATTCAGTGGTTAAAGTAACTGCTTCACAAGCAAAAGGACCAGCATTCTGGCCCGAGATCCCACGTGAAATGCCAGGTGGGAGTGGTGGCTAATCTGACTAGGTTTTCATCCTAATGGCTTTTGGAGGCTGTTGTGACATTAGATAGATTTTTATTTTGTGTAGATATTTTTGAAGACTAAATAATGGAGGAATTAGAAAATGCATTCTAAAATTGGAAGCCCTGGGTAAAGTGGGATTTATAGTAGTTTGGCCAGGCTCATTCAAGGAACACTTGGGAGAGAAAAAGGAAGCTTTGATGTTGTATGTAGAAGGTGAATTGGAAGAACAAGAGCTAGCTTAGATTTCTATTGATTGGTGTATCCATGGCGCTGTTCCATTTGAGAGCTCTTCTAACACAAGAGATGAATTTATCATGTATTTCCAGTTTCTTTTATATATAACCCCATAATTTTCCCAGCACTACTACAGCTGTTAAGTATCTATCTCTTTTCTGTTCCTTATGATGATTAAATCTTGCTTTTAAAATTTCCATTTTTGTCTTTTAATTTTTTTAACCTCCAGGAAGAACCTAAGAAAGTCCGTTTTGATTATGACTTATTTCTGCATCTTGAAGGCCATCCACCAGTGAATCACCTCCGCTGTGAAAAGTTAACTTTCAACAACCCCACAGAGGATTTTAGAAGAAAGTTGCTGAAGGCAGGAGGGGTAAGTGACAAACTCACTGTCTTATGAAAAACCACCCTTTAAAAAATGGAGTAGCTTATGGCTTTGGAAGAGGCAAAAGAGGTAAAGTTCTTTAAGATACCTAGAACTGTGGACTCATGGTTTTAGATGCAAAGAAAAACAAACTGTTTTAAGTAGGTGTGAGTCTGAAATTAAATAGTTGGTTAGTGTAGCATGTGTGACTTTTCCTGGGGACATACGAACAAATTCCCTTCAAAACAGACCCCGTTCAGGTTTACTTGGGTGGACGAATGGGCAGATTGGATTGCTTTCAGAGGCGTGGGCTACTTAAGGGCAGCTGCGTCACCCCAAATCCCTCTCCAGTAGGAGGGACATCTGCATGCAGCACCACTGGAGGGTGTCCTGTCCCTGGAAATTGTTACTGCTGGCAGAACCTTGGGGAGGGGCCATGTGAGTCTTGCAAGTTTCGTGAGCTTCCCTCTTCTGTCTAGGAGTGAGTGTTTCAATTTGGAGAAGATAATCTACATAGCAAAGCCGGAGACAACCCACTGGGTTAAGAAAGACCAATATCTTTGCTACATCAATTTATAGAAACTTTGAAGGAAAATTTGTATACTACATTAAAATGGAGTCATTGGTTAAGTTTCCTTCATCATAATTAAAGACATATTCATTCATTACATATTCATTTTATTTAAAAGCACACTTTGTGAAGAATTCTGTTCATTTAAGGTCAAGGTAACAGACACAGTATATGTCTCATATGTTTTGTTTGTCTAGGTTTTATTTTTTGCATACATTTATGTTGGTTGCAGTTAATTCAGACAAACACTATTATTTACTCAAAATCTACTGTAAAGTACTTGTGATCAGGACCATCGACCTGCATTTCAGAGGAGCTTCCTTTACCATCTTAGGTTGGCAGTTCAGACCCACGTAAGACCTAATTCAGATCTAGCTTTGAGATTTAATCTTTATTCCAAAATGATTTTAAATTTGTTGTATAAGATTCTCAGATACTTTTATATCCACCAAATAGTCATTTTCTTTATGTATGGTGTTATTACCTCTACAAATGTTTCACTTCTCAGATAAACTCTACCTCAGGGCTATACAGGGCATGTGGATTTTACGTAAGCAGTTTTCCCCCTTAAGAGGCCATAGGCAACTGTGTTGAGAACCTTAGAAAATCCTGGGGCCCTATCAGGAGAAATTGTCTGTATATGTATTTATGGGAACCATTTGGCTCATCTCATTTCTTTGTAAGTCCTGTTTTGTGAGGTCTTATCTTTTCAACAGAACTTCTTTCATACATCTAAGCTCTGAAATACTTTACATGTTTAGTTCTTCACTGTACTGGTGTCCAGGAGATTATGTGTTTAATAGGTATTAATTTAGGTTTAATAGGTAATGGCAGGGTCACCTTCAGAAGTGAAGAGCTACTTCAAGTGTTCCATGAGGGAATGTATCATTGTGAAGAAATGGGCTTTGGTAACACAACTCGTTTTAAAATTGGAGACTTAGATTGCTTCTTGGCCTACTGGGGAAGATCAAGTGTAAAATTAGGAAATTAGCATAAGTTTTTTTTTTCTTTTTTGGAAGTTGCTTTTTAAAGCTGCCTTGTTGCTTTGAGAATTGTCAGGAACACAGTGCAGATGCTGCCTACTTACCTATGGCCACACCCTGAGGATCCCTTGGTCGGCTTTCTGTCCCCAGCATCTCACTGTTTTCCCTATACTGCCCTGTGGGGTAGCATCTTAGGCTTCTCATGATCCTTCTTGGTATGTGCTGTTGGGTAGGCAATTGCATGAGTTCTAGACAGAAGACCTCTGAGATAAAGATATAGGGAAAAGTGAAGGTGATTTAGAACATTCGAAGGCAGTCACGTAGTCTGAGAGTACTCAGGACAGCATATGACCAGGAGGGGGAGACGTGTCAGGGATGGTCCAGCTTTAAGGTCTGCAAAGTTCTGCTGCTGATTTCTGTCTTCTGCTCCACTGTGTCTGTCTCCCAATGACCCTCCTTGACGTCTGATTTTTCTCCTTCCTGTTTCTTCAGATAGTCTTTGAAGCCCACAGATACTTCCCTATTAGGTTTCAGTGGTGCTGATGACTGTAAAACCAGTAATTAAGATAGGAACTAGTCCCCATATCCATTATTTGACATTCTTTGTAAGTTCTTTAAGGGACTGATTTCAGTGACTTTTGTAGTCAGATAGAAATTCCTTTGAAACCACAGTAATCTCATGAATTCTGTTTCATAAAGAATAATCTTCTATGGAAATTTAAAAAAATCAATGATTGGAGGAACATTTTTGGTTCACATAGACTTTTGGCATACATTACTTTTACCTGGCAGTTAAATATTTACTGTTGCTTTAGTGTTACCGTAACCTGTCATGGTATTGCTGACCTTTCAGCCATTTTGTTTTGCTAGAAACTTCAGTTCATGATTATGTCTCTTCAGATTACACACCACACACACACACACACACACACACACACGATGAATTTTGAAAGATAGGTTCTGTATTTCTTTTTTTACATGAAAAAAATCTTTATTTTTCTTTTTTTCTTCTTCATGATAATTTATTATTACATTCATTTTTCCTAGTTTTACAAGTATAATGAATAATTATCCCTGCCCCCATTCTTCTCCCTTCCCTCCCGTCTTCTTTCCTCCAGTCCTTCCCTTCATCAATCCATCCCACTCCCTCCCACCTTCTTGTCTGACTGCTTCTGTGGATCCCAAGGTTCCCTCTGGATCATCTGCTCTAGTGGGAGTTCAGGCCTCTATGGCAGGGTTCTGTATTTTTTACTCCTAATTATTATGTGTGACAGACATGTCTTGGTCATACCTTTAAAGAAAAAAAAATGAACAATTCTTGGTATGTACTGTTGTAGCATTATGCTTAGCTTGAAGTTTGCTTGTAGTAATCCAGTGCTTCTTAAACTTCCACTTAAGACCACTTCGTATCCAGATTTTTACAAAATGCCCAATATATAGGCATTGAAAATAGATAAACAAATTAAACATTTGCTGATAATAAATTGTAAAGGTGTTTGTTTAAATCAGTTCTTTGTTATACATATATTTTTACCATTTATTGAAGGCTAATGCAAATTTCAGATAGGTAAATTTGTTTATTTTTACATGAAGAATTAAATAAATTATTGGTACTGTAAAACAGAACATCTTCAATATTTTCAGGTGCACTGATTTTTTGAATTTTATAATAGTTAATGGTAAGAATAGTGTTTTGCATAAATATATAATACAGAATCACAAAAATGTTTAAGGACATTTCAGAAATTTAAGAAATTCTGCTCCAATTCAAGCTAAAAATCTATTGAATATTTTTTTAATGCAACTCCAATCAGAAACTCAAACAGAAATCAAATTTTCTAACACCATAAAAATCTAAGGATGCACTAATTTGATACGTGCATACTGAGGAATGATGCTAGGAAAATTAAATTATGAAATGTTTGTTTTTTTATGATTGAGCCATTAAGTTTCTTTTAGAACAAGAAACTTTGCATATATAAGAAAAATACTGCAACAGCAGGTAGTAGTCTTGAGACTTGAGCTAAGGTGATTGGTACTACATGGCATGAAGATATTCACAGTGTAAAATGTGCTTGTGTGTTTGACCCCAGGCTACAATATGGTTGTGTGATGCGGCAGGAGAAAGTGCTGACATAATCACCTCACATTCATTATGCATTTGATTTCACATTAGTTTTTGGCCATTGCACATTCAGAATTGTGTTCACATACACACATGCGTGTATGTGTGCTTGTGTGTGAGCAGTATGGTATAGATACCAAAGGACAGTGTTAGGTCTCTTCCTTAGTCCCCCTCTCCTAATTTTTGAGACAGGGTCTCATTGAACATGGAATTCACTGATTTCAGTTAGATTATCCTGCCAGGAAGACCAGGCAGGTCTTTCCCCTGGTCTCAAAATCCCAGTGGTGGGATTTATAGGCGTGTGTCATCATTACACTTAACTGTCTTCAGGGATGCTGGGATCTGAACTCAGTACCTCATGCTTTCGTTACAGGCAAACACTTTACTATTGCACCTTTTCCTCTGTTCTAGAGACAGTTTCACTGTTGTCAAAGTTTCATGACCTCTGCATTCAATTATGTGGCCCCATGTGTGCTCTTTAGCTATGAAGCTGGGGAGCAATCACTGTTTGGCTGCCTGTCATTCTCTTTTACTTTAAGCCTGAAGTACACAGTGCTGTTAAAAGTTGAAACTAGCTTTTCCAGAGATCACAAAGGTTGTTTTTAGAGTTGGAAGTATCTTAGAGGACATGCTTTATAGCTTTTCGGAGAAAATGATTGCAAAGAACTTTTTTTTTTTGCCAGTAGAATCTTGAAAACTTGATTTTTTTTCTTCTTCATAATCTGTAAACCTGTAGTTACATGAATTTTGTTCTCTTAGTTGATTTCTTTTTCTAATGCCATACTATTTTCTAAGGAGTTTCAAAGAAATCTTCGTATACATCTCCCTTGAAAAGAATTATACTTGTATTCTCTACCGAACAGCTCCCTAATATTAAGGACAATTTTGCTTTCAAAGAAAAATCTTTTGTAGGTCAGATTCATTTAGATTTAGGCATTATTTCCTGAGACTATTGAAATACAGAATCTCTTTACCAAGACTCACAAGGTAATTTCCTCTAAATCAGACACTTCGTTGGAACTTGCTGGGGTAAATTGTAGATTTGGTCTCTGCCAAGCCTTGAGTTAAAGTGACAAAGGATCAGAAAGGGGAAAGGAGCAACCAGAGACTTTTTTCTCAAGATCTTCTGCACCTGTCTATGCATTTATGCTCTGCACATGCGTTTTAAATGTTACTTCTATTTACTTTGGTTGTTAAAGAAGTGGATTCCTTTATTTGGAGATCTCTTTTTTTTTTCGAGTTGTAAGAAAAGGGAGCAGAAAGAATTAAATGTTTGAATGGAAGACAACATGATCTATTTGTCTTTGAATTTAAAGGTGAAGGCTTAGACATACTTCACGGATAAGCACCTCTCCATTGCATTGAAATATTTCTGGTTTTTTTCCCTTTAAAAAGTGTCCATATGGAGGTCAGTTCTCAAATTGTATTGAACAGAATATTAAGATTCTAGGATTTGTGAGTGTAAGAGATGACTTTCTCTTATCTATCATCTTTTTAATAGCCACAGTTGATTCAGTTGGCACTGAAAAAGGAAAGTTCACTGTCCATTAATTCAAGACATTGGGTTAAAGGAAAATGAGCTTTCTTTTCAGTGTTGGCAAAGCAAAGGTTTACATTAGCTATTGTTTATCATGAAACAAAGGCTGCTTGTTACACTAATTGATGTCTGCATTTCTAATTAGGAGATAGTATAGTGCAATTGGTAGATTTTCATTCAAGTAGATTTAGAAGAAAAAAAATCTCCTCTCTCTTGACTTGCTGTGGCAAACAAAGTTATTTTATCCTTCGTATGTGGGCATAGATGTGTATGTGTGTGTGTGTGCGCGCGTGTGCTTGTATATAAGAGTATACTTGAAAGTGTGTGTATGTGTATGTGTATGTGTGTGTCCATGGAGGGTCAAGGGTGACATTGGAAATCATTCTGGATTGTTCTACCTCATTATTGCTTTGCTCGGGGAATTCCCAGACTCTGCTGGAATTGCAGCCTCCACCCCTACAGTCATACCCACCACATTTTTATGTGGGATCTGGGGGTTTGAATTCAGGTCCTTTTGCTTGCAAGGCCAAGTCTTTAACTCCTGAGCCATCTCTCCAGGCGCATTGTATCTTTTCAAATCTCAGTTTTCCAGCTGTGAAATGGATGTTTCCTCACAGGGGATATGGAACCACTGTGCGCAAAGCTGAGTTTACTCAGCAGTGTGGTTCTAGTTCCTTTGATCACTGGTTTAGAAGATAAACAGATGCTTAATTACTTTTCTAGCAAGCACTTAAGTACATAGTAGGAAAGGTTTGTTATTTAGTGTAATCTACTTAGTATTTACAGGGAACATGTTTAGCATCATTGCTCAGGGCACAATGATAGACCTGTATTGTGGTTAAAGGTTAGCCATGCCATCTTTCCTCAAGGGGTTTATATTCTGACAGTGTAAAGTGTAACTGACTTTAGGCTTATTTGAAGTAACCGTTTTAAAAGATTGAAATTTTCATAAGAAAAGTTAGTGATTCTTACAATTTTCTTCATTCTCAAATTTTAATGGATTAATTAAGGTGCCTGTAAGCTGAGATCTCTTGGAGGGTTTCATATTATTATATTTAGCAAGATAGTCATATCCATGTGTTGTTATAAGGAAAACAGAAACAGAGCAAGAGTCTTGGAATCAAACTTACTTTGTGGCTGTTCCCTTTGGGGATTTGAAATCAAGTGGTTTGCTTTGCTTCTGTTGTTGTTTAGGAGACAACAGTAAGACCTCTCTCCTTCCTTTGTGCGCTCTTTAGCTTCCTCCTTCCCTCCCTTACTTTTTTCCCCTCCATTTTTCTCTCCCTCCTTTCCTTAAACAGGACAAGGTCTAAACATGTTGTTCAGTCTATTTCTGAATCACTGGCAAGCAGTTAATTTGGAGAACTAAAAAATTAAAACTAACCACAGCAGTTGTTAAAGTCAGGGTTTCTACAGGCAGAAATCCAATTCTGTTCAGATGCCACCTGTTTCAATAGGACATTTCAGACGCCCATTTGGCAAGGCTTGCTGCAGAAGACATGGGCGCATGCTTTCAGTCTGCATTAAGTCTGCAGCATAATGCAGTCCTGCTTTTCAGAATGACAGTTACATTTGTATATAGTCTGGTTTCACAAAAACTAAATGGGAACTTTTCTAAAACATCGATTATTATGAAGTAGAAGTCAGGTCTCCAGTAAACCCTCAATGTGGGGCTTTGGTTGTTAAAGGGTTGAAGGGGTCTGTGATAAGGAACTTTGACTAATGTGGCTGTCAAGTCATCTGAACATCTGGGCACAGTGCAAGGGTCTTCATTTATGGGAACACTTCTGATACTACAACTGCACCAACCATGCACCCACAACTTTTTTTTTCTTCTCCCACCTTTTTTTTTGATAAGAATTTTTCCTTTTATACAAATATAATGAGTGGGTTATCTCTGCTACCACCTTCACTCTCTCTTTCCATCACTAATCCACCCCTCTCCCCTCTCCCCTCCTGAATGTCTGCTAGTGTGGGCAGCAGGACTCCCTTCGAGTTATCTGCTGTCGTGGGGGATCAGCCACTGCAGCAGTGTAAGTGGTCCCTCCATAAGTAGACCCACACACAGGGTCTTCTCCTGTCTAATCCCTGCTCCTGTGGCTCCCACTGTAATTATTTCTCCTGAGTTCCTTGCTGGTCCATGGGGGCATGTTGATATGTCAATCACTGCGCGGGTCTGGAGACCTCTCATGACGAGTGACCTGGTTGGCAGTGAATCTCCTCCCCTTCAGGCTCTTACAATCTTACTGCCCGCTCTTCCGCAACATTCCTGAGCCTTAGGATGGGAAAAGATTTGGTTGGCCTGGTTCCGGCTGAGCATTTTTAGGGTCCCTGATGCGCTGTACTCTGTTGGTTGTGCATTTTGCTGCTCTTCTAGTGCACTAGGCTGCATCTTGTTTGGGTGTTGAGATCTTTTCTTATCTAAAGATGTAAGGAGAGGCGTTGAGATGGTTGTTTACTGTTAGGCGTTTGTGGTTAGTGTTAAAACATCTGATCCTGTCTAGTGTCAATTTTCTCCCTTCTGCTGTTGCTTAGACTGATGACTAGGCCTGTGTTCCCTGACGTTGGGGTGGGAGGGGTTTAGAGGCTAGTGAGCAGATGGCTGGTTATCTGGAGGCTAACCTACTCCTTACTGTGCCCTGTCTTTGTTCTTCCTTCCTCTTTAAGACTTTTCTTTCACAAATGACTTATTTATCTGTTTGCCAATATTCTTTTGAATCCGCTCTTTTGGGCTCTTCCCCCCCATCCCCCTTATGTTCCTCTGTGTTTGTGGTATTGTAAGAGTTTCTGTTTGAGTACATCAAACTGAAGGTTTAATGCTAGAATCCACGGTAAGGGAGGACATGAGATACCTATCTGCCTTTTTGTGTCTCAGAGCCACAGCTTCTTTAAAAAGGAAAACGTGATGTGCACACCTTAGAAAATGATGGCTACAAGTTAACACTGATGTGGACGGCCCTGAGTGTAGACGATAGGATAAGTTCCCGAGAGTTCTATTGTAGTTTTAAGGCAAAGTGGAATTTAAATTTTGATGGACAGTTACAGATTTCTTGTTAAGGAGGTTGTATTACTCTGTGCTTGCCCCAACAGTATGTGAGGGTGCTTATTTCTTCACACAGTGATTTATTAGCCCCCCACCCCCAGTCTGGTGGAAATAGTATCTCATTTTTAATTCATATTTCTCTTGAATGATGATGAACAACTTTTCATATGCTTAAAAAACCATTTTCATTTCCTTTCAAAGACCACATTTTAATGTATTTTAAATTGGAAATATTCTAAGTGATTCAGTTTTGACTTAAATTTATGATACTCTTCCCACATACTTACATTTGGAGAAGGTACAAAAAAGATACAGAAGCCTTTTTAACCAAGGTCTGTGTTTTTAGGCTCTCTCCAATGTGTAACAAATTACGTTCTTAGGAACTGATTTGTCAAGTCTTTGGCTTCTAAAAATATAAGTGGCTTTTGTGGCAAACTCATCTCTCCAGTGCCCAAAGATGAATAGCTGGCTGGTGCTGTTAGAGATGACTCAAAGACAATAATACGAGAGAATTATTTTAGCAACTGTCAGTGGATATCTTCATTTGATTTTTTGATACTTGCTTTGGAACAAGTATGTCTTTCTTGTTGTTTTATGGTATTTATCATCCTTTAATTGTCTGCCTCAAAAGATAAAAGATTGCTGCTGTCTTTTACTAGCACTGATAAAAGGTGATTTATTAAATAAATGTAAGGTTCAGTGGGTTGCCTCATTCATTTTGTGGATTCTCGGAAGTTAATTTCTTTCATATAAGAAATTTTTTCCTCCTGTCTCTTTCCCAATTTGGAAAAATTAAATCATGGGAGTTTGATATGATTAATAGAGTGGTGTGGTATGAGCCACTATTCTAAATGTAGCATAGATCTCTTACGTTCTTTCAAAGAAATCGTGATCATTCTGGTAGGAAATTATTTGTGTCATTTCGCATGTTCAGTGGTTCACAGTTCAATGTCTTCTAGAGTCACATAAATTCATGGAAAGATATTTATAGACTTCTGGAAATTTGTTTCCAAAAGTTATGGTATCTAAAACTATTTTCTTATCTTGGTGTGTTCCCTCCTTTCCAACTACCTGCTTATTCTTACCTCTCTTCATAGTCTCATAGTCTATGGGGGCATGTTGATATTTCAGTCTTTATGCAGGTCTGGTAAGGACAAGTCTTATTGCAGTAAGTTCCTGGATGCAGCATCCTTTCTTTTAATGGAATGTCCTGTCCAATAGTGGACCTTCCCATCTTTAGGGTCTTAAAATCTTATCACCCCCCTGCCACTTAGTATCCAGTGACAATTAAAGATATACTAGAAGTAACAGGGGTGTGGCACTTCCTGATACAATGTTGGTCAGAGAGGTCTCAAAGACCCCCAAGTAATATAGGCTTTTGCCATTGCTCTTGGTTGCTCTCCAAAAAAAAAAAAAAAAAATCAGTAAGACCCTGTTACTGAAGATGCAACACAAATGGATCACAGCACATGGGCAAAATGTATCAAATGGAACTGGTCTGAGAAATTCCTCCTTACTGGATAACTTACACAGTACCAAGTACTGTAGAAGAAGTACTGGGGGAGAAAAATAATCACAGGCCTCATCAACTCATAAGATCTGCAAGTTGCAATAAAAATCACCATGGCAACAGATGAACACCAGTAATAGTGGCATGAGTTTCAAAGAGACAATCAACAGCTTTCTCGTTGAACTCAAGACCCGTTTGTCAGAAGGAACACACTCCTGTTACTGGTAACTAGAACAAGAACCTAAAAAGGGGGAAGGAAATAGATCAATAGGAAAAACCAGCCAATGACCCAATAGGTAGGAAGACAGTACACCAAACTGCTCTGCAAATAGCTTCTATTATACTATAGATTTGAGGAGCACTTAGCACTCAGTCTAGAAATGTTCTTTTTTTAAATTTTATTTTATTATTTATTGTGCATGTATGCATGTGTGTGCGTGTGTATGTATGTGTGTGTATGTATGTGTATGTGTGTAGAACCATGGGCGAATTTGGGAACCACCATGGATGCCTCCACCTCCTCCTTGTTTATTCGGCCTGGGGATTCACAGGCTCCTCCCTACTAGGACCAGAAATGCAAGCCGCCCCGGCATCCGTCCGGCGTCTATACATGGGGTCTAGGATCCGAACTCAGGACCTTCCACCTGCAAGGCAGAGGCTTAACCCCTGAGCCACCTCTCCAGCCCCTCGGTCTAGAAATGTTCTTCTACAAGAGAGAATCTCAACACCCTAACAGAGCCTAGACCAGAGAAGTGCAGTGAAGTAGACAGCAGTGACTACTGCTTTTTAAGTGCACACTCTTTCTGTTCAAAGACGTCACTTCTGCAAAGCAGAGCAAGATGTAGCTCTCCAGCATGCAGTAGGTTAACTGCTGTGACTTGCTACTCAGTCTTGAATGGTAATAAAATACTTTCCAGGAATTGTCTACTTACCTCTTTCTCACTGCTTGTTTTTCTGTACACCTTTCCTGATTTCTTTTGATTGAGCGAATGTGGAAAAGGAAAGGTTCATGGAACGGGCCTTTTAGTCAAATGCCAGCATCAATGTTTGGACACAGAACTTGGTGAACAGCAGTGGGATTGTGTACTGACATAATGTGCGGAAGTGGTCAGTACTGTGACTGCTCATTAGCACAGTTATTATTCATAAACTTAGATCATTGCGTATTTTATGAGTTATGCAATGACTAACTGATACAGGTTTATAGAGGAACATCTTTTTGCATAGTATGTCACTCTGGCCATTTTACAGATGGGCAAACCAAGTCTTCATATCTGAAGCAAACCAAGAAATATCCAAGTCAGGGTTTTTGCCTGCTGGTTCTCTTGCAGTTCAGCTTAGTGATGACTTTCTTTCAGAAATGTACAAAAGATGAGGAGGTAAAGCTACTTATCCACACTGATGCTTCTCCACACTCCCATAGCACCAACAGAGTGATCCACTTGAGCACCTAGGAGGTGGGTTATATGTGGGGCTGTGGGAGGGGGTAAGGGTAAGCTGGCAGACCCAGAGTTCACTCGTGAGTAGAAGCCTGTGTCTTACTCACCGTTTCACAGATTCATGGCCCAAGCAGGTTCATTTTCCCTGTATTTCTCTCACATCTGAAGACAGTGTAGGAGGAGAAAGCAATGGCTGGAAAGTTCCCCAACTCTTTCAGACTTTAGCTTCCACCAACTTGACTTCTGGGGTTAATCAGGACTTATTTCCTGTAAATTGTAAAGTATAATGTTTTAAATTTTTCCTTTGAGCAGGATAGGATTGACTTTAGATGTGGTTTTCCTTGGCTTCTGCCGTGTGATAAAGCCCGAGACCACTTGGTAATCTACCAGATTTCAAAAGTGGAGATGCTCGTGAGTGGAGATGGGCAGGACAGTGGATAGAGTGGCGCACTCCGTTAGATCAGCCCAGCAGAGTCTCCTGCTCCCCATCCATCACGACACGTGGACTGAGCATAGCAGAGAGCACTGTGTCGCACAGGCAGCATGGCTCGGGAGCATGCTGTCCATGTGTCCAGAGGACATGGGGTTTTGCCTTTTTACTGGAAGTTTTTCTGAGCAAAACGGCCTTCTTTCCTTTCATTCAAAGCTGGAGAAGAGGACCTTCCTGTCTCGCCCTTCCCCTTCTGTTCACAGACTTATCATCCCTCCTTTACCTGCGTTTGATAAATTTTAAAATAACTAAATAAATTAGATGGTTTCCAAAAGTTTTTTTTTGTAAGAAAGAAATACATGTACTTTTAATTTATTTAAATAAGTCCTGTGAGCAGGACTTAACACCAGATTCTGGATACACAATGAGTGAACATGGCATTGTTTTGTTGAGTCTTCTTCAACTTTCAGGGAATAGCACCTTTTCAAAGGATTAAAGTAGCATAGCTCCATTGATTGAGAGAGAGAAAAGAGAGAAAGAGAGGAGAGAAAAGACAAGACATAAAGAAAGAAATTCCTGGATGCCAGTCCATGCTACTTCTGGTAGAGGAAATTTTGTGAGGTGTTTGCTTCTTTCAGTGGGGTGCTACTCCCTCATTACACCCCAGGAGTGTTCTGAAAGCCCTCAGAGACCAAGGGTCACTTGGGTCACAACAGTGTTTTCTGTCGTGTGAAGCTGATCTTTTATTTAAATCATTGAGGTGGAAAGGTAATTTTTTTTATTCTTTCTATATAAATACTACCATATGGAACTGATTTTTTTCCCAGTAAGCCAAATAGATGCAATCATATTTACCCTTGAATTTATATTAGATTTACAGTCACCTTTTGTCACAGAATCAAGGTGTCTGCCGAGGAGAGAAGGCGTTCATATCCACTCTTGAGTTTTGTTTGTATGTAATAAAGAGATATAACCTTATTTGACATTTTTTTTCCAAGCAAACCCCTTGATCTTTTTTTAATGACAAACCTCATTTGCATAAGGAAGTCTTGGTTCCCTGGGAGCTGGTATTTCAGTTTTTCTTAGAAGAACATGGTAGTTCAAAGCTGTTAATGGGTCCTCAGCGAGAGCCAATGCAGAGAATTTCAGCCGGTGTAGTACCCATCTCCATGCCCTCTATTAGATGCCCTTCTCTTGGTGCATGGATGGAGACATGGGGCTCTTCTAAATACTGTTGCTTCTTTATGATTGAATCATTGGGACAGTATTCTCTTCAAAGAAAAGCCCCAAGGTAAGACAAGAGCTTCTCTCTGGAACCATCTGAGAGTAAGTGGCCAGTGTGTTGTTTCAACGGACTGTTCCTGTCAAGGACACTCACCATGACATAATATGACATCAAAGGCAGGAACTGGCCCTGCTGAACCCTAACTAGATCCTACTCAACTCCTCCTGATTGTTCCAGTAATGCCCTTTACAGCCAGCAGACTCAGTCAAGGATCATAGGTGGTGTTTGCTCGTTATGTCCTAGCCTCCTCCATCCAGGAATAATTCCTGCTGCTTATTGTTTTCATGAACTTGATTATTTTCGAGTTATTCAGTAGAGGGCCTGACTTGAGCTGGTTGAACACTTGCTTGTGGCTTTGAACACTTGCTCGTGGCTCTTTCCTTTTGCGGCTTCACATGGGGTGACTGGCATTGTGTCCCTGCAGCCTCTTCCACGTGATAGCGTTCGTTTGCCAGACTTCTCTAAAAAGTCTTCGTAATCATGTCGTGGGAAAGACTGTCAAAAGTAGAAATACCCCATTATTCCTGAACCCCTGTCCTTATCACACTCCTAGGTATGGATCTTTTCAGTGGATAATATCCCTTAACATCATTATGTAGTTTCTACTTAGATTGCCTCATTGACCAGCAGGGCCCTTTAATTGAACATTTTATATTCTTTTTTTTTTAAGTCAGAAATACTATAATTTTTATTTATTCTTTGACACTTTCATACATACATGGAATCAGTTCACATGTTTTTATCTGTTACTACACAATCCCATCACTTCTTCCTGCCATACTTTACACTTTTCCATTCCATCCAGTCTCTCTCTTGTTTTCATATATTTTGCATATGTGGCCCACTAAATACCATCTTCTTTTTTTTTTTTTTTTTCTTTCTTTCGGTGCTGCGGACCGAACCCAGGGCCTCGCGCTTGCTAGGCAAGCGCTCTACCACTGAGCTAAATCCCCAACCCCCTAAATACCATCTTCTTTGCCTGTTCTTGAAAGTGCCTTTGCACTTACAGGATCATAGATGACTTATAAGAAGATAATTCTTAGGAAGCTGTTCTTCCCCTGTCTAGAATCAACACTAAATTTTATCTCAGGGAGGTGTAGTTTTTCTTGAGGTAGTCCCTCACTAATATGCTAAAATGTAGATGCACTCATTGCAGTGAGTTCTTGGTTGTTGCAGTCCTGTTCTAACCAGAATACACCTCATTTGTTTATTTATTTTTCTTTTATCTCAGCTCATACAAACTTAATAAATACACCGGTTCCCTCCCTCCCTCCTCCTTTACCGGACCCCTCTGCTTACCCTCCCCTTACCCCTCCCTCCCGCCCAGTACCTCCCCTCCCCCAATCCCCGGAGAATCCTTTAATGCAGAATACACCTCATTTAGCATACTCTTTATCTTTAGGCAGTTAGAGAAGCTCTTAGTCCTACACCAGAAAGCATCCTTTTGCAATGAAATAGAATATTTTATATTCTTTTGACTTGTTCTGATCCATATCTGTGTAACTTCTTATACTTTGCCAAAAAAATTGTTCTGGACTAATTTTATACTGTCCCCAACCCCAGCCTTATCTCAGCCACTTCTTAATGAGTAAGCGGCCTCTGCCCGCTGTATGAAGTCCCTCTTCCCATTACTTCCATCCCTTCACTGTTACCCAGTTGGTTAGATTCTACCAAATAGCTTTTAGATCAGACTGTTTAGGAAGAAGAAGGACATTGTTTATTTTGATTTAATGACTTGGGTTAGCTCAGTGTGAGCAGGGATTATAACCTACTTGATGTGACACTCCCCTGTGCCTACTATACATAAACGCTCAGTGAGTTTATTCAAAGACAGATACTTGTTATGCACATATTAGGAACCTGTCATTATTCCAGGTGGTAGAAGACAACAATGAATCAAATAAAAAAAAAAAAAAGCAGCAGTAGATATGACATGAATCAAATTTAGAAAGCCGAATAAAAACATTTATTTATAGCTGCTCTGTGAATGGTAATGGTTCTTTGTGAAGGAGGAAAATACTTTTATACAGCAGCAATTTCACTGAGTGTATTCATTTACATTAATGCACACTCAAGGAGAAGAGGCTTTGACCTGACACTTTTTCTTTGCAATGCTGTTGATTGACCCTGTACACTCTAAGGCTTTGCACTGTTGAAGTTACAGTGCGTGTGCGTGCGCGTGTGTATGTGCGTGTGTGTGTGTAAAAGTCCAGGATTAACGTAGGGTATTTGGCACTCACACTTTGCTTTGTGAGAAATGATCTCTCTGAACCTGGGGATTCCTGATTCAAGTAGACTGAATGGCCAGCACGCCTCAGGGATCCTGTTGTCTGTAGCGCCCCGCTAGTGAAAGAGCACAGACATGCACCACCATGTCTAGCTTCTTAATGTGGGTTCTGTGAGATCTGAATTCAGGTCTTCGTGCTTGTGTGCAGCAAGCACTTTGTAAACAGGCCATCTCCTCAGTCGGAAATGAGTTTTTATTAGAGTGCATAGGTTGAATGTGTCACAGAAGTCCTCTTGATGTGTCACAGAAGTCCTCTCGATGCTGACTCCTTTTCTTGCATTAGGACATCTCTGCTTATCCTCCACCTTGTGGAATAAGTCGCCTCACATAGGAGTAGGTGCTTTAAAGGGCAAAGTGCAAACCCCAGTAACACGAAACTGTTTCATTAGCTCATTCTCCCTTATGGTTTGTTCACTTCTGTGTCATTGACCCTAGTCCCAGAGGAAAAAGGATTTGAGCATTTATTTTGTTATGCATTGTGTGTGTGTGTGTGTGTGTGTGTGTGTGTGTGTGTGTGTGTGTGTGTGTTTTGAGATAAAGTCTCACAGTGTAACCCATGGGGGTCCCCTTGACTTAGTCTCCCAAGTGCTATTGTTACAGGTATGAGTTTCATGTTTTTCACCTGTATTTTTTGCTAATATGTAACAGAATGCAAAAAAGATAAGACCAGCAATAAGTCCTGTCCATTAAATATTTCATTAAATTATTGTCATAAGAATTTTCATACATGGTATACAACTGAACTCTTTCTTTTCTAGTATCATGGAGTTATTGAAATGCATATACTTAACATGTAGTTGGTTGTCCTTTACAAGGTGTCTACCTCACAGGACTTCTAGAACATTAAATGAGATAATGGGTGTGCTTCACTTACAGAATCGGACAAAGAATTGTACACTAAATGTCAATGTCTTGGAACAGACTATCAGGAATTTTGAATTTTTTCTTAAAATAAAAATATGTTATAGTTGATGGATTTGGGGATTTCTTCCCTGCCTTGGGGATTCTTACTCCGCAGGTCTGAAAATACAGGGACTGGATTCAGAGACTGGTGGGTTTTTAATGTGTAACCTGTGAATGGAATTGATAGGTCATAGGACACCTACATGTTTAGTTTTTATGTTGTTTTATTTACCAGTTGTATATTTAGAGCCCTCATCAGTATGTGCAGAGAGATTCCATTGCTGCTTCCTTAACACGCTTGTTCACCTTTAGCAGGTGCATTGAGTTGAATCCTATCATTGCCTTATTTTACACTTCAGTGACTAGTAATAAGGCTGCACACATATCCCACCATCTGTGTCTCTTTCTCTCTGAAATATGTTTTGCATTTTGCTTATTTTGTTTGTTAGAAGTCTTTGTATATATTCTATCACTTTAAGTATACTGTTAGTTATGCTTACTGTTGATCCTTTCTTACTCCCCAGTCGCATTCTTACTTCATGATATCTTTTCATGGCTAGAAATTCTTAATTTTACTGCGATGAGATCTTTTTAATAAATAATTCTTTTTATATCTGGCGTAGTACATTGTCCTATACTCTGAGACCATATAGACTTTCTCCTAGATTTTTTTCTGACATGTCTTATAAGTTTAGTCTAACACTGAGGTGTTTTTAAACATCTGGAATTGATTTCATGGATGGTATGAGGTAAGGGTCTAATTTAAAATTTTTCCTGTATATAAAACCAATTCTAGCATATTTTACTAAGTTGTCTGCTTTTTCCCCCAACAATCTCTTCTTTCAAACATCAAAAATTTCATGTAGTTGTGTGAGTCTGTTGGAGAAATGATACAGTGTGTCCCAGTGGTCATTTTGTTGATGTTTTCACTAATATTATAACATTGTAATTAGGAACACTTTGTAAGGCTGCTTGCCGTAGGGCCTGGTAAGTTCCATCATATACATATATTTTCTTTGTATACATGTTTGAATCAGCATAGGTTCTCTGAAAGAGTGGTGGATTCACACTGAAATTACATTGAATCTATGGATGATAGAATATTGTTATCCGTGAACTTAGTCTGTCATTTTATTAAAGCTGTTAAAATATTTTTAAATTTATTTTTTATTTTTTGCATGCTGCTGTGTGTGTGTGTGTGTGTGTGTGTGTGTGTGTGTGTGCGCGTGAATGCGCACGTGCACGCATGCATGCACGTGTGCGTGAATCGGAGGACACTGTGTATTTGTGGAGGACTAACAGTGACTTCAAGAATCCTGGATTGTTCTACTTCCTCCTTGTTTTGCTCTGGAGTTTCCCAGGCTCTACCTTCTAGAACCAGAAGTACAGGCCCCTGCCATTTCCACCAGCAATTTTTACATGGGATCTGGGATCCAAACTCATGACTTTCTGCTTGAGAGGCAGAAGCTTATAAACTCCTGAGTCTTCTCTCCAGTCTTTTAAAATATTTTTGATAAACCTCTTCCTTCTGACATGTTTTGTTTGTTCCTAGGCACTATATACTTTTATTGCTGCTATAAATGGATTAATTTCCCATTGGCTACTGATATACAAATTTGCTCTTTACCTGAGCATGACGATATTGCTTCTAGCCATTTTACTAAACTTATTCCAGATCGCTTCTTGGCCTTTTGGCTAAGATCAAGTGTACTAAACTTATTCCAGGAATTATTTTCTGTGTAGGTTATTTTGTATTTTTGTGTAATCATTTGTCTTTCCTCTCAGCTTTTCCCTCTGCGTTTTGTGGTCCTGTGTTAGTAGAAATAACTTGTTTTTAAAAAATTATGTTCCTGGGCGCCCTAGCCCCTCATGGCACTCCAGTACCGTGAGTCCACTTCTTACTCCTCGCTCCTCATGGATTCCATGCCTAGGCACCGTGAGTTCTTCAGGGCGCCCTAGCCCCCTCTCTTGGCACTCCATGTCTGGAGTCCATGAGTTCCAACCTTTCCCTTCTGTAATAAACTCTACCTTAATCCTCAAAAAAAATTATGTTCCTGATTCCAAAATGACAAATTTTAATGGTTTCTCACTTGAGTGTTGCAGAAATGGAACTTTGCTAATTACTCTTTGTCAATATAGGTATATAAATAAAATAACTCAGCTTTATTCTTTTCTTAAATTTTTTTTAAAATTTATTATTTATTCAATTGTGCGTGTATGCATGTGTGTGCACGTGTGTATGTATGTGTATGTATGTATGTATGTGTGTGTAGAACCACGGGTGAATTCGGGAACCACCATGGATGCCTCCACCTCCTCATTGTTTACTCTGCCCTGGGACTCACAGGCTCCGCCCTACCAGGACCAGAAACGCAGGCCGCCCCCGCTTCCGCCTGGCGTCTATATGTGCGGTCCAGGATCCGAACTCAGGACCTTCCGCCTGCAAAGCAGAGGCTTAACCCCTGAGCCACCTCTCCAGCCCCTCAGCTTTATTCTTAATCAAGCATGGGTAGCTGTGTTGCCCAAACAAAATTCAAGTTTCCTTACATGACTGGTTATGCCAAGGAATTGGCTACATGAATGTTTATAGCCACCGAAATAAGAATGTCGTAAATGAAAACACAGCCATTCATTCTGGTAGGAAGATCAGGTAGCACTACAGCAAACCAGGGAAATTTCTTCTGTAGGTTGCAGATACTGTTGTGTACTATTCTTCGCTGTAGGGTTGCTGGAGGCTAGAGGTCTGCTAAGCTTAATGATGATTCTATTAGTAATGGGACTGCTAGGTCAGGTTCAAAAGTTATAACTTGCTTTTAAAAGGCCTGAGTGAGACCAAGATAATTTTGGGTCTGGTTTGTATCATTCCATCTTTCCATAGGCTTAATGTTCCAGTGAGCCAGGGTCTGACCTTTAATATAGATGTAGCTTATTTATTTGTTTAAATATTTAGCATGTGTTAATGCACATGCGTGTGTTCATGTGTGCACGTATGTGCACGTAAGTAGTTCAGAGGGCAATTGGAAGTGCTTCCGCTTCTGCTTCTGGAAGTCAAACTCAGGTCGGCAGGCCCATGCAGCAAGCACGCCTACCCGCTGGGCCATCTCACTGGTCCAGAGCAGCTTCTTTAGAGAACATCACTTCATGTCAAGTGAGACATTTATCTCCAGTTCCCTTCAATACATTTTGTTTGTTTTCTTTTTGTGAAAAAAATTGTGGGTAGATTTTGATTTTTCTCAGACAAATTCTCAGCATCTCATGAGATAAACAGATGGTGTATTCTGTGTCCATCTGTTTACATGGCGCTTCACAAGCATTTTTGTCTGTCAGCTACTCTTGGGTTAAACACATTTTGGTCTTTGGTCTTGCTTGCTAGGTATCTCTTCCTCTACATTTGAGTTAATTGGGCTAATATTTTATTCAAAAATGTTGTGCTTATATAACTGAGCTATACTGTTTTTTTTTTTTTCTTCTGGATTCAGCAGGCATCATTGCTTTGATAACATTGACCACTATAAAATAAGCAGTGCTTCCTCTTCTCTGGCTTTGGGTTGGTTTCTGTAAGATTGAAGAATTTTTTTCCTAGAACTTGCTTCAAAAGTCCTTTGGCCTCCATATCATAGTCTTTGTAAGAAGATTTTTAAAATACTTAATAACATTAACAAATGCTCTTCCTGATAACTATGTTGTGGGTAGGTATCAGGTTTTATAAATTATATTTCTATAAATACTGACTTTCAGATTTATTGACATGGAGTCAGTTGTGATAGTCTCACCCCTTGTGTCTGTACTTCTAGGGGTGTGCCTTTTGTTGTTGTTCCTACTGCTTATTTGCACTTTCCCTCTTTTGTCTTAAGTTTTTCACAGAAGATTATAAATATTAGTAGTTATTCCAATCAGATTTTGCTGAGTATTTTATTAGAGATTCCTCCCCTCCTCTGTTTTCCCCTCCCTCCCCTTTCCTCTTGTCTCTTCCCTTTTCCTTTTTTCCTTTTTCTTTTCCTGATTCCTGGACAAACTTACTCAATTTATTTTTTTGCCTAGCCACTTTATATTCCAGTCTCTTTCCTTTACGCGTTTCCTAGAGAGTTATCTTATATTCTACAACTGATAATTGCATATCTGAACTACTTATGACCCTTTACCTGAGGTCATGGTGACTTATTTGTGTTCAGGAATATTATGTATTCATATTTGATTTAGGTGAACTTTAGAAATATAAAGGCCTGAAGACAGAAGAACTTTTCTCCTAACATTAGATTTATAAAGGTTTCCTGTGGGTTTCTGTAGTCCCAAGCTGGATATAAATACGTATGTGCTCTTTGGATATGCCCACCTTTCAGACTTGAGTGTGATTCACATGTAACATTTTAGATTTCTCTGTTCTTTTTCTCTTCCATGTACATTCAAGTCTTACATTTCTTCTCCCTTTTTTCTAATAAGTCCAGAGATGAACAGTATTGTGGTAATCATTCAGCCTTTTGTTGCTGTGTACTGAGGGCTCCTCTAGATCCATCGTGTTACTCAGCTTGGAAAAGCTGTTCTCCAGAAAGGCATGCTGTGTCCATTTCAGAGTAATCTTTTATATATGCTGAAGAGTCGGTGAATATGAATTGAATGAGTAGTGACTCAAGTGATGAGATATGTAATTACGACTATTTACAATTATTGAGTTCTGTTTCTTTGGGGATTTTCTTGGATCATGATATATGTGTCTAACTCAGGATCCATACATGCTATGTAATTGTGCTACTATTGAGCAAACATTCTCAAGTGTTCTACCTCTGAGCCACAGCCTTAGCACATAGAATTTTTATTTATATAATGCCTTTAATGCTTTTTTTATGCATTGGGTACTTATTGAACTTTATGCATTTTTCATCTTATGCTTCTAGCCACTCCATTTGATTAGTAATATCCACTGAAGATTGATTACTCTACTTGAGTAACAATTACTTATCAAGCTTCATTGTGCGAAACTTAGCTGCTACTAAAAGAGAAGCTGTAATCTGGCCAATATGCTTTAGAGCTATTTATGAAGATAGAAGTTGTGCAAAGCTAAATGCACATAAATCAAGCAAGAGAAACCTCATCATTAGCTTTGTGAGCTTCACGTTTCAAACCACAAAAGTAACAAAATTTTGTTTGAAAGCATAATTTTGTAAATTTAATATGCTGTTAGTTATACTTAACTTAAAATTAGCATTTAAAATCAAAGCAGTTCAGAGAATAGTATATAAATAGAGCCTTAAATGAGAATGGGTTCTGAAACAAAAGTATTTTACATAGTAATACATGCATTATGTTAAAATCAGCTACACAAGGAAGGTGCTTAAATATTTCGAATGATGATTTATAAAAATATTGACTGTTTACCAGTGAATGCTTTACATTTAACATATATATGAATGGAGATAACAATATATCGTGTTTTCAATATTAAACAATATATTTATTGAATTTACTTTCATGTTTTGAACAGAAGGCTAGGAAAATGAAACCTTAATTACTTAATCTCTTTTTGCTTGGGAGACATTTTTCATTTGTTTCCATTTATGAATTTATAAACATAATTTACAGGTTTATTTTAGTCTTCTGTTAATGGTGAAATGTTGACATATAAAACTTGAATCTAGGTATGGAACCTTGTCTGTAGCTTGAAACTTGGCTGTGCTTGCTAAAGAAAAGTAAGATAAGGTTACAATGAAACTGTATCAGGAGGAAATGGAAGTTTTTTTTTACAGTAACAAAATATTAGTTACATATCTGAATACTTTGGTTTTCCTACTACAAAATTTATTTCACAAAATCTTTGAATCGCAAATGGATAAACAAAAGAACAAATTTGTCAGGATGAAGAAATCTGTTTATGAAACAATGTGTGTACATTGTTCAAAAGAATTAAGTGAGAGCTGGAGAGATGGCTCAGGGGTTAAGATTGCCTTGCAAGTAGAAGATCCTGAGTTCAGTCCCAGGTCACACATAGAAATGCCAGGCAGAAACTGCAGCGTCCTGCATTTCTGGCTCTGGCAGGGTAGAGCCTGGGAAACCCCAGAGCAAAGCAAAAAGGAAGTAGAAACAATCCAGGATGATTCCCAGAGTCACCCTTGGTCCTCTACAGAGACACACAGTTCCCTCTAATACACACACACACACACACACAATGAACAAATAAATGAATAAATAAAGTTTAAAATAATTCCTTAAGAAAAACAATTAATGTAAAGAAAGATGTTTAACAAGAAGCAAATTCCTTGTGTTCACAGCACCTTCTTTCTGGAAAGAACATCTTTAAATTTTTTTATTATTTATTATTTATTCAATTGTGCATATGTGCGTGTGTGTATGTGTGTGTATGTATATGTGTGTGTAGAAACACGGACAAATTCGGGAACCACCATGGACCGCCTCCACCTCCTCCTTGTTTACTCTGCCCGGGGATTCACAGGCTCCGCCTTACCAGGACCAGAAACGCAGGCGGCCCCGCTTCTGCCTGGCGTCTATATGTGGGGTCTAGGATCCGAATTCAGGACCTTCCGCCTGCAAGGCAGAGGCTTAACCCTTGAGCCATCTCTCCAGCCCCATCTTTAACTATTTTTAAGTTTGGGGTTGCTCATGCTAAAAGTTTCCAAGCTGTTTTCCTATTCTTTTTTTTATTCATATGCATTTGTTATATATAATAGTATGTTTCATTGTAACATTTTCAGAAATGTCTATTCATAATCCCATTCCTTTTCCTAACCAGTCCTCCTTCCATTGTCATGTTTGGTTTTTGTTGTTCTCTTTCTCTCTTGGTAACCCACTGAGTTTAAGGCAGCTTGGGTAAGGAGTTATTTACAGGGCATTTTACTAGTGACCCCTGGAGAAACTTCTCTTCTTTGCAACCATCAACTATGTTTTCATACTCAGGGCAGGATGGGGCCTCGTGATCCCTCCCACTTATGAGAGTCAGGATGGGATAGCTCCCATGCATTGAACAGATATTGAGCTGAAGTCAAAACTACTGAGCAGCACAGTCCCATGCCAGGCCGGAGAAGGTGCCCCAGAACACTGCACCCCTTCTGCTGGCTCTGACATTCTTTCCACCCTCATTTCTACACCCCTAAACTTTTATGCTTCTTTTTGAAATAATCTAGCCCATTGTCCCATTTGTTTTCTTCCAATGTGATATCATTTGAAGCTCTCCTTTCAGCACATTGGTAACTTTCTAAATATTGAAAATTGTTTTCTTATTTTTATCAACTGTGCATAGCATCTGTTAATTCCCAATTTTGCAAGCATACAATAGCCAGAGTTTCTTTCCATTTTGTATTCTGTCTCATCTTTTATATCATTCAAATGTTTACCTTCATTCTTCGAGGTTACTTATCTTGAATTACAAAAGAAAATGTTTTAGTAATCCTTGCTCATCTCTAGTTGTAACAGCAGTAATAACTGAAGCCACTTACATAGTTTTCTCTATGCTTCAGTCACTTCACATATTTTGTATATGCTCTTTACGATACAGATTTAATTTTTAGTGAGGTGATAGAAACTGAAAGTATTTTCATGTCTTTTATGCTCTGGGGTTTGTAATATTTGTATAGGCTTAATGAGGTGTTTTGAAGTATGACAAATCTAGTTATACATTCATTTATTTTACAGACACAATCTGCAGGTGAGTGAGTGTGTATGTGCACATGGGCATGTGTGTGTACATACTCATGCACCTGTTTGGTGTGCACCCAAGTGTGTGATGTGAAAACCAGAGTTTGACTTATGGTACTGTTGCTTTCCACCTCATTTTTTTAAACCAGAGTTTATCCTGAACTTGGAACATTCTGATTAGGCCAACAACCTCCAGGATCCACTTATTTTTAACACCCCCTCCATTTTGAGGGTTATAGGTATGTGTCACCACATTCGACTTTTTATGTGAGTATTGGATCTGAATTCAGGTTCTTATGCTTGCTTGGACTTCAGGCCTTTCGCTCACAAATTCATCTCCATGGTCCCCGAAAGTTACTTTTTACAATATTTTAGACTCTTGAATCGTGACTGCAAGTTATTATATGAGGCCAAGTATGGAGTTTCCCACTTGAGCTGCCATTTTAATTCTCCAAAGTTTCCTCATGGTGTATCAAATTTTTTTGAGTTTGAAGCAGTTATGACTTCAGAGTTTTGGGTTAGGTTAATCAGTCTGTACATATGCATATATACATGTATATATGTTAAAATTATTTAATCATCAATTTGACTTTAATCTTATGGGCAGAATTATCCTAACAAGGAAATATAAATTATGAAGGAAGTTGAGTAGATTTGTTTCTAAGAGTTGAAAAGCTGTAAACATTGTTCTTGTTATAGCTAGGTAAAGCATTTAATTCATAGTTAAAATGCTCATTGTTCTTTTTTTTTCTTTTTTTTCTTCAATCCTTTTTTTAATGTTGTATACATGAATAGTCCCAAATTTAATCCTCCACTTTTTCCCCCTTAAAATCCTTTATCTCCCCTGTCAGACTTCCTCCTGTTTTCAAATCTTTTTGCTTGTTGGGGCCACTGTGTTTCATCTAGTCAGTGATGACTTGTGCCTGACCTGATTTGTGCTCCAGCAAGCATCCTAGATCAGTGGGTGTGTCATTGAGGACAGCATCTTCCTTTACTTTCCCTTCAGCTTTTGTCCTCATCAGTCTCTCAGAATGGTATGTAGCATCTTGAGATCTTTCTGATGTTGTGGTGAGATGTTGATAAGACAGTATAATGCAATTCTTGGGTAAATATGCATATCTGCCATGAAATCTTTTTTTTAATTTTTAATTTTTTATTATTTATTCAATTGTGCATGTATGTGCGCGCGCATATGTGCGTGTGTGTGTGCGTGTGTGTGTGTAGAACCACGGACAAATTTGGGAACCACCATGGACTACCTCCACCTCCTCCTTGTTTACTCTGCCCCGGGATTCACAGGCTCTGCCCTACCAGGACCAGAAACGCAGGCTGCCCCCGCTTCTGCCCGGCGTCTATACGTGGGGTCTAGGATCCGAACTCAGGACCTTCCGCCTGCAAGGCAGAGGCTTAACCCCTGAGCCACCTCTCCAACCCCCTGCCATGAAATCTTTTATATCACAACTGTGTCATATCCAGGAGGTATGCATGGCCTACCCCCTTCCCACTTCAGGCTCTTACAGTCTTCCCACCCTCTCTTCCATGATGTTTCCTGGGCCCTGGATGGGAGTGGATGAGGCTTATATGTCCTGTTTAGACCCTTATTTTCTGCATTTGTTCAAGTTATGCTTTTCAGTAATGAACACTTTCTGTTGTAAAGATGGCTTCTAGCTGAGTACTTTTCCACTCAGATATTTACAGAGCAGTTTAGTGTATTGTCATCATAGCTAAAGATTCATAATATGTTCTTCCCTTGTAACCTTTTTCCATCCATTTTCTATGTTCTTGTTCTAGTTAACAGTAACACAAATGTGTTCTATTCTGACAAATGGGCCTTAAATCCAATCAGAAAGATGTTGGTTGTCTCCTTGGTACTCATGCCAGTATTACATTGGCAGTTACTTGTTACCATAGTGATTTTTATTGTAACTTGTAGATCTTACAGGTTGATGAGACCCTCCCCCCCCACTATTTTTTGGTACGTGAACACTATCCAGCAAGGAAGAAGCTATGAAACCAGTTCCAGTTGGTGTATTTTGCCCATGTCCTGTGATCTATATGTGTTGCATCTTCAGTAATAGGGCCTTATTGTCAGTTTTTTGGAGGGTAAATGAGCAATGGCCAAAACCTATACCGTTAGGGTGGCCTTTGAGAACTTTCTGACCAGCAACTTATCAGAAGTGTCACATTCCTGCTAGTTGTAGTTTAGTTTTAATTGTCACTGGACTCTACGTGAACCAACTCAGGGCATTTTTTTGTTTTGCTTTGCTTGCTTTGTCATTTTCCTTTCTCTGTGCTACTGTGCATAGGGACTTTCATTCTTGCCCATTTTTTAAAATTAGAGTTTTTTGACATATTAATAACAAAGGTTCCTATGAGATTCCATCCTGCAATCTTAAGGCTTTTCTTCCAGCCCCTCAGCCTATATTCCATTCCCTTGTGCCCCTGTATATTTTCCCATTATTCCTTCCCTTACCCCACCTGCCATGATATCCTAATCTCCGACTCTAAAGTTTCACCTTGACCATCCCTTCCTACTTCCTACTCATTGATCCCTTTTGAATTTTCTGACTCTTACAGTAGTTCCAAGCCAAATGCTTCAGTCAGGAGATCAATTAGCATCTGCATATAAGAGAAAACATATGACATTTGTCTTTCTTTGTCTTTTTTCAGTGTTTTTTCATGTCGGTTTGGAGATCACTTTGGATTTTCTTTGAGTTTTCTTCAATGTTACTAGATCTATTTTCAGGTTCTCTACTTTTCATCCTAATTGTGTCTTGCTTGTGTGTGTGTGTGTGTGTATGTAACTTGGTTTGTTGTTTTCTTCAATTTGTTTAGTCATTTATCTATGTTCTCTTGGAGCTGCTGAACATATCTATAATTGATCTTGGAAATTCATTGTCCTGATCGTTCTCTTGGATATCTCCCAATGGGTTATCCTCTGTGGGAATGAGGCCTTGGGATTGGTGATCTTGAAAGATGAATTCATTTAGGAAAGTTATTGGTTAGGTGAATAAAAATCTGAGGGGGTTCATTTACCCATTTTCAAGTTTTCCACAGTGTATAACAAAGTAGGTGAGTAGAAAGGGAAAAGAAACAGGAATGGAAGAATCAGCCATGAATTGCCAGTAGGAAGAAGAAAGAGTATAATCAGAAAGCCTTAATCTGGACAGTATTTATGACTCCTCTCTCCCTCCATTTCTTCTGCCCTCCCTCCCTCCCTCCCTCTCTTTCCCTCCCTCCCTCCCTTCCTCCCTCCCTCCCTTTCCCTCCTACTTCCCTCCTTCCTCCCTCCCTCCCTCTCTCCCTTCCTCCCTTTCTCTCTCCCTTCCTCCCTTCCTTCCCTCTTTTCCCTCCCTTCCTTACCTCTCTCCCTTCCCTCCTCTTCCTTCTTTCCTTCCCTTCCTTCCCTTTGTCTCTGTCTCTGTCTGTCTCTCTCTCTCTCTCTTTTTCTCTCTCTGTCTCTCTCTCTCTGTATGTATGTAGAAGAGGACACTTGATTGTTTGGGCTTGTGGTGGCCCAAGGGTGATATTGGGAATCATCCTAGATTGCTCTACCTCCTTATTTACTTGGATCTGGGATTTTCCAGGCTCCACCTTCCAGGGGCAGAAGGCAGAAGGCTGTCACCATTTCTTTTTTCTTTTTTTTTTTTAAAGAATTACATGTTTTTTTAAATTTTTTTATTATTATTATTTATTCAATTGTGTGTGTGTGTGTATATATGTGCACGCGCATGTGTGTCTGTAGAACCACGGACAAATTCGGGAACCACCATGGACCGCCTCCACCTCCTTGTTTTACACTGCCCTGGAATTCACAGGCTCCACCCTACCAGGACCAGAAGCGCAGGCTGACCCGCTTCCGCCTGGCGTCTATATGTGGGATCTGGGATCCGAACTCAGGACCTTCCGCCTGCAAGGCAGAGACTTAACCCCTGAGCCATCTCTCCAGCCCGGCTGTCACCATTTCTGCCTGGTGTTTTTTGCGTGGAATCTGGGATTGGAGCTCAGGAGGCAAAGGCTTAACCTTTGACTATCTTTCCATCCCTCTTTCCTTTTCTTAAGTCATCTGCTAGGGTTACCCACAAGTTATACAGGAAGAGATTATACTTTAAAGAGACAATTTCTTTCCAAACAAGGAAATATCACATAGAATTGCATAGATGAAAGAAAATGCCTGTACCTTACATTCACAGGTTGTAAAGTAGTGCAAATATATGTATATTTATATTTAAATAGTCATTTGTTTTAAATATTTGAGATTTAAATTATGCACATGCTCTCTTTGGATGGATTACTTGATATACAGTTTCCTCTAATCAGCTGTAGGCAAAGAGAATTTGAATTATACAACATGTATAAAATTCACATTGAATGGTAATTAGTCTGTGCTATTCAGTGGCACTTAATATTGAGGTTAATGGTTCAGTAAAAAAATTACCTCCGCCTCCCTCTGTGTGTGTGTGTGTGTGTGTGAGAGAGAGAGAGAGAGAGAGAGAGAGAGAGAGAGAGAGAGAGAGAGAGAGAGAGAAAGAGAGAGAGATAAGCTTTTATTCTGGGCTAATGGTAATTCAATGCCTGAGTATATAGCTAAGCCACTAGTTTACATTTATTATGTGTATGAATAAGGAGTCTGGTGTATTTCAGCTTTTGTCACTGACTGCAGCTAAAGAAAATGCCGCCCACTATGTAACAGAAAACCATCAGTCTACTTTCCCTTATTTCTAAATTGTATTGTCAACAGTGTTGTTATGGCAAGTGTTTGTCTTCTTAACTTTTGAGTTCTCTTAGCATTAGAAAAACTTTTCGAGATGGTAATTAACAAGAGGGGAGGAACAAGAGTGGCGAGGGTGGCTCTTGTACCAAGATTCACACAGTAGGCGAAAAGGTAACACCACAAGGTTTTCGTGTTCTGGAGTTTCTTACCAAGTATCAGTGTTTATTATTTGCATATAGTTAACACAAAGACACAAGCTTTCTTTTTAAAAAATTTGTGTATATGTAGTGTATGTGCTTGTCTTCAGGGTGCACGCATCTCTGTGTGTGTGTGTGTGTATGTGTGTGTGGGCGCGCGCGCGTGTGCACACACACTTGTACCCGCAGCCATATGTGTGCATGCACATGCTCAAAGGACAGAGGTTGACACTGAAGGTCTTTCTCTGTTGCTTCTATACCTTATTTTTGAGACACACTTGCTTTACTGAACTTGAGGCTGTCTAGTCTAGACTGGGTGGCCAGTAGGTCTAGGGGTCCTCTTGTCTCTGCTGCCAGCTCTGGGGTTGCAGGCATGTGCCACCATTGTCTTTTCTGGGGGTTAAAGATCTGAGCTAAGATGCTTTTGCACAGCAGGCTCTTTTCCAGCTGAGCCATCTCTACACCCCAGGAAGCTTTCCATGATATAGGAATATGTATCAGATACTGCTGTACTTTGTATTAAGAATTCCAGTTTATTTTGCAAAAGAATTTTAATAATAACTCATTGCTGGACCCCTGTAGAATCTTCCCAGCCTCCTGTTGTTTACTGTTTTTTAATGTGTAACATTAGAAAGGTATTGGTAGCTTAAAAAGTGTGTTTGCAAAAGTTATGTTTATTAAAATTTGTGTAATGTTCCATATAGAGCAAATATTTAGTGGAAGTGCTTGGGCGTTCTACTGCATAATTAGATTACAAATTGCCAAAATTCTGAGAGTCAACAAACCAATTAAAAAATTTCAAGGATATTAGATTTGAAAATGTTCTTCCTTAATTTAGTTTGTCCATTATACTTGATTTTAATTATTCATAGTATTGCTTAACATGCCAGGAAATGTCCAGTAATAGAATTTATTAAATAACGAAGTTTTGGTAATGTGAATCCTATCTTTAGCATTCTGTTTTAAAATCTCAGATGAAGATGTTTTGCAAGGAATTATCTAGTTTGAAGCATGAAAATAACTCTTTGCTTGGCAACTTTACCCATTTTATAATTTTGAAACCATATGTTTATGTGCAAAAATAAATGCAATAGTTTGGTTTAAGTGTTTTTGTTTTGTTGTGCATAGAAGACAAATGGCTTTTATAAGAAACAAAAATATGTATTCGCAGACATAGAACCAGTGGTATTCCACTTGATGTATTGCTTTGTGGTGAATGTACATGAATGCATAGACACGTTTCCTCTCCCATGCATACAGCAAGTAGGAGATTGCTCACGTTAGTGAAAAACAGCCTCTTCCTCTTGTCTTCCTTGCGTTTTGCTAGCTACTGCAGAAATGTAGACTGGCTTTGCATAGCAGTGCACTTCAGTGTGGGAGTTGGTTGAAGGTGTGGGAGACACAGCCAGCCTAAGGATGTGAATTCTAGTTGGAAATCTTAGATTCTGCTGGGTGAAGTAAAGATGAAAGTACTGTTTTCAATTTTGCTATGGGTTATCTCATGTCTAGGATTTCCAGTTGTTTGCTTCCTTTTCCAGAGATTCAGAAACATGGTAACTTTGTTTTGAGGCATTTAGATGAGTAAGAAAATAGATTTAAAATGGGAAGGGCCTAGGGGGTGGCTCAGTGGAGAAAATGCTTGCCATTGAGGTGCAAGGACCGAGTTCTGCGCTCATCAAGCCAGACACGGTAGTATGTGTATGTCTGGTCCTAACACTCCTATGTTGAGGCAGGAGGCAAAGATGAGGATTTCCAGAAACTCACAGGCCAGCTCCCCTGGCACATGAACTGTGAAATAAAAAGGTGGAAGGTGAGGACTGACATGCATAATGTTACACATACATGCCTGCACAACATACGTGAGCATGCACACATGAACATGCAACATACAAAGTTAAAAAATATATGAAATAGGAAGTTTCTTCCTTCAGATTGCACAGCAGTGATTACTAAAGACTTTCAATTCACTTCATAGATGAAATTTTTGTTGTGTTACATTCACACTTTAATGCCCAATCCCATCTCCTTCCTTTTCCCATTGAATTCTTCTGCCAGCCTCTCTCCTGTCTTTTGCATGTGTGTCCCGCTGAGTTTCATCTGGGTTGCCATGGATGGCATGTGTCTGAGTATTTGCTAAAGCATGAATCATATATCAATGGATATTCCATTGAGGAAACCATCTTCCCTATCTTTCTCCCAAGAAGATTAACCCTCATCAGTTTCCCAAGGGGGCGTGGGGCTCTCAGGATCTTTCCCCTTCCATGAAAAGCTGAGGACAAATTCTGTGTAGATCTTGTGGAGATACATATAGCTGCGTGAGTTCATGGGTGCAGCAGCCCTGTAGTATTCACCAGATCACATCTGGCCACATCTCTGCCCCTTTCAGACTCTTACAATCTTGCTGCTTGTCTTCTACTGTGTTCTCTGAACATTGGGGCAGGGAAGGCTGACTTAGGTCAGCAGTTCATAGTCTACTATTTTCTGCACTTTGTCTAGATGCAACTTTTCTGTTTGCATTTCTTTTGTCTTATTTTCCTCTTTTTTTATGGGAGACTTAGTCTTGATGAAATTTTGGATAGATCAAAAATATTAGAGTTTCATCTCAAATTAAGAATTACTTCATTTTTCAGGGGGTCCCGCGACTCTTCTGTTGTGAACATATTTGTAGTTGAGTGTAACCTTAATGCATTGTGGTCCTGACTGTTTTCTGCCTCCTGCTCCATCTTGAACTGCAGCTAGATGCTGCTCCCTTAGTAATATGTGCTTTGCCCCCTGTCTGCTGTAACTCATTTCTGGCCCCTGTTTCATAACCCCATTTCACTCTCTTTCGTTAGTAGTGACCTGCTTATCTTCTGGAAGCCAATTCCAGTGTTGCTCATTATAAGTTCTAAATTATTCTTTCTCTGAGCTCCCAGCAAAACTAAATACTTGCTTTTCTTTGGTTATCATAGCACTTTCTGGGTTGTGTTCCAATACCCCCTTGTCATTAGGTACACCATAGCTAGTTAGTGTAGGGCCATGTATTATCTGTCTAGGACAAGCATGTATATTTGTTGAATCAAAAGCACCTTAAAACCCCACCCTTCCAATGATTGAAAAGACAGCTTGCCTCATGAAATTCTTTGATCTTAGTAACTTCCCTCTATATCTCACATGCATTATTCCCACTTATTTTGCTGCAGTGTTAGACTTGACTAAAAACACTCTTGGTGTTTTAAAAGATAGACTGAAAGCAGAGAAGGACCATTGTGTATAGCTAGAGCCCCCAGAGGCTGACCTAACTCTTCAGTGCTAATTCATTTGAAAGTTTCATTTTCTTATCTTTTTCTGCAGGACCCTAATAGGAGCATTCATACCAGCAGCAGCAGCAGCAGCAGCAGTAGCAGCAGCAGCAGCAGCAGCAGCAGCAGTAGCAGCAGCAGTAGCAGCAGCAGCAGCAGCAGCAGCAGTAGTAGCAGCAGCAGCAGCAGTAGCAGCAGCAGCAGTAGTACCAGTTTCTCAAAGCCTCACAAATTAATGAAGGAGCACAAGGAAAAACCTTCTAAAGACTCCAGAGAACATAAAAGTGCCTTCAAAGAACCTTCCAGGGATCACAACAAATCTTCCAAAGAATCCTCTAAGAAACCCAAAGAAAATAAGCCACTGAAAGAAGAGAAAATAGTTCCTAAGATGGCCTTCAAGGAACCTAAACCCATGTCAAAAGAGCCAAAATCAGACAGTAACTTGCTCACCATCACCAGTGGACAGCAGGATAAGAAGGCGCCCAGTAAGAGGCCCCCTGTTTCAGATTCGGAAGAACTCTCCGCCAAGAAACGGAAAAAGAGCGGCTCAGAGGCTTTATTTAAAAGTTTTTCTAGCGCGCCACCACTGATACTCACTTGTTCTGCTGACAAAAAGCAGATCAAAGATAAATCTCATGTCAAGATGGGAAAAGTCAAAATTGAAAGCGAGGCCCCAGAGAAGAAGAAGTCCTCGCTACCTCCCTTCGACGACATTGTGGATCCCAACGACTCAGACGCCGAGGAGAATATGTCCTCGAAATCTGATGTGAGTACCTGCGGCTTCCTCCCGTCCCCTGCTAGTTTCTGCTTTGGTGTCAGAGAACAGCACGAATGCTGACTGCTGACAAAGGAAGCATGGGAGGTAGCTGTGGCCTAAAGTTGCCCTAACGCACGGGAAAAAGAAACAAAATCATGAAGGCCATGAGCTCAGCTGTTGAGGGAGAGATGCATTCCACAATGTAGGAAATGGCTATTTGAGCAGCAGCTTAACATTTCTGCTCCTTTAAAACTCTGTTGCGCTGCCTCCCAGAGATGGCTGATTTTGAGAAATGAGAGTTATGCACTCAGACATGAATGCAAGGGAAAAACAGATTTACCAGAGCGACCTGAAAGTTTTGTGGTTCAACTTCCATGTTGACTTCTAGTCATTGAAGTCTTTTTTTTTTTTTTTAAACACAAACTAGAAGCTGCAAATACATTGTTATTTTCCTGTGTGGTACTCTGGAGTAACAGCAAGGCTTTGCAAATGCTATGGAAGCACTCTCATGCTGAACTACAGCGCCAGTGTGATGAGAGTGGTTTGTTTTGTTTTGTTTTGCCTTGGTATTTTCTAACAGCTTTTAGTAAGCCAAAATTTAACATATAGCAATGTACTATACACATTTAAAACATATGATTTGAAACTTTGGCATTTCTGTGTACCTATAAAACCATTTCCATTTTGAAAATGAAATACTTAATTTTATTTTTCATGGCATAGCCACTGACTTGGAAATACAGGATGTGACCAGCTATATTTGCTGATGGGCAGGGTTATCTTTTGTGGGTGCCTACACAAGTGTCTGGTCATCTGATGCACCACGTTATTTGATATTGGCACTTACAGAGTTCCATAGCTGAATGGAAGAAAATTTTCAGGTTATCTGTCTTAACCTCTTATCAGTATAAGAAACTTTCTAATGATGGAATGGTTAGAAGGCATTTGATTATGTTTCTTTTAAGTTTGGTTTCTTTTAATTACTTACCAGTGCTCATTAGTTCCAATAATCTCCTTTCCTTTGGCTTATCAGTATTTCTAGACAGTGATCAAGAAAAGTGTTATGCTACAAATTGTAAAATGCTTTTCTTTCTGTCCCAGAAGTTGTACAATAATGGTCCTCATTTTAATGCGGGTAAGGATCTGAGGCCTTTCCCTGGGCTGGCCTTGTTCTGCCTTCACAAGTCAGCCAGAGTGGGGGCAAGGTGCCAGTACCAATCCCCAAGCAGACCAGAAACCACCTCCTTCCCCCTACTCTGCGGAGCTAACTTCAAGCTTCTGATTAAAGATTAAAGAAGGAGCAGAGTGATATCAGAAGGTGCTGGAAGATAGATCATTTTTTTTCCCCAGTGTTTGGTAAAGACATAAAGTCCACAGCTTATGAAATGGAGACGAGAATTGAACAGGTTTCTTGTCCTGTGTTTATTTCTCCTTATCATTCTCTATCTCTGCTGAAACTCATTCTTAATATAGATGCTATCATTTTGTGTATATTTGACTTTTGTTTTAGATCACCCTGAAATGTTATCAGAGTGTAGTCAGTTGATCAAAATTGTCAAGTTTGAAAATTATGTCTGTATTCTGAAATGTTATGATTCTCCTAGAAAGGAAGGTTCTTAACTGGGGGTTATGAGTCACTGACTGGTAAGTTGTGAAATCAATTGAGTCTGTCACCACCAGCATTTGAAAGAAATCAAAATGCATTGTAATTAGTATGAGTAAGTAATGGCTTAAAATTTTACTTTGGAAGAGAGGGGGTTGTTTCTTGTGTTCCCAAGCTTGCAAGGGTCCTTTGGGGCGTGTTTGCTGACTTGTGAGAAGGCTGCATAGCGTGATGCACTGCCAGATGGGCAGTGCCCTCCTTGGGCACCCCTGTGGAAAATTCTTTTGCAAAGATGAGTTAAAATTGTAAGTCCTTACCAAAGGCAGTGCATTTTCAAAACCCTGTATGGCATTATTGAAGCCACAACCTAACAATCCTTAGAGTTTCTGCCACGTCCCCTACATATGAAGATTTTTGGCCATTATTCAAGTAGAAAAATCTAACAAATATATTTGCTTTACAGGTCGTCTGTGACCAGATGTTTTCTGATAACTGTTGTTGGCTTAATTCTTTGAATGTAGGGGTATAACAGAAGAGAATTGAGTATGGTGTTGTGTAAGCCCTGTGTCCCAGATACCTTGCTCTTAGCAAGGGAACTGAAATTCCATTTATACAGCAATAAAGTAGCCTGTGTTTTAACTGTCTTCTACCTGGAATCTCACTTGTGGTCTAGATAGAAAGAATGGATCTGCTGCTGGATCCTGGCAGCCTGGCGTCTCTTTGGGCTGGTAGCTGTTCCCATTGCCCTGGGTATGAGCATGCTGGCCTCTGAGTAAGGGAAATGGGTGGCCTTATTTTTATAGAAAGCCCTTTCAGCTTGGTCGTTTGAATACATTCACTCTTAAGGATTCGGTAGTGGGTAATTAGAGATCATAGACTCTGGAAATAATAGAGAAATACACAAAGAAGTTAGAAAAGTTTGAGAATTAAGAAGTCTGTGGAATGACCAAGTCAATAATGGCACTTGACATTTGAGTTTGAGCTTTTGGCTCCTCCGTGAAAAGCAGGGTGTGTGTCTGCGAGGTCACTGCTGAGGAGACAGAGATGATAGTAATATTCTTGGGATTGTGGGTCAGCCAGAGTGTAGCCGGGTTGTGAGTTCAAGTAAGAGATCCTGTCTCAGAAAATAGATAACGCTTGAGGAAGGTGCCTCTGTTGACCATGCACATGCGCGCGTGCAAATACCCACAAAGAAAATGTCTTGGTCTAGTAAAGGTTTGCTAAAGATAAGAGTGTCATGGAGTTTTGATCTCGCCAGAATGTTAGTGGGTACTCTCTGGGGTCTTATGTGTCCAGGTGCTTGTGTTTGGGAGTCAAAGATTAAAACCAGAACAGGCATAGAGGATTAAGGCAGAGTTTATTAGAGGAGAGAAAGTACAAAACTCATGGACATGAATTTGGTGAGGGGCAAGAGAGCCATTAAGAACTCACAGACTCCAGGTTTGGAATCCATGAGAGGCAAAGAAAATGAAAGGAACTCACAGACTTGGTGAGGGGCAAGGGATCCCAGGATGGCTGTCAGAGCCAGGGGTATTTATAGTCTTAGGCAGTCCCTGGAAAATCGACTTTTTCTCATTGGTTAGCTCCAGTTTTTGCCAATCTGATCCTAGTTTTAGGTCCTCTACATATAATTCATATTTGGGCCCATATTTGGGCTTATTACAGTGGAGAACTAATCTCCTTATCCTTTCATAAATAGAGGATTGGATTAGAGTCAATTCCTCCAGATTAATAGACTATGTTCCTTCAGGGTAATCCCAGCAGTGGGCAATGACCTTCAAAGACCTCTCAGCATGGCTGCTCTAAAATTGCCTAAAAAAGAATATTTTAAAGAAGTTCTTCTAGATTCAGAGTTGTTTTATAATGATGGGTGTGTGTGTGTGGTGGGGGGATTCTCATTCAGCACTGCAAACTGGTCTCAAATCACAGCGGCCCTCCTGTCTCAGCCTCCTGAGTGCTAGGATGTAAGCTACCGTGCTGGCCAGATCTTGTGTAAAAATGGAAACAAGGTCTATCTGGAAGGATTAGGGAGCTTAACTTGTTGGTTTTAAGGGTCTTTTGGTCCTGTACTTTGTGTAGGAGAAAAGGTGAACTGGGTGGGGGGGGGAGACTTTGGCTTGTTAATGACATGTTTTTGAAAGATGTCTTACTCGATGTGACAGACAGTTGGGTGACAGGTAGTGTGCAAACTGGCACCAAGCAAGCAGTGTTTTTATCCCGTTGCTATTATGGATCTGGTACGAACACTTTAGCGTTCACTATGTTTTAGTTACATTTTTAATAAAGTGCAGGCATATTGCTCTGTTTAATCAAAACTATGTTAGTTAGCTATTGCAATATGTGATTTGGCTTGTGAGAACCTTTATGACCTGTAGTCTTGAAAAAGATTTTATGGTCTTCAAAAAGACTGGGCTTTGTATCCTTTTTCAAGTGTTTGAATTTATACGTTTTAAGTGGTAGAAAATAGCTGATATATGTCTCTTGCTTTGCATTTTTTTCTTGATGAGATGTAGGAATAGTATTGATACTAATATACACATGCTACACACTTACTGGAAAAAACCAACAATCTGAATTTTGTACCATATATTGAGACTAGGTTTTCGTAAGGATTTTTAGCTTTGCAGTTAGATAAGATCAAGGCGAGAAGCATGCCTACCACTGCACTGGGTAGGCCCTTGGCATTTCTTTAAATTACTGTTAATATTAAAAGATAACATCTCTAGAAATGATTTATTCTTGAGTTACTGTTCACACAACCCAAGGAGTAATGTGTGAATGTTTGTGATTCTTTCAGTGTTTTTCGTCTTGTAAAAAAATATTATAGTATCACGTGGAAGTTCATTGGTGATTTTCCCCCCCACAGAAGAATTTGGATGGGAAAGAAAACAGGGAAAAAGTTCTGCTAAAATGGGGCAGAAGGTATATGAGTGGAATGTTTTTGTTGAGAATATTTGATATTCAAGAACCTCAGTGATGCCCACCAGAGCAAGACTGTTCTTAGTTTAGGGGTTTACCTTTAAAGGGGCTCTTACGGCTAGTAAATCAGTGACTATCCTGAGGGGTGCCCAGAAGCTGGAAAGGATGGAGTCTGAGTTGATTGGTATCAACAAATTTTTATAATTATGGATCTTGTTAACCTGCTTATACTTTAATGGGCAGTAACAATAGTTGGTACCCTTGTAATTCTCATCGTTCTGCTTGTTTTTTTTTAATTGTGTTTAATGTAAATTTGCTTCTAAAGAAGAGCCTATGAAATCTTGTGTGTGTGTGTGTGTGTGTGTGTGTGTGTGTGTGTGTGTGTATGTATTGATGGTAGAGAAGCAGGAAAAAAATTGGTTTTTATGATTAGATTTAGTTACGGTAGTGGCTTTCTTTTCTCTACCTTTGATTCTTTGACTTGTAAGAAGATTTAACCACAGTGTACAAACACAGTTCAGAATTCCGATGAGCTTTCCCTGAAGATGGACAAATCAACATTGGTAAAAATGTGACCTACTTCGGCCCTGGGAGTGAGAAGTTCTTTCTTCTGGTGGATTTGGCCTACCCATGTGCTTTCTTTGAAAAGCTGGATAGTTACTTTGTGCTTCAATTGTGGGTGGCATTTCAGATACAGAGTAAATACTTCAAACCACCTTCCTTGCAAGAGAAAAAAACGGAGAAGGAAAAGAAACTTCCTTCTTTTGTTGCCCATCACACCCCACCCTGTTGATTGCCAAACTCTACTGTCTGGAGCTGGCAGTAAAAGCCCTGCTGTTGCAGCTTCTGGCCTTGAGTTTTTATGTGTTGAAGGGAGCTGCAACGGAGAAGAAGGTCTTTATTGTGTTTTCAAAGTGGCTTTTTAATGACTCCTAATTCCAGCACATGCAGGAGCATTAAGGGTGCGTGGGGGGTGCTAGCAGCTGGAGAGACGGTCCTCAGCGGCTGCTGCTGTTGGCTCTCATTCTGGGCTCCTAGTCTCTGTGCTTTACAACTGAAGGTAAAAATGCCTGAAGGGGTTCCAGTTCTTCCTCTTGGTAGACCCAGCTCTGTGTGGGACATTAGTTAAGGCAATTAGATGAAAGCTAACTTATTACATGGGCGAAGCCGGTTCATCTGCTCTGCTTCACATTTTTGTTAGTTTTCTCTTGGATGAAGATGCCTTATAACCAAGGAGTTTGCCATTGATCCATATGCAATCTGACTTAATCCAAGAAAGAACAATCCAACAGGGATAGAAACAACTAAAAAGATTTCAATTTATGTTAGGCCTAATGTAATACCTTTGCTTTAAATTAAATAATTCATAAAAGCTCTTGAGTAGCAAAGGGATTGGGGATAGGGGAGCGTATCTTTACAATGGTTCCCAACAATTGCTAAAACTACCAATTTTCACTCACATAGTTGGGTTTTGCATTTTACTGCTTATGTAATTGTGTGTCAACTATTGTTTTGAGATACAAAACCAATGATGTAAGCCAACACAATATTTGCAAATCTAGCATCCTTACCACAGGACTTCTGTATAGGTATAGCTAAGTTTTTGTTCAGTGATTCCCATGTGCCGTTGCCCTGCTACATTCAAGACATGTTTTAAGTCATTCACACCTTATCCAGATCCGTGAGATAGATATTATCATTATCATTGCTTTGAGGATGAGAAGACTAAAGATCAGAGGTTAAGAAACTTACCTAAGATGTTTAAAAGTGGAAGAAGTGGGATTTGAACCTATGTGGTAGGGAATACCTCCAGAGGACATCTTTTCACAGGAATCCACATGGAAGCTCCAGCGATGTGGTTCGGGAAGTTGGTAGCGCTGCTCTAGCAGCTTCCATTCACATTCTCTTGTTCCACGTATGCTTCACTTTGCCTTGACCTATTGATTTGGGCTTTGCCTTCAGCCTTCAGGCACGGTGCCCTGCTGGTTGGGTTTGGTGGACAATACCAGAACAGGGGAGACCTGGGACTCCAGGGACCTCTAGTTCTTACAGAAACTTGCTTCAGATAAAGCAGACTCCCAAGGCTGTGGACTGCCATTGCTGTGACGTGCCTTGGAGTTATTTCCCCTCTTGGTTTCTGCATGGGGATTAATGTGTCCAGAGCAAAGCTGCAATTTCAAGCTTTCCCAGAAGGTGCCACCAAACAACAAATGGTGTCCTCTGGTTGGGGAGACTTTTCTTTGAATCTTCTGGTTGTATTTTGTATATTCATTTTGTAATCTTAAGTTACTCAATGTGTAGGCAGTGAGGTACAGGAAGAGAATGGTTTTCTTTAGGTGTCTTTTGTACTCATTTAAACAAGTTTGAGAAATTGTTCTTGGTAGGCAACAATTCATGGCTGTAAACTTTCAAGACTTTGTCAAGGTACATAAAGAAAAAAAATAATAATCCCTAAGAGACTTCTTTAGTAAGTATTAAGAAGGCTACTATACAGCAAACTGTTCCCAAGTAAACTCAAAGATCCTTCTGCTAGGCAGAACAAAGTGGAAAAGCCTCTACTGAATTGTTTAGAGACAATATTTTCGCCTTTGAATTCTGAAAACAGAGAATATGGGAAGGGAAGGTTGGCATTGGAGCAAGGAGAAATAGACTGTTCCTTTCCGTTCTTTGTCATGGGAAGGTAGTGTGTCTAGAGAGCCCTGAGATCTGACATAAATAGAGAAGTGCCTAGACAGGCTGTGGCTTAGGATGTCAGTGCTCACAATCACAGAGCTGTTTAAGTATTATAGATACCTGTTGTGTTATGAGGCTCTTCTATTTCATCATGTTTTGTTATTTTTAAATATTTCCATTCTTCGACAATCTATACATGTATATACTATATTTTGGTCTTATTCATCCCCTGCTACCATCTCTTTCTGCCTCCCACCCCCTTTTGGCATTATCTTTCTGAGTCTGTGTCATTCAGTTCGGATTGGCATGGAACTGAGAATGGCCTTGACAGAGCTAATTGTTCAACATCTGATAGACTGTGCTTTGGGCTGAGAGATTACCAACCATAATTTGATATATTTCAAGAAGAAAATCACTCGTCAAAACTGAAGGTGATAGATTTAAATATCTGGCAAGTCTTCCTATTATTTAGAAGTGAATATGCCCAAAGTACCACAGCCTTCCTACGGAATTAGAAGCTACATGTGAAGCCGATATTGGTGGTAGGTGAAGCCTCACAGTCTCTGCTTTGACAAGCTCCCATTGGTCAGTTCCCTTGTCCTGAGTATCCTCATACCAGCAGCCACACACCCCTCCTGCTTTCCAGGTCACCCAAGGCTCTTTAGACTACATCTCGGTTCCCCACACTTGGCCAATGGCTCCTTTGTTCCTCTTCCATTGTTCAGGCTTTTTCCCTTGAAACATCTGGAAGCTACCAGTGCCTTCCAGCTTCCAGTGTAGAAACCATCTTCTATGCGCTGCATTGTAACCTTCTTCCCCATCTACCGGCTTCGTGACTCTGTTTCTTGACTTTGGTCAGCCTAACTAGCCTCTGATCACCTTGAGGTCTCCCCTGCTTTCCCTAGGTCAGTCATTCCAAGGTTTCCCCTCTTCTACTATATAATCTTGTTCTGCAGACTTTATAACCTACATAGTTGTTACTTCTCTAACCCCCATCTGTTCTCCAAAGCCACCATCTGGACACCTCTGAGCAGAAGAAAGGTGCCTGAAGCTCAGCAAATATTTGCGGCTCCTCACCTCTGACCCGGGGAGCATGTGTCACAGATGCCGCAGGCTCACTCTTCCATGTCTGTTACCTTCTCCTTGTTGGACAATCTTGATTTTGTGTGCACAGTAAATTCTTCCTTGCCTTCCTTGCAGCTAGATCTGGTCATGTGACTAAACCTGACTAGTGATAGAAATGAAAGCTATAGGGTGGGAATTACAAGGCAGCTTCTTTAAGGAGCTGCACGTACCATTTCTCTTTCCCTTCTTCCTTCTTACAACTTGGATACATTCTGAGCTACAAAGGAGTACAAAGGACCAGAAGAAGCTGGATTCCACCTTCCAGAGCTGCTGTGCACAGCAGCCTCTGTGTCATGCTGGGTCTCTCACTGGATGAAGGAGAAATAAATTATCTTAGTTCATGTTCTGCATGTCTGTTATGAGCAGCTGAGAATTCACCTTAACTGAGTGAGCCCTGCTCACATACCATAACATGCCTGTGCTTCCTGACTAGGTTCGTATGCACCCTACCGAGTGTTAGTCCACATTAGAAATTGTCAGTTAAAGCCTTGGAGTGATGACTCAGTGGTAGGGTTCTTGTGTAACACTTCAAGGTCATGGGTTCAATCCCCAGTGTGTCAGAACACACGCTCCTACTGACACCCAGCCCCACACATGCCCACACTGTCAGCTAACATTGGACAGATCTTTGCAGCGAATACTGAGGGTTAGTTTGTGTTGCTGGACAGTGAGGGTGAAGCAGTGAAGCTCCTTTCTGAGGTTTCCTTCCAGAGACACAGTACTGTTGTGGTGGTAGCGATGGGCGCTATGAAAATGTGTGTATTTCTTCAGAACTCGTTACAGTTAGTTTAGTGGCTTTCCAGATTCACTTCAGAAATGTCTGCAGATCTGTTGCTTTTTCTTGGCTTCCTGTTTCCACTCAGCTGGGGATGGGATTCTCCTATCCAGCTCCTGGAGGTGAGGCTTTGAGTTGCTCCTTTCCTTCCTTTTCTCCATGAGTTCTCCCAGCTCTTTTTCTACAGCTTTCTAAAACACGGGTTGGTTCAGGAGAGTTAGTCAAGAGAATAGTAATTAACCCTTTCGCATGATGGTTTGTTGACTTTTTTGAAAGTATCCTTCTGTGTTTGTGGGTTTTTTGTCCCAAGTCTCACTAGGTAGCCAAGGTGGCCTCAAACTGGGCTTGAGCTCTGGGTCCTCCTGCCTCAGCCTCCCAGTGACATGGTGCCAGGCATATGCCACCATGCTGTGTAAAATATTGCCTTAAAGTCATTATCTTTAATAAAGCAGTTCTTGTTGAACATCCAAACTCCATATAAGAATAAGTGCCAAATCCTCTGACGTTTCCTTTTTTCTATATCCTTTCACTGTGAAGATGTTCAAATATCTATGAAATAGAGAATGATGAAGTGAACATTGCACTTTCCATCAACTAATGGTTAATTGTTCTTCATGTGTAGTGAGCCTAGTTCCCATTTGATTTCTGTGTGCGTCCATGCATGTGGTGTATGTGTGTGTTAAGGGACACATACATAGAGGCCAGAGGAGGACTGCCCGCCTTGCTCCTTGAGACGGGTTTTCACTAACCTGAGCTTGCCCTTTTTCAGCAAGGCTGTGGCCTTACAGCCCCAGTGATCCTCCTGGCTGTCTCCTCATCCATGGGGGCATTGCAGGGCACTGGCTGTGTCTGCCTTTTTAATGATTGCTGGGGATCTGAACTCGGGTCCTCTTGCTTGCACAACACATGTTCTTATCCACTGAGCCATCTCCTTATCCAGTTATTTTACTAAGATCTAAGACATCCTGTTTCATTCATAAATATCTCAGTATGACTCTAAAAGAAAAGGACTTCAAAAAGCAGAGTAAAGTAGCATGGTCACATCTAAACTAAATAATAAGGCCTGAAATGAAATATTTAGCCACTGGGCAGATTTCCAATAAAATTGAAATGCCACAAATTCCTTTTTTTAAACTTTGTTTAAATTGGAATTCAAATTAAGTCTACATTTTATAATGTGCAACGATATCATTTAAGTTTCTTTTATCTATCTATCTATCTATCTATCTATCTATCTATCTATCTATCTATCTATCTATCATCTATCTATCTGTATGTGTCATGTGTATATCAGAGCATACTATATATCTGTATAAAGGACCAAAGGGTTACCTTGGGAATCATCCTGGATTGCTTCTATTTCCTCTTTGCTTTGCTCTGGGATTTCCCAGGTTGTGCCTTCCAGGGCCGAAAGTTCAGACCACTGCTTCCATTTCTACTTGGTGTTTTTATATAGGATCTGCTATTTGAACTCAGGTTCTTGTGCTTGTTAGGCAGAGTCTTTAGCCCTGAGTCATCCTTCCAGTCCATTTAAGTTTCTTTTAATATATGGGATTTCCCTTAACTTTGTTCTAAAATATAAAACACAAATGAAAGGGCAGGTTCTGTGTCCTAGAATTCTCCGTTTGGATTTTGCCTATAGTATCTTTCTGGTATTTTTTTTTTCTTTTTGAATGAACTGTGAGAGTTAGAGATATGTTCAAGCTCAGGTTACATTTTTTGGGGTTTTTTTGTTTGTTTGTTGGGGGGGCATAAGACTGTATTGTGAGTGAGGTTGTAGAGAGTTGTCCTTAAAAGGGTCTAGGTAAGTTCTCTATGCGACGGTACAAACCTTTGTTGCTTGTGCCAGTTCATACTAATTCACCAGGAGTAGTGAACAGGAATAATTCTTGTTCTATCACTTGTCATTGATTACCTAGAGTTTACCTGTTAGGAGAAATCTCCCTCCTCTACTTTTCATTTAAGCAGTACAATTTGTAAAGAATAGGAAAATATGGTACTTGAGAGTCTTTTCATTAATTAAAAGATTCAGGTGTGGTCTTTGCCTCCCCTGTGTTTAATTAGTTTTTGAAGAAATGGGTTTGGATCCCTCACATCCTTCAAATGCTTTTAAATTTTTTTAAATTTACTTTTATTTAATAAATTTTATTCTAGATTTTCATATATGAATACAAAAAATTTATGTCATTTTCAGCTATTATGCAATCCTTTTCCCACTGCAAACCACTTCCCAAGCAGTCTTCTTATTTGCATGTCTCTCTTCACACATGTGGCCCACAGAATTTCATCTGCATCTCCTGTACTGACATTTGCCTGTGCACTTGCTAGACATGGTTATATCAGTGACATTGAGAAAAGTAGCTTTTCCCCAACCCCCCACCTGACATTAACCTCTCAATAGTTTTTTAGGGATGGGCAGTGCTGCCCCAGATCTTGTCCCTTCTATGATGAAATGTCGACAGGTCTTGTGGAAGTAGACACAGCTGCCGGGAGTCCGTGTCTACAGCAGCTCTGTTGTGGCCTTAAGGCGCTGTCTAGTGTTACCCTCCACAACCTCAGGGTCCCACGTTCTTTTTGCCCCTCTTCCATCCTGTTCCCGAACCTTCTGGCGCAGATGGTAAATAAGTTACATCTAGGGTCAAGCAGTCCACAGCCACTTATTCTCTGCGCTCCGTTTAATCTTGATTCTTGGTTTTTAAACAGCTTTCTTTGCAAAAGGAAGCTTCTAGGCTGAGTACTGAGAGCATCCCACACCACCATTTCTTTGGGTTTGTAAATTGAGTTTCAGATGTTTTAATTTTTAAATCTTCTTTAATCTGACCTTTTCTACCCTAATATTCCTTGATGCTTTAATCATCCTAAAATATTGACAATCCTGGGGGCCCTGAAAAAATCTCTTTGGGTCTTTAAGACCTGTTTAATTTTTACCTGTTTTTTGTTTTGTTTTTGTGAAGCTTTTCTAACTAATCTGTCACCCATTTTCCTTCTCACCTTTGTGCTTCTTTCATTAACAATCTGGGTATTCTTTGAGTCTGTTCTTTCTTTCTTGATCAGTTAAATGCTTTGAAAACAGACACTATCTCTCACGTATCTAGTTTCTTAATGTTACACTACACCTGTCACATAATTGGTACTCAATTATCAAGTAGTTCAAAGATATATTTATATATGAATGTATATTTGTGCATTTAAGACTCTTCCTAAATATGTTTATAGTTGAAAAGTCTTAGCTCTCAATACATTAAAGCAGTCTGTAGAGGTAATTTTATGACCCCCCCCCTAAATACACATACTCATTATGTGGGTGGAATAACTAGGCCACAAAGAAGTGAGAGTGTTCAATGTATGAGCAAGACAAGTCTTCACTGTCTCACAGGCACACAGAAAACAGGGTGTGAGCCACTCTTGTGCAAATAAGTTCGCATAACCAAATCCTGGGATAGCTGGAGGTCAGCGTTAGCGAGGTCCGTAGATCATGTTGCATGTTGCCTGCATCTGTGGCTTCTGCCATTGTGCTGGAGTGCATGAGTCAGCCAAGTGTGTGAAATCTTCCAAACTTCCAGGGAAACGCCAAAGAATTTTTTTAAAAAAAAACTATTTCTACCATGAAGAATATTGAACAACAGAAATAACAGGGGAGGCAGGGACCAAAAATTAATCTTTTATTGTGACAGCAGAGAGATGTGAATCTAAAATCCCCAAACATTTACTTCTGTATTTTAAAAAAGCAAATAATGTGAGAGAAATTTCAATAACAGGATGTCAAACTGAAAGAAATTTCTGCCTCCCAGTTTCCTACAGGGGCCGTGCAGAGGCTGATAAGATGGAGGTTGTACAGCCACCTTGTTTTTGCTGTCTTTGCTGTCGTAAAATATGAGTGTATTCCCACGTGTTTACATATGCTTTTGAAATTATTGCAGCTGGTGAAATGCCTCTTGTATGCTATGTAAAGGGATTGGCTCTCCTCCCCCTCCAAATCTGTTTTCTCAGGTTGCATATTTGTCAAGACAAATTAACTTAATCTAGCAACCTTAATTTGTTGGCACATATTTATTTGACTATCATGTTTTCAGATGTGCAACCATACAATTAAATATTTATTTTATGTGTGGAAGAATATATGAGAAAATACAAACTAGGATTCTAACTGCGAGTAATGAATATTGTGACAAAGAGTTATACTGAACAATAAAATAATACATAAAGAGGACCAAGACATGGAAGCTCTGTTCGGCCTGCTGAAAAAATAGCATCTTGTGCCTTATTGCTTCTTCCATTCTGAAGTATACGTTCATTTACACCCACTGGAGACGGGAGCTTATTTCAGGTGATTTTAAAAAATCATCATTGCATCAAAAAAAGAAAAGAAAGAAAAGAAGACTTAGATCCAACATAATTTACCACTGTGGGAGCCTGTTCGGAGCTTTTTAAGGGAAAACCAATGACTATTTGGGGGGAAAAGGTTGCTATACCATCTTTTCTTAGGAAAGGAATGGCTGCTGAGGGGGACTATGGAAGTCTGAATGTCTTGAAAGTTTCCTCTTCTGAAGATTTGTGGGGTTCCTTCCATCTTCCCTTCTGGGACCCCATAAGCTGGAGTTTCAGTGCTTCTCAGCCCTTGTAGAGCCACAGGTCTGCAGCCAACAGTTCCGGTGGTGGGTCTGCACTGAGTGGCATCCTCTCCAGCCCTCTGTCACAGTGCTGGTCGCTGGGGAGTGTTACCTGCTTACAGAGATGGCGTGACCCATTCGCTCATTGTGAAGCCTGTGTAATTCCCCCTAACAATGTAGCTAGGTTAATTAAATGTCCTATTAACTAGTAATAGATATGGGAAATAATCATTTCTAGGAAAGCTAAGTAGAGGCCTGACAGGGAGTCCCTTGGGTTCTAAACACCAAGAGGGAAGACTGCCCTGTGCCAAGGCTCTGGGACCCTTGTGTTCTAGCAGGTCCACGCCGGTCTCTAGCTCTCTGCCTGTGAATAGTGATGTACACATACCAATATGATTTGTCTATGAAGGACTTTTTAGACCCTACTTAAAAGCCTTTGGTTATTGGCTTGGGAGGATTGCTTAGTGGTTAAACCCTTTGCTTTGCAAGCAAAAGAACCTGAGTTTGGGCCCCCAGTTTCCTGTAAAAATACCGCGAGAATATGATTGAACCCTGTAATTCTGGCCCTGGACGACTGATCCTGGGAAACCCCAGAGCAAAGCAATAAGGAAATAGAGCAATACAGGATGATTCCTGATGTCACCCTTGAACCCTCCACAGGTGTGCGCACGTGCACACACACACACACGCACACACACACACACACACAGAAATTCAAAAATTGCTGGATTAATGTGTATAACTAAATGTTAAGTGAAACACTTGACTGCCACCCGTGACTCTTCCTTATCATGGATTCAGGTTTCCCTTGGACCTTGATCTAGGGTGAGCCTTACTTCAGAAGTGATACTCTGGCTTCTCCCTTCTTTCCCTCCACTTTGCAATGATCTCACAGTGCTTTGCGTCTCTGCACAGAGCTGTCTGCTTTGCAGCAACCTCAGACACCATCATGTGCCCTCAGTGTGTGCCTGTGAGCATTGGCCATTTTCCTGTATTGTACATGTTCAAAATCCGCTCTACTGGTTGTTTTGAAATAGTTAACCTCCTATGGCATAGAACATGGGACAGTACCTTTCCTTAGGCTGTGCAGCCACAGCCGTTGATAATCCTTCCACTGTTTCTCCCTCTGTGCGGCGTTCTCATATTGTTCCCTCTGTTCCTTCTATTCTCTGCATCCATGAGATGAGTCTCAACATAAGCAGAAACATGCTGTGTTCACGCACCCTCTCCTGCTTGTCTTGGTCTACTTGATGCAATGCGGTTGTGTTCCTGCAAGTGCTACAAATGATACTATGTTGCTTCATATGGCAGGGTTTCTTTCATAATGGCTCTGTAATGTATCCATTTGTGTATGCATCATGACTTCTCTGTCCATTCATCTGTCAGTGGAGAGATCATCTGCTCTTTATAAATGAAATGAAAACTAGTGTTTCAGAGTCTTCAGTCCTGGTTCAGAGCTCTGGGTCTGAAGAATGAAGTAGCTTTGTGAAGTGAAGGAAAATGCTTAATATCTTTGAAGCTCAATTTCATACTGAAATGTGAATGCTATCTAATGAAATTATTAATAGAATCAAGTAGGAGGCAAGTAGCACTGTAGCTGATATTTGGTACCTTAGCCTTATGTTTGGCTTGCTGATAGGAATGTTTGACACAAGCAAAGGGATTTGTATTCATGCTCATGGTTTTAGGTTGCAGTCCATTTGTGATGGCAGGAGAGTTCATCTAAACATCCGGAGTCAAAGACAGTTGTCTGTCTTGTATCCACAGCAAGAGCTGAGAGAGTCTATAAATTCAACCTGATATTTATCCATCTTATCTACTTTCCCAGGAAATAGTCCTGTCTACTTTGAGCTAGGTCCTCTCACACCAATTAGATTCTTCCCTGATGTGCTTAAAGGCTCAGTTATTAGTTATCAAGTTGACATCTAAAATCAACTGTCACCTTTGGTGCTTTGTAAATGTGCGCAGAATCTGAATATCTTAAAGTAGTTTCTTTTTCTCTTTTTGTAATAAAGTAGGCATCCAGGCAGTACCCAGACTCAATGGGTTATGAGGGGAGTTATGTACCTAACGGGTTTCCCCAGCTTTAAAGTGCTGCCAGTAAGAAGTCAAAGAGACAACTTAGTCTAAAAAAAGTAACTGAAAACACAGTCTGGCTTGCGTGTTAATTTCTTCAGTCGGTAGTTTCTGCCTTGCTTTGATGTCACATGTGGGTGCTGGGCACCATGAGTAGTTAACTTTGCCCGCATGTTTCTGCTTGTCTTGGAAATTTTGAAGGTGAGGACTCAGATTTCTCAGACGCCAAGCCCGTGTTTGACCCAACCACAAGGCTCCGCACTACAGGAGATCTTACAGTGTAGTGTACAACCTGTGGTTCCCCTTCTTTGCCAAGTTATGGGGTCCTATGTTGTAGAGGTCTTGTAGTATATAGTTCGTGACCTTCATCCTCATACCATAGAGTCCTGTATGTGGAAGGTTACTAACCTGTATTTTCCTTCATTTTTTTCTTTCTTCTCTCTCTTTTTAAGGAAATTAACTTTTTATTAGTTTTACAAGTATATTGAGTACATTTCCTGCTTCCCTCCATCCCCCCTCCCTTCTGTTTCCCTCCCTTTCCCTCATCAATCCATTTAATCCATTCCGCTTCCTCCCACCCTTCTGCCTGGTGGCTTCTCTGGACTCTAGGTTTCCCTCTGGCTTGTCTACTCTTGTGGGGGGTTCAGGCCTCTGTGGCATTCCAGGTTGCCCCTCCTCCGGACACCCCACTGATAGAGGCATTTCCCTTCACTCATCTAGCTTTAGTCCCAAGGTTTCCACTGTATGTTCTTCACTCTCTTGAGTTCCTCATAGTCTAAGGGGGCATGTTGGTATGTCAGTCATTATGCAGGCCTGGTAAGGACAAGTCTCACTGCAGTGAGTCCTGGATTCAGCAGTCGTGCCTTGAGTGGAATGTCTTACCCAGTGGTGGACCTTCCCATCTTTAGGTTCTTACAATCTCACCACCATTGCTTCTGTGAGATTCCCTAAGCCTTAGAATGGGGAGAGATTAGGATGGCCTGGTTCTGGGTGAGCATTGCTGGATCGCCAGTATTCAGCATTCTGGCTGGCCATTGCTATCCACTTCACTGCTCTTCTACTAGCCTAGGCTCCATCATATTAGGGTGTTGAGATTCTCTACCTCTATAGGGACTTCTAGGCTGGTGTTAAGTGCTCTTCAAATTTATGAGTGTAATAGTAGCTATTTACAGAGCAGTTTGATGTATTGTCTTCCTACCTATAGGTTCATAGGCTGTTTTTCCTTTTGTAAGTTCTTGTTCTAGTTAATAGTAACAGGAATGCGTTCCATTTTGACAAGCAGGTCTTGAGTTCAATCAAAAAGTTGTTGATTGTCTCCTTGATACTCATGCCATTATTGCACTAGTGGTCACCTGTTGCCATGGTGATTTATTGCAACTTACATGTCTCATGAGTTCATAGGGCCTGTGGTTATTTTTCTCCCCCAGTAGCTTCTGCAGTATTCCTTGGTACTGTGTAAACTCTCCAGTGAGGAGGAAGTTCTTAGACGACTTCCATTTGCTATATTTTGCCCATGTGCTGTGATCCATTTGTATTGCATCTTCAGTAATAGGGTCTTACTGATGTTTTTTTGGAGAGCAACCGAGAGCAATGGCAAAAACCAAACATAATTGTTTGGTGCTTTTGAGACCTCTTTGGCCAACATTTTCCAGGAAGTGACATATTCCTGTTACTTATAGTATATTTTTAGTTACCATTGGATATCAAGTGGATCAGCACTGGGCTTTTTTGTTTTGCCCTGTTTTCCTCACTGTGCTCCTCTGCATAGGGACTACTCATTCTTATTCCTATATTTAAAATACATTTTTTGACATATTAGTAGCATGTGAGATTCCTACGGGGTTCCCTCCCACAATCTTAGGGTTTTTCTATAAGCCCCTCTGTCCCTCTTATATCTCATTCCCTCATGCTCCACTTGGTATTTTTCCCAATTCTCTCCCTCACCTTTTTGCTGTGGTTCCGTCATCTTGATGTCCTGTTGCAGCATTTGTGACAGATCTTCAACACCTTACAGCTTTTAAAAATGCAGACTTGGCTTACATACTTTAGTCTACCCAAAAGTGTGTAGTGTGCCATGAAGGAAAGATACTCATTTTATTTTCATTGTGTGTGGTGTGAACTGTGTCACTAAGTCAAAGGCAGTCCTTTTAGTTGTTATGAAAAGGACAGTTAAAAGGTGTTTAACCTAATTTTCTGAATGCCAAATATCTTTCCAAGGGAGAAAGATGCCAAGTTTTTTTTTTCCTTATTACTTGATGCCAGAATAGAGAACATATATCCAAGATTTAAAAAAAAAAAGTAACATGGTTTTCCATGAGATTCATAGCTACATGTTGTAAAGTAGCTCTAAGAGTTACCCCATTAGTACCCTCTAAGGCTATCCATAAAATGCCATTTTACACCTGGCATCAGATCTATTAATTTGACTACTGTGAATATGTGTGAATATTTTTGAAAACTCCTGTGGTCTCATAAAGCCTCCAGGCTCTTATTAGCTATGAACTCCTGCCTTCTGCCAAGGCAAAGAGCCAAAGTAAGATCCTTAAGTCGATAATGTTTAGTGTTTGAAATAATAGCAACAAAAATGAAGTCCACGTGGAGCTTTCAAGTTGCTATCCATTTGGAATATCCGCGTGGGGCTGGAGGCTGAAGGAGATGAAGCAGATGCCAGGTTAGTTCCGGCAGGATGCGCTGCCTTCCCTCAAAAGGGTCATTTGCTCAGCTTCCTAGGGAGGCTAATTCTTCTGCTCCGTCTGTTGTCTTGCAGGACCCTGTGACCCAGCTTCTCCAACTAACTGTTAGTTCACAGGTGATACCCAGTTGCAGAATATGGCCTTTTGGGACCTTTTTCTTTCCTGTCCTTCTATCTCATGCATCACCTTGGACTGAACTTTCCCCTGCAGACCTCTCCCCCCCCGCATGAGCAACGGGGGTGGGCTGGGGGGGAGGGAAGAAGATGGAAGACTGAGACAGTATGTATGATGGGCCTGTTTCAAAGCGTAAGGTTAAATTAGATCATTTTGTCCTACTGGCCTGCCATGGTTTGTTGGAAACCTTATTTTTCCAAGTTCTTTTCCTAGCATTTTATTTTTTCTTGTCTTACCTTCCTTGAGGCAGAGTTTGAAAACATACTCCATGTTGGCTATAAGCATGTCTGTGTGACTAAGGGTAACCCCCCCACGGTAGTGGGAGTAAAGTATGTCTCTTCTCTGGGCAGTGGCATTGCACAGCAGGACATGGACTTGGCGTTTTCTTTGCGGTCTCTAAATTGGCTTCCTGGGGTACTGAACTAAACAGTCACAACCCATTATTCCCCTCTGCCTCCTACCAGTCCTAGGGCACTTCAGTAGCCTTCAACTGTCAAATCTCCATTCAGCCTACCAGTTCACTCAGTGTCTAGACAGGAGGAGCCCCCAGCTGTGAGTTTCTTAAAGCTGCTGTCTTCATAGTGTTCCAGTAGGGAAGGCTTCTCTGCCTCCTTACCCTACTCAGCAGCAGACACCTGATGCCTTGAGAGCTGCCCCTCAGTTCTTGCCTCGACCCTGTTCTGGGGTCCCGTCTTTGGTGCTTCAGCCTGTAGCTAGAAGCCTCAGGGTACCCAGATACCTCTTCTTTGTTTTCTAGGTCAAGATTCCAGGAACTGCCTGTGAATCACTTTTGTCACCTGGAGAAAATCAGGGCCGGCACATTGATGATTGGACAGAGTTATTGTGTAGAATGATGACTGGAACTTTAAAATTCCCTCCATTTTCATGCGTATATGTGTGTGTACAAGACTGGATACCTGTGTGTGTGTGGGGAGTACATGTAGGAGGCCCAAGGTTGATATTGCAAATCTTCATTTTTCTCTCTCACCTTATTCTTTATGAGAGGTAAGATTCTCAAATCAACTCCAGAGCTCACTGATAGGGACTAGTCTTGCTAGCCAGCTTGCTTCGGGAGCCTACCTCTGCCTTACAAGTGGGCTGCCATGCACACCCGGGACTTCGCATGGTATTTGGGGTTGGTTCAAACTTCAGTCCTTTTGTTTGCACGGCAAATGAACCATCTCCCGAGCCCCAAATCCCTCTGATCCCATGATAGAAACCCTTATAGAAATTGTAACCCTTACTACTCAGTGATGAAATGCTTTCAAGTAGAGTATCAAATACCTAAACCAGGCTGTTATACATTCTCATTGTATAGCTACATCTCAGTAGGGTCATCACTTGTTATCACTCTGGTTTTCTGAGGCCTTAAAAGCATGTTTACCAGCTTCAGTTAAGACTGTTGTTTTTGGGGCTGGAGAAGTGGCTCAGGGGTTAAGCGTCCGCCTTGCAGACGGAAGGTCCTGAGTTCGCATCCTAGACCCCCGTATAGACGCCGGGTGGAAGTGGGGGCAGCTTGCGTTCTGGTACTGGTCGGGCGGAGCCTGTGAATCCCACGGCAGAGCAAACGAGGAGGTGGAGGCAGTTCATGGTGGTTCCCAAATTCGTTCGTGGTTCTACATACACGTGCACACACACAATTGAATAAAAAAAAAAATTAAAAAAAAAGATTGTTGTTTTCAAAAAAGGCATCAGTCATTATTTTGTACAACCAGTACTTTTTTTTTCTATTTCAACTAGCATTGCTTATGCTAGACAATTCAAAGTAGCTATTTGAGACCCAGCTGGTTGGAACAATGAAGGAGGAAGGCGATACACACATTCCGTCTCAAGCATTGGCCTTTGACGATGTATCACCTAAGCTCTTCAGACTTGTTTAACCATGTCATTGAGTGATTTTAAAATTGAAGGCTGATCTTTACAGCAAGGGTCATGGTATACAAATGGATCTTAAGAGCATTGAGGCTTGGGAACGGAGCAGACAGCATCCAATGACAACTTGAGGACCATCTTCTCTGATTAATCTTCACAAACCCTCAGATTCCAGAAACTGCCCTTTGGTATCCTTAGTGTTTCCCAGAAAGCTCTAGAGTAGAATTTGAAATAAGTAGTAAGGAACATTTGCAAAAGGTTAAGTCTACTTCCAGGTTCTACTGATCTGATTCTTCTCACTCGTTGCAAGGTTTGAATACAGAATAGAATGAATTGTGGTCTTTCAGTGATTCTTAGGATGGAGGCACAGGCAGGACGGGATTCCCGAAGTGTGGGACCAAGTCAGCCTGTGTAGAGATCTGCGGGGTAGTGCCCAGATTGGCAGTTGGGGCTAGTTGCTATTTTCACAGTGAGATTCTTAGAGATAGGGAAGGTATGCTTCTCATTTGCCCCAAGCTCAAAGGGAATATATTCAACATAATCCTAGAATTATGATTTTTTTAAAAAAATTGTCAACTAGAAATAATGAGCTTCACTCAAAACCATGCAATTTAACAAAGACCAATGTAAATTCCTTCATTTGAAACAAGAAATTATTTTGATTACTGAAGGACAAAGGAAATCAGTCTTAGAAATAGTTTCTATCAGGGTGGGAGATATGATCTTGGGGATTTTAGTAGATTGGCAGCTCTGTATCAACTAGCTTAATCTAAGTCTGTGTAATAGAAAAACTATGTGTCTTTTATGGAAAATTCTTATGTTTGTTGGCACATTTTAAGGCTGCTGACAAGCACAACCTCCCTCAAGAGTGATCTCTTGACTTTTAGGGCTTTGAAAACCCCAGGCATGGCTTAAAGAAGAGAGAACTGGAAGGGAAATGGAAACTCTTCAGAGAGTGTTTGTGGCGTTCTCAGGGTACTCTGACGTGCTGGCTTTGACTTCTTGGCAACCCGGGAAGCTCAGTTGATAAAGCAACTTGCGGGCAGCTTCTGCTCACGTTCAAGGTGCACGGATTCTTGTGGCAGGACACCCCTGCCGGGCCCGCCACACTGCACTGACTTCTGTTACATTTGGTCTTCTCCTTAGTCACTTGCTGTCTTTGACTTTGTGTAGTCCCTGGGCTTTAGTATATCCACATAGTGAAACAAATGAAGAATAGATAGCCACTAAAATCTTCTCACAAAATTGCATAAATACAGTTCTCTATTGAACATCTATCAATGGATATGTCTTCTCTCTGCTAATTTCTGCTTCAGATAACTATACTTGACAATGATCAAGTAATGTATTCTTTTAACTCTATCTTCTTTTAGGAAAAAATGCATATAGAAAGAATGCAGGAATATGTAACATCAGGTTGTGCATAGGCTGGCATCTTTTTTTAAGAAAAGATTAAGCACAAAAATCAACGTATGAATAGGTGAACTGAGAAAATCTTTCCAGGTGTGGAAGGCTGACTTTTAATCCTTTTACATACACTTTGTGCTGCTTGCTGAGCTAGTCTGAAGCTTTTTGGTTCTGTGCTTTAGAGTAGCAATTCTTTATTCTGTTCTTCCCTCCCTGCAAAATAAACATGGGGCAAGTCAACACACTTCTTGCTAGATTAGTTCCTTATTTACCACTATCTGCAAGACCTGTTCTGCTTCCTTTTCTTTGTTTCCTTCTGCAGTATCCAGATGATTAGTCACTAGATATGATCTTGTTCCTCTAAAATGATTGACCAGTATCAATTGGATTACCTCTTGCAAAATTTTCTGCCTGGTTTCCTAGGAAAGTAGGTAGGACAGAGCAAGAAGTCTAGCATTGTGATTCTCCCTAGGGTCTTTATCAGGTGAGCCATGCCAGATCCTGCATGCGTACATATGAAAGCATTAATGAGCCAGTCAACTAGATTTGTGTTCTTTACTTCATACAACTCACATCTCTGTCCAGCCTTTTAAATATCTTGTTTTTCTTATATGTATTTTTCCAACTGATTAGCTCATACATTTTTTGTTCATTATATTTTCTGTGTGTGTATGTGTGTGTGTGTGTGTGTGTGTGTGTGTGTGTGTGTGTGTGTGTGTACACATATGTCTGGAGGCTAAATTCAAGTTCGGGTGTCTTTCTCAGTCATTTTCCACTTCTGTTATTGTACTTACAGCTGACCAGTTGGCTGTATCGGGCAGCCAAGAGTCCAGAGATCACCCTTGCGGCCCAGTGCTGGGGCTGCAGCATGCTTGCCCCATGGCTGGCTTTTTACAGGGACGTTCACTTCTTTGTATGCACAGCAAGCACTTTGCCCACAGAGTCATCTCCCAGCCTCTGTCGTTACTAGTAGTGTCTGATATCACGTTTCTTAAAAACGAAATTTAGTTTCTTCCTAGCTAAGTGTTTTGGAGAGACTATTGTTTTCATATTTGAAGGTATATGCCAAGTATTAAAGCAAGAAGAAAAACAAGTCAACTCTAAGTCCTGTGCTAGATCCTATAACCTCTATGGTTAGGAATCATGCCCAGATGTCCAACACTCTAGTGCACTGATACATTTCAGACATAGCAAGGGCAAGTCAACAAAAGGAACACAATTTGCTGTTTTTTTTATACAAAGAAATTAACTTATGATTATTTGGGAATCAAGTCTTTCATCACATATGGTCTTTGTAAAGTTCATCTTCATCTTCATTTTAGTAACAGTACATTTAAAATACAAAATGTAGTAAATTGATATTCTGGTTTTTGATATCCTGTTTAAACTTGCCACCTTTTATCTCCAAATGATTTGACATAGTTTTCTAATTTTTATGTCTCTTAATGCAAAACTATGGAATCAATTATTTCAGAGTAATACTTCGTATATGTAGTTCATTGGAAAGGTTTTTGCCAAACTCACCATTGGATTTTCTTATTGATTCTCTTAACCTTTCCATTGAGGAACTTGCTTAGTATCTGAGGGAGTCAAAGATTACACGATGCCCCAAATGTATACAAGGTTTTTTTTTTGTTTTTTTTGTTTTGTTTTGTTTTGTTTGCTTTTGTGTGTGTGTGTATCTGTCAGAGGGCACTGTGTGTGCCTGCGAAGGCCCAACTTGACTTCAGAAATCACCTAGATTGTGCTACCTCATCTTCGCTTTGTTCTGGAGTTTCTCAGGCTTCGCCTTCCAGGGTTGGAAGTGCAGGCTGTTGCAGTTTCCGCCTGGCTTTTTTGTGGGATCTGGGATATGAACGCAGAATCTTCTGCTTGTGAGTCAGAAACTTAACCTTTGAGCCATCTCTCCAGCCCCCAAATAGATATAACTTAATTTACATTTTAATCTTAATTCAGTAAGAACTGAATCAAATTGCATTACTCAATAGGGTAAGATAAGGAAAAACAATTAAGCAAGCAACTTTAGTGTGCTCAATGTAGCATGAGCAGATAGTTCAGGGGTTAAAGCCTTTGCCTTGCAAGCAAAAAGTCCTGAGGTCACATAAAATGGCGGGTGGATAAAATGGCAGCAGCCTGCAGTTCTGACCCTGGAAGGCAGAGCTTATGAAACCCCAGAACAAAGCAACAAGGAGGCAGAGCAATCTAGAATGATAGTGTAGCTTTTGGGCCTCCATATGCTTAGTATCTGAGGCATTCAAATGCCCTCTCAAACATGCACACATGCAGTCACACATGCCAGAAAAAAAGAAGGGAGGGAGGGAGGAAAGGAAGGGGAGGAATGAAAAGAACAGCTTTTAATTCAGTGTAGGTCACGTATGAAGTATTTAATGCAATATCAGATATTTTTCATATATTCACACTTGTGCAGCAATCACTGAAAGAATTGTACTCTTTAGCTATTTATTTGCTCTCAATTTTTCTATTATTGTAGCATAGGTAGCCACTTATGTACTTTTTGAAAGATTTGCTTTTTTTGGATAATTCATACCCATGTAATCATTTCAGTAAGATGCAGTCCTTTGTGCCTGGCAGCATATATAAGCATGTATTTTCAAGACTAAAGCATAATATGCATAGAACTTCATTCCTTTTGTGACAGTAGTATTCCATCTTACGGATTTACCGTATTTTCATTGTCTGCTTATCAGTTGATGGATGTCTGCATCATTTTCCCTCTTGGTTATTCTGAGTGAAGCTCTTGTGAACGTTTCAGAGTCTATTTTTTTGTGGAGTCAATGTAGTTTTGCATATTATTTGTATATTACTGATAAAGCAATCTACTCTGATCCTATAACAGAAGTTCTTGAGATTCTTGTTGGTGTAATTTTCTCATTTGTCTGTAATTTAGCATCCCGAAGAAGTTTCAAGAATTCGAAAGGTTGAGGTAATGTCTCCTCCTGGTGGAATATCTCATTGGGTTAATTATTATTGTTATTCTTACTACAAAATAAAACAGGTAAAAAAACTAAATCATCTCATTCATATCTTGTGTGTGTGTGTCTTTCCGTGTGTGTATGCACATGCGCAAATGTATCAGAGGACTCTGTGTGTACCCTGTGGAGGACCAAGCCTGACTTCGGGAATCATCCTGGATTGCTTCTACCTCCTTTTTTGCTTTGATCTGGGATTTCCCAGGCTCTGCCCAGTAGGGCTGGAAGTGCAGGCCACTGATGTTTCCACATGATATTTTTATGTGGGACCTGGGATCTGATCTTGGCACCCTCTGCTTGGGAGGCAGAGTCTCAACCTCTGATCCATCTCTCTAACCCCTCATTCATATGGTGGGGAAACACCTCAAACCCATAGACAAATAGCTTTTGTGAGAAACTGTCCTGAAAGTTCCCTTCTTTCAGGGTTTTTACCCCCTGCATTCCTGGTTATTTTTGTGTTTGGCAATTACCTCTTTGTGGTAGATCTTTAATGAAAACCATTTTGAAGGGAAAATAGTTTAAAAGGAAGAAGACATCTATTATTATTCCTCAAACTTTGATTCTTCTTTTTAGCTGATGCCTCAGTTTTTCTTCTTCGTTAGACTAAGTGTTCAAAAATGAAATAAAGTACAGATTTCTTACTCTTCTAGGACTTAACATCCCTTTTTTATTGTGATACATACAAGAATCTATTGGGGTAAAGAATTTAGTGTGGGAAATTTTTTCTAGACAAGAATCAAAACATTGATCTTCATAAATGACAGATTGAACTTAGAACACGTTTTTTATCTGATTGAGTACTGACGACCTTACAGTTTATCCCCATCATGAAAATGAACCAGACTTTTATTTCTCTTTACAGAACGTGAACTTTCTGATATCTAAAACTTAACCCATTTTAAATATCTAAATTTTCAAAAACAGTTCCTAAATTGTTCTTGCTTAATGAGTGACATTTGGATAGCCTACTGCAGAAATTTGCAGCAAGTTTGAAATTATGTGTTTGTAACTTTTTTTTTCAAAATGACTTTTTCAAGATTATCTGGTAAGGAGTAATTTATTTTACTTACTTGTAGTTATATACATTTAACAGTGCAAATGGTAAGCTGGAGAAATAGCTCAGGGGTTAAAGCGTTTGCCTCATAAGCAAAAGGACTTGAGTTCATATTCCAAGTAAAAACACTGTGTGGAAATGATAGGGACCTGTACTTCTGGCCTTGGAAAGCAGAGCCTGAGAAACTCCAGAAAAAAGCAAGGAGCAAGTATAGCTATCCATGATAACTCCCAATGTCACCCTTGGACCTCAACAAGTATGCATGTTCATCTGTCCTCTTACACACACACACGCACACACACACACACACACACACGTATATAAGCAAACAAGTGACATGAAAACTTCCTCTTCATGATAATACATCACAGTTACGTCTTCCACTGTAAGTCTAAGACATTTAGGACAATATGATCAGAACACTGCTCTTGTACATCATGAGATATTGCCATAGGATAGTGACCTCTAAAAGGGTAGAAAAGTTCATAACTGATTAAGGGCTCCCCCTTCCTAAAGTCAGTTTGTTTATAAAACAAAAAGGCCCAGTTGAAATTTATGGTAAAGCAAGTCAAAGAAATAAGGCAAGCAAAGTTCACCAAATTCCTAGCCATTGTCCAGTGATGTTGCTGTGCTAGATATCCTAGATCAGGAGTCATCATGCTATAGCCCAGGCACCAGACCAGGCCCACCACTTGTTTTTCTAAATAAAGTTTTATTTATTGTTTGTTTATATTTCTTTTATCTATGCCTTATGCTTTCAGTTCTGAGTAGTTCTGCCAGAGGTTGCAATGCCTGTGAAGTCTAAAATGTTTACTGATAGGCCTTGTTGCAATTCGTCTGCATAGTTGCTGATAAATGACCATCAAACTACTTAAGGGAACAAGGGATTTATTTCCTCTTATGATTACTGGTTACAGTTCTCAGTTCAGCTTGAAGAGAGAGCATATACCAACACCAACACCAGAGCCAAGGGAACTGGCCACATCATCACCACATAACGGCTGAGAGACGGATAATCCTTACTCGCCAGACCAGCATGTCTGGCCAAGTGAACAGAAAGATGCCGACTCTCAACCAGCTCTCCGTGATTTATTCCAGAGCCTAGTCCCACTCACCATAGGCTGGACTTTCCCCATTAGCTAGACAATCTCGTGCAGGTTTGCTCTGGGCTTAACTCAACCATTAATTCTCTAACAAATGTGCCCAGAGCTCAAACCCCCAACAGTCAGATTGACACCTGTGCCTACCTATGACAGGCTTTTCATGGGAGAAAGTTATCAACTCTTTTCATAGCTAGTATAAGTTTTTATCCTTATCCAGTAGGATTATGAGAAAAAGTGGACTAAAAATAATGTTAAGCTAGGTCATACACAAAGCTAAATATAGACCAGGAGAATTACAGGCACAGCAAGGACAGAGGCCACCCTAATGCATGGGGTAGTCAGAAGCAGTGATTATCAGGGAAAACAGCACTGGTGAGCCCTTGAGATCTTCTCTAGATTCAGCCCAGCACATAGAATGCTGGAGTCTGTTTTTCACCCCGTGTCAGAGTGGCCAGAGTAGCTATAAGAAAAGGCGATCGGCATTTCTTACTGGGCATTTGCTTGCGTCTGGAATATTCTGTGTGCTCAGATGTTCATGTGGCCATATCGTTCCAGTACATCTTTAGCTCAGAGCATCCATGGAATGGCGTCTGTTGTCTCCAGTGATGTCTGTGGCAGCTGAAAGAGTCTATAAATAGGCGTTGTCCATTCCTGCACGGTTCATTACTCTGGAGATTAGGTCTCCAAACAAATCTTGATGACAGGAACCAGACCAACTCCTTGTTGGTCTTTCTTTAGTCGAAGAGGAAATATGCGCACGCGCGCGCGCACACACACACACACACACACACACTCTCTTCTATCTCTCTGTCTCTGTTCTCTGTCTCTCTGTCTCTGTCTCTGTCTCTCTCTCTCTCTCTCTCTCTCTCTCTCTCTGTCTCTCTGTCTCTCTCTTCAGGGGTTGACCTGTCACATTGTGGGTTTATTGGCCTCTAAGGGAGTATAACCCAAAATATGAACCATCCTTCCCTTTCCCTTTGCCGCAATGTGCAGATACAGAAGAGACTTTCCTGACACAAACTGATAACGCTGCTTTAAAACTCACTGATTCTCATCGTAGGTAACGTTGCAGAAAGTGTGGAACACCTTTTTTTTTTTTGGCACTATTGACCAAATATCTTGCATCTTTGCTTGTTCTATGTACAAAATATAGAAAAGGAGTGTCAGCTGCAAACAGGAATTTGGTTTCAATCTAGAGGACTGCAGAGTTATCCACCAGAAGCAGAGAAACAGCCTAGAGCACTAAACTGAGAGGTGGAATATACTTTGTTTCCACCTACACTTTAGCATCAAGATCAGAGAGAGAGGGGAGAGAAGGAGGGAGAGGCCATTGAAGTAGATCTTGTGAGGACATGAAGTATCATTTCACAATGATCTCAAAATTACTTTATTAAAATATGTTTTGTTAAGTAGTGTTGCATGACTTTGTGAGACTCTTACAGATGAGTTTAAAAATGTATAGTCTGTGATTTTTTTAAATGCACTGATAATTTGACACTGGTCAGAACTTGAGCGCAGAACTTGAGGTACTCTGGTCCCCTCCCTCCCTCCCCAGATTCCCTTGCTCCCTTCCCCCTTTTCCCCTTCCTTTCACCCCCTCCCTCCCATTCTCCCAGTATCCCTCTCCCCCCTCCCCCAATTCCTGGAGCATCCTTTAGTGTGAATGTCAAACTTCCCTCTGGGTCCTCCACTCTAATGAACTGTAAGGACTCAGTAGCATTGCCTAGACCCCTTTCTTGTGTTCCTCTTTAGTGTGGGAACACTATTGTGACTGTTAATCCCTTGCCTCTAAGGATCCTAGTGCCTGTGATCCATGCTAGACTTTGGTGGGGGGGGTGTCATTGATATGTCAGTCATTGCAGGTCATGCAAAGTCCTATTATGGTTACTTTGGCCCTAACCTGTATGGAGTATCTTGTATATTGTTGCTCCTCCCCATCTTTAGGCTCTTATAATCTTACTGCCCCCTCTTCCGCAAATTTCCCCGCGCTTTAGGATGGGGAGAGATTAGGCTGGCCTGGTTCCAAGTGATTAATGTAGGGTCTCTGATGTTCTGAATTATGTTTTTTGTTTTCTTTTTTTTCAGTTTTGCTATTCCTGTACCACCCTTGACTCCATCTTGATTGGTATTGGATGTCACCTCCTAGCCAGAGATAAAAAGCTGTTAAAATAGAGTCTTACTGTAAGAGTAGATTCAAAGGTAGATGGAATAAGAGTAGGAGACCATGGAGAGTGGGATGGGGGTGGGGTGGGGGGGTGGTCAGTGTCCCATTTGCAGGATGATTACCATCTCTCTGCCAGACTCTATGCCCTCCCTGACAAGATGTGTCTTCATCCAGGCCAAAGACAGAATATTTTGTTCAAATATAATTATGGAAATACTTGTAAAGTACAAATTAGTTTAATAAATGAGAATGTAAAGTGCTACAGTCCTAATGTATATGTTTACATATTCCCAAGGGCTGGTAATGTATGGGAATGGTTTAGTTTGTCTATCAAAATGCTCTCCTTAGGGAAATCAGCTGAAATCTGGCTGTCTTGGGCTTTCATCCTGCTCCTGTTGTCTCTTCCTCTTTGCTTCTCTTTCACACAATGCTGCCACCATGCTCAGCTTACAGTCATTTTCTCAGAAGATGATTCATCAGACTATAAATGCCAAAGCGGAATTTCCAGCATTGGGAACTCTGACATTTACATAGACTGAAGAAAAGTTTTTGTAGATGTCTGAGAGAAAGAGAGAGGGAGAGAGAGAGAGAGAGAAAGGAGAGAGAGAGAGAGAGAATATCTTGAAGATTTTAAAAAGTACTTTGCCTATCTCAGGAGTCACTAATAAACAAAAATATTTCATTGCTTCCCAGTCTGAGCCTAGAGGCAACGTTTCACTTTGCAGAATTTTAGTTGACGATGAGCTCCAAAAAGTGAGGGAGGCGGGAAAGCCCGAAAATCTAAAGTTAGACTTTGGCGCAGTGGGGTCCCTAACTTCAGAAGCCGCAGGAGAGTACATGCCTCTGGGGACTGTGATATTCTCTGTATTCTTGGTGAGTTCAATTTGGCTTGGCAGAGAATTTTTAGGAGTAGATAAGGCTCTGCATGTAGAACTTTGCAGTTTTAGCCAAAGAAAACAGAGTGTAGATTTGATGACTCTATTTGATTTATTAATGCCATATGCAGGGTCTTTTGATCTCCAAGATTCAGCAAGCCAATGGGTTGATATTTATCAGGATTCCATCACATAGGAAGAAATCTTAATTTGCCTGTAGTGTTGACACTAATGTAATTATCTAGCACCTGCATCCCATTGATGATAATTGTGTTAGGTTATATTAAGTTTTAGCAGTAGGTACAGCATTAAAACCAAATTTTCAGGATTGCATTAACCTTCGAAATACTCTTATTTCTTAGCCACATGATATTTGCTTCTATCTATAGCAAAACCCCCTATAAAGAGAGCAGACACTGAATGTCAACAGTGATTTCGCCTAAAGGAAAAGGAGAAATAGCTTGACATTAGTGATGCCACATGAGCAGATACATTATTAGAAATATGAATTCTTGCCCAATTTCAATGCATCAGACAACATGAAGGATTTTTAATTAATTGAGGCTTTGCCCAGCTCAAAACTGCTCTGTAATACTTTCATAAGGTAGCAAAACATATCAGACAAACATTTTTGCCACCAGTCAACATCCATCTGTTCTGTCTTTTTATTCCCAAGGCACATTAACATGTGACGAAGAGTGCAAGCCCACGAAATTGAAGTGAACTATCAGTAGCAGTATTATGCTAGCTACTGTTCTTAAGATGGACCTTTTTCTTGAGACTCTTGGGGCCAAATTTTATAAGAGAAAAGGCTTTTTACCTCAAAGAAATGTGAGAAATGAGATACTCTTAAGAAGCTTCGCTCCTTTTTCCTTTAAATTCTTGGTCATTACCTGAGCAAGTATTTCTTGCCCACAGACGATTCTTACTTATTCCTTTTTAAACCTCATCTCTGCTTATTCTGTTTGTGTAAGGCTCCTTTTAGAATGTCCTCTGTGTTAGACATTGAACTGGGTATTGTTGAATGCTGTGCTTGAGAAGTTGGACAGAAAATTAATTTTGGACCAGTGTATTTCTGTGAAATGCCAAATGTATTCAGGGAAGGTTGGCTGGAGAGAGACTGGACAAGCCCAGTTTACTTAGATGTGACTCTCCTTGTATCATAATTTCATAGTTATCCTTGCCTATAACAGTAGCTAATATTTAATCATCATTTATTTGACGTTCTGTCCTAATCCTTCCTTCTTGCACCATCTGTATACTCATTCAACTTTGTGAGTTGGTATCACGAAATTCCTTTTTCCCTACTTTAGAGATGAGAAGCTGTGGTGTGGCCAGAGTGTATGACTTTGGCTAATGCCAAATAGCTACAAAGTAGTGGAATCAGGATTCAAACTATCTCTGCTGTTTCTAGATCCTGAATTATCATACTGTTCTGTGGTCTCTACCTGTATGCCAATTTGGAGTTTTCAAAAATATTTGACACTTCAATAAAAATATAAGTGTGTTAAGTAAAATATCATTTGGAAGTTGAGAGCCTCTTTTATAGCCTCTCCTTTTGTCATAGATACTGCTACATTTGCTTTCTGCTTCTAATATATTCTGAACATAGTAAATTCAACATATGCATATCTACACCACAACAGTATCACAGGTAGAGATGGTCGCTTACTATAAACAGAGCCATCTGTGTTTTCTCTCTGTCTTTTTTTTCTGGCAAAATTAGAGGTTCTTTTATGAATGGGTGCTTAAAGTTCAGGTTCAGTTCCTGCATCTTTTAATTTCACTAAACTTTACTTGGACACAAAAATGTGATTCTCTGCAGTGACTTTGCCCTATCAGTGTGTGACTGATAGGAGGGGATGGTACTGCACTCATCATCTGACAAATTGATCCTGGAAACTTTACTCATCATTTCCTTACTATGTGTTTCATAAAACTACGCAAACTAGAACAGGGAATTTACTGATCATCTTGCTGTCAGACTTACTTTAGCAAACATTCTGGAATTATAAAGCACTGTGATCCAAGGTGCAGGCATAGTTAAAGAGTAAAATGTTTGACATCCGATCTCCAGCAGAATGTCAACTTACTGCAATACAGTAGTATCAGACAGAAGAAGCTATTTCTAAAACAGTTCGGGGTGGATGTTTGCTTCTGATTAGCCCTGTGCGTGTGTGTTGGATGAATGAGCAATTACGAAGTCATGACCATGTGTCTGCTGTCATTTAAGCTGCCAATCTAATCTAAATATACATGTGGGTGCCTAAGGAGATTTCTTTCTTTTCAAGAGGATCATTCTAACAGCTCTCCATTCCTTCCTGACACATGGTGAACTTTGGGTACTTCCGTACTCCTGAGGGCTGTTCTGCTTTCTTTTGAAAGAGGTGAGGATGATTTCTTTGCTTGTTCTGTTGCTGATTTCTAAAGGCCAGCTGTATGTGAAGTTTACTTGTCACGACAGTGTAGCTCTATAGGAAAGGTAGCGTCTAAGATATTATACAAAGTAATGAGAAGGTAGTGAGAGTGACAGTAACAGTAAAAGGGGCTTAAAATTATGTTAGAATTCAGGAAATCTACAGTTTTAGGCTATGAATTTGCATGTAGGCTTACACAGGAGGTTGCATCCTGTAATTCTCATTGTGTATTGTAACCTTCATATGTATTCATGCCTGGGTGATTTTAAATTATAAGAATATTATTTTTCTCCTCTAATTTCAGAGCATTTGCACATATTTTAACACCATTGAATTCTGAAAAGACATAGTAAAGTAGTAGATTTTTTTCTAGTAACGCTTGTTTTACTAAACTAGAAACCTCAAAAGTTAGATTTCAAGCATCTCACCAATTTGAAATTAATCTTTTCTGTGAAAGCAACATGATACCATGCCTTCCGTTTTATAATTCTGTTAAGATAGCCTATTGTACTTTAAAAAGCCACACATCTAAAATGTAACAGCAAATACTGCAAAACTCACAGCACCTCTTATCATCTAACCATTAGAGTAGTTGATTTATCAATCAGTTAATTACATATGGAAATGTTTTATTAAAAATTTAAGGTTTTAAAACTTACATTACTAAATGTTTTACATTTTTATTTAATGGCTTTAAAGTTTGAGTAGAATTTGAGTTGACTTTTGAGTTAATATGTGACAAAATATAATCTAAGTTACAAAAAGAATATCTATTCGTTATTACTAACTTTTTTCCAAATGGACAGCTGCCATTTTTTTCCTACAGAACTATAATTTTTGAGTTTTTTATTTTGACTATAAAATGTGCATTAATCAACACAAATAAATATTACTAAATATTACTGTTTTCAAGGAGACTTTGTCTTATGGGTCTGTGTGAGTTGATGTAGTCACATGATATCTAAATAGTTGATGGTGTGTACAAATATACCAATAATTACATGTAAATGGTGATCCTGAGAAATGGCTTTCTTTTCTGATGGTATAGAATTACTGGGTTTACCTACAGTTGGAGATGCTGAAAAGCTCAAAAAACAAAAAAAAATTGGTTGATTTCTGCTGTTGTTTTGCATTGAAATGTCTTCATTCCAGTGCAGTTCCCAAGAGAATTGTGCCCCTCTCTGAAGACATATTTAGTGAATTATATTCTAGAGTGTTAAGTGGAGCCCTGAAACTCCTTCAGAGCCACCTCACCCACCCTTCCCCCTACTATAGATTCTGCCTACTCTCAGACCATTTTACAATCTGTTCAGCTTATTAAGAACGTCATAGAAGTAGCACTGTTATTATTTTTAGTTTCCCTTTATATGTTTCTCAACTAATTTGACTTGCAGAGAGGCCATGATTACACACCTCTCATTGTTCATAAGACTTAAAATCCAGCTGATCTCTTAGAAGATGTTTAAATTAAGTGCAGTGATGAATAGAAAGATCTGTATTTTCTGTTTGCTTTTCAGCCTCTGTCTTACATGTGTGGTGGAGAAAGGGTGATAAGTTTCTTTGTGTTATAGGAAAAGGTTGAAAGGCATGTTGTAGTTTTAAATTATTATATACATATGTGAAACATACACATGTATACATGCCCAGAAAAAGATCAATAGAGTTAAACTTTTTCCTGCATACTAGTAGGAAATGCTCTTGTTTTGCGAAGATTAAAAACACGTTTACGCTTTTAAATCACTCTTGAGATATTGAAATTGAATATGTACTAAGGATCGATTCAGAAACAGTTCCAAGCTATCTTCCAAGAATGCCGGAAATCATTTGTGGTATTGCTCTAATTGAACAGTGTGGATCTCGGACCCTCATTAACTTGTCTGTAAGGAAAAGAAAATTACGGAGAGTGAGAAAGAGGCCGAGAAGACCTTTAGCCGGTGCCGTCCTCAGCTGCCATTGTAGAAGGACATCCTTTAAGCTAATTTCAGCCCCATAAAAAAAAATCTATTTAGTGAGTAGTAACCAGTGGATAAGAGCAGAAAGCCCAACTGAATAAAGACCATAAATACTGAAGTCTTTGGGATAACAGCCTGTAAAACTGTCAAAAGCATTGGTTAAGTGACAAAAGATAGCCCGGAGTAGTGAGAAGTGTTAGCGTATGTTCCATATTCATGGACAGAAGACATAATTTAGTTTTCTTCAAAATAGAGATTCTTCTTGAATTCAGTACCTGCCCCCACATTATTTATTTGTTTTACATGGTGTCTGTTTGTTTTACATTTGTGGTTAACTGCTTTTGCTAGTGAAATCATGAAGCTTGCGTAAGGATAACATGTTTCCAAAAGTAGAACCACGATTGTTGAAACTTCTGTTTAGATCCATCAAGATCTACTTACTTGCTAAAGACGTCAACCCTGACTGGTGTGCGTGTATTTTTAAGAGGCAGATGGCTAGGAATTAGATGCTGACAAATGCCTTTCTCTTGTTTTTAAATTAGAGTCTAAAGTTCATAATTCTTAAATATTTCTCCCTAAGGGGAAAACATTAAGTAAATAAAAACAGAATATGCAAGTCTATATTATCAACTGTTTTTAATTCTTCTTGCACAATAGTTGAGACTCTAATGATGTAAGTCTTAGCACCAAGTACTTTGAATTTGTTTTTAGGGTTGAAGAAAATTCAAGATGGTGAATCCCAGATCTTTATTATAAACTGTTTTCTGACCCTGATGATGACCAAATGGCTGAGTTAAGCATCAAGTTCTTTGTTTTACTGTATAAACTTAAGATCTTACGTGTGTGTTTTGGAGATATGATTTCAGCAGATTTAAAGTCTGGTGCTTCTTCAAGTTTGAGAATTGTATCAATGTAGGATATTTGCTTTTCAGCATCCCGGCTGTGAGAACTGGAGGTGTCATTTACTTGAAGGGAGCAGATGTTAAAGGTTCTTGCCCCTGCTTTCCTAATCCCAAACACCCTTTAAGAAGAGAAATGTCCTATTACCCAAACAGGCATCTCTCTGACGGTGAGAAAAGGCGGTAAAAGGCAGTAAATCTGCCTTCTCATTATGAAGTGCAACAATAGATTGATTTATGAAGGAAAGCAACTGCTGGGCATGTATGAGATGTGTGCGTGGAAACGCAGGTTCCTTTGGGAGCCTGATAAGCAGGAGCATTCCTGCTATTCTTGACAGGAATCTAATGTCACTAATAAGGAAGATGTGATTGTGAACACCACACTCATAAAAAAGCTTCCTGAGAACCCAGAGGAACCCGTGTTGCAATGTTTTACATTCAGACAAGCTCCTAAACATCTTCTGCTTGTGCCATTGTACATTTTAAAAGTACTTTTGCATCAACTTTGTGTGAGGACCTGCCATTGTAAGGGGAAATGAGTGTAAGCTTTAGTTTCACTTCATACTAAATAAGTTTTAGCCAACAGCACAAAAGTAACCTCTATAAATAGAGTCCTGCTGAAGTTAATTGTATAGTTCTACAGGATTGTATTAAATGTTTGGTTTGTTTTAAGGAAGTCTATATGCATTTTCAAATATTAAAGATAAGAAACTCTATTACAATATTTCTGTTTAATTTAAAATTTTAACTTTTTGGCTCTAGGTTGATTTTTTTCCAAGTTGATTTTGAGCATGAAATATTATAAAACACAAGTCTAATATTTTAAATCATGATGACGTCAGCCTGTGTGTTTAGCATATGATACTCTAAAGTTAAAAATCTGTAGGATACAGTTCAAATTCGAGTGGGTAAATTACAGAAATAAAGCTAATGCGTATTGATACGTTTGAGAATAAAGTATTTCTTTTAGGATACTTCTTCCTTTAATGTATGTATATTTCCCACTGTAGCAATAGTTACTATTCTAACATGTAATATAAAAGAAAGCACATGAAAAGTATTGACTGTTTAAAAAGGAAAGACAAGAAAATATGGAGGCCCTGATATTTTCTTTTACCCTTATACCTAAAGAACTTTGAAAAAGTTCCCCAATTTCATAGATGTTACCTAGAAAATGTGTTGCTATTCTAATTAGAAAGAGACAAGACTTTCAATAAATTAATTCCTGCAACTATCAAAAGACTTAGAAATATAGATTTGTAGTGAGAAAATGTTGCATTTTTGACCTAATGACTAGACAGTTTAAAATCGATACTTTTTCCCAATAGACTTTACTTGTTTTGGAACAACTGGCAGCTGTAAACATGTTTTTGGCAAATGAATTGAACAGCTAATGTCCCTCATGCTAGTAAATCCAGAAAACTATGTAAGAAAGTCCAAAGATAAAAACTAGTAAACTTTCTTAACACTGTAAGTTTATGAAGATTTTACTGGTGTCAATCAAATATTATATGAATGTTTTAAAGTAATTCATCTTTAAAGGTCTAAAATAATAACATGTACTTGAATGTTAATTTGCTGATTCCGTCAGTTGTATATGTGTTTTAGTACATTTAATTGCCATGTTTATTTCATGAATTCATTCAATTTAATATTTTAAAATTTGTAATAAAAATCAAAGACTATAGGAACATTTATGATTTTATTTATATGATTTTATTCGGCTCAGTCCTACCCTTATAAATCTAGAGAACAGAAAATAATGTTCATTATTTTAAGTTTCTAATGCATAAGTGAATTATTTCACAAGTAAATGAGAGTTCTGACAGTCTCTGCATCTTTTTATCAATTGTGAATGGTCCTTTTTTCATGAGTGTTGTTTAGCTCCAACATGTTAGTTTAGAAACTTTTTTCCACTTCCAGCTCTCTTTTGTGAAACACTACAGCTTTGACTTTTCTCAGTTGTAGCTTCTTTTGTACCCACAACCCTCAAGCAGAGAATGGAGAGAGTGAGTGGGGAGGAGGAGAAGGGAAACACACATCCTCTGGCATTACAATCAAGTAGTATATTTAAATGTCCAGTTGTGAAATTCTGCAATACTCGGTGCTCAAATGTTTATAGGTGGTGTGACTGTAAGTCGTCTGTTTGCAGATTATTTCACATTCCTAAAGCTCTTAGTAAGAAAGGATTCTCAGCTCCTAATCTTTAGAACACATCTGGCACATACAGAATCTTGCAACAACTGGATTTTTTTTTTTTTTTTAAGGAGCACATGTTCTGGCTACAATAGTCAGTAGCAGCCTTCAAAGTAAGACTGGTGATGAGAGATAAAAGACTCGAAGCTCTTCTGCTTAAAAGAGAGGAAGCTGAAAGAAAATTACAGCCATCCCCAAGTGTGGAAAAGGTCTTATGGAGAGATTTATGGACTCTTGTTCCCCAAGGCAATTTCATTTCCTAATGAGATTTTGTGTTCTCAGACAGGGAGGGTGAAGGCCAAAGTGCGACAGCATTTAAAAATAACAGTGAAGATGATGATAATGATGAAGAAAGAAAATAGAATTGTAAAAGTAGAGGCAGTTCACTATCAGGTTAACTCTCTTGGCACCCAAGATGACTTTTAGATCTGTAAGTCTGAAAATATAGTAGAAATAAAGTTTCCCCGTTTGGCTAACAGTTGTTTGAGAAGGGAATTCTTCTCTCTTGCTGGTACCAGCATGATAATAACTGTTGATCATAGTAAGAGTCCTAGAAGTTAAAGGTACTTTTAAGGTCACATCAAGTGCACGCAAGTTCTCATAATACAAATGCATAGCCTGCTAGGAGGAGATGCAGCACATTGCATGTTGCCACAGAATTAACTTCCTAGCAATAAAGGCTGCAGCTCAATTTCACCTTGTTTTACAAGAAAATGTTCACATGCTGTTTAAAACATTAATTTCTTTTTTTCTTGGGTGGTATGAGAGTTAGGAAGAAAAGATAGCTCACCTTTGAAGACAAACAGTCATACTGTGTTGTCTGGTATGTTCTCTTCCCTGGGACCAGTTCCAAGAGAATGGGGGTTACTCGGGAAAGCATGCTGAGTGCCTTACTTTCCTATCTTGTTGCTGCAATTAGCTGTCTAACTTCATTCACCTGTCCAGGGAATGGTCCCACCTCCGTAACAATCTTCTACAGTTTTGCCTCAACCAAATAGTTCCTCATAGACGTACTTGAGGCTTTACTCTGGAATATCAAGTTGACAGCTGAAGCCAACTGTCGCACTGAACCAATGAGGTTTCTCTTCTCAGCTCTTACAAGTATTGATTGGACAAATGAGAAAAGTCATTGTTTTCAGTAAGTCTTGAACGAAGTGTTTTGTTTTTATCACTGGCTTGAATTGAGTGCGGCTCACTAGTTGTCGGTTGTACATAGGGAGAGCTGTTTTTCACGGTGACATAGAAAACAGTTCCCTGACACTAATGTTATATAATATTAGTGCAGTTCAGAGCACTGCTTTAAGTTAACTGTACTTTTTCAACTTTGACTGTAATTTATGTAGACACCGCTCTCTTGCCACATATTCTTACTGGTGTTCTCCATTTGCCTACGTGATAAAAATAGTTGTTAAAATACATTGCGTGGACCAGGCTCTCCATTCTAAAGCTCAGGGAAACTTGCAGAAGAGGGGGTGGCAAGACTGTAAGAGCAAGTTATATGCAAGATGCTCCACATAAGTTGGGCTACAGTAGTCATAATCAGACTTTGCATGACCTGCACAATGACTGACATGTCAACGACCCCCCGAACTCTAGCATGAATCACAGGCAGTAGGATCCTTAGAGGCAAGGGGTTAACAGTCATAATGGAGTTCCCACACTAAATGGGAGCCCAAGAAAGGCTCCAGGCTATGCCGCTGACTCCTTACACCTCACTAGGATGGAGGACTCAGGGAGGTTTGGCATTCACACAAAAGGATGCTCTAGGGGATGGAGGGGGCACTGAGAGGATGGGAGGGAGGGAGGGGGGGTGTAAGGAAGGGGAAAGGGCAGGAGAGTGCAAGGGGGGACTGGGGAGGAGTGGAGGACGGGAAAGGATGGGGGCACCTATTGAGCTTGCATGATTGGGGAAAAAAAATAAAATGTGGGAGGAAAAAAAATACATTGCGTAGCCTGTATTCACATGAGCTCCCATAAGAAAATACCATAAACTGCATAGCTCCAACGACAAGAATATGTATCTTCATAAATGCATTATCCATTAGAAGGCCAGAACTTGTACATCCCTTAGAAGGAAATTTCTCCATGTGAGGAGCAGTACCAGACTTTGTGTAGACCTTCCTTGTGACTTCCCTTGATGGGAGTTCTCCTTGGAAGCAATTTTAGAGCTTGCAAGCAGGGAGCTCCTTACCTGACGTGGAAGAAAGCAGTCCTCCATAGAAATCCATTGCAAGGTGATTTTGCCTGGCATTTCATGTTGTAGGCTGCATTTAGTGGCACACTCCATTGATTGAGTACTGAAGCTATGTCTTCTCGTAGGCAGTAAAGGAGTTGTGACCTTTTATAAATAAGTGTAGCAACCGAATGTTGCTTTGCTACCATTATAATGGTTTGATGACTCAGGACATTAGCTAGAAGAAAATACTTTTTTCAGTGGGGAGAATTTGATATTTCAAAAGCAAGTTTCAAATTAGCAAGGGAAAAATAAGAATTTCACTAAATTTTCTAGTTCTTAATTAAATTATTTATAGATTCACATGCATACATATAGGAATACAAATTTTTTATCTGCAAGGTAAATGGTTTTATTGTTTTTAAATACATCATATTTTAAATGATTTAAATTTTTTTCTTTTGATACTTTCCTACATAAAATCAAAAAATGTATGTATGCATTTTTACCTTTTTCCAATCCCATCCCCTCCTGTCCTACTTCATACTTATTACTAGCCAGTCTCCTTCTTACTTTATTTTGGCATGTGTGGCCCACTGAGTTTCATCCAGGGTGCCTGTACTGGCAAGTGGATAAGTACTTGTTGGAGATAGATGACTAATCAGTGGGCATATTGTTTAGTGAAGAAGTTCCCCCTCTGCTGTCTGGCATTAGCCTTTAATAGTCTTTCAGGGCAATATAGTGTTTTTTGAAAAATTCCCTCTCCGTAAAGAAATCTTGAAAAATCATCTATTGTGCAGGTTTTATGGAAGTGCACATCATTGTGGTGAAATCTTGGTTAAGACAGCCCTGTCATTACAATAGGATTCTGTCTGACATCATCCTCCCCTACCCCACACACTCATATTCTTTCTGTCCCCTATGCTACAAAGTTTCCTAAGCCTTGGGATTGTGTGTGTGTGTGTGTGTGTGTGTGTGTGTGTGTGTGTGTGTGTGTGTGATTTCTATGTCTGATTTAGACCTGAGCACTCTACATTCACGTATTCTCTATGCTTTGGCTAGTTGTAGTTCTCTATGTTAAACATCTTCCATTGCAAAAGTGTACTTCTTTTCAAGTGCTAAGAGCTTCTGTAATATGTAGCTACAATGATAAGCATTTAGATGGCGGTTTACTGTATAGTACTTACAGTTAAAACTTAATAGGATGTTCCCACTTAGAGCTTATAGTCTCCCCTTCCACGGGTACTTGATTTGGTTTATAGTTCCAGGCATAGGCTCCTTATTATCAAAAAGCAGGCTTTAAACCCAATCACTTGGTTGCCTCCATACCATACATGCCCTTGTTGTACCTTATGTCAGGGAGGTTGTTACTGCAGCTGTCATGGTGTGTGAGGCTGTTGATTGCTTTTCTCCCCTGACAGCCTGCATCATCCCTTAGGGCACCATGAGGACTGGCCAGCAAGGACCATTCCATTCTTTATCCATTCCATTCTTGTATCATGTCTGCAATCCTCATAAGCACACAAATCTTAAATATTTCTCGTGAGATTAAGTTATGAAAGGTGGATACCATGTCTTGTTAGTCTTGAGGAATTCAGAAATTCAACCTATTTATGGAGAATCTTTTTAATTTTTTTTGTAAAAACGAATACTGTAGTTTATATAATTACTTTTGATTTCTGTTTTTGATGAGTTGATGTGATTTTCTTAGAATAGAAATGGAAAATAAACTTACAGTGAGCCTCATGATATCAGCCTCCAGTGGCAAACGACTTTGGAGCAATAACCGTTGGGTCGAATTCTGTTGTAGTTGTGCTCAGGACACCACAGCATGAATGGATGTACTTCTTAATTTTTTCATTGAGTAATAGCTAGTTACTGTAATGCCTTCTTTAAAAACATGTTGAGAAGTGTAGTGGGAGGCTGTGGATAGATGAATGTTGTGGTTTCCTTCTTCATGTATAGTTATATTTGCGTGCATACATGGCATGTGTGCAGATACATCAAGGACAACCTCTGCTGTCATTCCTTAATCACTGTTCACCTTATGTGTTGACATGGGTTCTTTTATTATCCTGGAGCTTGCATAGTAAGCCGGACTGGCTAAACAGTAACCCCCAGGAATCCACGTGTCCCTCCCCAGAACTGAGATTCCAACTGTTTATCACCAGGCTTGGTTTTTAAATTTGTGTTGTGGAAAATCTAACACAGGTGCTCATGTTTGCATGGCAAACACCTGACTTCCTGAGCTGTCTCCTCAGCCCCTTCAAGTGGATACCTGTGCTTCTTGAGTTTAAAATTCTTTTGTGACTGCGATGGTCACTGTAGATTGTCAACAGTATATTTAGGAGGCAGGTCTCTGGGCCCTTCTGAGAGGGATTCTCGTCATTAAAATTGGCTCCTGAGCATGCTTGTGGAACGTTGTCTTGATTGCTTAATTGATGTGGGAAGCCCCAGCCCACGGTGAGCTGGACCATTACCTAGACAGTTGGTCCTGGACTGTGTAAAGATTAGAGAAGCAGCTGAGCATTGCAAGAAGCAAGTAAGCAGGCAAGCTACCTAGCTGTAGCTGGTTCTTGCTTTCTGCTCTGCTGTGGATATGATATGGCCAGTTTTCCAAACCCTGCCATTGTGACTCCACTACCACAACGGACTATAGCCTAGAACTGTTAGCTGGAATTAAACCCGTTCCCCCTCACTTGCTTGGATCAAGTATTTTTGTTTTAGCAATGTGTAATGAAACTATAAGTAGGGTTTTTTTTAGAAGTAAAAACTAAAGCTGTATTTGGTGAACTGCAGGGCATGTAAACAGGACGACTGTGTTCAGATGCTCAGTACTGGTGTAAAAACCCAGCATAGTAGCGCATATCTGTAACCTCAGCATGGGGAGAGACAGAGACAGGTAAATCCCTGGAACTCATTAACAAGCCAGACTGGTCTAATTAACTCCAGTTTCAGTGAGTGACACTGTTTCAAAAACTAAAGTGGTTAAAGTGCTTGCCCCACAAGCCCTGTATACCAGGGCTCATATAAATGCCAAGTGGATGTGGGAGATCCTATATAATTCCAGCCCCATAAGGCAGAGACTAGGAATCCCAGGAGCAAGCTGACTAGCCAGGCTGGCCCTATTAGCAAACTCTGATTCAACATCATCTAAAGAAAAAGGTAGAAGAGTAACTGAGGATGCTTCCCAATATGATATCATACATGTGCACATGTACCTACACTTATATCTGCACACACATGTGCTTATTTCCCACACATACACACTAAAAATTGGAAAACTAAAATTGCAAGTGACATAGGAAGACACCCAACATGACTTCTGCATCCTTTATATGTACTTGCACAGATATTAGCCTATATTCACACAAACATGTTTATATATATCACACATACAACATAAAACTTAGATTTCATTTTTTTCAAGGTACCATTTTTTAAATCATGTTCAGAACTCAACTTCAAATATATTAAGAGTTTTTTTTTCCCCATGAGTATCTGTGGTTCTTAACTCCTAAGTCTGTCAGTAGTCCTGAGAAGTGGAGTTGCTCCCTGTCAGCATCACTTGAGACCTCATAAGGAGTCCAGCCTTCTCCACTGCCCAGGCAGGAGCTCAGATAGGGCACTGGTAAGTCAACAAGTCCTCCAGTGTCACGCAAAAATGTGACATTCACTACCTGAGATCACCTGAGAAGTGTCCTCAGCTTCACAACTACCAAAGGCTTCAGACACATTGTTTCACTTCTGATGCATGGTTCTATCCCACTTCCTCCCATTCCGTTGCTTTTCTCTTTTGGTATTCTCACAGAATCACTTAGCTTGTCTTTTGTGGTGAACCTTGTCAAATGCTTTGTGGTGGAGGCAAGGAGTTAATAAGCAATGAGCAAAAACTCTTTTTAATCCCATTGTTGTATGTTCCTCACTATTTGTCCATTTTCTGATAATTAGGAATTGTGGAATATTAGCTGCATTTATGGTCAAGAAGCTCAAAGGGCCTCCTGCATGCAGGCTTGGTTTTGGTGTGTGTGTGCGTGTGTGCTTGTGTGCGTGTATGCATGCGTACGTGCTTGCGTGTGTGTGTGTGTGTGTGTGTGTATAAAACACTTGAGGCAGAAGGTCCAGTTCAGCGGGGGCAGTGCTGTCCCTCCTACCCTACTGAAAGACCCCTCAGCAAGCCATCCTGAGATGGCTCCTGTGCTGGTGCACAGCATGCTGGGCAGGCAGCAACACAGGGAGGTGGAGTTCTCTCCTCACCGTAAGGAAAAGCCTCTTCTTTGGCTCCCACATGGTTTCCTGAGCTATCAAAATAATACCATTTGCAGACACTTTCCATGCCTGAAAAGAGCAGCTTGAAGCAGCAGCAGCAGTCTCTGGGCCCAGGGAGAACTGCTTTACAGCTGGGCACCGCACGTAAATGCAGCTGAATGCCTTTCAGTTGTGTAACTCACCATTAGCGGAAGAGCCTCTTGGCAGATAGGGAGAGTACCTCACGCAGGCATTTGTGCTTGTAAATCGACTCTTCTTTGTAGCCTGCAAATGGCTAGGTGTAGGACATTGTGCATTTCTCGGTAAATCTTGCAGCAGTGAAGGGTTGGTGGGCCTCCTGCTTCTCATTAGAGAGCCCGTCTGGCCCCTTTCCTGCAGTACGAGGCTAGATTGCTGACACCTGTTTTCCCATCCAGCCCGAGGATGGGTAGTGTGCATCAGGAATGCCTGAAAGTGCTTCCTTGTGTCGGGGTTGGTAGAGCTCAATGATGCTCGGGAAAAGGGGGTGGCAGTCCACCATTGGCAGGGAAGATGAAAGGAACTCAGTAATGAGAAACTACAGTATAGACTCAGCCGAGGCTCTCCTCTTCATTTAGAGGCTTCCGACCGTGCGTGTAGTTCATGCTGTAGCTTAATTACTCATGTAACAAAGCAAAAAGAACATGTGCCCTGTGTATGGGAAGACCTCGCGTACCCTGCAATAACATGAGTATGTCGTTGAAAATATGAGCGCGTTAGAAATGGGCAGAAATAGTTTGTACCACTAAGTGTATCCATATTAAGTCATTTAAACACAAATTTAGCCTTATGTATGTGAAACACAAATGTTTGGTAGTTGATCTGTCTTTACACATTTTTTCCCATGTCTCTGATGTAGCTACCTTTACCTGTTATGAAGTTGCTTTTAAAAACTGCCAGATAGTGGAATAGAGAGCCTAATGTGCTGCCTTAAGTTGCAGGTGTGAAGTTCCTGCTGTATAGATTATGTTAGAATGAGAGAGAGAGAGAAGAGGCTCGCTGGCTTTCTCAGTGCTGGCTGTCTATCTACGGTCTGTCATAGATTATGTTAGAATGAGAGAGAGAGAAGAAGCTCGCTGGCTTTCTCAGTGCTGGCTGTCTATCTACGGTCTGTCTGGGAGGAAAAGGACTTAGGAACTGCCTCATAGTTGCTGCATTCTGCCGGTGAGCTCCCGGCCCACCTGATATGTTCTCAGTGGTTTGAAATGAAAAGCAGTGAGTTTCGGTGGATCAGAGAGGATATATACATATAACTTGTTCTGGATATTAAAGGATGCCAAGAATTCATTTAGCATTACAGACTGGCATGGGAGTGTGTGTGTGTGTGTGTGTGTGTGTGTGTGTGTGTGTATGAAAGAGAGAGAGAGAGATGCTTTTTCCTTGCCAGTTCACAGGCTGTATAATCAAAGGCTGTTTCCCTTATTAAAATAGTGGCAAAATTTTTCCCTGACTTATTTGCAGGCTCATGTGGGATGGGACTCGTGAACATTGGCTTCCATTTGTGAACTATGGGTGAGTGGGGTTAGGGTTGGGTCACAGCCTTGGACTAGAGTGAAATTAACTGGCTCATAATGTGATTGAACTAATGACCTTGGCCTCATTACTGCCATGTTTGAAGCAGTCAAGTCAGTCAGATGTTATAGAAAGGGCAGTCACAGTGTCCTTCAGAAAGAGCTCTGCAGAGCTGCAAGCAGGAGTGTGCCCAAACCAGGTCCTTCGCCGTGCCCCAGGGTTTAGCCCCTCACCCATAAGCCTACATGTGCACTTTCTTCATCTAGTAAAGGCAGCATGGCTCCTGTGCTCATGTTTGGACAGCATAAAATGTGCTTACTTTCCTCCCACAGCATCAGACTTTGTGCAGAGCTGCTTTGAATAAGTCTGTTTTCATTTCAGCATGCAGTGTTGCATATACCTACTGACAGTGCCTTTCTCTTCTCTGCAGTCTGAGCAACCCAGTCCTGCCAGCTCCAGCTCCAGCTCTAGCTCCAGCTTCACACCGTCCCAGACCAGGCAACAAGGTACCCTTGCGCTCCCAGGCGAATCCCAGACATGTTTCCCATAAAGCATCTTAATGAGTTGATTTATGGCCTAGCTTCTGCTGTTTTATTATTTGAATGGTAACTTGGCTTTTATGCAGTTGTATTTATTTCCCCCAGGAATGCACTTGAGTATCATTCTGATGTATGAGGCCAGGCTCTAGAAATTCCTTTTTTTCCAGTCTCTGCCATCAGATTCCCATTTTGCAAAAAGATTATAGACACAGCCCATTCCAGGGAGTTCCCAAAGGAAATACCCAGCAAAACCTGACTTCAGGGGCATTGACACAGAGAACTAGGTTTGCAGCCTTCCTTTTTTAGATTCCTTGCTTTGATTTTTTAATTTTTTTCTTTACATATTCATAGACTGTTTAAGCAACAGTGAATTTGCTGTTTTAAGCTTTTTTCTCAGGCATTTGCTATGTTTTAAGTACATTTTTTCCCTAATTGTGATTATTAACCAAAACTGAATAAATTAAACTAGAACTCAGAACAAAGTATATTTTCCATGTGTATACACACTCCTCGTTTGTGGCCACTGCTTTGTTTTTTGTATGCTAAAAGAGTGTTGTAGAATAATTTGTTTTCAAGTATCATATTGAATATTACCATTTTTTTTGTTAGCCACACTGAATTCCAAGTGACCTAGTATGCTTTGAAAAGGGATTAAAGTGTTGTGTGTATTTGGACCAAGGTTAAGCTTCCAGGAAAATATATAATAAAAGATAGTGATCATGTTGGCTATTCAGAAGTCTTGTTTCAGTGGCTTCCAAAGAAATAAAAGTCACTACAAAAGCAGAGAAATTTGGGTTGTAGAATGTGAGGCTGTAGGGAGTCGATATTTATTATAGAACTGAATTCTTCATGGTAACTCAGATAGTTTTTTTAGTATTAGACTTTTAGAATTGTTTGATTCAAAATGCCAGGTCCCTCTCACACTTTCTTCTGCTAAGATGAAAACTATTTTCATCATATTTAGAGTAGGAAAGTGAGAAAAGAAAAGCCCACTAATGGGTATGTGTGTGTATTGTTTTTAGTTCTGTCTAGCTCTAAAGTAAAATTAGTATTGTAGCTCTTAATATTGGGCACTATCTTGAATTTTCTGGGCACCTGAATTGTTACATGGCCCTGTTTATGCTAACACATGCTGATCTTTGCCAGGGATTTCTTAAAAAGTGAGATGAAAATGGTCACGTAAAATTATTGCGGTAAGACCTGCTGTCCAAGATCAATAGGAAGATAAGAGATAGGAAGTTACACTGTGGAACTGAGATACTTTATAATTTGAACTTAACCGAAATGCTTGCTTGACCTGAAACTGACCTTAAAATAAAAGGAACAGCTAAACCTAAATAGACCAAAAACTACCACACAAAGACTGCATTGCCAAGAACAAGCTGTAGCCACGGTGATTTATTAATCTCAATACATGGACTGATCTTTTCAATACATGGATTAATTCAACAAAACACCCAATTTACTGATAGGTCTGTTCTTTTTTAATGTATTTTTTCTTGGGGAATAAAATCATACAGAAAAATTTCCTAAAAAATAGAGATTCTTTAAAAACATTTTGGGCAATTGATTATAAAAAACAATAGTGTTTAGATTGAGATTGCATTCCAGAACGGCGCTGCATCTGGTTGCGAAGTCATATAACACAAGCATTCTCCCGTGTCCAGTAAAGTGTATTTGAAACCGTTAGTTTGATTGCCTGTGGTTCACTGTCCTTACTCAGGTCCCTTACGGTCTATCATGAAAGATCTGCATTCTGATGACAACGAGGAGGAGTCGGATGAGGCTGAGGATAATGACAATGACTCTGAAATGGAGAGACCTGTCAACAGAGGAGGCAGCCGAAGTCGCAGGTGGGTGTCTGGGGAAGAGAGATTCCCTGCAATGGACCCCAGGCTTTTCCCAGGCCTACTGGTAGCACATGGGGAAGATGTTGATTAGTTAGGGGGGTGCTTGCCAGAGCATACACAAAACTCTAGGTTTGATCCTCACCACTGCAGAAACTGGGCCTGCTGTCCCAGCACTTGGGAGGTAGAGGTAGGAGGATGGAGAGTTCAAGGTCAGTTGCATAGCAAGTTCAAGGCTAGACCCTATTCCAAATAAATAAATAAATAGGTAAATGCTAGCAACTTGTCACATTTGTTGGAAACGGGCAGCTTGATATGTGTACATTTGCCTCTATAGGAAGCTGCCTTTCCATGTCCCAGGAAAGAGGGCTCTTCTGAAACCTTTGCGGGAAGAGGGCCATGTTGCCCGATGAGTTCATTCTAAGAGTTGCTCCAAATCTGTTGCTGATGGAAGGTTCAGCCTGTGAAACAGTGCTTGCTGTTTGTCGTTAGAAATACATAATTGGCTCCAGTGAATTATATGTGACCTAATTAAAACGCGGATCACCTGTGTGTGTTTTCCAGAAAATAAATTCCCTTTTAAGTGTGCTGACAATTAGGTTCCTTAAGTAGCTTTAATGCTGTGAGGCATAATTCTACATTATAAGATGGTAATTCATGTCACTTATAATTAATAGTCAACTTGAAATTGCCTAGAGGATTTTATTTCTTTATCATGAGGAAAACAAATAGGCATGCTTACTTGAAAGTGTTTTGAGTAGAAAAAGAAATATAATCTACTTGAACTTCAAATTCAATTGCATTTATAATATATAGCAGTAAATCTTTTTCTATTATTATCCATTACTGTGTGGATGGCCCTGAAATGCTAAAAATGATGCAGGTTTTAGCCCAAATGGGACAGACCATGTTCCCTAGTTGGTTCCTTTGAGAGGAGTGGAAACCTACCAGACCTTTCAGGGACTGTGCTGTGCGGCCACTGACACCTCCCCACTCTGCCTCGGAAGTGCACCTGCACAGGACTCCAATGGCTTCGTCTTGTAACATTGTAACCGTATGTTGCCTACTCATTTTCTGTCACACCCGGAATCTGCTTGGGAGAGATCATTGACACCCTCTTTGGGAGTTATCTGATGTGAATAATGTTGAGGACACTGCCTTTTCCCCCTCTGCCCCCCCTACCCCCGCCCCATGACAAGCGCTTCTAGCACAGCAGCTTCATGCAGCATTCGATCTTCAAAGTACTCGTGCAGTCTCAACTGTTTAATCAGTTCAAATACTCAGCCTTCCACTTCAGTTGAGAAGCATTTGAAAGCACCGCTTCAGCTGAACACTTCATTAATGTAATTTAGTTAAGAAAAACAAGTTCCATCGGTTTTTGTTGAAAGGATATCCCAGTGTCTTCTTTTCCTTTCCTATCTTGTAGCTTGTCTATCTGAATTTATAATAGAGCTAGGATGTGATTGCCTATTCACTATCCATTTTCTATAGCCTTTTCTGTCTCTGAGAAGAATATTATATTAGTGTACTGTATAACGAGAGAGAGTGAGCAGATACTATAGCACACTTCTGAAGGAGGGCATACATTCAGAAGAGTGGAATCAAAAAGTGTCTCCTTTCTGGCTTAAAAAAATCACTTTGTTCTAAGAAAAGAATAAATAGGGAGAAGGTGGCATTTTTATTGTCTTTGGTTGTTGAAAGATAGCATAGTTTGCTAAAGCAATTAGCCAAAGCGCTGTTTCTTTGTGTCCGGAAGAGAGTTCCAGTGAATTACTTCACTGGAACTTGAGTACTTGAGTCATCAATGAATCATGCTATTGTAGAAATTAGTGATGGTTCTAGAATGTTGCCTGCCCACACTGGGCTAGTAAAGTTGTCTGAGCTAGCTTTGGGTCATAGTACTTGGATTTGAAGCCTAGAGCCTCCAAGCTAGTCTGTGACCTTAGCTGAGGGATCCAATCTCTCTGAGTCACAGTTTTTTGACCTGTGAACCTGGGGTTTGTTAAAAGAGGGTCTAATATGGTCGGATGCAAAATGAGTAAGCAGTTGTGTGTGCCCAACTTTTCAGTGGGCAACACTTATAGTTCTTGTCTTCCATGCCTGTTCTGGGTATTTGGATGTCCTCTGTTTCCGGTGATGTGCTCAACTTTCCACTGTTTCTTTTTAGGGTCAGCTTGAGTGATGGCAGTGATAGCGAAAGCAGTTCTGCCTCTTCACCCCTTCACCATGAACCTCCACCGCCATTATTGAAAACCAACAACAACCAGGTAAATTGTGGGGTTTGTACTCTTCAAGACTGCAGGACTACATATAACCAGTTTTGCCCAGCACATTAACATTTTTACTTCTTAAGTTTAAACAGCCTTTATTCCAAGTAAATGGGAATCTACAACTGTAGCAGTAGAGTATTTGCCATGGATGGATGTGCTGAGTAATTCAGGAAGGGGTCATAATAAAAAGAAGAGTCTTTGTCCATGATTTCTATGTCTTTTATCACTCAACAATAAGTCAGTGATTTAATTAGAAAGAATATGATCTTTAGGACTAATACAAATTCTGGTCTTACTGTAATTTCTAGTAGAGGATGAAGGTTTATGAGCCCTGGTTTCATTTGTAAATAACATCAATATCCACCTTGCAGGTTTTGGAAGGGTGACAGATAATGTATGTAAAAAGCTGAGCATATTTGAAAGCAGTGGGAAGAGCTTGTGTTAAACAAATGATTGAGATTGGAATATTTTCATTATTTGCTAAAATAAACTTTTCAGATATCACAAATATTGCAAAAGTCTTATTGTACGTTGAGTTGATACTTGCTATAGTAAGCTATTAGTCTTATCTTTTTGTATAGATAGATTTCCTGTGACATTTAAAAAATTGCTTAATTCAAGCTACCACATGAATATTAATGTTAAAACTAAAGGACTTCATTTTTCAATGTCTCACACATGTCCTATTATATACATGTCCAGTCTCAGTCCCAGCCTGGCTCTGCTGTCCTGGCGGTCTTCCCCATCCCAGTGGGCAGTCACACTCTTAACTGGCCATCTTGCCCTCTAACACAGCCATCTCCCACTTCAAGTCAAGCATTCCATAGGAAAGTAAAACGAGAAGGAACATTGGGTTCCTTTTGTAAACTCATGTTTAGTAAGAGCTAGCAAAAGAAGAGAATTAGGATCCTGACATAGTGCATATCCAATTTAAACCTACTTAGGCCTGATTTTTGCTTCCCGTGGGTATATATCAGATTTCAGTTCTTCCAGCAGCGACAGCATCAGGAGTTAAAGGTATTAGGTATACTGCCATGTCCTCACCAGTCCCCTTCAGAGCCTCTCCTAGACACAGTGAAGACATCTCTCTAAGTAAACACAGCTCCAACAAGCTCTTATCTCTGGCCTTTGTGAGGACAATATTAAACGCTGGTTTGGGGGAAAGGTTTAGAGTGTTTGTCAAACTTGTTTTTTTACTTGTCTAGCAAAACAGAGCCCAAAGCAAATAGTATCACCCACCTACCCAGAGGACTAAGATTTGCTTCGTGAGATTAGCTAACACAGCACTAATTCCCGTCACCTGCCAGCAGTATCAGGTGCATGTCCCTTTCCCAGTGCACCTATGTCTTCCAGTGACACCCATGCGCTCAGCTGATCTGGAACCACAGAAGAGCAGGAAAGGTTTTAAACCTTTATCCAGTTAGAATTTTTTTTTTTCATGTATGCACACTGTATACAAGAAGTCATTTGCGTGTGTGCCTGTGGAGGCCCAGGGTCGAGAACCATCCTGGATTGCTCGTCCTCCTAATTGTTTTGCGCTGGCGTCCCTGGCTCAGCCCTCCATGATGGATTACAGGCGACTGCCGTATTCCCCGAGCACTTCACATGGGATCTGAGGACATGAATTCAGGTCCTTTTGCTTGCAGGGCAAAGACTTTAATTTCTGAGGTGACTCCCCAGCCCCTGTTTTCATTTCTTAATCCCTTAAATTACCTGTGTTGGGTCAAGTTGTTATTATATCATTAAGCTAATGTTCAAGGAAATTATAAAATATTAGTAGTATTTCTTAGATGCTGTGGAGTGAAGTGGCAAAAAAAAAAAAGGTCTCTTAAACTTCATTCTGAAAATTTTTCCCCCTTATATTTGAATGTCTGGGGTTCACTAGAAAGCACATAAGTTCTTTTTTTTTTTAATTTCCGTTCATACAAACTTAATAGGTACCTTGGTCTCCTCCCTCCCTCCACCCCTTTCTGGACCCCCTTGCTCCCTCCCCCCTTTTCCCCTTTCTTCCTCCCCCTCCCTCCCTATCTCCCAGTGTCCCCCCATCCCTGGAGCATCCTTTAATGCGTATATCAAACTTTCCTCTGGGTCCTCCTCTCTGATAAGCTGTAAGGACTCCTTGGCATTTCCTAGAACTCTTTCTTGTGTTCCCTTTAAGTATAGGAACACTATTGTGGCTGTTAATCCTTAGAAAGCACGTGAGTTCAAACATGCCATGGTATAGCACATTCAAGGGTAGATGTAATAAGAGTAGGAAACCTCACTGAGGGAGGGGTCCATCACCCATTTGCAAAATGATTACTTGCTTAAGGGGAACAAGAGAAAGGGCTTATGGAAATGCCACTGGGTCCTTATATGTCATCGGAGAGGAGGACACAGTGGAGAGTTAGGTGCACACAATAAAGGACTCTCTGGGAATTGGGGGGGAGGCACTGGGGGAAGGGGAGGGGGAAGAGGGGGGAGGGAGGGAACTGGTAAAAAATTTTAAAATGTATAATTAAATTTTTAATAAAAAAAAAAACAAAAAAAAACATGCCATGGTATAGAGGGTGCCTGAGAAATCACATCCAGCAGAATGGTTGAAAACATACACGGAGGACCTAGTGTGTCGAAAAACTCTTACACCCTGTGTTGCGTTAGTTAAATTTCCATTGTTGTGACAGAATACCCAAGAAAAACAATTTAAAGATGGAAGGTGTATTTTGGCTCAAGATTTCAGATGTTCTAACCATGGTTGCCTGATTCATCTGTACACATGGCGAGACAGGAAATCATGGTGGGGAGTATTTTATGAACAGGCCTCATGCAGCTGGATGCCCCCTCTTGAGTTTCTATCACCTCACAGTAGCTGGTGGATTTACAAACCCACCAGTGAATGATTTCATTGATGAGGGCAGAGCCCTCAGGAGCCAATCAGTTCCCAGTTCCTAACACCTCTAAAAACAGATGCAGTGGGAGCCAAGCCAAAGGAACCTTTGGGGAAACATTTCAGATCTAAGCTTAACAACTGTGTGCTCTCCCTTTCTCTCTCTCTCTCTCTCTCTCTCTCTCTCTCTCTCTCTCTACCTGATAATGATCTTCCAAGTTAGGGTGAAGTATCAGACACAACAGAATTGTCTACTGCTTTCCCTCAAGTCTTTCAGGGACTAAGAGAAGTAAAGTGCTAATTGAATCAAGTGCTTTCTAACTGCTAAAGAAAGTGAACATGGAAAGAGCCACATGTCAGCAAAGCAAGTAATTAACCTGAGTATCGTGAGAAGCTACTGATGATAGTTAACCTGAAAAAAAAAATCTACCAGCAGAGAATCCATCTGCTACATAATTGAGTTGTCATTTCTCAAAAGGGACCCAGAAAAACATAATCTCAAGCCACATTGTGAGATCAAGGACAGAAGTGCTAGTAATCACGATTATTCTGTTCTCTGAGATTGCCTTATCTGTGCATTACCTCAGCAGTGGGCCGCTCTCATTCCCTCTGCACAGCTGCCTGGGGATAATAAAAAGTATTGTACTAATTTAACCAGAGATGGGTTTGTTTCCACCCCAAACCTCCCTTCTGTGAATTGAAAATGAGCAAACAAAAAGCCCAGGTCTTTTTAAGTCAAGCATAGTGCAAGGAGAGGGAGGCACATGGGGATTTGAAAGAGGAAGTGACCCAATGGATTGGAGTTAATATGCAGAATATCATAAATCATCTATCAGCCTGCCGGGCATGTTGAATGAAATTCAAAGGAGTCTGTCCAGTTAAACTGGTTTGAAATAAGCCCATGGAAGACAAGGTGTTGTACTTTTATATTCTGGAGTCGTTCCCTAAAGATAAGAAATGATCATAAATAAAACAATTGTCTTCAGCATGGCTCAGCTCTCTCCGAATGAGGTTTTGACAAAGCTGTTTATTTTGGCGCAGGGAGAGATCAAAGAAGGAAGATTAACTGAGCCCTCTCTGGGCAGCCACTCAGTAACTTGAGGCGGGTCACTGACACCAGCAGCTTTTGTTCCTGCCACTACAGCCCCAGAAGAAAGAAACTAGAATTTCAGTGTATTTTGGCCTCCTGTACTGTCGCACTTTCGGAATGTGTGGGGCTGTTCTTAAGCATCCAAATGTTCTGCCTATTTTCTGCTTAAAGAGAAGGTTGCAGGGCGGTCCAAACCTAGTTTGCAAAGCTCTGTTGCAAACAGTGTCCTCAGGTCGAGTGCGAGGGGTGGGGGATGGGGCTGTGGGAGGGCGGGGAGGATGCGAGCAAAATCCAGTTCTCCAGCTCACTCTGGGCCCCTAGGAAGGCATGGTTCTTCCCCTCCTGCCTTAAATCTCAGTGAATTGTCTGTTCCTGGCCTAGCCAGGGTCTGAGCTGGCCAGGAGTGCCACCTACTGACCTGCTTGCAGCTCTGAGCATGGGCTGTTCTCCCTGCCTGGGGATCTTGTTTCCAGTGAGAGAGAGGAAGAGAATCTGAGTGTTTCGGAGGTTTGGTTTCCTGTACACCTTTGCTATTCATGGATTTCCTTTTATCCCCAAAAGAACTGTATTTTAAGTATACCTCATCAAAGCAGTCATTTGGTTACTTCAATGCCAAAAAAAAGAGGGATCAAGTGTCATCTTGGGAAATACTGTTAGAACGCGTATTACTCCTCAAAAATAAATAAATATGACCCTTTAAGAGTATTTGGTCTTCCCAGAATGTCACAGTCCTACCATCACCAAGTGAAATACCTTTTAGTAGTAAAAGAGTGTTATAGCTTAATGGGAGTATGAGCATTGTCTTCATTTCACTTCATCTTGGGAGACTCCAAGATAGTCGATGATAGAGCTAGTCATAGGTCCTGTGTTCTTGTCACTGCAAATTAAAAGTGAACATACCCTTAAAATCTTCCAGGTAGTGCAGATATAGTAGACCATGAACAAAGCTGTGAATGAGCCAGCATACAGGAAGCAGTACTGAGAAGAGCCAGAGGAACATGATACAAAGAACATTTTTAGCACTTTCCTCTTCGATATTATCTTCTCATTACAAAAAGCCAACTTGCTCTCTTTGTGTTTTTCAACATTTGTAAATAATCATCATTAATAAATTTAGTGATTCTTAGTCTTTCTAAATAAAGGCCATTTTAAAAGAGTCTCTCAGAATCCTCAGTTTTGAACACATTGTGTTGTTATCACTTGCTTTATTAAATAGTGTTTTCCTCTTTGTTACTAGAAGCATAGCTGCCCACAAGCATAGCTGCCCACCAAAGTCTCTGGATCCCATGTGGAACAAGTGTTCTTCAGTTAAATTGTTCTAGATGAAAGAACGTTGCTTGTGCTCTTACTGCACACAATCACCTTGTTTCTTCAAGTGTAACTCTGTCTGCAGTTGAAGGATCTCAGAACCCCTTTCCTCCTGAAGCTGGAATATTTAGTGAGTATGAGCATCTAGCATCTCAAAGGCAGATGCTAGAGGGGCTGAGGACTATTTTGACCTATCCCAGCCCAGAGGCATGGGGAGTCATGCCACAGGAAAAACGTCCTCCAGCAGGAAGAGTATTCTCAGGGGACTCAGCCACTGTGCATATGTGAGAGCGTGCAGTCCACAGAAGAGAAGCTCTCTCGAAACTTTGGTCGATTTTTCTTATCAACTTTTTTCAAGCTCTTTGCTCTGATTCAGCATCTAGAATACAAGTCATTTATTCTCCAAGAACAAAAAAAGATTAGAGGAGACAAAAAATGTATAGAGATGAAGTCTATTTGGAAAACAGCATTATTGTTTATTTCATTCAGTGATTGCCTTTGTTTTTGTGGGTGGCTGGCTAGCAGGTGATTGAAATGAAATTTAACAGTTTTTTTTTTGATCCTCAGATTCTCGAAGTGAAAAGTCCAATAAAGCAAAGCAAATCAGATAAGCAAATAAAGAATGGTGAATGTGACAAGGTAAGTTTCTAGTCCACTGCTGAGGATGCTGTAGCCCTGTCTGTGTTCTTGGTGTCCTCTGCCATCTCATCAGAAGTAACCAGACCTCCCAGAAGAGCTCTTCAACCCTGTGCTTTGTGTTCATTTTCCATGTTTTGTTTAGGTCTTCAGTATAACACTCTGCTTCACGCTACCATTAGTCTTCGTGCCCATATTGCCAGTGGGTTTCCAGCACATCAAATAGCGAGTGTGACAGTTGCAGCAGAGGTAGTGGGTTAAAAAAATCACATGTAAATGAACAAGGCACCGCAGTAAAGCTGAGTTTCCCAGGGTGTGTATCATGTATCTGAACTTTGGCTGCAAGACCTGGAGAAACTTCGGTCACCTCTTATGGGTGAAGTAAAGGTGAGGAAGACCTCGCTAACTGTCACTAATCTCCCACTCTGCTTTTATTAAAATCAGGTCTGGTGATACCATGCAGCTAAGGACTGTGTGAGTCTGAGCATATGGAAAGCAGAGGGAAACAAGAGTCCGTCACATGCAGATACTTATTTGTATAGTGATAAATACTTGATTATATAGTGTTTCCTAAAATAGTATTGTCCTCTTCCATCACTTACTTTCAATCCCTCTTGAACTCGTCTAATTTAGTTGGCAGTGTACATTGATACTTTCTCTTCATGAAATCCTTCTGAGGGCTGGGGAGGCTCAGTGACTCAAGTACTTGCTGTGTGAGCATGCGGACCTGAGTTAGAACCCACATTCAGTTGAATGCGGTCCCGTGCATCTGTGATCCCAGTGCAGTGGGGAAGTGGAGTCAGGGAAATCCATGGCACATGTACATCTGTGTGCATGTGTGTGCATGCACACACACGCGCACGCAGAAACACAGCCTTCTGAGATTTTAAAACAGAGTAAAAATCATCTGTTTATTAAAATAACACAAGTTAAAACTGACATTACAGCACTGAATTTCCCCCATTCTTTGAAGAAGCCTGGTTGGGGGAAGCTGAGACCAATCTTTTGAATCATTGAGAATAAGCGAAAAAATTGTCACTTCCCATTTTAAAGCTGTCTTGATAAAGTTTGAGGTCAGGCCAAGAAACTTGATTGGCCTGCACCGGCCTTTGAACTCTGAGTCCTTGTGACTTGGGGTGGAATAGTGGAGTGAGACCCCTGTAGTCACTGCATGTATGTTCTCATTCATTAACTACTTCTTAAAGTTTTGTCCTTTGGACTGCGCTCTTCTCTTTCAGGCCTACCTAGACGAGTTGGTAGAACTCCACAGAAGGTTAATGACACTGAGGGAAAGACACATTCTGCAGCAGGTGAGAAGTGCTTTTGAACACAACCCTTTCCCCAAACCTCATGGCTTATCTGTTCTGGGGTAGCCTTGGCCACACTTGGAGGCCACAGCAGTCCCATACCTCAGAATGGGATTTGTGCCACCTGCAGAAAATCTGGGCAAAACTCATATCTGAGATCACCCAGAAGTTCAACTTGGAGCTCTGACCTCTGATCAGAAAGGCTGACACTTCTGGTGGTGAGACTGGAACCCTGTGATCCATTCCCCCTCCCACTCTCAACTGGTGCATAATACTGGCTTCAGAAGGGGACAGTAGGAATGCGGAAACCTTTGGGACCAGGCTTCTGGTTTCATGGGAAAACAGTGATAAGAAAGAGTCAAGTGTTGTAAACATTTGTGCTTTGGTTTGGTATTCCTTTGCCAATGCTATTCTAAGGAAAATAAACATTTTTAAAATTTCCCTTATCTTGTACATGTGCATTCTATTGTTACAAACTCAACTGTGGAATGCTTATACTGTGAGGAAACTTCTACTAGTGTGATGCTTTCCAAAGGTAAGAAATCTGGCTTTTAGTTTTTGTACAAATATAATACATGACTTTATTATTAACAGCTATTGATAAAATAATTTTTGTTTAAATAATCAAAAGGCAGGATAAATTTTTAGATTGACATTTTATGTTTTTTTACTAGTTTCAAATGATTCAAAAATTTGTAATTAACCTATCACAATACTTTAAATGTTTTTAGTAGCTGATCACATTTATTTTTTGTATATATTTTTGCTCAGATCGCTACATATATACTCTCAGACGCACCATGTTTACCTTTTGGTCTGATAGACTTTTAATCCTTCTAGAATTTCACACAACAGCAGCAAACCTGCAATAGACCTATAGATGAGTTCTAAGTCTTATATTTCTTCCCAAGTAAGTATAGACAGAAAGAGGATTTGAGTGTCTTAACCTATGCCATGTCTAGTACAGTCATCCCGTCCACCCCTCATATCAGATTTGGTTCTAGAACTCCTGTGGACTCCATTTCATTCAACTCCTCAAGACAGTATAGTGTTTGCCTACACTGTATGTATACCTTCCCATTTCCCAGCTATTCCTAGGTTGCTTTTATACCTAATATGATGCAAATCACAACTATGTATAGTAAATCATAATTTTATATTTTACATATTTCTTTTATGTGTAGGTTGGGGGATAATGACAAGGAAAACATCTGTACATGTTCAGTGCAGATGTAGGTTTTCTCTAGTGTTTTCAATCCACAATTGGCATCTAAAGACTCAGAGCCTCTGGGTGCAGAGAACCAACTCTTCATAGAATTATGATTGTTCTGCCAGCTACTTACCAGTTATTCGGGGCCCACTAACTGAACACTAAGGCTAAATCTGTTAGCTGATGTCCCTGTCTCTAAGTTACAGAACAACTGTCTGATAGAGGCACTAGTGCCTGAGCTGAGCTTCACAGGAGACTGAGACAGATGTTTAGCACCAAGATGCATCTTTACAAGGAAAGCACGAGACCGCAGGTCTTACCTTTGGAGGCCATTGACCTTCTAAATAGAACATTGTCTTTTATTTTGACCTTTGAAAGGACTATAAGGGAAGGTGACTTACTTGAAAATTCTATCCAAGTGGATTATTTTATTATTCTAGAGGGAGGGAACAATAGCTATGAATTTTAGACCTGGCATAAATGAACTCCAGGGCACATGGTGTCTTCCCTAATTGCATTCCCAGGCCAGTGGGAAGCTCTTGGTCTTTGGCCATTTGCCTTGCAAGCCTGATGAGGTTTATGATTCCAATACTGTGATGCATGTCCTGTCCCAGTTTACTGATTAATGAATTCCTATTGTAAAACATGGCACTGCGGAGGGCTAATGTTGTTCTCCACCTCGAGACTGTCAATCTCATGAAAGGCATTCCCCGAAGCCTGCATATTCTCACACCTGAAGCAGAGTATCTGGTTGGCCCAACATGAAATCCCTGGTCCTTTTCTGTTCAGTGCTTCCCTGTCCTAAAATCTAGTCTGGCAATTTCATTTGGCTCGTGAAAACTAACTGATCATGTTATTTTATTCCGGAGATATGCTGTCCTGTCTCTCAGGATCTGGTTTAATGAACAGAAAGTATTGGATCAGAGAGTATGTATAGCCACAAGAAAAAAAAAAAAAGAGAAGTATCTAGAATTGATTAATAATTTTATATATCTTTAAATCACACATTCCACATTTATTTTCAAAGTGAGGCTGAGCATGTCTGACCTCTCCAGAAATTCAGCCCAGATTTAAAGCCTACTCTTGAGGAAAAAAAGAAAATGAGAAAGATTAGGGCTTAAAGGACAGTTTATCAATTTAGAGGCCAGTTATTTTTCTTTAGAATTATCTTCAGAGCCTGAGGAATGAATGGCGTATTAGAGTATTCCTCTTAACAACCCAAAGAACTCTTCCTGAGAAGTGGCCTGCTAAAGAATGGCTTCTTCATCTAGGGAATTACCTGTCACATCCTCAACACCCTTTGTAGACTGGAGCCCCAGGCCCCACTTCTGACACACTTTCTTGTGGCTATAGGTTTTTCTGCTACAGACAAAAGATCCAAGTTACACCAGACTAACTGCAATCTATGCAAAGGCACTCAAAGCAAATCTTGTTGGTGAATTTAACTGAAGGAATAGCTACTTTGTATATGAATAATCCCCCCTCCTCCGCCAGTATTTTAAGATATCATTAAAATGAAAATAATGCATCTACCTTTTTATAATTAAAAACTGGGATTGGCAGGGAGAGCCACAGAATTTAACAAGTACATTCACCTGCTAACACAAAACAAAATTAGAACAAGCAGCAGCTGTGGTACTATGCAAGACAGATTGAAGTAAGTGAAGCAAGTATCCCCACTGCCTCCCACCATGTTCCTCTGTACTGCCACTTGCACGTTCCTTCCAGTGCCGCTCGGCTTCTGCCATTACTTCGCCTGAGCATCTGCGGAGGGCATCTCTTCAGAGAGGCAGGGTGGAGTATCCTTGGACATCCATGGGATATTTTCCGGGTTTGTGGCTTCCTTTGTTGGAGTGAAGCATAATGCTGTGCTCTGATACGCCAGCTACAGGATTCCTGGAAAGGATTGTGCGCTTGCTTCTCGTGAGTCTCTCCTTAAACAAGGCCATCAGTACATGCTGATATGCACACCACTGCTACTGTTCTCTTAGAGGGATCCTTCCAGACTTGATTAATGCTTTCATCATGACCTCTGCTTTAGGCCTGTCTCTCTCTCTCTCTCTACTTTAACACATAATCAGAGACTCCCACAAACACGGGGCTCAGATCGCTTTGTATCCTCAAGTGTGGGGCCACCAGCAGCTGGTGGTGGTGGCAGAAATGGGAATTGACTTGAAGCAACCAAAACCCTCAAAGTTCTGAAGCTGATAGGCTGAATTTCCTTGTGAGAAGGAGAATTTATTGATTGAAAATCAAATGGCTTTTTTTCTAGAGGCAATTTTTTATAATGTTTTTGGTTGGTTGGTTTATTTGTTTATTTTTTCATTTATTACACAATAAATGAATTGTTTATGTGTATTAGAGGGCCCTATGTGTCCCTGTGGAGGCCCAATGTTGGTTTCGAGAATCATTCAGGATTGCTTCTACCTCCTTTATGCTTCGCTCTGGAATTTCCTAGGCTCTGTCCACCAAAGTTGGAAGTATAGGCCACTACTGTCTCCATCTGGCATTTTTGCATGGGACCTGGGATCTGAACTCAGGACCTTATGCTTGTGAGGCAGAGTCTTAGCCCCTGAGCCATCTCTCCAAGCCCAATAGAGGCAATTTTTATTGTCCATTTTTTTTCCATTTATTGCTAATAATGTGTGAGCCACTAAACTGAGTCATAGAAAGTTATTTAACCAACAAGTTAAGTTCTCCATTATTCTTAGAAAGGAAATGCAAGGTTCTGCTTCTCTTACTTCACACTGCAGTTTTAGTTATTTATTCTTTCATTCTTCTAACTTCTGCTTTTTTTTTCCTTGAAAATTTGTATTTTAATTATTAAACACCAAATTCAGGAAGGCCTTTCAGATTTTAGTTTCTGCTTTTTTATTGCTTCATTTGTTTTAGCATTTGTGATGTGGTTAGCCATCATTGAAGGCTGGAATGGTACCAAGTCTTACAGTGGGGTACTGCTTCACCCCCTCCCACTGGAATTCAAGGACAGGTTTCTGTTTCTGTCATACTCATGACCATGGTGCCTTGATGCGAGCAGTAAGCTGGAGTTGCGGTATCCTATGTGATTTTTGACAGCCTGTCATGTTAAGAAGAAGTGCTTTAGCCCTGTCTTCCAGATGAGGAAGCAAGAGAGTCACTATCATTGTTAGGCACAGGTGTCAACTTGACAGTTGAGGGTTTGAGCTCTGGGCACATTTGTAGAGAATTAGTAGTTGAGTTAAACCCAGAGAGAATCTGCAGGAGATTGTACAGTGGATAGGGAAGGCCCAGCCCATGATGGGTGGGACTAGACCCCAGGCAGGTAAATAAAATAGAGGGAACTATTTGAGAAACTATGCATTCTTGTGTACACTTGGCCAGGCATGCTAGTTTGGCAAGTAAGGACTTCCCTGTCTTATCCGTTATGGGGATTTGAGTGTGAGCTCTCCTGTCAAACTGGACTGATAACTATAACCGGACAGACAGTCATAGAGAAAAAACCCCTTGTTCCCTTAAGCCCTTTGATGGTGATTTTATCGGCAAACATGCAGGCTAACTGCAGCAGTCATGTGAGGATGTTACAGTGCTAGTCTAATTGTGTGAGGATGTTACAGTGCTAGTCTAATTGTGAGCAGCTAGAGCATGCTAGGTCAGACTCAGGGCTGTCTTCTGTGCTTTATCCCTTACTTTGGGGTCAGTTAGCTGGGAAAAGTCATGCACTACTGTGCTTGGTATTATTGTCTTGTAGAAATTTCAAATTACATTTAAAAAATGAGGAATCAATTTTTTTTAGATAGGATTTCACCGTGTAACCCAGACTGGCCTTAAACGTTCATTTTTGACTGAGCCTCCTGAGTGCAAGAATTACAGAAATGGGCCACCACACCTGTCTTTCTATACTGAAACTTGCTGGTTTTTTTTTTTTTACAATGTCCGTAGTGTTTCTGCATAATGTAGCAAAAAAAGGGTAGTTTATTTAGGAAAGAACTCTTTAATTCAAGCAATGTTACTTGAAGCATGTGCTAAGTATCCAATTGCCATGAAAGGAATGCATTCATGTATGAACATAGATGTGTTTGTGTCTCTGTATGTGTGTGTAAAGGAATTAAGTGTGATAACTTGTCTAAAGTTTTAAATTATTGACTAATAATACAAATATTCATCCTTCTTAGATCATTTTGTGTTAATAGCTACATACATATATGCATACACATGCACACAATTTGTGTTTTGATTTCTTGAGACAATTTTTATGGTAATTTATCCAAAATCTTAAATTGTTAACTTATAATACAAATATCCATCCATCTTAGAACTTTTTTATGTTAATAGTTGCATGCATGCATGCATACATACACATAATTTGTGTTTTCATTTTTTGAGATAGTCTTAGTGTTGACACTCAGGCTGGCCTTGAACTTGGATTCTTCAGCCTCCAGAGTACTGACATTACAATGTCAAACAAGTCTAGCTAGGAATGATATCATACTTACTTCTACATAAATGATGTCCTATAATCATAAGTGTTCATATCCCTTCTAATAATCTTCTGATACCTGTAACAGAACAGGTAAGGTTCCCCCCGACTTATTCTTCAACATATAGCAGCAGGCCTGGACATAAGCAATCCAAGCTCAGTTTGATAGCTTACATGATACTCCTGGAAGCACATAGACTTTGTCTTTCTGCTCTGTCATCTTTCATATGGCATCTTCATACTTTCGAGGGAAAGATGGCTACTGTATCTTCATTGCTGATAAGAAAAGCACAAGATAAAAGGTCCTTGTTCATTGTCCATAACCTATTCAACAATTTTCCTGAAAGCCCAGTGACTTCTGACAAATAAACAGCAGTGCCTGTCAAGTGCTACTAATGGGTCTGAGGAGGTAAACATTTTAGCTGGGCATGTCACTAGTCTCATAAATTCAGGCTTCTGGGGATAAACTTCTAGGGGATTCAATGGATATGATGCCATGAGCATGCAGTGTCCACAACTGGAGCAACTTGTGTTATTATTAAAGTCATGGGTTCCTCCAAAATCATGTTTCTTGGATTGGATAAGCCAACAACATCTCAATCTGGACAACTAATTGAATTGAGATTCACTATGTCTTTTACGTGTCTCTGGAAAAGTGCTAAAAATTCAGAAATCAGGAGCCCATTTTTTTTAAGAGATTCTGACCCACAGGGATTAGTTCAATGTGTCACGGAAAGTTATAAGAGGAAAAGAAGATTGAAAGTTTCAGTTCTATAACTTTAAACGTAATATTACATAGCCTGACTTCAGGGAATGAATCATCAGCTGAATAATTATAATTATTCATTAAGAAAATGGAACTAAGGCAGCTAGAAGCCAGTGATAGAAGAACACGATGAAGGAGTAGAAGTCGAGAGTCCTCCCTTATGAGGATTTCCTTCTTTGTCACAAACTTGGAAAAGTTTGTCCCCAACTCTCTTTTGTAATCCCAGCATGCACACTCAGCACACCCCGGCCCAGCGTCCCACGCAGAAATTTTACACTTTACGAGAAAGGGACTCTCCAACCAATGACAGTGTCATCTTGATAGTGAGCTCGAGTATCCTCTGGAAGACAGTTCCTGTGTCAGCACTGCCTCTGAACACTCTGTACTGTAGTCGGAGCCAGTACAAGACGAAGTGTAACTCCACGTGGGGAGACGCACACCTTCATTCTTTTCCTGGATGATGTTCATCTTCTTCAATGACTCGAGGGAATCACTTGGGCACAACTGAAAGTAATGAATTTGTGTTTTCATTAAACATGTCCAGCTAGATGGATTTTCACCAAGTGAATGCAGCTGCTGTAACCAGCACACATATTCCACAATCAAAACAGTTTCAGCATCCTAGAGGCTTCCTGGGGCCCCTCCAATCAGTACCCATGATTCTCAGGGACACTGTAGAGAATTTTGATTTTATGAATTCTATATTTTTGAAAAATTTCCAAATTAAATATAATCAGACAATTTTTTGTATAGACTTGTTCTTTCCTAAAAAGAATTCTTGTACTGCTTGCCTGGAATTCCTTGAATCTGCTAAGTTTGGTCATAGTCTTTTGAGCTAATGACTAATGTTTAAAGGGACCTGGGCATAATCTTCTCTAACTTCCTTTCCCAAAAGAATGTTCTATTGGTGATTTGAATCAGACCATTGAGCCTGGAAAGTAAAAATGGGTGATTTGTTTTCTTTGATAATTTTTTTTCCAAAGGCTTGCTGTTTATCTTTGACTTACCAAATTGATTAGCAGTTTACTGCTGACACTACAGCAGAACCTCCCTGTAGAAGTATTTAATTATAAATTTTAAAAAGTAATAAGTAATTAATAGAAGTATATATCCTTTGTTCCATGTTTGAGCTCACCCATCCTTTCTCTTTGCCTTTTGGTGTATCTGGTGCTTATTGCCAAACTTCTTCTTCTTTATTTCTTCAGATTGTGAACCTTATAGAAGAAACTGGACACTTTCATATCACAAACACGACATTTGATTTTGACCTTTGCTCGCTGGACAAAACCACAGTCCGTAAATTACAGAGTTACCTGGAAACATCTGGAACATCCTGAGGATACAACAACTGGATGCATCAAAAACTATCATTGATTTCTTCTTTTTTTTTTTTTTTGGTTGTGATTTTTTTTTTGTTGATGTTTATATGGAAACACTCAGAATGATGCAACCAAAAGGGAAAAAATAAAAATGAAACAGTCTTCAGCTTTATTTTTCTTTCAAGCCAGTCATCATCTCTTGATAAAGGAGAGGTTTCGCAAGCCGGTCTGAGCGGACCCCTCACCACTTCAAGGAAACCCCCAGGATGTGTTAGCCTGGACAGCCTTGAAACAAGTAGACATAACCCAAGAACACTTAACGAATGTGTATGGTATCATGTATCTTTCTGTGGTGGTTCATTCCACAGGACGAATGCATACTCAACACACTGCCTTATTACATAACTGATCTATTTATTGTCACGTACAGATATTGTAGAGTTGTGAGGGAATGACACCACCAGATATTCCCAGTAACTGGTCCCGCGGATGCTCTTCAATGCAGCTCCCTTGCGTCCCAAGCCCAGGACCTTACTCGTACACCGTGCCACTTTCCACCAACTTTTTCCAAGTCCTTTGACTTGTTGCGTCTGTGTTTTCTGCCTTTTGTTTTTCCAGTTCCAGGACAGTTATCAACTGGGGGGACCAAATAGCCACCTTGATTTTCTTCTTTGTGGTCTTTTTTTTTTTTTTTCCTAAACGTTGGGGCCCAGTCCTTGGCTATATCCATGTAATGATCCAGGACCGTGGTAGAAAACGCACCAAACAGGATCATATGAGTTGCTGTCTAGCCTTAGTCAATAAACCTGTAGGACTTTTAACAGATGTTGCTGTAACGTCTTCAGTCCAGCATTGTTGAGCTGTCGCACACATTCTTGTGTCTGTTTTGCTGTTACAAATTTGGTGAAAATGGAAGTAAAGGCATTCTGCAGGATCATCATTTTAAAGAAGAATTCTGGTCCTGTTTTCTAAAAAAGTACTGTAGAAATTCTCAGTTTGGATCTATTTATTAGTGAGCATTTCAGCTCTCTTCAGCTGCCAGTATGGTACTCATTTTTCCTAAAAAGCCAGGAATCAGAGATTTTCGTTTGTTCACATACTGTTCTCTTAGATTCTTTCATATTTGAAAAATGAAAATATTTCTTTGGGGGAAATTCTTGGTTATTCTGCCATGACAGACTGCATATTGAATTATAGATTCAGTGGTTCCATAACTGTTTAGTCTCTTGCTGATGTTTGCAGAGGAATTTCCTGTACAGGTGAAAGTGAAGATGGTTGGGAGGGGTAGACTTTTGTTTTCATTGTACTCTGTTCTGAAACTAGAAATCTGTCCTATGGCATGCAAAACAAAGCAAATTATTTTTAAAAGAAAAAAAACCAAAGTATTTTTGGTGTCATTATTCTACACTTTCCATAAATGGAAGAGTTAGGAGTGAGAACAGCTCACCTTCCAGTTTTTCTCAGAACTCAATGGAAAAGCAAGAAATGAAGACATACTTCTGGATCCAAAGGTTCCTCACAGGATCAGCCTTAAGAAAGTCTCTCCAAGTGCGGACAGACCACCGTCCCTTACTTGTTCCCATAGCAGATGCTGTCCTTTCATTCTCAGAGTAGCTGGTGTCTCTGTACATACCCGCTCTTTCAGGCAGTAATGTAAATGCAGATTAATAATGGCGTGATCTCTGCATTTTAAAAAGGAGGTTTTTTTACACTGTTCCTTTCTATCCAAAGAACCTTTTTTTTTTTCTTTGTAGAAAATTATAATACAGCCATGGTCTTTGTAAATTCCTTCTCCGATGTGTCCTCCCAGAGGGCATGTGTTCTTCTCCAGGAATGTTAGAGCTCTTCAGGATGACTGGCATGGACCGAATTTGAAGCATTCTTCCTGCCACCCACGTCTCCATGTGCAATTGCACAGATACTTTGCAGTCATTTTGGACATCAAGTGGCTGAAAGATATGTGGTTTTTAGTCATGTTTTATTTCTAGTTTAACAGGTGAAAGGGGAAGGGCAGTACTTACATGGAAATGGTATTTTCAAAATTCAGAAAATCTTTTAGGTTTTCTAACTTCAAATCTGCATGTTCTCATTAAAAGAGAAAAATATGGTTTAAATCCTAACTATAATTTAATTAGAAACATTTAATTTAGGGCCATTTTTATTTTTGTAACCAAATTGTGTGGTAAAATATGATTTGGCAATGTTAAGATTTTTCTGCTGCTCCTTAGGTTACGAAAAACCTACATCAGATAAGATACACACACACACACACACACACACACACACACAGAAATAAAAAAAAGGAGGATTAGAAGGCAGCTATTGAAATAACAAAATTTAGACCTTTAAATAGGCAGTGCATATGTCTTCAGAATACCATAAACTGATGACAAAATTCAGAAAATCTTGCCGATCCATTACTCATCCTGACAGCAAGATGAGTGTCCCACAAAATTATGATAAAGTGTCATGTGGATTTTTTTTAAAAGAGATCCTTGCAAGCTTTCAACTAGTGATTTTTAAATACAGAAGTAATAAATTTCCCACTCAATTAAGCTCAGAATTACAAACTTCTGTTAAAGTAGTCCTCTCAGTTCTGCCACATGTATATACTTTTGAAACCTGTGAATATCTTTGACATGTATACCTGACAGTGGCTTTTTTTTAAGCACAAATGGAAATGGCAGGGTTTGATTTCTTCAGTGTGTGTGTGTGTGCGTGTGTGTAAATGTTTCAAATAAAATCAGTTGGATGATTGTAAATATCATTTAAACTAGCCAGAGTATGATAAACTTTTTAAATTTTTCCTCTGTAATTTGCAAGGAGTACACGTATGTACAGAACTTTTCCTCCCTTATAAGTTAACTTTTGCTCGTGTCCTGCAGCAGGATGTGTAAGAGAGAACCCTAGCTTAGGTTACACCAGTCATGTTAGCAGCTAAAATATGTTCAGTTACTTAACCATGCTCTGCCCCTTCTCTTGGTCACAGACACCCATCTGTATACTTGTATATTGTGTCAAAGTTGAGAAAAATGTAAAAATTACAGGTGAAACTTTAGGAAAAAAAATCACAAAAACAAACGCCTCACCGTGCAGTACCCTAAACACTTTTAAATTGCTAAGCAAATCTGTAATCTGAATAATTGCTCAACTGTTGTGGAAAAAGCCAGTAAAACTGATTTTCTTCCACTAAAATGTTTCATTACAACCAATTTTTGCTGATCTTTTACAGACCCACTTAACATCTTAGTTTAGTCCTGCTTATATGACATCCTGTTTACCATTTAAGCCCCCTAAATATAGTTAACAAACTTGTTTAAGAGAGACTGTGTTCTACCTATGTAATAAGTTGGATGTTCAGTGTTGAAATGGTCAATGTCTGTATTTGGTGGCTTGTATTCATTTTTCTTACTGTGAAAGTGGTCAGATCTGAAGTAATTTGCTGTGTGCTTCCACCATTAGCATTTTGTGTACTAATGCTATGTACTGCTCCTATATTTATATTTATATATATACATATATATTATCAGAGTAATCTTGCTTTGGACTGTTGCTCTAAAACTGACTGATGTAGAGGTGACTACAGCTTCAGCGAATGTGTTGGAGTCAATTCCTGTGGTGTAGGTTAGTCTTGGGCTGGAAGTTTGCATCTTTCAACCTCCTCTGTTTTGTATAATGCTTTTTATTACATAGGTACTGCCATCCGGAATGTTCCTCATACATTGAAGAAGTCACTTTCAAAGGAAGACAAAGCCACCACTGTCTGTAAACTGTAAATATGTATTTTGGCACTTGTATTCCAGTATTATGAAACTAGAGTTAATGATGGAAATGCTGACAGATCCTTAACGGTGGCCAGAGCTACCGTGCAGTACAAAAATAAATTAAGGAAAGATGTATTCTCGGGATTAACAGTGCAAGGCCAACACATTTTATAAATCTGTCAGTATCTTTCTAATGGAGTGTGTATGTATAGTTATGTTGAAAGGTGCACTGTGTATATGAACTACAAGGCACACAGAAGTTGTATTTCCCATCTCTAAAACTCCTGTTGAAATGTAAGTACAGATGGACAGAAATAGGTGTTTTACTTAAATTCATGCCTAACTTCTTGCAACTCTTTATTTTTACAATGGACAGTCTTGCAGATTTGTTTGACCAGTCTAACTTTCCTTTACATACAGGAAAAATAAGCCCTTAGCCTTTTTCTTGGGAGATGTTGCTATCACTAGAGGAGAATGAATAGAAAGAGCTGAGGAATTTAAGGAAAGGACAGCCCCCCCCCCAACTGAGGGCAGTAGCTGTGCCTCATTCACTGGGTACTCAGTGTCCAGCTACATTTCCTAAAACTAGTGTATGTCTTAAGCTTCATAGAAATTTACCAAAAAAAGATAGGCACACTTGAATAAACTGGGTTGTTTAGGCATTTTTTCCTTCCCCTACTCATCTGAAATGTTCTATTCCTAAGATGAACAATATGCTATATAGAGCTTGACAAAATTGACCCCAAAAGGCCCAACTATTATTTTAGTACTGAGAATTCTACCTCAATTAGACAGGAAGGAGAAAAGTTACTACATCAAGAAATAAAATTATTCAATTTGGCAGGTAACTAAGGAATTGAGTGTGATATTCTCTACCCAATAGTAAAGAGACATCAAGCTTGAGAAGGCGATTTTGTCTTCAGTCAGACTGGCAAACCATTTAACAGATTAGCATGACCACCTTAGCTCTTACTAACTCAAAATAGACATAGGTGTGGAAGCATTGGTCTTAGATGGGCTCGTGTAGCAGGAAGAGTATTGACCAGTCTTGAATTACACTAACCTTTTCCCTTCTTTCAGCATAGATACTTATTTATTTAAAAAACTTCTCCAGTGTGAAGAAAGTCAAGATCAGCATCAGGAACACATGGAGGTTTCTCAGGACTCTATCCCAAAGCATCTCTTCCTGGGAATATATTGCACCAGAGAGTTTGTCTCGGTGACCCCTTCTGCTGTGTAGAGTAGCGCCCAGTTGGATATGCAAAGAAACCCAAAGAAAGATGACAGACACAGACTCCCTCAGTTGGTCATCCAGGGACACACTATCCTTTCATTGTTGGTGGGGCAATTAAAGATGGTTCCTTGGGATACCACTCAAAGAAACTGTGGGGCACATTCCAGTGCTGCTTTCTAGACGAGCTAACAGTATCCATGCCTTCTTGTTTATGTGGCCCAGTTCTTTGGGGTATGTCCAGGCTTTTCCACAGGAAAAAGGCTGTAAAATTGCTGCTGTCCCTTAGCTTAATCTCTTGCTCTTAATTTCTCCCTAATTTAATAAGGGCAACCAATATGGTCCCAAGAGCTAGCAACGGAAGTGCACGGTACAAACCAAATCACTTCAGTGATTGTAACTGGACCCTATGACTGTTAAACATCAGCAGAAATAATCCACCCCTGGGTGAAAAGGCTCCTTAAGTCTACTCATACAGTAATGGGGTGATTACTGGGGCTCTGCAGGATGTGCTGAATAGGTGGGTAGAACTGGAAGAGACAGAGGGAGCTGCTGGGTTTTCTTTCGGCAACCTCGGCTTTCACAACCAGCAGCCTCATCACAAAGTTCTGCAATTTTCAAAGAAAAGGATAAATCCAGGTCATTAAAGGAAAATAATCAAAGCTATTGAAAAGATAAAACAAACGAGACATGCTAAAAGGGCCGTCTGTGCAAATAAGAAGGGTGAAACAGTGATACTGATTTCCTAGCTGAGCACATGCCTCACACATGTGGCTTGTGTATCCGTGTCTGGGTGGGTGGTCTGGGGAGAAGTGCTAAACACAGCAAGATGGCTTAGTTTCTGGGCAGCGGAGGGAAGCTGTGGGACAGGCACAGCCGTAGCATCTGCCGTCCCTGCAACATAAAGAGGCTTTCCTTCTGCTTTGTTCCAAGAGGGAACATTTTCACTTGGCCTATTCATTAAAATGAGTCTCTATTCTGCACACAATCCATCAAAGGGTAGGAATGGGTGAGCCAGTGAATGCATTTAAGCACCTCTCTGCCCTCAACACCCAGCTCTAGGAGTGGACTGCGTGGCATAGGATTTAATCACCCCTCTATATCTCTTGTAATGTTTCCTGGGTGCTAAGCATGTTTTAAAGGCAAGTTTTAAATCTACCTGTGTCTAGATAAGTCAGGCTATAGAGCATTGCATTTAAGTTGTACATTATAATCTTGGGTTTCAAAAGCTGAAGGAAGGTGAACTTGCCCCCAAAGCCCAGTTACATTAATGCAAATGCCAAGTGGAGTCTACTCAGTTCAAGGCATGAGGTGTGTTGAGGTAGGAGGCAAAAGGGGGCAGCGGGAGTGGGGTGGGTACTCTCATGCAAAGTAGCAAGATGCCAAACAATTACTTTGGAGTCATGATTCCTGCCAACTCCGTCATTTACTGAATGACCCTCATGATTTCTAGGTATTATGATTTTTATTTGACTTTTAAACAGGAGGAAAATTTGTTTTCCAGTTGATACATTTAATCGTCTACAGGTTAATTTTTCTGTCTGTCTAGAACAGAAGCTCTTAAGGGAAAAGCATGTGCTCACTGGCAAGTCTAGGGTGGAGAACAATGTTGAAACATACTAGTCACTGTCTACGTCAGATGAAAATGTGGGAGCATTTTGTGAACACTGATCTTTAAATTTATTTGCAAAACAATGAGCCTGCCACGGTGCACACGTGGAAGTCAAAGGACCAATTTCGGAAGTTGGTTCTTTCCTTCACTCTGTGGACTTACAGGACTCAAACTATGGTTGCCAGATTAATGTACAGTCACTTTTACTCACTGAGCTCTCTCCAGCTTGACATTTCATGGAAAGGGATTTTCGTGTTTAAAAAAGTTTAGGAAAACTGCCCAACATGTATGTAATCCTCTTGGAAATTCATGATGTGTGATATATGAGAAATTACATGCTTTAATACCTGTACTTGTTTGATTTCGGCCCAATACTTTCAAAATTTACATGAAACACTATAGTGAGATCTCTGGAAGATTTTTAGGTTAAGTGACCAATTATTGTCCAAACTGATCATTTTTGAAAATGAAGTGGGTGAATATAATCATCCCAAATCAACACAAGTAGACTGAAGTGCTTTAACGCCCCAGAACATTTGGTCAAAGAATACACTTTGGAACATGCTCTGTCCTTTTGGCATATGTGTGATCAAAAGGGGTTTAGTTAGACTCAATATAGGAGAAAACATCCTTCCTCCATTACTGAATTCATGGTTGGCATTTCTTGGATGAGCTTGGTGTCTGGAGGAAAGGTGAAACTGATGTTACAATTTCAAGCCACTGATATACCCATGCATGACTTAAACCTTTGTGAGCCTATGTAACTATCAGCAATGGTCATATTGAAGTTTGGTGAACCCAAGGATTATGCCTAGTAACAATAAACTGAGGGGGGTTTAGCAATACCTTTCAATGCAGGTTCTTCTTGGCCTCCAGCTCTCTGGCAGAACCCCTTGGGTTGATAGTCTGATAATCTAGTTTCAGGCATGAGAAGCCAGAGAATATGTTGTTTGTGCCAAGAGAAAAAGGCAAGGGGGACATCAGGGTGACTTAGCTTCTGTTGTTTCCCCCAGTTTAGAACATGCAGTATGGCAAGGTGCCATATCTATGGGTATTGGGTTCTCTTCATAGTAAGTGAGAGTATCTCCTCACAGTGACGACTTTTGGGATCCAAGTTTTAGAGGGTGTATTCAGTCCTACTGAAAGACCTTGGCAGCTGAGATATTCTCTGGTCATCCTTTACTGAGGTCTGCACCACTGTCTCAGTGCTAGCATGTTATTTTGATAAGTGATCAGACATACATGAAAGTAGGACCCATCCCTTATTTGGAGCCCTGGCTCCAGAGCCTGTTGGTTTCCATCACACTTAAGACTTCTGCTTAGGATGCTCCATCCTCATGTCATATGCAGAGTTAACTCTGCCAGGTGCTGGTCAACCAGGTCATAGGCTAAATGGTGTGTCAACATCGCCAGAGGTGTTTAGTTGGAAGGTTCTCCCACTTTGAGAGCATGTTCTAGCATTTTTGCATTCCATATGATTTCATTTGATAGTTTTTGATACTTATGCCCAATTGCATAGGTATAATTCCAAGCACAGGACAAGTATTCAAAAAAAATGCTCGGTCAATTAATGAGTATAGATAGCTCTCATCCTTGGCTTATAAGAAGGTTCTTATAGTAATGACATTCTCTGCTTCCTCTTTTCCCAAGCTATGTCCAATATTCTACTATTGTATTTAAGGTAGTAAAGTATGGTGGCAAAAATGATAGGTACTAGAGTCAGAAAAGCCTGGTTTTGAATTCCAAACGTGCTTGTCTAAGTCATGTAACTGAGATTGTACATTCTTGAGCCTTGGTTTTATCTGTGAGATGTATTAACATTGAACTTCTGTCTTGAGGTCTTATGAAGATTAGATATTTTTAGTGTATGTAGCATATTGTGACTGGTACATTGTGAAGTGTTCAATAAATGGTGGTTATTTTTATTTTTTTATGGTGGTAGAGTTGGATAAGAGCCTTTTATTTGTTTTTCATGATGGACTTTGTCAAATTCTATGACTTCCTTGGTGCTGCTTGCTATTGATCTTGAAGGGTCTTTAAACCTAGTTGTCAGTCTGTTGTAATGCGCCAGTCATTTCCCTTCTTCACAGGTCCATACATATGGGGTGGTCATCCAGCACAAAGCTGACTTCCCCAAAATCTGATTTTAGCCCCTGGAAAAGAAAGGTTCCATAAACAAAACATACATGTTTGCATGTCTCTTTCTATCCTTTGTGTTAGGTCATCTCAGAGTTGGACATATTTCTATTGAATGGGGCATCTAGAAATGGTAAAGCTGAGGTTATAGTTTCACGTCCCTTTGAACCCACTGATTTGATCCATGCTTGCCTAAAACTTTTGTGAACCTTGTGGCTCTAAGCGATATTAATGAGCATTCGTGTGACAGAAAGGTATGAGAGCATGTTCTTCCAAACATGATTTATAAACCGGGAGTGGGACTATTCTGTAGTGTGATGTTCACAATGGTGGCTTACCATTTTGGTGAGTGGGATTTGGGAAGTTATTCTTTTTTTTAATATTTTTTATTATTATTTCCACTCATACAAACTTAGTAGGTACACCGGTTCCCTCTCTCCCTCCTCCTCCCCCCGATCCTCCTGCTCCCCCTCCCCTCACCCTTCCCTTCCCTTCCCCCAGTGCCTCCCCCGCCAATCCCCGGAGAATCCTTTAATGTGCATGCCAGACTCTCCTCTGGGCCCTCCTCTCTGATGACGTACAAGGACCCAGTGGCATTTTGGGGGAAGTTATTCTCAAGGTTGAAGGAAATTAAAGATATGATCTTGGTTAGTCACACGTTCCACCTATTTACCACATACAAACCATTCAAATGATATTGCAATTTCTATTAGATTAGACATGCATACAATCCAGAAAAGAAAAGTGCTGCCCTCTTACTGTCTGATTTGGTTCGTGGCAAGCATCTCAGTGGACTGGCATCAGCATTCTACTCTTAAAGGCTGCAGCAGAGTGTGGGATATCATTGCTCACATTGCTGTGTAGAGAGTGCTATTGTAACTGCCATATGAAGATGCAAAAAAAATGCACTTTGATCACTATTGTCCCCTTTTCTTGTAAATGCTGTGTGAGATACTGGTTTCATATTGGTACAAGTGACCTAAAACAACACAAATTGCCTTCTTGCAGTTCTGGAGGTCAGAAGTCAAAAGAGATTTTTCCCTGTTCTAAAGTCAGAGTACTGCTGTAACTGCATTTCTCTAGGACAAAATGCATTCCCTTTCCTCTTCTAGCTTCAAAGAGGGCAGTGTGGCTTCTGTCTATATTTCTCTGACTTTTGATCTACCTTCTCCTGCCTTCCAATTGAACTTGAATTATCATGGAACCATTAAAATAATTAAGAAATATGTCCCCATCTCAGAATTTGGTTATATCCATCCTTGTGCCACATAAAATATTTCACTTATAGAGTCTGGGGATTAACACATGGACATCTTTGGAGAGTTGTTATTGTGCCCTATAGTTGTAAAGATGACAAGGTAGAAATTCTTATCCCTTCAAAAATTTGAAAGTAAAATCTATTGAACTACTTAGGCAGAACTTATTTGCTGTACACCAAAAATTAAAGCAATTTTGTATGGGTTCTAATTAACCAAGATATTATAATTCATGTCTATGACTCTGGTGGCGATTTCTTCAGAAATTGTAGAGTAAATCCACAGTGAGACATCTTCAAAGATTATTTAAGGTTTTGTTCTGTTGATGGAAATTAGGTTATTCAAAAGTCATTGATCGATCTTCCCATATGCTAGCCATAGTTCTTGGGAGCACATGACAATGTAACCACCATGTCCAGGCATTTGCAATCCATTCTTGGGATGATCAAGCTTCTTCACTCCTGAGCAGCAAGTTCAATATGTGATTGGAAACTCTTTGAAGCTATACAGAAATCCTTAACTGGCTGGAAGACTGAATAGTCTTTCTGGGCTCTCAGTCTTCTTATTTCCATGCTAAGGGGAAGCTTCTTACTTTGACCTGAGTTTTACAGGGTTTTTAAAGGCTCAACCTGAACAAAGAAACTGAGCTGAAAGCTATGTTCAGGAAGCCATCAACAGACGCGCAGCCCAGCGGTGTCAGCCTCGAAGTGGCCGGATGTTTGTTCCTTGCTTCTCTGGCTTGCCGAGTGATGACTAACAGCTAATGATCTCAGCTCCATCTTGCACCATCTCACTCAGTACTCCCCAGACACTGGGCTTTCCCTAGAGTCCCCAGAGAGCTTTCAGTAGCTGCACAAGTCTAGAAGTTCTGATTCAATGATTCTGCGGAGGGTTTGGCTCCCCCAGGTTGTTCTGATGGACGGCCCAGGTGAGAGTGTAGCAAAAATAAAGCCCTGGTTCCTGCTGCCAGAGCTTTTTCTTCAGGATGCCTAGCGCAGGGGATGGGAATGCCCATCCAGCTTCTGAACTTCCTCGATGATCCTAATCCACAGCCACGTTTGCAGCTACATGTTAGCAAAAATCTTATGGTGCTTTGGACTCTGATTTCTTTGTCACCAATACAGGTTCCTGGCTTCCATCTCCAGCCCAGGCTTCCTATCAAGACTCCTGGGGCCGTTCACAGATTTAACTTGTCTGTCTACTCATTCTTATCATGGGGTCATAGGAAACACTATAATATTTGCCTTCGGAGGCAAAGAATTTTAAGGTGTTCCTTTATTTATCTCAAGCATCTATCCTACAAATCCACTCTCACCTCTGGTGCTGAGTAGACCACATCATGGCCACCACCCCTGAGACTAGGCTGGCAGTGTATGCTGCAGGAGGCATTCACCTCTGTCTGAACCGTATGTGTTGGTCCCAGGGTGATTGTCTTGAGACCTGTGTGTTGATGGCACTTGGAAAATGAGATTTGGGAATCCTGTGATGTCATCTGATTATCAGTAAAGAACCCATATAAAATTGCTTTAATTTTTGGTGTATAGCAAATAAGTTCTGCGTAAGTAGTTCAATAGATTTTACTTTCAAATTTTTGAAGGGATAAGAATTTCCACCTTGTCATCTTTACAACTATAGGGCATGGAGGAAAAAATGACAAATCATAAGCAAATCCATCTGGATGAAAATAAATCGAAAGTGCTTACAAATGCACCACTTAAGTTTTTTCTGATGAAGACAACATGTTGTTACTGAAAGGTTTAGTCTGCCTTGAGTCCGCAAACCTACAACAAGCATAAATTTTCAAGTTTCTCTTACATAAACAAATTTGTGAGCAATTCAAGCAAAAGAAAAAAACTGTTTATTCTTCTTTCAGTTTTTCCTTTCAACGAGTACACTATTTTCTCATGTACTTTAAACAATAAGTTTAAAAAATCATTTCCTTGGGCTTAATGTAGCCACCAAGGGAGATGGCGTGTAGTGGCTTTGTTAGTCTCAATAGGATTCACGCTCTGGATGTTCAGGGCAGGAGGATGTTTGCAGACTCGTCCAAGGCTTCCTATGGATGATTTTCAGGCATGTGTTCATGCACTGACCATGCCCCTTACCCACCTGATTGTAGATCCCAAAGTCCTCTGTCCTGCAAGACAGTTCTTCATTCTCAGTGACAGAATTGACCGATGGCCAAAGATGAGCAAAGAGCTCAGCCTAGTTCTGGATGTCATCCCTTGTAGATCAAAGAATATGGTGATATCCAAAAAATAGGGTAGGAAAATATTCATCATCCCCACTTCATGGGATTTAAGGCATTTTCTCCTGTGTTAGCTATTGAGTTTACCATGAATCTCTGATGGCAAGACTATTCTGTGGAAATGAACTTTTGATAAAATATTTAAATTATCAAATATTTTCCATTTCTTCAAAATCGAAGAGATATATGCCATTGCATGACCATGACTGAAAGGTATTTAAAAGAGATCATGAAACACCTCCACTTGATGACTGCGCCATGGAAGAAGACATCGTCTGCAATAAGGTTAGCATTGCCTTACAAGGAGGGGGCTACCTTCACCCCTTGAGAGATGCTGAAGTTGATTTAACTTTGGTCATCTTTAAATTCACTAAGTTAAAAATGGAAAGGAAGGAAGATTTCTTGAAGGGCATAAAAATTAGATATTGATTTTTTGATTACTCCCCTTTTATTTTGAACCGATCTGATTAATGAATGGAACTAATAAGGTTGAAACCCAAATAATCATGGCAAACTTTTAGAAAGCCATTATCTTTTGTTAATGGAGAAATTCTCAACATGAATCTAAGGGCATGGTACAGGCAAATGTATAATTACTGGAATTTTCTTACTTATCTCAGGCTGACTTAGGGTAAAATATAGTCCTCCATTGTGACTTAGAGAATTTGCTCATTACATCTTTACATGTGGCTTTTACTTTCGTATGTCATTAATTTTCTTTATTGCAGGTCTTCATTGTAAATTGCCTTTTAGTTTAATTCAATATAGTGATAAAATTTATAGTTAAACTAAGAAGCAATCATCTAACTGGAAGACCTATACCATAGTATTCCTTCATCCATTGTTGACTGTAGTCATTTGACAGATTGTGAGTTAGTTGTGAAGATTCCCAGTTGGACAAGAGGATTTGCCGTGTCCCTATCCAACTAATCTGGTAGAATATGTCTCAGTTTGGAAAAGGTGGATTCAAAGTAACATGTTTTGGGATAAGGACATGGCTTTATTTTAGAGAAATAAGGAAAAATATGGGAATTGTCAGGCCTTGGTGTTTCTTCCCAGCTCAGGCCTAAAACCTGTCCCCCGAGGAAGGTCACAGTAACGCCCATGAACAGGGGCTGGACACTCTCTCCTAGATAATTCGAGTTTTGCCTCTGGCAGGAAGAATTCTGGAAATTAGGAGTGCCCCTTACCTAGGTTTTGTTTGGGATAATTCAAGTTTTGCCTCTGGCAGGAAGAATTCTTCTGGGAATTAGGAGTGCCCTTTACCTGCTCTTACCAGTTTTTTTGGAACTAGCTTCCTGCTCTCTGTTCTAGAGAGGAAGCCTGCTTTTTAAGTTTTAGTCAAATACTAAATAGAGATTTCATGTCTAGTCATTTACAATAAGTAGGCTTGTTAGCCAGAATGTGTGCACTGATTTTAAGGAAATTAGAGAATAACTTCTAGGGTAAAATTCCCACCTACGTACTAACTCAGAAATTCCAGAAGTATAAGACTATGCTATCAGTCCACTACAACCTTAAAAGAAACTGTGATACCCTCTTACCCTGGCTGAAGGCCAAGGAAGAGACCATCATGCCAGAAAGTCTAGATGCCAAGACTGCCCCTGGAGATGGTATTTGCAATCCAAACTGGGAGAATCCATGTCAGAAGCAAAGGGGGCCGTGTCTTTCCCATCCCAAACAGCACTCTTATGAGAAATTACAGAGATGGACCATCTGAGTGCACTCCTACCAATGATCGCCTCCGCCCCGAAAGAGACACCCTTGGCATATGGGGCCTGACTAGACCCCAGGTTTGGAGTATGCATGGTTCACAGATGGGTCATCTAACTGGCAATACGCTTCTGGAATTCCTCAAAGGAAGACATAAGCAACCTTACTATTAAAGGAATAGAAGGATGCTATTATAGAAGTTATTCTTTTAATAATTATATTGCTTAAGTGTTTTCTTCAGTGCATACCTTAGTGTTCCATCGACAGAACCAGCTATAGCTTATGGGCCTTGAGTATTCAAGTCAAGGCCCCCCCTTAGAGATGTGGTTTAAGCTTGGATAGTAGAGACTACATGAGCTGCATACATCTTCCCAAGTTAGAACCTGCTGCCATGCCTGGTGCCTTTGTCGACCTGCCTGACTGAGAGTATCAACCTGGAGAGGACAACAGCCAAAGCTCACGCTGGGACTTATGGAGTGTTGAGGATTCCTATAGTTAATTGTAAAATATGTTCCTTGCTAAAAATCAATAGGAGAACATTCTGCCTCTGTATTTTAAAAGAAAGCAGTCTCTGTTAAAATTGCCAACTATGTAGGATCAGCCCCATAGCTATCCGGTGAAGCATTATAGATTAGATAAGTTTGGAAATACTGAGAGAATGTTTCTGTTAAGTGCCTTTGCCCTGAAGCAATGGGTTAGGTTCTTGAAAAAAGGGTCCACCCTGAAGATGATTTTGCTGATTATCTATTGTGTATGCAACATTCATTACCCCAAAATTTTCTGTATAAAAGTTGTCACGAAAGTTTCAATAAACGGGTTCAGGATACACTCGGACGAGAGGGAGCCGCGTGTGTTCTGTTCTCCACCCGGTCCTGGGGAGCCCTGGTCTCGAGGCTGCGACTCTGGTCTGCGGCAAGGATTAGTACAAATCATAAAGCAGACAGGATGTTAGACAAGAAATCCAAATGTTACAAGACAGCCAGACATGTGTGAGCAAGTCACGAAAGGGGCAGATAGAAAAATTTGCTTAAAGATCTCCAGAACAGCAAAGACACAAGTAACTAAGCCTGTTCAAGAAGACAGTCTAGATATAAAATACAGTGTGGACAGATAGAGCATTTGGGGTAACTCTAATGTTATAGCATGAGTAAAAGATACAGTGAAGGCAGAAAAAAAACCCAGGAGATAAAAGTGGAGAAATAAAGGCAGATGATGGCAATCCTTGTTGTCATCTAGGGGATGTGAACTTTTAGGTGGGTAGATGAGATCAGGATAGATGAGCTTGCACTGTGAAATAGGATCCCATACTTCTGCCTCCTGCAGAATGTTCATTGCAGGTTCCCTATGACCCTGAGCTTCTACATTCCTACCAGACTTTTAGAACCAACTTTTATTACATATATCTCAGTATACTTTTCACGTTTTTTATTTTTAATTATATTGACAATGAATTTATGTGTTTTTTATCATCCCCTACCTCCCCCACCAACTTGGTGTATTTTCTCTACTGCTGTATTAGTTATCTATTGTTGTGTAATAAATTGTCCCCAAATTTAGCAGTTTAGAGCATTGTTTTCAAGTCTCCCATCCCAACCCAGGGTATCTCACATGGCTGCAATCAAGAATCTATCTAGCCAGAACATGGTCACCTCAAGGTTAACCAAAGCATGATTTGCTTCCCAATTCATTCAGTAGTTATTGGCAAAATTCAATCCCTCATTCAATCCTATAGAATGAGAACACTAGTTCTTCAGCAGCTAGAAGAAATCCTCACTTTCTTACCCCAAGGGTCTTCCCAACTGTCAGCTTATGTGTTAAAGGCAGAACTCTGACAGAAAGATCAAAGTTAGTCTTTTATAGCCAAATCATGGATGAGACATCCCATCCCATTTTTGTTCTCATTCGTGTTGCCAGAAATCAAACCCAAAGCCTATGTGTTCACATATTATATTGCTTCCCAGCACTTTGTTGATTTCTACTAGAAGCAAATCACTAGATCTAGCTGAAGTAGAGGTTACCTTTATTACCAAGACAAAAGACAAAAGACAAAGCAGAATTCTTAGCCTATTGTCTGGATACTCCCATAAGGAGTTTGCTCAGAATATTGTCTGTCAAACTGGAAGCACCTCAAAAACCCAAACATTCTAGCAAGCCCAGAGACATAGGCATTCCTTAGTGGGCTCCATTCTCCTACCTAAAGGGAGATATGGCAAATTTTTGAACTGAAGAAGGGGAGAAGGAGAAGATATGAATAAAAATACAGACACAGATAGGATTCAGTTGCTGAGTCAAATTCACTGACAAAAATGACAAGTGATGTAACCCTCAAGAGTTTTGATCACAAGTGGGAAGAGCAATAAAACCAGTGATAATAGAGAAACTGGACGCCAAAAAGAAGACATAGGTAGATAGTGAACATCACAGAAGAGGAGGTGAAAAGACTGTAACAGCTGGAAGCTGGGAAGAAGTTCACTGTCTTCTGGATATGAACTGATCACATGAACACAGAAATAACTATGACCATCTGCACAAAAAAGGCATGAAAGCATGAGGGGACTAGATGGGAAGAAGAGGGGAGTCAGCAGGAGAGGGAGGAGGGCAAAATAGGTAATGGGGAGAGCAAATATGTTCATAATACATGTGTGAAATTGTTGAAAAGAAAACACACGAGCAAAAGGTTCATTTCACACAGGGAAAGGAGTTGTCTTTCCTACATGAGATGGGTACCATTAGAGGACACTGGCTGAGAAGCATCAGTGTTGAATCCAGAGTTCTGGGATAATTTTTCCATGAAATCATGCATGGCAACTGGCACAATGCCCAGAGCATGGTAAAAACACAATATGTGTTAGCTCCAGAAGAGGCCAGTAATCGTAAGGCATCGTGGCTTTGGAAACACATTCGTGCATAGAGTTACTTTTGCTAAAAGACATTTGCTTTTCTAGGATGAACCAATGGGGTTTACATCTTTGGGGAACAGGATGACAATAAGGGACTGAGAAGATTTGACTTCTCAATGCTTCCTATCTCGACTGATAGCCAAATGCAAAACCTTTCCAGAAGCTCAGAGCATGTCCACAGAAGCCAGAGCTGGTCCTGGGGCCATTTGTACTAATGATTCTCTCTAGACTAGATTTATCAAGTGTCAATCCATCTGCCAAACTCTTTCCTATTTGGAAAAGTCGGGTTGGTTCTAAGGCACAAACACATGTACAAATACAATTGTTAGAGGGAAACAAAGGTGGTAGGACAAAGACAGTGATGGAGTTCTTGCGCTAATTCAGCATCAGCACTGCTCTGTAACACTAAATGGGTTTGTACTAGGAAACGGAACATTAGAGCTCATCAAGAGGTTTGCTGGGAACATGTGCTGCTTAATGGATCTGGCCATGACCAGAAATTGCAAATGACCGCAGAGAAAGAATCAAGCTTGAAGAAAGATACCCTGGATGCCACGCTCTTGCTAGAGAGGCAGATGTGGAGACCTGGGGAAGAAGGTTCAGGTTTGCAAGTACAAGTCAGTTTTCAAATCCTTCTTAAGTGAACATCCCGGCAGACGAGGGGATTGATGCAAGCCTTGGACAACAGTGGTCCCCCAAAGCAGCGTGTGAAATCTAGGGAGTCAGGCTGTAATAAGGCTCTTTCTCTACTTTCCCTGTAGGATGTCTGGTCCTTGCCTTTTCTGGCTGTATTCACTTCAGGGGTTGTTTGACAGATTTAGGTGGTGTAGCCCGTGTAGAACACCCTAAAGCCAGGGCGGGGAGCCAGACGCCTGTTGTGTGTCCCACTCTCTGCCTTCTTCCCATGTTCATTTTGGTGTCTCCGGGCCTTGTTTAGCTTTCCCTCCTGTTTTTCTTGTCTGCTATTATATTACTGCCCTTGGCTTGACGTCTTCACTTGCCATTGTTTTATGCTGCATTTCTCTTCTTCAGTCACCTCCACTGATGTGTGAGCAGGAAGCGACATGTGCGTCTACAGTAATTGCCCAAGAGCTGGATGCTGGCATACTATTCTTCAGCACCAGGGCAGAACCATGCAGAAGATTCTGACTGGGCCTTGAGGGGGAACAGCCTCCCGAAGGAGTCTGAACTTGGGGGAAAGGCTGATCATAATTCAGAAAGCAGGAATTTGCATCCAATGCTTCGAGAAAGCTTCTAGGGGCTGCTTCTAATCCATCAGGGTATTAAAAAGAAAATAGGCTCTAGGATGTTGCCATAGATCACCTAGACATGATGAAAAAAATAGCACAGCTTAGATGTGCATAGATAAGGGACAAATTTGAAAAGCTGGACCACGAGCATGAGAAAATCGACTGACTGACCTACTAAGTGTCTATAAACGAATATTATTCAACAACTGCCCTTTAACTGACTAAACAACAGCGAATAGGTGAAGACAGAAGAAGAGGTGCAGCAATAAGTCTCCAGCCTAGTTTCCGCCAGGGTCCTAATCCAGGGCCCTGACCTTTCTGTTTCACCCTTGACAAGGCTCCTGGCAGTCCGCTTGGGGAAAGGAGTTCCTTCTTCATTCGTCTGTGACCTCATTTATTGTCGTATGTTTGAGTGTCAGATGGGATATTTTTAGGAGAAAAGATTCAATTTTAGCCACAAAAGTCTTTGTGAGAAGAAAGAGAGAAACAGTGCCAGTTAATAAAAATAAAATGGTGAAATTTTTAGAGATGGCGAGGCTTGAACTTGTCAACTTGACTGGCTTTGGAGTCACCTCGGAGACACACCACAGGATGTATCATTGAGGAAGTTTCTGGAGATTTTAAATGAGGGAAGATCACTCTGAGTGCGGGTAGAACCATCCCATTGGCTAGTGTCCCAGATTGAATAAAAAGAGAGTGAAGAGGAAGCCAGAAGAGTACCAATAATTCTTCAGTTTTTGACGGTGGATGCAGGATGACCAGCCACCTCACCTTCCTCTTCCAACCTTCTCTGCCATGACAGTCTGTACTCTCAAATTATCAAAATAAACCTTCTTCTCTGAAACTGCTTTTGCCAGATATTTTGTCATATCAATGAGCAAAGTAACTTATACAGAGGTGCAGACAAAATGTCATAGAAACTAAGGAAGCACATCTTGGGCTTGGAGGTCTTTTTCTTCCCCCCCCCCCCAGTGTTAGATTTTGAAGTCCCAGTTTGGATCTCAAATGTTTCCCCAAAGGTCCAAGTACAAGGACCTTTGTTAAAGGAATGTTCCCTGTCTTGGTGCTGTTGGAAGGTGCGAAAAAGCGAACTTTTAAGAGATGAGGTAGTAATTGATGGGATACTGCTCTTTCCCTCTCTTTGAGGTGAGCTTGTCATGTACTTCAGCAATGGCGTGCTATCCTATACAAGTCTGAAGACAGGGCCAGGCCAATAGATCATGAACAGATACCTCTAAAACCATGGGCCAAAATAAACCTTTTTTTTCTTTTTAAGCTCATTAGCTATAGCAGTTCACCTGCATGGTTGCTGATAAATGACCATCAAACAGCTTAAAGGAACAAGAGGTTTATTCTCTCTTACTGACAGTCCAGTTACAGTTCTCAGTCCAGCTTGATGGAGAGCATGCACCAACACCAGGGCCGAGGAAACTGGCCACACCATCACCACATAACGGCTGAGAGATGGACTGTCTTTACGTGCCAGATTGCCTGGCACTTGTCTGGCCAAGTGAACAGAAAGATGCCAACTCTCAACCAGCTCTCCGTGATTTATTCCAGAGCCTAGTCCCACCCACCATAGGCTGGGCCTTCCCCATCAGCTAGAAATCTCCTGCAGGTTTGCTCTGGGCCTAACTCAACCACTAATTCTCTACAAACATGCTCAGAGCTCAAACCCTCCACTGCCAAGTTGACATGTGCCTAACCATGACTTCAGTTTAGGTGGCTATTGTCCTGGAGTAGAGGCCAAGAATCCGCAATCTTCCCTCTCAAGCCCTTTTCTATGTGCATCATTTCTACCTCTGGGCTTCTCTGGGTCCTGAAGTTGTAGCTCACAGAAAAGTTTTCCATGAACTCTAGGCACTGACAGGGGCCAGGCTGCCTCCATCCCCACTCCTCAGTCATCACTCCCCTCTGGGGCAACTTCCATTCAAGCTGCAACTCTATCTTGAACTGTATACCTTGCACTCTCCATCAGATCATTAGTTCCCACACAGACCAACAGGGCACAGTCACCCAGTGCTACTCTGTGAACAATGAGCCTGGACGCAAACACCGCATGCTTGGACCCGGTCCCCAGCACCGAGACTCACGACAACTAGTATAAGGATTACAGCTTCAAACACTCTGCTCTGTGGGTGCAGGATTTGGTTCTCCACTGGTGACTTAGATTCTCTGGTAGGATAAAGGATTTTCCCCACCCAATAAAAGCAATTGATGGTGGGAACAAATGATTAACAAATTTGGAGGCAACTGCTGATGCTTTTTCTCTAACTTTCACAACTATAGGGCATACAGAGTCTTGACTATGTATTAGCCAGGGTTCTCTGGAACAACAGACCTGATAAGAAATACACACACACACACACACACACACACACACACACTCATATATATATTATTAAATCAACTCATAATAAAAGTAGTGTTCTTCAAAGTTGGCACAGCAGCTGTTTCGTTGTTGACTAGAATGTCTCACAAAGCTGAAGGATCTTGAGAAGGTCTCAAGTTTCTATCTTGCTGGAGAGTTGAAGACACGGGTTTCTAAATCGGCGATGAACACCAAACAGCAGCAAGGCCTACAAGATCAGGTTCCAAAGGCAGTGGAAACAGCGCAAGGTAGAAAAGGCAAATCTCTGAGCCAGTCAAGGCTGAAGGTAATAGCTGCAGCAGCAACAAAGAAGGCAATGAGACTCTAAAAAGCAAAGATGCTTGAAGAGTAGACTTAACAGCAAGTCAAACCAGGATAAAGAAAGAGCAAGTCCTTCTTCCTTCTACTTTCTATTATCCGGTTCTCCACTGGAAAGCACCACCCATTAATAGACTGGATTTTCCACATCTACCCTGCAGGTTTGCTCTGGGCTTAACTCAACTACTAATTCTCTACAAATGGACCCAGAGCTCAAACCCTCAACTGTCAGGCTGAGGGTTTGTATCTAACTATGTCAATTTACTCCTTGTTAACCTGGCATAAAAATGTATCACTTTTGAACTGTAACCTTCAATCCTTGTCCACACAGTTGTTAAATTTAATATTATAATATAAATACATTTAAGTTTATTAATTCCAAAACTCTAAAAGCTCTCTTTTTTAAAAAAAATTAATTTTTTTATTATTCATTCAATTGTGCGTGCGTGTGTGCACATGTGTACATGTATGTGTATGTATGTGTGTGTGTGTAGAACCATGGACGAATTCGGGAACCACCATGGACGCCTCCACCTCCTCCTTCTATACTCTGTCCTGGGATTCACAGGCTTCACCCTACCAGGACCAGAAACGCAGGCTGCCCCCGCTTCCGCCCGGCCTCTATATGTGGGGTCTAGGATCCGAACTCAGGACCTTCCGCCTGCAAGGCAGAGGCTTAACCCCTGAGCCACCTCTCCAGCCCCTCTAAAAGCTTTCATAGACAAATTTTAAAATTTTATTTTATTAAAAGTCCAGTTCCCATATTCTGAAAGTTCAGTCATTTAATCATAAGAGTCTATCAAATCAAAATAAGTTAAATACTCTAACAGATAAATCATCAAAACAGAAGCATCATAACACAACAAGAAAATACCAGATAAAGACTTAAGTCCATCATGTCCATCTTCAATGTCCATCTTCTGTTGCTCCTCACATAATCATGGTGGCTTAGAGATTCTGGGCGTCCCTCGATTCTGGGCGTCCCTCTTTGTAGCTCAAAGTGGAACAAGAAGAGTTTCTCTGGACCAGGTTGAATCTCTACTTGCATAAATCCTCCGCATAAATCCCATGGTCCTGGCATCTCCAGCAACACTCTGGTTTTGCCTCTGTGTCTAAAAGCTTCACCCTCCCTTGCTGACACTCTAAGCCGGTTCTTCAGAAACCCCTTAATTGTGTATCAAAATCAGGATCTTCTGGTAGTCCTGACAAACTCTGCAGTGAGGTTGAATGTTGCTTGCTCCACTTGAACCACAGCTATAACAACTTTTGTCTGCTGACTCTTAAAAAAAAACCCTTTCTAGGCAGTGAAAACTTCTGAAGGGCAAGAAAATACTTCAGCTTAGGTATGTTTCCCTTGAGGTAATCAAAGTTTTCAAAACACCAGGTCTCCATTTGGTGTATTCTTGTCTTCCACCATCCCAGTGCAAAGCACTAGGTTTTTCTTCAATGATGTTAATCCCGCCACTGTCCTCAGTTGCTCTGTTGTCTGCCCTTTCCTCATCCAGTTTCAAGGCTGCTAACACAGATCTCCTCTACCAAACAAACCAGTCCATTATCTTTATTTCAACTTTACCGAAGTCTTTGTTCCCTTCATCGAACAATCCACAACTCTCTCAACACCATTCTCCAAATGGGCCATTAAACTCTGAAGAATGGTATTTGTAATCCACAATCACAAAATCTTCTAACATTTCAAACTCCTTCAACAAAACTGTTCAAAATCCACTAACCAGATTTATTAGCAACAGCCCACCTGTCTAGCACCAAATCCTCTTGCAATTCACCTACACGGTAACTTGATGACCTATTGTCAAGTGTTCATCTTCCACCAGGTTCCAGTAACAGGCCAAAAGGTGCTTCTCAAAGGGAGAGTAATTGTCTCCAGTGATGGCAGGGCCTTGCTCCAAAATCCCAGGGGTCTTCATTGTGATTAGATTAACCCATGGGAGCCTGCCAAACACTCCAAACAGCATCTCTATCTGTGACAGACACTTTCAATACCCTTGGTAGAGAATAAATCCCACTCCAACCCTTGCAGCATCTCTGTTTCAACCTTTGCCTGAGGGAATTAACCCTTCTTTGGCTGAGGATGGAGTAAAGACTTTCCCTTGAGACAATGCTGATATTGCAGAGTGACCACCCGTGGTTGCCTCCAGACTTATAATCAGACTCAAGGTTAAGCAGGCCCCTAGAAGTGACATAGAAAGTGTTGTACACTGTACACCTATACACCTGAGAACCTCATGAGTATTATAACATATTCAAGCAGAAATCAGGAATATCCCTGGGAATGGATTTTAAGGCTGTGGGATACTGGTAGAAAGAATATAAATCTGGATCGAACTGAGTTCACTGAAATGGGTCCACTGAGTAGAAATTTTAGGCTTAATGCTGCAGTTTATAGAGTTAGAAAATGGTGCCAAGAGTTTATATGAGTGGGACTAGGCCCTGAACAGGTGAATAAAATACAGACAGCTGAGTATGGAAGCAGACATCCTTGTGTGTACTTGGCCAGACATGCTGGTTTGCCAAGTAAGGATTGTCCCTCTCTGAGTTGTTATGTGGAGATGGTGACACCAGTTCCTGAGACTCTGGTGTTGATGTGAGCTCTGCTGACAAGCTGGACTAAGAACTGTAACCAGGAATCGTAAGAAAAAACCCTTAGTATCTTAGGCTGTTTGATGGTGATTTTATCAGCAATCATGCAGGCAAACTGCTACAGACTATTTAATTCATATCTATCCCATTTCATCTCACAAATGGTTGAAGTTACCAAGATGTCAAGAAATTTTATACCTTAAATATCCACATTGACAACACGACATCACACATGGCTAAGAGTAGCAATTTGTTCTCTGGTCAAGATGCAAGTCCTTTAGTCTTGTCCCAGCTCTCCAGCATTCTGGCATTCCTTAATGTGGCTCTGATGTGTGGGTCTTCTGTATGCAAAGCCCTGTTTGGTGACAGCCAACACCGAGAATGCACCCAGATCTGTGAAAGCAATGTGGCCAACCTGTGGGAACCTGTCAATCACAGTGCTCCTTGTTTTAGAAAGCTAGAAAGACACGTGCTGAAAACTCTAACAGGAGAAGCCAGGGTGGGTTTTTAGAGGTATGGGTAGGGAACCTGCCTACAGCAAGTAACACCAGTATGGTCATGTCCAGCAAATTCTAACTGGGGGTGGAGTAAGTGGTGTAATTGCTTAGTCTTGATGTAAAAATGCAATCCGTTTATGTGCTTTAGAAGGAGGCCTCATCTGCTCCTTTCCAAGACTTCTGCTAAGCCTTCTCATGGGGTTGAGGCCTCACCTCGCCAGCTGAGTAGTCTTGAGGATGCAGCTGTCTACTGGGCTTTCACCTGTGGATCACCCGTGTTCTTGAGCGCAGTGAGACATAGAAAGAGTGAACTGATCAGGAGCTTTTTTCTACTGCGCAGTATGATGGACTGGTCTTACATTAGGAAAAAAAAATCTCTATTTTTCAAATATACTTGTGGTAGTTAGATAAATGGGTGTCGACTTAGCAATTGAAGGCTGAGCTCTGCCCGTATTTGTGAAGAGCTAGCAGTTAAGACAAGCCCTGATCAAGCCTGTGTGTGCGTGTGTGTGTGTGTGTGTGTGTGTGTGTGTGTGTGTGTGTGTGTTGGGGAAGATTGATCGATGTGGAAGACCCAGCTTCTAGTGGGTGGGACCAATCCCTGGGCAAGTGGGTAAGATAGAAGGAGCTGGTTCGGTTAGTTGACATGCTCTGGCAATCTTGCTCTCTGGCAAATGAGGCTTGTCCCTCTCTCAACAATCCCTGTGGATATAGCATGCCCAGTTCTCTCAACTCCTGATGTTAGTATGAGCTCTCTTGCCGTGCTAGACTAAGAACTGCAACTGTGCAATCATTAGCCAGAAAAATGCCCTTGTTCCCCTAAGTTATGTGGTCGTGGATTTACTGGTGATAGCAGACCAACTGCAACAGAACTGATGGATTTAAAAGGAATCTATATCATGACTTTACAGCTTTTCACTTAAGAGAGATATGGGGGGAAAGACAATGCTCGTTCACATAGTATCTGCTGTGCCACTAGCCCAATAGCTTGGTAGGTTCAGCTGGCAGATAGCCTATGCATGGTTGAATCTAAGTCCTCAACGTAGAGCTTAGCTCATAGGAGATATTCAGTACCCTCTTGAATTGATAATCAATCTCTGTGTGAAATTTCCTCTGTCTACAGTCATTAAATTCCTAAGTATTTTAAGGAGTTGAAAGCAGTGCTTGAATATGGCTTGCCCAAAACAAACAAACAAAAAAGCTTGGCTTCGAAAGTTAGCATTTAGCACCTTAGTTACTATAAGTACTCATTAGAGTTCTCTTTTTCTTGAAGGTGTGCGTGTGGCTGAGAGTGTGTAAGTGGGTGCTGAGCCCAGCCCAATGCTTTCTCTCTTCTGTACGTGAAGCCCCCCATCCCCCATGTTGAAGAGCAGATGACTACAGGGAAAATGTGACTCATAGCAAGTGTTGTTATGAAATCACCTTGAAGTGTCTCTTGTAAAAGATAACTCCCTGCATTGTAGAAATGTCTTTGACAAGAGAGGATTAGGGTGAAATTGCAATTACCTGGACAAAAAGGAATGAATTAACTTTCCAACTTGCATTTTCGCAAGGCGCAGATTCAAGTCGCTTGGAATATAAACATAGAACGCATTCACAATAGCTTGGGGGCACTTTAAAATTCAAAAGATGGGCAAAGAGCCCTGAGATGCTAGGCAACTTCAGAGGTATTCCTCACCACAGAGAGAATGCCTGCCTGGACAGAAACCAGAGTGTAGCTTTTCAGAGTCTGCTCAGTATCTGCGGTGTTAAGGCACAGTTAGGACCAACCCCTCCCAGAGCTGATACACAGGTATATTGCAAGAAACGCAAAAATATTCTTCCAAGATTTAGCTTCTTAAACTGCAGTTCACCCCATTCAGCAAATATTGACCAAGCATTTACTATCTTGGTTGGCAGGGACTTGGAAAAGTCAGACTTTTTACATATCAAATGAGTGTGAAGCTCAGTGTGCAATTCACGTACAGAAACACACAGTTTTGTTTGCTTTCTTTAAAGCAAAGCTGATTCTAATCTCTCATTCTGCCGGGACAGCAGGAAATTCTAACTCCTAGGCTCGAGTGAAGGCTGGGGTCTTCACACGAGGATTCTAGGAAGCACAGGAAGGGCTTCTAGGCTTCTGGTCCATCATATCCCAGTTCACTTCCTTTCTTTGCCTGAAGCGTCAACTTGCAAGGAGTCTAACATGCTGACAACTCTTTGATATTTGCACCATGGAAGTCTTTGCCTGTCATGGGAAATCCATGCAAGGTGGCTCCCTGCGGTGGGCTACCATCCGGAGGTCACGGCTGCCTGGTTACTGCCCCACAGTGGTGTCTGAGTCGCAGATAGACTTTATACAGTGAAGGGAGGAGGGCACTATGCAGGCCAGGGCCCTTGGGTGGTAGAGGGGAGAAAATCTTTCTTCCAAAACCTACCTTGATCTTAGCAGGCATGTCAGCGTGTGACTTAACATCGCTCAAAAGGCCAGAGAATTTGTATCCAGGGGACATTATTTCACTGATCCATAGTGACCCTTCCGTCTGGTCTCTGTTGAGCTTGGCAGCTGCGTATGCCCATCCATTTTTTTCTTTTTCTATTCTATTTTTAAATATTTTATCAATTTGAGAAAGAGGGAGAAAAAAAGAGAAAGAGATTACGTGTACAAGTATGGAGGCCAGAGGATAACTATAAGAATTCCATTTCCTCCTACTGTGTGATCTCTAGGAATTGAACTCAAACCAGGTTTGGGAACAGCACCTTTACCCACTGAGTGATCTTGCTGGCCCCTATTTTTCAATTTTCAAATAGATTTTCCTGCTTTTTTTTTTGTCCCTTTTTCTTTCGTTGAGGGCAGGGTGTTCTCCCTCAGCCCTGTCTGCACAAAACAATGTTTCATTTCGCGTTTATTTATTCTCTGCAAAATTCCAACATTCAATCCTAGTAGAAATGGAGTAGTGGGAAAATATAAGAAGACTTATAAATGGGTCCACAAACTCAAAACCATGAATTGTGTGAGGATTGCAAAAGAATAATTATGGGCAGCCAAAGGGAGGAGGGAGGAGGGGTCAGAGGAGTTAGTGGAGGAAGCAGGTTAGGATGTTTACAGTGGTGGGGTGGAGAGGAGAGAGGAGAGAGGGGGGAGGAGGGAACAATCAGGCATAATTTGCCATCTGAGGGTAAAGGGAGGAGGTGGGCCCAGTGTTGATCCAATCAGCGCTGAGTCCGTTCTTGTCTTCTGGGTCCCTCCCAGAAGAGCTTTTCTGCAAGTGTTTTGTTTGCAAAGGAAGCTGCCCAGGGGGATGATGGGGAGACAGGAAAGAGAATCAACAAGGAACCTGCATAAGCAGTTTCAGCCAGAGAACACCTCCTTAGGCTAACATGAGACAGAAGGAAACTTGGAGTTGGTGGTCTGGCCCTGAGCTGCTAGCATTATCAGAATCTCCACATCTCTGTTTGGCCAGACAGGGTAGGACCACCATTTCTATGCTAAAGGTGGCCGCCAGGCTTAATTAGCCGGCTGATGCACAGTGGGTGGGCCCGACCTGCTCTTCCTGCCCCCTTCTCTGTTCTCACTCTGCCCTGCTGTCGGTGTGGCAAGAAGCCATTCCTTCAGATGCCAAAAGCCAGCTGGACCCCAGCAACGGAGGGTTCCACTAGAGGCTGGTGAGAGGGAGGAGGAATCCCAGAAACACATCTGCCCGTTTTGTCCTGCTCCAGTTTCCTCCTGGCAGAGCTGATAACGGGGTTCACATAGTGACCCCAACACCTCCCCTCTACAAAACTGCCCCTCGACTTGTTCCTCCAGAGTGAAAGCAGCAGTAACCTGCTCCGGCTAGTATTCTGATTGTCATCTCCAGCTTGGCCCCTGTCCTTTTCTGTCACCTTTGTGACCAGTTCCCCTCGCTTGTAAACTCTCAGAATGGATTTTGCTTTCGTGAACCATAACCACGATGGTGAGTGACCATCCTTTTCCCTCTGGCAGTGTTTCTGGATGGAATTGTGTCCTTTGAAAGATCTGATGTGGTTCTAACTCATCACGCCTATGGCTGTGACCCTATCAAAGTTGGTGGCGCCGCTATAACAGAGTTAACATGAGGCCAGGAAAGCAGGTGCTATCCCAGGAGACTTGAACACAGCCATCACAGGAGAATAATGTCCTGTGAAGAGACACAGGGAGATTGCCACATAACAGAGACGGGGCGATGGCTGCAAGCCAAGGGATGCAGGGGATTGATACTTGTCCCAGAAGCTAGGGAAAAATCGAGGAGGGAGTCTCTCCTACTGGTTTCACTAACCACCATGGCCTGATATCATGGATTACTTACTTCTCATCTCCAGAGCTGCAAGGTGTGATATCTCTATCACTTCAAGTCACCAACCTAAGTGACTAGTCTCTCACTGCAGCCACAGATGTGAATGCCACGGCCATTGTGGACTTTGGAGAATGGCTACTTTGCCCACCAACAGATTAACGTTCCACCATTCACGACTCATCTTTCTAGAAAGAAATCAGAATTGATCTCCACCCAGGGAGCAGTCACTTTAGACTCACCCCACGTTCCTTTGGCTATCCCAGGAAGGTTGGGGTTTGTTTACCTTGTTCTTAGTGTATGTATTGGTTTGGATTTTCAGTGGCAAAAAAAGCGAAACAAAAAAGCAATTAGAAATCAAGTCAACCTGACTTAAGGAAAAGAAACAAGATGTGGGGGGGGGCATGAATTCCAAGAACTCAGGATATCTGGAAGTTCTTTGTCACCCACTCTTTTCATTTTTCAAGGAAGCCTGGATTATTTTGCTGCACTAATCCACACTTCTTAGTTTTGGGCACTGTACATTCAGTTAATTGGAGACTGCCTTATTTTCCCTTGGTTCAAGTCCTGAATCCCTAAGAAGAAAATTGAATTTGCTCAGCATGGATTGCATGTACACACCCTGTCCAAAGGACTGTGCTCCTGGTGCAGCTGATATACCTCTTTGGAGAAGGGGACTGTTCCAGGACTGGGGGTTGGACAGGTGTCTATTTCAAGGTAGTGCGCTGGGTCAGACGCCCCCTGGGCCTGGACCTGGGAATGAAGTGCGGCTCAGTGTAGACTGTTCGTACCTCCAGGCGCGGCCCTCACCAGACTCAGCCAGCTGGATGTGCTCTGCAAAGGTGGTAACTGGAGAATTCACTGGACCCTAGTTAAACTGTAAAGTCAAACCTCCCACTTCACTGAATGACGTGTGATTCTGTTATGAAATCTATATGTAATACGAGCCAACATTTATTGGACACCTTAAACGGACCAGGCGCTCTGCTGAGCGTTAAGAACATTCTAATGCTTGTAATTCCACAAGATCAATTTTGTGGCTCAGTTTCATCTGTGACCCCCACCCCTCTTACACATCTTAATCTCAAATCACAAGGGAATATCAGCGTCTTTTTGCTCCTTTACTTGGCTTTTAATTGGAATGCATGTAAATGCTTCACAACTCAGAGTACTGCAGAGTACATGTGAAAGTAATTCTCCTTCTCATTTCTATACCCCAGTCATCCTGTCTCTTCTTAAAGGTAGCCACTGGTGCTCCATTACTTACGTTTATAGAAATAAACATAAACATGTAGATTTCCCCCAAATCATTGATTGTATGATTCACATTGAAACCAAATTCCACACTATGTCTTGGTGGTAGTTGATTAGTATAGACAGGGTTTCTTTGAAATGCTCTGACGAAACACCATTAAACCAACACTTCATGATGACCACTTACTCTCAGTTCTTTACTAATATAAACGATGCTGCCAAAATATCTATGACTGTAGTACCAGCATATCTAGAGCCTAAATTTTCAGAAAAGAATTGCAAGGCTAAGGGTATATATACTGTACATTTTTATGTGTTTAATTTGTCCCGCCCTGAGGTTGCATGAATTTATAACCCCAGCAGCAACATGCGTGAAATTGAAGATGTCAGCAACAAATAGAGCTCCATCAAAAGGCTTGACGCTTCTCATTTGAAAGGTGAGACATGAAGTTGATTTTGTTTCTCTTCAATATCTTTCTAAGTAGTGTGTGTGTGTGTGTGTGTGTGTGTGTGTGTGTGTGTGTATCTGTTTGCTCATTTTCCTGTTATGTCAATTTTGACTTTTTCTAGTTGACATATAGAACTTAAATATATCTTGACAATTAGACCTTTATTATACATGTTTCAGATGATTTTCCATAATTTTTTCATTTTTTAAACTTTTGTGTGTATTGGGGGGTAAGTCTATGTGTGGGTGTATGCACACATGCATTTGCTATGGCACACGTATGGAAGTCAAAAGACAACTTGAGGGAATTAACTCTGCTACCACCACCTTGTGGGGATCTGGGTATCAAACTCAGGTCATCAGGTTTAGCAGCAAAGACTTTTACTCACTCAGCTCTCTCACCATGATTGTCTTTGGGTTTCGTTGTATGTGTAATGTATATATTTTTTATTTTCTGTAGTTGAATTTATTGGTTTTATTCAGTATGGCTTCTGTGATTTTCTTTAATAAATAAGTCTTTCTATTTCTAGGATTACAAAATAATTCTCCTTTGTTATATATGTTACAGATGATTTTCCATCATTTTGTTTTTTCTTCACATATTTTAGCGTGTGTGTGTGTGTGTAGGGTGGGTGTAGGTGTGGGTGACTTATGGCCATCTGAAATTTACTTTAATCTGGTGTTCCAATTTAACAGTCCAGCTTTGGTTTTTTCTATAGGATTGCTTCCTTGTTTCAACACCATTCACTAAGGAATGTGTCTTGCCCACCAGTGTGAAGCACCATCTCTGTCCTACTGTGTATTCTCAAGGTTTGGGAGCCATTCTGGGTTTAAGTTTTGTTTTTTGTTTCTTTTTTCACTTTGGAAAAATATGGAATGCTTCAAGAATTTGTGTGTCATATTCTGGGTTTAAGGGTTTTTAGAATATTTTATTTATTTAGTGTGCATAATGTGTGTGTGTGTTTGTTTTTAAAATATTTTATTTATTTAGTGTGCATAATGTGTGTGTGTGTGTTTAAAATATTTTATTTATTTAGTGTGCATAATGTGTGTGTGTGTGTGTGTGTGTGGAGAGAGAGAGAGAGAGAGAGAGAGAGAGAGAGAAACAGAGATAGACAGAGAGAACATTTGTGTGTCCCTGTGGAGGACAAAGAGTGACTTGGAGAATCATTCTGGATTGCTTCTACCTCCCTCTTGCTTCCCTCTGGGATTTCCCAGGCTCTGCCCACCAGGCTGGAAGTGAAGGCCACTACTGTTTCTGCCTGGTGGGTTTTTTTTTTTTTTTTAAATGTGGAACCTGGAATCCGAACTCAGGACCTTCTGCATGGGAGGCAGAATCCTAACCCCCGATCCCTTTCTCCAACTCCCTAGGTTTAAGTTTTTAAACCATGACTGTGATACTTTAATGTCTCTAGCTTTATAACAGCTAATACAGCATATCGACCTTTTTTTTTTCTTTAGAATCTTTCTAGATAGTCTTATCACTTTATATTTTATGCATGATTATATTTTCCACATGAAATTTTTCCTTAGTGAAAAAATTCTTTGAGTATTTTCAGTGAAATCATATTCTTATATTTCTATTTATCTTATTAGTTACACTATGGTAGGCATGATGTCTATTCGTCTGTATTTTCAAATTGATCATTCTTTCCATTGAAGATTTGATCTAAGGCTGTTGTTTCTTTTCTTTAGTATTGATTTTGAATATTGCTGCCTCTGAATTTTCTTACTCATTTCACTATTTTTCCCTGTTGATCCTCTCATCTCCCTCCCCCTAGTATGCTCAGATATGTAACAACATCCCAGCAAGTTTGGAGCTCTCTGGTCAGTTCTGTGGAATATACTCAGTACCTGGAATGATCTTGGTGTATATCGGCACACAGAAAGCATCTGTTACACCCCCGTTTTTACTGGCACTGTATCTGTTGTATGCAATGGTGTGTAATTTTAAAGCCGTGCTAAAAGGCGAGTATGGAAGTGTTTGCCTTGCTGGTCACTTGAATAGGAATGTTTTTTGGCGTCTTCCCATTAGGCATGGCCCCTATGTTTGGGTGATGTGTATGTTTTCTTTCCTGGAACTTTGACACCATGACCTCCTCTGTGTCTTTTCGGGATCTATGTCTTCTTCACCGGGAAGACATAACCATTCCCTTCATAGTCCTCCTGGAAGACCTTGAGTGGGGACTCTTCCTGGTGACTCGGGCCATTAGTCAACCTCTCCTTTGTTTTCCCACATGGCTCAGCGTAGGCTATCATTATTTATAGCTCACAATCCCCTGTTCTGTAACCATCTGCCTGTCTTTCCTTCGGCCCTGAGCTCCTTCAGAGCAGACACCGTGTTCAGATCATGACAGGGTATAGAGCAGCGAAGTAGCTTCTAGAAACCTGGATCCAATAGGCAACACTAGTGGACCTAATTTCTGTCTACACTCACTTCTTAGCCCCATGTTTTTAAATCTTGTCTTTAAGTGAGTGCTCACAAATTATGATTTGTCTTAACCTGCACATTGAGAAAATATTTCCAGCTGCTGGCTTTGTCTATATGAATTAAGAAATGCTACCATGTGTCCATGTCTTATAGTCCTGGATGCCCTCTAGGTGCAAATATGTCACTGCTTCCTGTCCCCATCATGTCCATCTCTGCCAATGATACTGAATTGTCTTCTACAGTTTCCCACTCCACATGCTACAGCATGGCAGGTCCCCTGGGCTTCATCTCTAAAGCCTATTTTCTTTCCAGTTGCTTCTCACCGCCTTTACTTTTGCAACTCACTTGTAATCATAGTCAAGCTGAGCTTGCTTACTGTTGAGAGTCCTGTAACCAGTTTCAAGTGTTCATCGGATTTCTACTCTTTTTCCCATAATAATCCATTCTCCACACAGTAACTGGCATGAGATCATGTCACTTGCTTCATTAAGCTCTTTAATGTTTTCCCATCACATTTAGAATAAAATCTAATCTCCTTATCATATCTGGTAAAATCTGCATCTCTTTTCTCTGCTTTCTTGGCTTAGCTGCAACAATCCCCAACTTTTGTCTGTGCTTCTATGCCGAGCGTTCCCAGGGCCTCTCCCTTTGCTGCTATCTTGCCTGGACTGTGTTTTCCCCAAGTCTTGCACACATAGCTGCTTTTAACTAAACAGATCTCAGGTGAAGTATAAATAAAATCCCTGTAATCACAGATGGGATGTTTCTTGAACTCTGAAGACCCTGCACTCTTTGTCTTAATCACATTTCTATTGTACTTCCCTTATTGAACCTGTCACAACTGAAATTTATTTGAAGATTTGTTAATTGTTGATTTTTCTCCTACAAGCTACTGAGATGCAAACTCCTTGTGAGCAGAAAACATGATGTCACTCGTTTTGTGGAACAGAAAGAAGAGTTCCTTCTTGATACATATGGGATATGTAAATGAATGAATGAAGTAAAGCAAGTATGTATAGTATAGATTAACTCAAGTATGTAGCATGATTCCTTATAAATGGCAAAACGGGAACATATTACTCTCTTGCCCTAGGAGGTTGCACCCTAGGATGGAAAAACAAAGAACTCTCACTGGTCTACTGAGCACGGCTGAGTATTTTCTCTGATAGAAACTAGTATCCCTGCTTGGGGACGCTGACATGAATGTGACAGTCACAATTCTGCAACCATATAATACCAGTGGGATGCTATTTCTTGGCAATGAGTAAATTGTGTCATTGCCTATTCTTAAAGCTCTTTAACGTGTCTCTCTCCTCAAGCAGTGGTCTAACTTAGAAGTAAACCACAATTTAGAACTGGGAAGACAACAAGAACTCTGGAAAAGAAGCCAAAGTTTTGAATATTTTATTCTAGTCATTGAAGGTAAAGCAGATGAATTAACTTCTGCATCTAAGAATTATTAAATCACTTTACCTCTAGCACCACTAAATAAATATCAAATAGCCGTTCAACCTGACAAGTGACTTGGGGTCCTCATGGGCTGGCACCAACCCGTCTCATCCATCTGCATTTCATTTCCTGGATCTGGTGATCAACGGAAGTGCATTTGATGAGAGGGAAAGGTAAGAGACTTGATTCCCTGCCACCTCCATTGGCATCCAAAGAGAGGCAACATTTGCACTTTGGGCACAGCATTCTCTGAAGGTAGGCAGCCCATGGAAAGCACACGCGTTGCCCTAAGACCCGGGAAGAGTCAGATCTGCAGAGCCCTGGCTTGTGTTTACATGAGCTCACACCAAGTGAACGATGCGGGCAGACTCCGTTACAGCCTCTTTTTTTCCCCCAAAGTTCGAACTCCTTAAAACCCCTGACAGGGTTTGCTGGAAATCTTGGCATAGATGCATTTAGCGTGATTAGACTCAGCCAGCCTTGGAGCCTCGGGTGTGTGGGATGTAATTAGTAAAGCGATGAGCTGAGATGCATGTGTGCAGCGCCGAGCCCCCTTGGGAGGAGGTGAGATGCTGACTGGCTGGGGAGAGACTGTGTAGCTATAAACACCGTCTGGGTCAGTTGTCAGAGGAAAGCATGTTCTAATTAAGACTGTGCAAGGGCCTCTCTCTCCAGGACAGAGCTCCTCAATACCTTTTTGTTTCTTCTCTGAACCTGAATCTGTCAGGTTTGGGGGTCTTCTGGAAGCAAGCAGAAGCCATCTCTTGCTTTCGGTGAGGGAGGCAGGGATGGGATTCTGAAGTTTTTTCTTCCGATGTAGAAAGATTTTTTTCCCTCTTTCAGTTGAGCCAATAGAGTTCATGAAATAAGTACAGAATCTTAAGGATGAAACCATTCCAAACTGGAAACACCTGGAAGTATGGGGGTGCTCCTGGAGGTGGTGTGATGGTGGTTAACAAGTGTAGTGGTAAATCCCCCAGAGTGGGAAGCTGGTGTCAAGAAATGGTTGCTGGGGGGGGGTTGCTGTATGCTGCAGGCAAAGTAGTGCCCCCCCAAAGATGTGGCTTCCTGCTTGCCAGAAATCACCACTGTAGCTTAAGGTAGCCACGTAGAATCAAAGTGGTAAATGGAGTTAAATTCCAAGCCATCTGGCCTTCAGTGAGGGGAGGGTCTTGGGTTGTACTGCTGGGGATAGTGAGGATAAAGAGGAGACTCACAGGTAGCACGGCGGCAGCCACACAGGCAGAAGAGGCGGCAGGAACCTGGGACCATGAAAGGAGGATGTGTTCAGAGGGAAGACTGGCCATCAGGGCTGCTGTCTGCGGCTGCCCCATTCCAGAGACCACGGGACAGGGGCCAGATCTGAATTCAAGACCTAGGTCTCCATGAGGAGTCTTTTTTTCCCCATTTTTTTCTATTTTTACAAGCATAGTGGATATTCATCCCAGCTTCCCTCCCTCGTCCTCCCTTCCCTTCACCATTCTCCATGAGGAATCTTATTTCAATTGCAATTATTTAATTCTTAAGTATTAGCTCATTGAAACGAACAGGATAGAAGATTAACAATATGCATGTAAGGGGTTATTTTCATTTATGTGAACTTTGCGACTTTCATGGCATGTGCTTTTAACGTATAAAACAAAAGAAGACCAAGTCCTGGTTCTCCCACTCAGGCTGTCATGCTGGGAGCCCTGGGAGTTTCTGCTTGAGGAGTAACCCTTGAATCTTCCTCTGCTCGCTGGATGGCTCTACTCCTCATGATCTGTGCGTTTGGGATCGCTAGCATGGTATGGCCCTTGGTGGAGTTTATGCCTCTCAGACAAGCTACCAGTTTTTGTCTTTGCCCAAAGTGTCTTTGAATTCTGGCTGATTCGGTTGTGGGTAAGTTGGAGACCCCAGGCTTTGGTTCTAGTTAACACTACCTAACTTTTGGTGAAAACCTCAGATCTGATCTTGCTGGCTGCTCTGGGCTTGCTTCCCATAGGACTTGGTGTGGTTGGCTTATTTGTGAAATTAGTAGAAATCCATTCCAAGTTAGGAGACATTGGCTCCCCTGGCCAGTGTGCAGGTGGTCTGCAGAGAAGAGCCTCACGTCCCCAGTGCCTCCATGCGTGGTGGGAATCAGGGCAGGTAAATCCCTGCAAAGCTGGACATTAGGGCAGGGACTGTCCTTGGTCTCCCAGACACTCTGTGTCTGTCCTGTGGGAGAATGTGAATGGCTTTCTGATCAGAGCCAGCCGGTGGATATGGATGAGACAATGATGGTAGCAGGATTCCTGATGCCACCTGTCTCTTCAGTCTTCCCTGGTAGCCAGCCTGGCTTACCTTTCCCTTTCCTCTGCACCCAGTTTGTTCCATGGCAGGCCTTTGCATCTCTGTGTGGTATACATCTGTCCCGCATGATGTCAGACATACCATCCAGCAGCACCCAAGGTACTGCCCCTCTTCCTGATGATGTCTCCTGAGCTTGATATCTTGAGGGACACTATGGGCATACTTGCCTTCTATCCTTATCTGTCCTGGTTAGTGCCAGGTTCCAGATCTGGGATAAGAGGCTGGGCACTGTATGTGCTTAGCACATACTTGTGGACTGAAAACTCACTGTGTGCTCCATGGGCAGCACCCAGAAATTCTTGTGGACGAAACCAGACAGCTTGGGGAGGTATATTTTGCTATTCATGTTTTGCAGATTTGCAGAGGGCTGAGTGAACTGCTCAAAACAAGCCCACTGGTACGTGAGGGAGGCCCTGGATTTGATCCAGTGCGCTAAGAAGCTGCAATGTTCACAGTGGAAGCACTCAGCCTGAGTGTGAGCAGCACTGTGACGTGAGGCCTGAGTGGACTTTTGACCACAGTCTTCACGATTTCAAGCATCTTGTGCATTGGAATCACCTAGCAATTTTGTTAAACTGGAGATTCTGATTCAGTTTATATTTCTAGTGAGCTCCACAGAGCTGCTGATGGCTGCGGTTTTGGGGTTCAGGTAGGGTCCTTTAATATGAGAACTGATCAACAACTTGTAAAAACAAGGCATGAAGGGAGGTACCTGGTAAATCTTGTGCTCAAATAAACTACAGCAGATAAACAAAGAAACCAGCCCTGGTTCCTGTTTTTCTTTTTTCCCCCACCCGCTTCTTCAACCCCTCATCCCTTCACTAGAAGAAGTGATGTTATCCCAGCACCTTCTACAGCCTGGTTAGAGAATGAGTCCGGAAACTGGAGTCTACCATGTCTTGAACTGAAATTTGGTTTTCAGTTGTGTAGCACTTGGCTCAAGACCAATGGAAGGGGCTGAGCCAACTGTAGAAAGCCATCTCTCTACAGTCAGTGTTTCTGGCCCGCCTCTCAGCCCCCTGGGCTGGATGCTATTCCTGGATCCCAGTACAGTTGACCAAGTCTGATCTCCAAATAAGAAGCCTGTCTGGGTTTCGAGGTTTCTAAGAATGCTTACAACTTGTTGGGATTTTCTCGGTGTAGAAAGCAAACATAAAACATGAGAGAAAGTTGGTACACTGTTCGGAAAGCTTGAAAGTGACAGGGATCTAGCAGGATGAAGTCCAAAGTTAGACAACATTGATCAGAGAGAAAGAAAGTTATTCCTGCTTCAAGTATATTCCTACTTCTGATTTTGGAAGAAGTCTCAGTTAAGCATTAATAGATCTTAAACACCACAATTCCTATTGTGTGTGTGTGTGTGTGTGTGTGTGTGTGTGTGTGTGCGCACATGCACATGTGCATATATGTGAGTATACATAAGTGTGGGGGCATTTGTACAAGAAGGCACTTGACTGTGTGTTTCTGTTGTTGCCCAAGGGTGACAATGAGAATTATCCTGGATTTCTAGTCCACCTTATTGCTTTGCTCTGTGGTTTCCTAGGCTCTGCTATATCCATTTGCCATTATTTTACATGGTATTTAGAGATATGAACTCATTTGCTTTCAAGGCAAGGGATATAACCACTGACCAATCCCTTAAGCACCTATTTTTTTTAATCAGAGAGATAGATGGAAGTTAACTAAATCCAGCTAGAATTCAATAATAGTAACAAGTTTTTCTTCACTTTTTTGTGGTTACTGTTAATGTGTAAGAATACTGGTTGTTATATTGTAAGATAAATTTGTGGGATAAGACAATTAGTCTCTTTTAAAGATAAACCTATTAAAATAACAAATGATTTTTTCAATGAAAGTAAAAGCCAGAAGAGCTTGGAGAGACGTACTTCAAGTGTTGGATGAGTACGAATGTCAACCCAGACTGATGTACCCAGCAAAACTATCAGTCATGATCGAGGGCAAAAGAAAAAATTTCCAAGACAACTTGTAGGTTTACATGACCATGAAACCAGGCCTTCAAAAAATGCTAGAAAAGATACTCAAGCTTGAAGAAAAGAACAAGCATATCCAGGAGCACAGAAGGGAAGTGTAATACCACCAAAACCTAAAAGCCAAATAATACACTTATGAAAGCCACTAAAAACAGAAAATGTCAGGAATTAAAAGTAATTTCTCCATTATAACACTAAATGTCAATGAAATAACTCATCAATCAAAAGACATGAGTTACAAATATGGATTAGAAATCTGCTGCCTTCAGGAAACACATCTAACCACAAAAGATAGGCACATTCTAAAAGTAAAAGGCTGGTCCAAAATTCTGCAAGCTAATGGAACAAGGAAACAAGCAGGGGTAGCAATTATGCTATCTGACAAAGTGGACTTCGAATCAAAGAAAATCATAAAAGATACAGAAGGATAATATGTTTTAGTCACAGGAACAATTCACCAGGAAGACTTCACAATACTGAACATATATTCATCTAATATGGCTCTTACACATTCATTAAAGAAATGCTACAAATTGTAAAATAAGAAATCAGTGCTGGAGAGGTGGCTCAGGGGTTAAGCCTCTGGTAGGCGGAGCCTGTGAATCCCTGGGCAGAGTAAACAAGGAGGAGGTGGAGGCGGTCCATGGTGGTTCCCAAATTCACCCATGGTTCTACACACACACACACACACACACACACACACACACACACACACACGTGCACGCACGCACACACACGCACAATTGAATAAATAAATTAAAAAAAGAATCTCAAAATGATAATACTTGGGGATTTCAATACTGCACCCTCAACATGGGATAAATGAACAGGCCAAAAACTCAACAGAAACACATTGAAACTACATCAAACACTTACTGAAATGGACCTTTCAGATCTCTATCGAACTTTCCATCCAAGCACCAAGAATTACACATTCTTCTCAGCAGCCCATGGAACTTACTCCAAAGTAGACCACATATTGGGCCACAAAACACATTCTCAGATATACAGGAAAATTGAAATTATAGCCTGTACCCATTCAGACCACCATGGTCTAAAGCTTGACATCCACAACACAACAAACAGCAGAAATACACTGATGCTGAATGAGAAGTGGGTTCAGAAAGAAATTAAAAAGGAAAGTCAAGATTTCCTGAAAGTGAACAATAATGAAAATACAACATATCAAAATCTCTGGGACACAATGAAAACTGTCTTAAGAGGTAAGTTAATATTTAAAAAAATAGACACATCACAAGTAAATAACAATGCAGCTCAAAGCTTTAGAAACACAAGATCAATCAAATCCCAAAAGCAGTAGCAGAGAGGAGATTAGCAAAATCAGGGGAGAAATATCTGAAATTGAGATAAAGAAAATGATACAAAGAATCAACCATCATATAAAACAGTTCAAAGTCCAAGACCACATGATACTCTCGATATATGCAGAAAAAGCTTTTGACAAGATCCAACAGCCTTTTATGATCAAAACCCTAGAGAATGGAAGAAACTTATATCAATATAATAAAAGTTGTATACAACAAGCCAACAGCAAGGAATACTGCTTTAATCAGGAATTAGACAAAGCTGTCCACTCTCACCACTTCTATTCAATATTGTACTTGAAGTCTTAGCTGAGCTATAAGACAAGTGAGGGATTCAAATCATCAAGGAAGAAGTCAAGATATCTCTATGTGCAGATGGCATGATTGTATACCTGAGTGATCCTAAAAACTCCACCAGGAAACTCCTGGAACTAATAAATAAGTTCAGCAGAGTGGCAGGTTACAAAATAAACATGCAAAACTCAGTGGCCTTCCTATACAACAAGAATGAAAAAAGTGAAAAAGTCCTAAAAGAAACAATCCCATTTACTATAGCCCCTAAAAGATGAAATACCTTGGTATAAATTTAACCAAAGAAGTATGAGACTTTAAACCCTAAAGAAAGAAATTACAGAAGACACCAGAAGGTGGAAAGACTCCCATGGTCCTGGATTGGTAGAATCATCATAAAAATGACCCTTCCACCAGAAGCAATATACAGATTCAATGCTATATCAATCGAAATCTCAAAGCAATTCTTTAAAGAAATTGACCAAACAATCTCAAAATTCATATGGAAGCACAAAAGGCCTAGGATAGAAAAAATAATCCTGGGGCTGGAGAGGTGGCTCAGGGGTTAAGCCTCCACCTTGCAGGCGGAAGGTCCCGAGTTCAGATCCCAGTATCCCACGTATAGACGCCAGGCAGAAGCGGGGGCGGCCTGTGCTTCTGGTCCTAGTAGGGCGGAGCCTGTGAATCCCTGGGCAGAAGGAGGTGGAGGCGTCCATGGTGGTTCGCGAATTCGTCCGTGGTTCTACATATACACAGACACACACACAACACACACAGACACACACTGCGCACGCACATACACACGCACACTGCGCACAGTTGAATAATAATAAAAAAAAACTTAAAAAAAAAAGAAAAAATAATCCTGAATAACAAAAACACTGCTGGAGGTATCACCATACCAAATGTTAATCTCTACTGCAAATCCATGGTAATAAAAACAGCGTGGTACTGGCTCCAAAATAGACATGTAGATCAATGGATAATGGTTAAAATCTCAAATATAATCCCACATGATTACAGCCATTTGATCTTTGACAAAGGTGCCCAAAAAGTTCAATGGAAAAAGAACAGCATCTTCAACAAATGGTGCTGGCAAAACTGGATATCTGCATGCAGAAGATTAAAACTGGACTCATACTTGTCACCATGCACAAAAATTAATTCCAAATGGATCAAGGACCTTAATATTAGGCCAGAGACTATAAAAACCATAGTTGAAAGGGTAGGGAATTCCCTCGAGCTGATTGGTCTAGGCCAACAGTTCCTAAGCAGAAATCCAACAGCACAGTCACTAGAACCAACACTCAACAGATGGGATCTTATGAAATTAAAGAGCTTCTGTTCAGATAAAGAGATTGTAAACCGAGCAAAAAGGCAACTCACAGAATGGGAGAAAATCTTCACTAACTACATATCTGATAGAGCTCTATTATCCAGAGTACACAAAGAACTTGACAAACTAAACACCAAAGAGATAAATGGCCCAAATAAACAATGGACCGTGGAACTCAAAAGAAACTTTTTTAGGGACGAAATTGAAATGCCTAAGAAATATCTTTAAAAATGCTCTACATCCTTAGCCATCAGGCAAATGCAAATCAAAACTTCCCTGAGAAATCATCTCACTCTGGTCAGGATGGCAAAAATCCACAATACAAACAACACCAAATGCTGGAGAGGATGTGGAGAGAAGGGAGCTCTCATATATTGCTGGTGGCAATGCAGGCTCATGCAACCACTCTGGTGATCAGTATGGTGATTTCTAAAAAAGTTAAAACTTGAAATGCCCTATGACTCTGATATATGATTTTTGGGAATAATCCCCCATAATACAGAAATTCACTATAGTGACATGAGCACAACCATGTTCATTGCAGCACTATTTATAACAGCAAAGTCATGGAATCAACCCAAATGCCCAACAGTTGATGAATGGATAATGAAAATGTGGTACATTTAAACAATGGAATATTACTCAGCCATCAAAAAAGATGAATTGATAAAATTTGCCTGGAAATGGATGGAATCAGAAAAAATTATATTGAGTGAAGTATCCCAGACACAGAAAGTTGGACACCATATGTACTCCCTAAGAGGTAGATCCTAATTTCAAACCCATTTAATGACATATTCAAAGGTAAATCTCTGTAATACCTGTTGTAATCGTAAAGATTATAAACAGGAAGGAAGCAGAAGGAGGTCATTCCCAGAAAAAAAAGGAGAGAGGGGATCATGCATCAGTAGAGAAAATATGTCACTGTCAACTATTGCATATAAGTAGCAAGACATTTGGTGAAGCTCACTCTGACTTCCCTTCCTGGTTACTTGCAACTGAAGAGGTTTGATCTCACTAATCAAAGAGGATATAGGGACTGGCATATAGAGGGTAACCATCTCACAAATGGGACACTGACTCCCCCTCTTTCAATTGTTGTGTCCTACTACTATTCTTCCATCTACCTTTGAGTCTCTTCTTATATTAAGATCTTCATTTAAACAGTCTTTTATCTTTGGTTAGGAGATGACTTTCAATACAAATCAGGATGCAACCAAGGGCAGTTCAGGAAAAGTAAAACTGAAAACAACAATAAACCATAATTCAGAACACCAAGGACCCTACATTAATCACCTGGAACCAGACCAATCAAATCTCTCCCCATGCTAAAGCTCAAGGAAACTTGTGGAAAGGGGGGAGGGCAAGGTTGTAAGAGCCTAAAGATGGGGAGGACCAATGATATGCAAGATTCTTCACACAAGTTAGGGCTGCAGCAGCCAGAATTGGACTTTGCCTGACCTGCACAATGGCTGACATACCAACAACCACCCAAAATCTAGTGTGGATCACAGGAGAGAAGGCTTCAGGCAGTAGGATCCTTAGAGGCAATGGGTTAAACAGTCATTATAGAGTTCCCATTCTAATGGGGAGCCCAAGAAAGGGCTCTGGACTATGCCACTGGTCCTTACTCCTCCCTAGGGTGGAGGATTCAGAGGGAGGTTTGGCATTCACACAAAAGGATGCTCCAGGGGAAGGGAGCGAGGAAGGGCGAGGCACTGGGAAAAGGGAAGGGAGGGACAAAGGAGGAAGAATGCAAGGGGGGGAACTGGGGAGGGAAGGAAGGAGGGAGCCGATGGGGTTACCTATTGAACTTGTATGATTAGGAAGAAAATAACATGTGGGAGGAAAAAGATAGCAAAATTTGAGGGGACAGAATAGTGGATACAGATGTGGTAGAATTTGAGGGCAGTAAATAAACGAGTTGAGAAGGTATTATTTTAATTAATAAAACTGGGTGCAGCCTAGATATTGTTCATGATGAGACATCTGACATCATCCTGCTCAGATGGGGCTGCAGGACACAGACTCCGGGCTGGTAACCCCAGAAGAAGAGTCTCAGGTTGGAGGTAGAGATGACATCCCCACACAAGGATGTGCACCAATATCCCAGTCAAGAGTTAGCAGAAGTCTTTTGGCCTTTCTCCCTCTGTGGAGACATTGGGGAGAAATAACCACAAGGATTATATTAAGGCTCATCATCGTACATGTGCCTGAAGTGGAGACAAATCAGTCGCTGTTCTATGGGCCTTTAGCCACTTTATTCATTGTGGATAAAAGAGTTGCAGTGACTATAAATAGATGTTGTCAATTCTGTGGTTATTCTCTAAGTCACAATGGAACAAGTTAAAAACAGTTACAGAACTTATTGAATTAAAAAAAGAACCTATTGAATTTTAAAACCGAATAGGACAGTGGAAACCAAGTGAGTGTCCAACATCATAGATTTGGGTCAGAATCCTGGTTCTGTACTAATTGGATTTCATTCCCTCCACATTTATATATCCAAGTCCTAATTTCCAGAATGTGGCTATATTTGGATGTAGGGTCCATTAAAAGATAATTAATGGGAAATGCAGTCATCTGGGTGGGGTCTGATAGAGTATGAATGGCATCCTTTAAAAGAAAGAAAGACAGGTTACAGCACGTAGAACAAAGGATGCCAAGGCATAGGGAGAAGAGGGCACGCCCCAGCCAAGGAGGAGACCCAGGAAATGCCACCGTTGACCTCAGACTTCTGGCCTTCATGACTAGGAAAATAAGCTCAGCTATGGTTCTTAGTTACGGTGGCAAAATAATTCAGCCTTGTGCCATTGAGTCTGTTTGGATAGTTTGCTTGGCATCTTCGGCTTCCTCATCTGTGTGTTGGGATTATGGTATGTGTTTCACAGTTACATAATTAAAGCCACTGGCAAGCACACAGCACTCAACACAGCCCATACTAAGTTATCAGAATCACTGATAACTTTTGTTTTTATTTACATACTCATATTAATCTATTTCCTTTCTCATATCAAAAAGTTTTGGGGAAAAAAGATATTATTACTTTATCTCGTAGTAAATATGGTTAAATATGGTTATTGTCATATGGATTTTAGCAGCAATGTATAGTCACTTATACAGCCTTTTGTGGCTCTGAAAAATAGTATCACTCTGTTTGGTAGAGTTCTCTAACTTTGTGCTGATTGGTGTTTTTATAGCAAATCTGCCCCCGGAGAGTGTGTGGGGCAGAAAGTCATTGAATATTTGAATTTGTGGTTTAGTGGGCACTAGAACTGGTGGTGAGAGAGCTGGTCAATTAGTGCAATGATCCCGGGGAAACTGAGATCATCCCTGATGCTTCGGCCTTGCTCTGCTGTTTGCTCCCTCAAAGACTTCAAACAAGGTGTCTTGTCTCTCTAATCTGGTTCTCTATAAAGCAGAAAAAGTAAAATAGTACAGAGATGCTTCATTTATTTAAGGATTATAGTCCAGAAAACCTAGTATTTTTCTAAGTGTAACTAAACCAACACTAATTTATCTGTAAGAATAAAAACACTGTGTTTCATATCGTTTCTGATGAGTGAAGTAGATTTTGTATTGCTGTCACATTTTTAACATTGTACTTTCTGAAATGATTTAAGCATCCCACTCTCACATACCCAGAGAACATTGTTTGACTTTTGAGAGTTGCACTTTTCAGTTTTAATTTAAATCCTTCTTTTTATCTTTGCATTTAAAAATGTTTCAGGAAACTTCAAAATATGTCTAAATAGTGGAGCCTGACTGAACCACTTCTTTTCCTTCAAAAAAGTGCATTCAGCCCAGTGGACTCATTTTCCATGTGCCCCATAAGCCCCTTTTGGGACACACCATCCTGGTTACACTGCGTCTTCATGATGGAGTAGCGCTGGGGGAGGGGAGGGGTGCACAATAAAGAAAATGGCTGCATCCAGCAGTGAAACCGTCCACTTGCCTGCTCCTTGAGGAGACACTCAGCTCCTCCAGAGCCTGCGTGAGGTGACAGTATATCCAAGTCAGGCTTGTAGAGGAACAACTGAAGTTAGTCTGTTTCATCAGATATTTCTGATGTTTCATAGTTGAACTGTTTTATAGCCCTGTTGTAAAGCGTAGCTGAGATTCCCAGTGACCTTGGTGGTGGTCACTGTCAGGTGAGGGCCATGAAGTTCCTTGTCAGGGAGGGTTTGTCCAAAGTGCAACTCCTAGATGACTACCTAAAGTGGAAGGTGTCCAGTGTACACTGACTCTGGCGCTAGCATCCCTTTGCTCAATGGCTTTGCTGGATTTCGAGAGATTCACTTGAGCTGCATTGCTCAGCTGTCCCTACTGTAGGATTGTAGTGCCGTTGCCCCCCCAAGGAGAGAATGGGCTCTTAGGAAGCAAGGCTCGATGAAAAGTCAACATCTTACTACAGTCAGGTAAAGGAAAAGCTGTCTCGTGGGAGGTACCACTTGGGTAACTAAGTGTGGGAAGATCTCCAAACTTTGGAGCCAGTGCCTTGGCTTCCAGCTGGTTGAACTACTCCTGGCTCTCTGGGTGTGGGGCTCTCATCTTTTGTGGCCTCCAAGTGACACTGTCAGAACGTGGGAACTAGATGACTTTATCCTGGTCCTGGGAAATGGAATGGGCTTGCTTGTGAGATTTTTAAATGAATGCATCAAATTTGCTGATTATCAAAGGGAAAAGTAGAGAAAAATAAACAAACTCTTGCAAGATCTTGGCTGCAGTACAAGGGTCAAAATTCACATCATAGTTTCCAACTATGCTAGATGTTGTAAAAGTCCTACAGTGTTCCTCCAAATTCACTCAGGTAGAAGGAGGGGGCATATCTTTCGTTTTGGGAGCCTCTGAGATCCTGTCTCATTTTTTAATGTGAATGACAGGAAGAAAGAGAGATGGTAACTGTGCTTTCAAGATGCATAAAACCAGGTGCCCCTCTTATGGTGGGTTTTTACTTAATTATAAATTATATTTAATATAGCCATATATGCATACATATACATGTAAAAAGTTAAAAGTAGTATGGTGACAGCTCACATCAGGTAAGGATAAAGTAGTAAGCAAATATTTTATAAGTATGCATAAACACTGATTCAGTCATTCTTATTTGGTGAATAGGTCCAAATGAAGCAATTACCATATAGGAAGTAATTAATTGTGCTAATATGTCCAAACCTATAATTCTGGCCTCCTCGGCAACTGAAGATAAGTGATGACACCTCCAAAGACATGATGCATGAAATTATCCAGGATCCATAATAATTGCTAACCCAGAATTCATCAATTCAGTTGATAAGTTCAAAATTTGGTAGTGTTCTGTTTTGCAAGAGCCAGTCAAGAGAATAATACAATAAAACATACACTGGAAGGCAATACTTACAAATAACACATCTGATAATTGTTATTATCCAAAGCAAAAAAAGAACTCTTAAATAATATGAAAAAGTATGGTTTTAAAAACTGGGTCAAATTTCTTAACAGACACTACACCTAATTAGAGACCAAGGTAAAAAATAAATAGGAAAAAGGCCCAAATTATGTATCTTCAGGAAAATGCAATTGAAACAATGATGAGATGCTACTACATAATTAGTAGGATGGGCTGAAGAGGTGGCTCAGGGGTTAAGCCTCTGCCTTGCAGGTGGAAGGTCCTGAGTTCGGATCCTAGACCCCACGTATAGACTCCAGGCAGAAGCGGGAGCGGCCTGCGTTTCTGGTCCTGGTAGGGTGGAGCCTGTGAATCCCAGTGCAGAGTAAAGAAGGAGGAGGTGGAGGCGGTCCATGGTGGTTCCCGATTTCACCCGTGGTTCTACACACACACACACACACACACACACACATACATACACATGGATACATTCACAATTGAATAAAATAATAATAAAAAATGTAACAAATATTGACTTAAAATCAAATAGATACATTAAACAGGTTAATAAAAAGAGATTAAATTAAAAAAATAATTAGTAGGATGATCCAAATCCAGAGCATCACTAGTAACAAACATTAGTGAGAATTGGAGCTACTCTTCATTGCTGGTGGGAATGGCACAGAACTTGTGAAGAGAGTTTGGTAGTTCATTAGAAAACTAGGAATATTTATCACATGATTTAACCTCATTGCTGTCTACCTGGAGGAGTAGAAAGCTACGTCTGTCTCCAAAGAAACCCGCATGTAGATGCCAAGAGTGCCAGAACCTGCAAATAACCAAGTTACAGGTGGTGAGTGGCTCCACACAATGAGATCATATTCAGAATAAAAAGACACACAGACATGGAAAAGCCTTAATGCATTTTACTAAGTGAAAGAGTCAAAAAGTCTAAATATTGTACAATTCTAACTACATAGCATATTCTGGAAAAGCAAACTGTGGAGAAATAAATTGGTGTTTCTAGTGGTTTGGGAAAGGGAGATAAGTAGGTGGGACACAGAGCAGTGTTTTACTCTGTGTGAGTGCATTGTCTGCATAATGCTATGATGGCAGACACGTGTCTTAATATTCATTTGTCAAAACCCACACTGATATATCACAAAGAGTGAATCCTGATGTGATCTACGGACTTGAGTCATTGTGGCAATTCAATGTAGGATCAGTAGTTCTAATAAAGGTACCAGTATGACGAGGGACGACCATGAGGTGGACGACTGTGTGGGTCCCTTCAGGGACATCTCTGCACTTTCAATTTCACAATAAATCTAAAAGAACAACAAAAAGTTTTCCATAAAGAAAACTGACATGGTAGAAGATACTCTGGGAAATATATTAAAAGAGGCAAGAAATAAGATAAATTTGTGGTAAGAGCAGTTTTCTGAAACACCAAGTAGAAGTAAGAAAATGTGTGGAAATTGCTTCCACTACGTGGGATTGTGGTTAATTACTTTCCTCTTCATATTTTCTCAAATTTCCAAAATCAAGCCTGCACAATCAAAAAAAAAAATAGTCCCTAAGCAACATGAGATGAGAAGCATCTGCCAGTCCTCAGCCCACAAGACTAAAGGGGACTAAGGTGTGTTTGTTTATAGCACTCCTAGCCAGGCCACCCTAACTGATGGTAGAGCCAAGTGAGACCCTGGTGCTTTTGACTCATTTGTTTGAGGAACAGCGAGATTTTGTGGCCTCTTAAGTTGGAAGAAGGTAAAGGAGCTGTTCTTCCAGCTTTTAATCCCCTCTGCTAATTACCAGAGCTCTCTTGTGGTTTTATGGGTACTCTTATTTACTGAGTGGCTTACACTTGTATGTATATGTGTATGCATGTGTGCGTGTTGTACTTGGATTTTGCCTTAGTGTATCTCCACAGTGACAGAGGGGCCTGCAACAGCAGGCAGGCACACTTCCCTGCTTTTAATAGAAAGCACATTCCATCGCTTCATTTTATCTGTACTGAGCAGAGTTGCTTAGAACAAAGCATTGCCCCTAAGACATGGTCCCCAAGAGTCTTTAATAAAGACCAGACCTCGGTGAAGGTATTAATTAAATATTTTAAACAGAATGGCTTTAGCTGACTGGAGCGCTTTTATGAGAGGAGCGAGTACATTTACAGCCAGAGCTCTGTAATAGGAACCTGTTTGGAAGGAAATATTCTTGGGTGGGACTCTCTGGGTACCAGGCCATCAAACCTCTGGGCCAATTTGATGTCAAAAACAGACGCTCTAAAAATGTTAAGCCATGCTTAGATGAGGTCCTTGTAGAATTTGTACATAATTCTTAAGGGTGGTTTTAATATAAAGAGGAGAATACTCAGGGTCTACCAGTAGGGTGTGTACCATCACAGACAGCTTTTTAACAATAATTATGTGGGAAAAGCTTTTTCAATGCCAGTCACAGAAATATGAACTAAGTGATTATTTTCCAAGGTCATACAGTTTGATGAACGAACTATGAACAAAACCCAAGTCTGTCCACTTACTCGTCCATTCAGTCATCTATCCATCTGTCCATCCATCCATCCATCCATCCATCCATCCATCCATCCATCCATCCATCCATCCATCTATCCATCCATCCTTTAGTCATCTATATTTCAGAATACTGTGTCCTTTCCAAAAAATACTGGAAAGAAAGAAAAGTTTTAAGTACAGATTCTTGTCCAGTTAATAAGCATTTTTTGCATTCAAAACAATTAGTTTTGTAAACCTATTTATTACAGAATCACAGAATTAGTCAATTTCTTTAGAAGGCAGCAACAAAGTGAAAAGACCAATGTACTAGAATAAAAGAACCTTGAGTAAGGCCCTCCTGAATGAACCAGTTTCTTGGTCTTCACGATTAGAATCGCACTCCTGCCAATGTGTTTAGTGAAGGCTGAGTTAAGCTGAACTGTTCCTTCTCTTGGGAAGACCAGCCCAAAAAGGAGAGTCTCCCAACCCCCAGAGAACCATTTACAGATCCTTTTGAACCAGCTGTGAGGATTCATGAGGGTGTTCTCTCTTTGTGTAGTTGTTTACAGCTCTGTGAGAAAACATCTGAGAACAACCTAAAGGAGGAAAAATTGACTTGGGCCCATTCTATGATTAGCTGGATCTACTGTTATGCATCTGAGGTGAGGGCGAAATATCATTTGGAATGGCATATAGCTGAGGAAAGGTGGAGAGAGAGAAAGAGAAGAGAAGAAAGAGAGCGATGTTGGTGATAAGATATATACCTATGTAAAATGCCTTCAGTGACCCCGTTCTTCCATTTAGGCCCCACCTTCAACACTTTCTACCACCTCCCAATAGTCTATTCAATTATGAGCACATTAATGAATTAATTCTGGTCAGAGTGCTCACATACAATTACTTCTCCAAATCCCCATCTCCAGACGTTGCTTCAGGAAACAATTCTTCAACATAGGAGCCATCAGGGAACATTTCCCATCCAGACCACAGCCTCTTCCTGGTGAATGGCCACAAAAACAACCCCGTGCAATGCATATATTCCCTAATGAGGAACTGGAACCCCCAGGGAATGGTCGTGCTCCACTGCGCATCAGAGGGTGGCAGGACCAGCTGATGGGGTGTGACCTCATTCTGCTTCATTTGACTCATTTGAGAGCTCACCCACCCGCTTGGGCTTTAGCTTCTGTGTGGCTCAGGGTCTTCCGCTTATGCACGTCACCTTTCACATGTTGTTCAGCTCCTTTCCGCTACACTATGCTGCCCCATGTATGGAACTTTGAATCTGTAAAAAAAATTATCAGCGTCAAGATTATGTATAGTTTGAGACCGAGGCTACTCACACCGAAGGCCTAATTTCATCAATCCTTTGATGGGGTTTCTTTTCCTGTTCCTGTCCCCTCTTCTCTGAACAGTCAGAGATACCTGTCAACTTTCCCATCACACAATCGTTGCCCCTGGAGCTCAGTTCCCATCACTTTCCCACCCAGTTTTCATTATCTACACATGCTGATCTCTAGATCATCTCTCAAATACTCTGAGGCCACTGATCCTTTCAGAAACTCGAGTTTCAGCTGAAGTCTGAACTTGAAGCCAAATGGGTTTTGGCAAGGAGAGGGCAAAAGAGGAGGAAGACAGGGACTAGCTCACCTCCTCACACATCTCTTGCCTGTCAACCTTCCTGAGTCTCAGACTTCCATCTCTAAAATGAAGATAATAATCGTATATTTCACAGATATGAATTGGAGGGATTAAATTACTCAGTACACACAAAGCACTTGCTCTCACTGCTCGCATTGCTGCTGTTATGATCATGATTGGAAATGGAACGATTTGGGATGGAACTTTGTACTCAGAACATTGTACTCATCTAGCATTGAGCTCAGCTATCTCTTGCTCACTTGAGTGTGGATACAAATTAATCTCTGCAAATCTCAGCTTCCTCATCCTACGAATGACATGATAATCACTTAGGCGGAGGACTGTGTGAATATAAAGACTCTGACACTGCCTGTCACAAACTGCACCCTGGATGAGACTCGCCTAGTTGTCTGGCTGCCTTGCCTTCTGTTGCCGTCTGCTGCAGAGCATCAGCAGGGCTGCTTCCTTGTGGAGTCGGCCTCTGCCAGAGCCTGCAGTGAGAGCTGCATACGGCAAACAGCTGAGGGTTGAAGCCTGGGAATATTGTGTACTCAAATTGACAGGGACTCACAACATGTCTGCCCAGATTGCGAAGAGTCTAGGCATTTGTCCAAGTGGGGGACATGGTGGGTAGGGGTGGGACGTGAGGTTGCGAGCAAAGGATGTTCTGTTCTTGAGACTATAAACACAGTGTTTAGATCTATAACCTAAAAAGGCTTGTGAGGGGGTTTGTCTGGTGTCCATTGTGTGAACTGTGCCCAGGGTTACCTATGTTGCATTTGCGAGTTGTTGCAGGCTGGAGCCGTAATTCTAGACTCTGAAGAGAATTCAATTTGTCCCACACTTGCATTTTTCCCTTAGATAAGCACAATCCCCAACCTGGCCAGCGACTGATTATACTGCGCCTTGTCCACTTCCCTCTCAGTCCTTTTGCCAGTCACTTTCCCAGGCGAATATCTTAGATCCAGCTCACAGGCTGGCTTCCTGTCTGCAGACCCTTGACTCAGCTTCTGTCATGGTTTGAAATGTGTCTCCCATAGTCTCATGTGTTTGTCAAGGTCATGGCACCTTGAGAAGCGGAGCCTTGCTAGAGGAAGGCAGTTATAAGGGGTGCTCTTGAGGTGGATTAGTCCCACTCTACCTCCAGGAGAAGTCAGCCTTTGCAGCAAGCAGTCTTGCAGCTCTCAGCCTCCAAGATATCTGCAATGATGTAGCCTCCTCCAGCTTTGGCCAGCCAGCCATGCCACCTCCGCTTTGAAAGACCATATCTTCCCTCTGGAACTGTAAGCTGAATAAATCTCCCTCTCTCCTTTAAGTTGTTTGACTTTGGGTGTTCTCTCACAGTAACAGTTACAGCTTCTTTGCTTTCCATGTCTGGTTTCTCTTTTTGATCAGGGTTAAAGTGTAAGGCTGCTGGGATGCCGTGGAAGTCTCTTAGAATCCGAACTGAACTTTTCATTCTGGAACTTTCTCCTTTGCATACCCTAAACCACAACACCACCCATGCCAGCTGACTTTTGACTATAAATATAGTCTTGGAATGGGATATATCCAAGACTGAGCCCTTGTCCATTTAACACTCTATGAGCAAGTTATTGGCTAAGCCTCAGTCTTCTCACTTGTAGACTCTGCCTCCTTCTCAGAGTGAGGTAAGCGTTAAAAATGAGATGACCAAAATCCATGAGTAAAATAAAAGAATGATACCAATCAGATAAAATGCTTGGCACACATATTGAGCATTCAAATGATAATTATGTCATTAAAGAAAAAATGCTTTCATTTCCTCAATGCTGCATTCCTATGTCATTTTACAACCTCAGTTGACCCTGAGGCACGTTGGCTCTTTGCCTGTTTTCTGTTGCCATAGCAGACAACTCAAGGCTGGATGTTTTGTGAAGAACAGGAGTCTGTTTGGCTTGTGGTTCTGCAGGTTCGAAATCTAGAGGTCGAGTGCACGATGGAGCACCCGCCCCTCCTGGGGAAGGGCTTCTTGCAACATCAGTGTGCTGGAGCATCTCCGGTGAGGCAGAGCCAGTGTGATGATACTGTCTTCCTCTCCGTCCATGGCCTTTAGTGCCACCATAGGCGCTTGTCTGAAGACCCCCTGCTCTTCATTACCCATTCAAGGGTTCACATCCAAACACAATCAATGCATGAATTTTGGATTAGGTTTTTAACACATGAACTTTGGGGACACATATTCAAGTCGCAGAAGTGGACTTTTGAGGTGAAGTGGATGTGGCAAGATTGGTGTTATTCCTAATGGCTTTTTAAAGATGTACATGTTGCTACATTGTATATTTTAATATGTATGACTTTTGTTTGTTTGCTTGCGTAGCTAATCATTTGTAATTTGGCAGGTATCCCAATGGGATAGAACAAACGGTCTGAAGTGCAGGAAGGAATGTGGCTTATGACATTGTCCTGCAGCGTCCAGTGGCCTTGCCTTCTGTGTTCCTGTCTCCAGTTGCAACCTGGAGCTGAGGTGAAGCCTTATTTCCTTTTATCCTTTGCCCAAAATCTAATATTTGTCCAACAGGTATCTAGTACATTAAACAATAAATCTTGCATAATAGCCGACTTCTCTTTCATTAATCCATTTTCCCTTAAGAAAGCTAATATGTGCCTGATGTCTTTAATAAGTCTCAAAGACTCGAAGCAGACTTTTCTCTTCATGTAGAATTGCTGTTTGCAACACGCATCTCAAAAAAGTGTCCAGGGAGCTAACTTCAGGAACTGGGGCTTTGAGGGGGATTGGGAGTTGCTTTGGTATGAAGAGGACCGTCAGTTCGGCTGGAAGGCAGAAGCAGCTGTGCCCCAGTGGCTTGACTTGGAGGAACAAGTTAAGATGCCCCTCATTGTAGGGGATGGAAAGATCTTCCTTCATAAGACGAGGAATCCAATGTATTGACAGTCACAACGAGGAGTAGCCAGCTGGAGAAAAGCAGCCAGGTTGTGACTGGCTCCTTGTTGTGACTTATTTGAATTTGGAGTGTGGGCCTGGGAGGAGACTTGCTTGGGATGACGGTAACCCAGGGAGCGTGCTATGCAACACAATACACGTGTGCCCAAGGTGGCAGGAGGTAGTCTTGACTTTCCAGGTGGAAGAGGGCTGCTTCAAAGTCCGGGGTCCAGAACAAGAAGGTGATGACTTGAGAGAAAAGATGGAACCACAGCAATGGCTCCAGGGAGTCGCACGACTGGGATTCACTGTCCGCTGAAGCTGGGCTGAGGGCACAGCAGGTGAGCCATTAAGAGGCAACTAGGACCTATGCTCTGAGCCTGAGCGCCGAGAGGATGCGGTGTGGTGTGAAGGGCACTGTTATCTACTGAGCAAAGGGCTGGGGAGGGCTGGGGGTGAAGAGAAAGCATACCCAGTGTCCTCAAATCCTTCCTACTGTTTCTTCCTCTCTCCTCAGGTGTTGCCGGTGTTTCCTGCATCTACCTGCTAATCTCCAGGCCTGCCAAAGGCGAGCCCTTCTCCCTCATGTTGGCTCCTGGGTTCTGGTGCTAACCTCCCTGTGCTCTCTTGAACTCTTGATGTGGACCACTGTCCGAGTTGTTCATTGTGTAAGGATCCCCTGGCCAGAGGGGAAAGTGGGACTGACATCCAGCCCACGCTCTGCCCACCAGGCTGTCTACCCCGACTGCAGTCCCTTAGGAGGTTGACTGAAAAAAAGCCAAATATTCTTCAGGCAGTAGGATCCCTACAGGCAAAGGCTTAGACGGATAGAATGGAGCACTGGCAGCCCAAGAAGGAGCCCCAAGGATGCCATAGAGTCCTGAACCCTCATTAGTATGGACGACTCAGAGGGAACTTCAGGGCCCATATAAGCCGAAGTTCTGGAGGGTGTGAGGGAGAAGGCAGGAAACACCAAGAGAGGGGAGGGGGGGAAGAAAGTGGGGAGGGAGAGGGTGGTGTGGGAGAGAGCAGGATGGGTGATAGAAGGGGAGGGGATGAAGGAAGGGAAGGACGAAGGAGGTGAGTAGGGTGAGAGTATCTACCCACTGAGCTTGTATAACTAGGAAAAAATAAAATTAATGAAAAAAAAAGCCAAGTCTTATGAAATGAAGATGCTGAATGCCCCAGTGTTGAAGGCCAGTTCTTCCGGCTGCCTCTACCTGCCTGTTCTCTGAGCTCCTGTTTGGAGCGGGTGCGAGGACTCTTGTTCCACAGAGCTCTGCCTCATATCCCCTCTTCCCCCTAATCCTCTAGCAGGCCCCATGCAGTCTTTCGGGGCCTGCCGGGGTGTACAGAAATACCAAGGGGCATTTCCATAGTAGCTCTACAGTAGCCGGTGGGTATCTGGGAGACAGCCTGCTCAGTGTCAAAAGTGCTTTGTCCTGATCTCCCTCACCCGCCGTGCAAGCCCGCAGCAGCCGCAGGTGGGGGCGACAAGACGGCTTAGGCTCCAGGGATTCGCTGCAGTCGCTAGGGTGCTAAGCCTTCCTCTGATCACACATTTTTTGCACCAGCCAGAGCTCACACATGCCTCTGCAGACCTGCAGCCAGAGACATGTGGCTATCGCTGACTGCTTAGAGACGCTGGCCAAGGATGGCTCAAGAGGGAAAGGGGGCGGATGGACCCCGATTAGAAGCAAGATGAGATGCATTTGAAACAACTGACAAGAAACGGTATGTCGGAAATCAGAACAGCTGTGGGCTCCTGCGCAGCAGATGGGTATGTGGGGAATGCGATGTAGCTTTAATCACATTTAACACGCCTGTCAGGGAATTGGGTCCATCGCGGCATTAATTCGGGTTAGAGACATTGTTTGCTTGATGGAGTTTGGCTGTGCCTGCTTGCTGCACCCAGCGGGGCTGGAAAGAAAATGGTCTGGCCCCTGTTTTTAGGGAAAGTAGCTAGTCAGCTCTGCGGGCCTAGGAAAGAGAGACTTTCATGCTGGGGTTGGGGCAGAAGAAAGGGGGCTATGGAGGGAGTCAGCCCCAAGCTTCCAAGACAAGAGCTGGGGCTGGAGCCGACTCCGCAAGGATCCAGAGTATCTCCGCCCTTATTTATGCGCAGTGGGATGGCATCGGTGTGTCCACATGTGTGTGTTTCAATCCTGAGTCTTTGAGTGCTTCAATCAATGAGAGATTTGCTGAAGCATAGAAAAAAACTCCAACTTCTCTATCCTGGGCTACACCAGCACACAGTGTCTGTTCAGTATTTGTTCAGCAACATCTAGTTTGCTAGATCCTAAAAGAGTCAGCAGGATGTGACAAGGAAATGCACTGACCGGACCTTGTCATTTTTCATTCATTCATCCGGAGATGTCACGGTGCCACCTTTGTGGAAGGTGTTGTTCCTCCAGAGCTCCTGAAGAGCTAGTGTTGACCCATGCCTGGACCTGGACCTGCACCTGTGCTCGTTGCTCTTAACCATAGCCATGCCCCCACCCTGTGCAAGGACCCCCTGGTCAGAGGGGGGATCCAGCCCATTCTCTGCGCACCAGGTTATCTACTCTGGTGTAGGCTGCAGCCCCCTAGAAGGATGAAGGTGGCCGGTCCTGCGATCAACCTCAGGAGCCATCCTAATCCACGTCAGTCTTATCTCCCTAGACCCTCCCCTCTCTGCTCTAATGGCCTTGAGAGAGGACTGTCTCTTGCACAACATTCTTTCCCTCCTCACCTACACTGCCCTACTCCCCTAGTAACCCCTCAGCAATGTCTGATGGTCATGCAAGATAGGCGTCCCACCCAGGGCTTCTCCTCTCCTCTTCCTCCTGGCACGCTAACCCTGGTGACTCGCTCCTGGTCGCTTTGGTTCCCTTGGCCTCCAGGCTTTCAGCTCTAATAAAACTCGCATCTCTTAAGTCTCCCCCTTCTGTCTGCTTCCTTTTGTAAGGAACCTCCACATTGACCTCACACATCGTCATGGAGCCGTGATTCCCAACAGAAGCCGAACTCATAGTGAGGCCTCTGGTAAAGGTCGTGAGGCCAGCAGTGACGGCAGGGAGGGCCACGCAGAGGGCAGTGATTGCCCAGGGGTGGATGTGTAAAGAGAGAGGAGCCCACATTGCAAACCTGCTCTCAAGTCCTCCTAGGACTCTGGTGGTGCCGGTAACTGCTCTGAGAAGCGGGTGGCTGCGGACAAACCACTTCATCTTCCTGTGGCATAGTTTCCTCACCCATGAGGAGGAAAGTGATTTCGGTTACTTCTTGGTGACACTGAAGAGTGATGGACAAAATTATTGGAAGATTCTGAAGCAGAACATGGAACAGTTGTTATTGTGTTTCAATGGTATCACAAAGAAAAACGCAACAGGCTGTTGCAGTTGTTGGGGCTATGTAACGAATTGGCCCTCAAAGTTAGTGGCTTGAAATAATGACAAATGTGCTTTGCTCACCAGCCTACAAATCGGACAGGGCTCTTTTGGGACAAATTGTCTGCTCTACAGATATCAGGCGAATGATTTACAAACTGATCAGAAATGCTTTGAAGACTCACTGTCAGTGGACATCCTTTCTGCTGCTGCCATTGGAACAAGGCCCCTCCACATGGCCTGTGCCTCCTCCCAGTGTGGAGGCTGAGCTGCATGGAGGAGAAATGAACAAGAGCAAGAACAAGGAAGCACGAAGCAAGGGAGAGAGCAGCACCCGGCAGAGACAGGGGTGGTACTGGCATGGAGGAACACAGAACATCCCTTCTGCAGTGCTCTGGGATTTGCAGCAATTAACCCACCACTCCCCAGATAGGTTGCAGGAGAGAGAATGGTGAGAGGATTGTTCAGGTCACGTCATGAGAGGCTTTGGAAAGCACACATTGCCCCTTTCTGCCACCTTTCCTGGCCTAGTCAACACGAATGATACTAATGCACTTAGGTTCTTGGGCCTCACATCGCGGTGGGTGGGTTATGGTTGACAATCACGAAGTTCTGCATCTGCTTCTTTCTAAAGTCTTTTTCCTCAGCATCTTCTGATGCTTCTGTAAACTCCTGAATGTAGATGTGTTTTGTAATCTAAGAATTCTAAATTGTTGTTTCTTGTCTAAGTCCTGAAAGAGATAGAGATGGTGATATAGAAACAGAGAGATAGTTACTTGTACATTTAGCAAAGTCCCAAGAGAAAGAGAGATATAGATAGATTATTTGTACATTTAGCAATCAAAGTCCTCAAAGAGATTGAGATAGAATTACTTGTACATTTAAGAATCAAAGGTGTGTAAACATGAGAAGTTCTATAAACAGACTTTGGACATCCATTTGTTTGTCTGAGCAGTGAGCAGACATGTGAGTGTTCCTCACTGTCAAGGAATCAACCCAGAGCAGCACAACGAGGAATGAACTGAGAGGCCATTGTGCTGCTCCTCAAATGGCTGCAGCCTGGGCCGCTTCTTCAGATCAACAGAGGGTAGCACGCAGGATTGCTTGAGTCCAGGGGGTCAAGACCCGCCGAGGCAACATAACAAAACCTCAATTCAAGAAGGAGGAGGAAGACAGGGGAGGATGAGGAGGACTTGGAGAAGGAGAAAAGGAAGAGAAAGGGGAGGGGGAAGAGGAGAAAGAAGGGAAAGAGGAGGAAAAGAAGGAGAAGTAGAGGAAGGAAGGATGTTCCTATTTCATGCTTGTTGTTGACATTATTATCAACAGCAATCTTCTTTAGGTGTCACAACTTAAGTTGTAGCTGGGGTAAGGGGCAACTCTGACTGTTGCTTGCTAAGAGAGCGCTCATTCTCGTCTTCCACTGACGTGAGCGCTCGTTGCTGTCACCGTCACCTCTTCATAGCAGAATCCTAGAGGTGGCACCATCTTCCTAGTACGAACCAATGAATATCAGGGTGGCTGAACAAAAGCTTGAGGGATCCAGGATCTGATGGTGCCCTGATATCTGGCAGAGCTGCCTGGATGGCCTGACTGCCTTTCTCTGAACTTTCTGCACATGAGACACTTGGCCCTTGGTCAAGCTCTGGTAGCATGGGCTTCTCAGGTGCAGCCAAACCTATTCACACAGAAGCAGTTGTGTGCACACCTCCAGACAGGTGGCAAGGACAAGTCAGGTAGTGAGTACTACGTTGGCACCAGCTGCTTCCCAAGGGAGGGGTGACCATCATCAAGCTGTTTCTCTTCTTCCCAAGGAAGGAGATTATACTAGGCAGCTCTGACTGTCAGACCAAAATACCACAGGCTGGGTGAACAAAACGGAAGTATGTATTTTCTCACTAGTTCTGGGGTGAGCAAGTTTCATTTTCCTTCTGGGTTTGTATGTCTTCTCACCTTGTCCTTATGTGACCTGTGCTTTCACCTCTCTTTCTCTCTCTGTTTCTTTCTTTTTCTCAGCTCAGTTGTGGATGCTGGGGCCTACAGCCTCGTCTCTCTGTCTGTCTCTCTGTCTGTCTCTCTGTCTGTCTGTCTCCATCTCTGTCTATCTATCTATCTATCTATCTATCTATCTATCTATCTATCTTCTATCTATCTATCTATCTATCTATCTATCTATCTATCTATCTATCTATCTATCTATCTATCTATGTCTCTCTCTCTCTGTTTTTCTCTCTCTCTCTCTCACACACACATATACATATACACATGCACACATACTACTGTTATGTTTCCTATACATGTGCAGATACATAGATCATTCAGAGACATTTATTACATGAAAAATAGAAATAAGTTAAATGTCCAGAATGAGAGATATTTAGTTCAACTGTTGTGGTAGACTTTGCTGATGTAATATTGGGCAAACATTAAAATGGTGTAGAAGGGCAGATAAAGGCATGATATTATCACAGAATGGGGTGAAGTATCAAAGAAAATGTGGATTTGGAAAAGACATTTCTTCATACCTTTCTAGATTTTTCAAATCTCATAATGAACGAGTCTGAATTTTGATAGTTGGAAAGATAGTAATTAATGCTGTCTTTAAAGGGGGCTTCCTTTGGCATCTGTCATACAGTATTTGCATATCTATCATGGATGGAGTGTGATTTGGGGCATTAATCTTTCCAGTCAGACTCCTCTGCTATAAAACTTAATAAATGCAAGCAGCATATGGGCTTGCCATGAGAGCTAAGCAAGACAATTATGGGAATGCCCTGGTCACAAGTAAGAGCCTGGAAATATTGGACTTTGTCTCTCTTCCTTTTTAAATTTTCAAAATCAGAAAGAGTTTTGAACTTTCTGGCCAGGAGTCAATATACCCAAGCTGTGGAACTTTGAGTTGTTTCTCTTGGATCCTTCTCTGGAAAAGGGTTTTTTTTTATGGCATGTTATATACTTTCAGAAGTAGAAAGTAGGATTTGTAGTTGACATTCTAATTGGTTAATTGCAGCCTCTGGTCTTATTTGTTTGTTCTTTTGTCAGTTCTAACAGTTTGAGATATTTAAAGACTTGTTCTCCTTCCATAATTGTAATAAAAAGGTTTTCCTGTGATGCTTGTCTAGAAAGACCATGAAACTCAGCTATTAACATTTTCCATCTCCTTAGAACCCCACGGAGCCCCAATACCATTCTTATTGCAAAAACACCTAGGAATAAATCTAATAAAAGATACTTCAGATGTGAATAAAGAAAGCTATAAAATACTGTGACAAAATTTCAAAACATCTAATAAATTAAGAATGTTATATTGTTCATGTTTTGGAAGATTTAATACTATAGCGATATCAGTTTTTCCTCAAATTAACCTATATGTAGATATATGAATAAGTTATATGAATTCTATAAGCTATAATGTCTATAGAGTACTGTTTATAATAGCTAGAAACTGACGACAACCCAAACGGTCATCATACATACAATGATCAGTCTACTATTACATACATACTATGGAAAAACCTCAACATTATATGTCACAAGAGAAGACATACAGAAAGAAATATAATTGATGTTACTCCAGTTATATAAGTTTTTTTGAAAAGATAGATCAATCTATGTAATCAGCAGTGAGTCTTAAACTAGTGAGTGGGAAGGCATTCAGGAGAAGTTTTTGGAGCTGGATATGTTTTACTCTTAGTCTAGGTGCCGGCTACATGGTTATGTTCAGTTTGTAGAATTTATCAGGATCTATCTTGATAATATTTATATGTATAAATATATTTGATATTTCAGTGGAAGATCTAAAAAAAGTATTTTTCCAAAGACAGGAAGTATAAGAAAGACAAAACATTATTTATGGTTTGTTGAAGTAATGAAGTAATGACATTCTTAAATTTTTCAGTGACAAAGTCTCCACCATCCATTTGGGAGAGAGAAAGAACTGTATGTTACAGTGCTGAGCTTGGCACAGTGGAAAGAGAGTGAGAACCTACTTTGGAAAGTTTTGCTTACAGCCTGAACAGATGGGAGAGACAGGTAAGTGTCATATACTGAATGACTATTAAATGTCAATTCTCACCGGTTCCATTGGTTTATTCTTACATCTTAGCTTATCTGTACAATAGAGCTATGCAGTTATTTTTACATATTAAAAACCCAGACTCTGAGGAGTTCGTTGACTCTTCTCAACATAAGAGGGAACCGCATTAATTTCCTGTGGCTATCATAGCAGATTGCCATACACTGGATGGCTTAACAGTTTCCTCTCACAATTCTGGGGTCAGATGTCCAAAATCAAGATGTCAGTAGGCCTGTACTCCAGCAAACATTCCAGAGACGGTTCTGTTTCTTGCCTTATCCTTCTTCTGGTGACTCCAAGAATTCCGTTTCCATCTTCACACGCCTTCTCTGTCTTGTCTTCTTTTACAATTCTTGAATTTATGCCCTAACTAGCAAATATAGGATGATTGCATCTTTCAATTCTTACTCATAACTGCAAAGACCTTTTTCCAAATAAGTTAACGCCCGTAGTTAATGGCATTTAGGATAGGAATGTTCCTAATAAAATGAAGAATTGATTTCATGTTAATTAACTTTATGGGAGTTACTATTCAAACCAGTACAGGGAGGAGGAAAACAAGACAAATCGGAAACTGGAAACCCCAAATCTGATGCAACTCCAGAAGCAGAGATTTCTTCTCTTCTGTAGGTGGTCACCCCTGGTTCTTGCATAATTGTGAGAGGACAATTTTATAAGATGTCTGTAATCTAGTGATGACAGAGAAGGACATTCTGTCCAGCATTCTCACTTCTAGAAATGGTTCTTGTTGACATGAAATGCAAGTGTTCTTCATCCTGTGGGTATCCCCTATGGGTGAGGGATGTGTCAACTCTAACAACTCCCAGTGCCCCCTGCAGTGAATGGCCAAATAGAAGCTGCCTGCAGAGGCAGGGCTTCTCCTACCTCTTGTCAGAGATGAACATTCTATACAAGGTATCAAAAGCCACTGTGTACATGAAGATTGGTCCAATGCTGCATTGCAGCATGTAGCCAGGGCTCCCCGTGGGAGTCTCATGTGACTGTCTTTCCACTCCTGTTTTGCTTACTTGCTTCCCGTATTCCGAGCCTATGTCTTTAACACATTACTTTTCAAGAATCCCCATCTCAGAATCTTCTCTTGGGAATCAAAACTGAAACATGGATTTTCTGGCAATAACCCATCCATCTTGGAAGATTTTGCCCTGCAGAGAACTCTTCATGTTTGGCACCTGTATATGTGTGAAGATTTCAAGGATGGGACCATTCAGTAGGCTTAATCATAATGCACTGATCTTCCATGTTTTGCTAACAAGTTTTATGAAGACCCAGTTCCACAATGTCAACAAGGGTGAACCCTCGATATCTGGAAGCCAATTTTCAGCCAGTTATACAATTATTGGGGAGAAAAACACTTGTTTTAGTGATAAGGATAAAATGATCAGCTCATCAATCCAAGGAAATATCTTTCACCTCCTTAAAATGTGATATAAGCTTCTTAAGTATACTTTATACAAGGCAGTACGTGTATAAAAACCCTTGACATTTAATTCTATGGGCCAAGTTAGCTATTAGTCTGGCTGGAATGTTGTCCAGACATCTGGGTTAGAAGTGAATCACTAAATTGCTGATGGGTTGGCAAAATAGTCCACATCAGCTTTTTAAAAGACCTTCATTACAAACAAAAATACTGCACACTGAATTTGATACTGTATATTACTACAGACATATTCTTGGAGTGAACAAGACTGCCTATAAACTTAGTGTGCTTACAGAGGCATTCGGAAGGGCTGTGAGCTTGGAAGTAAATAGGAGTTGAAAAAAGAAGAGTGTGTGGTACAGTATGGATGTGATCTTCTCATTTGGGGCTTGAGTCCACACCAATGGAGCAGCAATAGATGCCACCAACGCCTATACACTTAGGAGCAGGTGCCGCTGGGTAGGCACATTTCAGTGAAGCAGAGCTGTCAGCCCTCAGGGGAACGATGAAGTAGTTTGTGCTTGTCCCTGTGAGTGCTCTGACATTGTAGTGACTTCCTGCTCCTGTGTCTCTCCTGGGATCCCTAATGCGCACTGACTTTGCTTTTCTCTGGAGTTCTTCTTCACTGGTTTGTACATGAGACTTAACTCTGTGTTTACATCTCAGAGCCCACTGCTGAGAACCTCTTTCTGGTGTGAAATCTTAGTTGATTGATTTCAGTGTATGCTCAGCTGCTATGGTCTGACTATGAGTTGCCCCTCCCACAAGTTTACCCCACAGGTTCATGTGTTTAAACCTTTAGTTGACGTTAGTGCTTGGGAAGTTTGTGCGTCTTTTGGAAGTGTAGCCTTGCTGGAGGAAGGCATGTCACAGGGGCCTTGAGGTTTGGTTGGCTGGCCCTGCTTCCTCAGTTTGCTCTTGGTCTCTCTGCCATCCTGCTGCTGGTGTTGAACTGTATCAGCCTCCTCTTCTTCCTCCACGCTGTGCCTTTTTTCATGAGATTATTGCCATAATGGAACCTCCTTTTGTCCCTTAAATTGTAAAATCCCAAAGGGCTGACCTTCTATGCCTCACAATAGCAAAAGGAAAAGTAACTGAAATGTCAGCCTTCAGATAAATGTTTGGATTAGGAGTTTCCCTCTAAGCCTGCCTTGGATCCGGCAGAGGGAGAGGCTGAAGAACAAGTCATATGTCACAAAAGACAGCTGTTGAGGACTGTCTCTCCCATGCAGACGGTGGCTGAGGTAGGCGCATCGATGGATAATGTCTAACGACATCACCCACAATGTGCACTGTGGGTTGCTAAGAGTCCAGTGTGGAAGAGTTACCGCAGAAGGGACTTGCCCCATGAGACCACACGAGTATGAGCAAGTTATGATTCAACATGCTTGGGAAGCAAAGAAGGATAAATATTTTATCACCGATGTGGCTTAGGAAAATCCTATCCCAGGTTTGAGTCAGAGGCTTGGGTCACACCCCAACCTAGCAAGTAAAACGTAGCTGAACTCAATCATTCTACATCACCTAAGTTTCTTTCTGTGGCATAATGACTCGGGGAGCATCTAGCATATGCCTGTCAACTGAATAAGTAGAAACATGAGTCAACAGGGGCTGTGAAAGTAGAGGAGAAAAAGCGATACCTATTTCTCTTTCAGTGTGAGGCTCATGGTGACACATAGCAAAAGACAGATGAATAAGGAGACGAACATAACAGATTTATTTACTATAATCTTATCTGGTATGGGAACCTTCAGAGATCCAAGACAATGGGGAAAAACTGCAGAGAGGAGTAGACAGTCACAGTGTTATCAGCCACGCAGTGGCACAGGGTGCAATCCAAGGGGAACTCAGCAGACTGTTCAGTTTCTTCTTGGCTGGCATTTTCATTCTGTTGCAGAACGCTTTTCCTGGGAAGCTCTTAATAACTACTTCCAGAGGATGAGGGCAGAGGATTCAATCTAACACACAGAGGTGAAGCAACATTCAACAAAGATCTCCAGCTCTACTACTTTCTAATGCACCCTGGTAATGTATCCCTTTACTTTTTTTGCTTTGACAAAATGTGCACAAAATAGTAACTTCAGAAGGAAGAATTTTTGCAAAGCAACAAAAATGTTAACTGATACACAGACAACTGTGTCTTCTAATACCACACACAAGTGGAGTGTATGGGATGAACCACATGATACCCCCAAATATGGCACTTCAGAAGCTGAGAAAGCAGTAAAAGTAGGAAGGTCTTTTTCTAACCTTGTGTCTCACTCTTTGAAGGGTCAGTCCATCATGCTAGAGAAGGCATGAATTACTCTAGTTGGGGTAGCAGGAGTATGAGGCGGGTAGTCACACTGTGTGCGGTCAGGAAGTAGAAAGAGATGAACGTAGGTGTTCAGTGTACTTCCCCCTTTCCTTTTTTGTTCTCTCCATGGCCCAGTTCATGGAATGTGATGTTCTCATGCAGGACAGGTCCTCCCTGCTCAATCAACCTCTCCTGGAAAACCTCACAGACTGGCCATTGATCATCACAGTCACTGGCCATTGTAAGAATCAGTAAGGGAGACTCATTTTCTTCCCATCTCCTGAAACCAAGGCTGGCCAATCAGATTCCATCCTGGGATAAGAAGCCAGTGAAGTGGGCACGGCAGACTCTTTGGCCAGTCTCCCACAGATGTTCCTATTGGCTCCAACTTTTCTGGTGTTCTATGCGCTTCTGTTAAACTAATTTTTGGCTGAACAAAGCCAGAATAGATTGTTACTTAACTAGAACAAGGGGATACAGCCATCCTTGTTCTTCTTTACATTAGTTTGAGTTGCATCATCAGTATGTTGGTTAATTTCAAGGATTAATTTGCATATGTCCATGAGTTATCTAAGAAAAAAATGAGTTTTAATTTGTCATTCTTTGGACTTACTCTGGCAGTAAAGATTAATTCCTTGAGAGAGAAATCTATCCTTATGTAGCTTTAACCTCAGTTATAACAATTCAGGGTATAGAAGACCTAGCAGTCACTGTGCATTTGTGGAATCAAAACCAGGGAGCCCAAGAAAGACGCTGATCTTCAAGTAAAAGGCTGGTCTGAAACTCTTCTACAGCAAATCTCTGATTCTCACTGGACGATACTACTGCCAATGGTCCCCAGAACTCTTCTCTTACATCTGCTACAGGGTCTTGATTGGGTACCTTCACTGGGTCCCTTTGAGAAGGTATCAGAAAGGACTTTGTATTTTAGTCTCAATGCAATCTTCTCTGAAAGTCTTATTCATGATTTCGTTTCATATATTTTATAAATCATACAAATTATTCTCAAAAGCTGTGTGATTGACATTTTAAACAGATCGTTCTGTGTATACTGGGATATTTTTCTTTTTCGTCCCTATCCACAAAATACAACATCCCTTATGTAAATGTATCTGTTAGCATTAATTGTCAACCTGGCACCTAGCAGGCAGGACCCAGGACCAACCAAATGAGGGAGATAGTCCAGATTACAGTGGCTTCTGGACATTCCCATGAAGGAATCCCTAATTGATGTGGGAGGATGCAGTCCTCAGTGGGCGTGATCATTCCTTGGACAGGTAGACAGAGGTGGGTAGAGGTAGCTGAGCATTGTCAGGCAGGCAAGCATGCATCTTACCCTCTCTTCTTGCTGTGCTGCAATATGATCAGTTCCCTTGGTTCCTGATACTGTGCTCCTCCCGCTATGATGGACTGGAGCCTGGAATTGTGAGCTGAATAAACCTTTACTCTGAAATTGTTTTTGCCAGGTGTTCCATTGTAGCAATTAATTATGAAACTAAAACAGTAATCTAATAATGTTCTCATCTCTCCTCCAGATGTGTGGCATGTAAGGCTCTCACATTTTCTTCTTGCTTTGGCTGTTAGGAAACTCAGGGTTAAGTCTTATTAAATGCCTTCTAGACTACATAATATTTTGGACTTGGATGTAACATGCACAATTTCCTAGTAAAAACAGAAAAGAACTACGTAGGATTTGTGTGTGTGTGTGTGTGTGTGTGTGTGTGTGTGTGTGTGTGTGTGTGTGTATGTAAAGGAGGGGATATGTATAAAAGCACAGTTGAGTATATGTGTCTGTGAAGGTTTCAGGGTGACATCCAGAATTATCCTTATTGTTTTGCTCTGGGGTTTCTCAGGCTCCACCTTCCAGGAATGAAATTGTAGGCAAATATCATATTTTCATGACTTTTAAAAAAATGTATGATATAGGGAATCAAAACTCAAGTCATTTGACCTGTGAGGCAAAGGATATTTGCAAAGAGATAGTCTAATTTTCCTTATTTTAAATTTCTTTTCCATTTTAATTCCTTCTTTAATATTATATGAAGCCCTTTAAATCTTTTTTTTAACTTTTAACAAAGTAGAATTAAAAAACAAAATAATTTAAAACTACTTGGTTATTATATTACATTTAGATGCTTTTTTTTGCATGTGACATCTGTGCACACCCCTTTCTTCAGCTTTTCCCTTCTAACAGGCTTGGAGAATAAAATCATTTGTCGAAACACATCTGATATCATTTGTCTGTTGCACCTAGCAGTGCTGTAAGAGAGGCCATCTGCTTGCTGATGAGCTCAGTCAGTTATAGTGCAACTCTTGGAAGGTGATCTGTTGGGTATGAGCAGAACAAATGAAAAAGGAAACCTTATAAAAGAAGCAGCAGCAGCAGCATTTATGCAAGTGAAACCTGCTGGCCCAGGAGGAGAGGAATAAAGACACGCTGTAACTCTTGAAACTGCAGGGAGCATGTTCTGGTTAGGACGTAACTCCCCAGACATCTGTTGGTGACATCTACAGTCAGACATGCATCGTTGGAGGGATCTGTAAATTATATGGGGGACAACTTAATGAGCTGCAAAGCAGTACATCCAGCCAGCTCAGATAACATCTTTGAAACAGGGCAAGAGAATTAATTAGGGTGGGAGGAGGGAGTGGAGAGATGGATGAGGGAGGAAAGAGCTCTCTGGAAGGACCACTGTGAGGAAATGACTTGACTGCAGGGGTGGGATGAGCGGAGGAGGAGCCCTGCTCTGTGGGTTTGAGGGCGGATCACCCAGAAGACAGGGGAGGAGCACGGTTAGGGACAGGGAGGAAGTGGTACTTTTAGAAGGAGGAAAATTAAAAAGGAAACTGGATTTCATAGAACACAAGCATGCACCTCCTTATGTTCCCCATTTATTTAAGGCAGAAATTTAGCAAGCTAAAATGCTCGATTCTAGATGTCTTCTTAAAAAATATCCTAAGATGCCACAGCTTTCTGACTTTCATTGTGTCGGAATGTTTTCATTTCTCCAAATGAAGTTTATGCAGTTTCACCAGAATGTGAACTTCTTGGGGGGAGGGTGGAGTTTTTTGTTCTTCTGTTCAATCTTAGATCTCCAGAGTCTGTCACAAAGTAATGGCCAATAATCATTTGTTGACTTAATGAGTGAATGAATGAACAAGGAAGACCATTACCTTCCTTTTCTGTGGATAAACTGGACTTCAATGAACTACCTTAATAAGATTCTTGAGCAGGTCTGGGCGTGGACAACAAAAGGCTTTGTGTGAGTAATAATGTGGAGGTGGGCAGCAAAGAGAGGAGAGAGGAGAGAATGAAGAGGCTGAGAATCGCCTGTTATGACCAGTTATATGCTGTGGGGTGCTCTTTATCATTATACCCAGCGTGCCAGTAAAACCCCCATCCAGTAATAATCTTATGTGCAAGACTGAGAAGGTTGCCAAGGGATCTAGTCCCTTGATTCATACCCAGAAGATAAAAAATAACATCCACGAAAAGGCCGTATGGCCCAGATAGACACATTCAATAAAGATGAAATATAATAACGCGGCGACTACACAGAGGTAAGCCTCCAAGAATCTGAGCCAATGCTTACACTTCTCCCTGGCTGCCGAATGGAAGTTTAGGCAGAAAGAGATGAAACAACTGCTGGGGATGAGCAGATGCTTTTTCAGTCCCCCTCTTGCTGTGGCCACCTCCCTTTAGCTGCTGAGATGAAGTTGGGAGGGTCAGGGGCATGTAAGGTTCTGAGATGAGCCCTGAAGAGTCGGGGGTTTGGATCCAGCATTGCCGAGGGTGGGGCTTCCTGGGATAGTCGCTGTCCCCAAATCTCAAAAGTCCTGTGCACGTCATCTACTCATCTGTATATTTGACCTCCAGGGGGAGAGAGTCACACATGGGTGACATTCCAGGGACGTCTAGACTCTCTCTAACTAAAACTCTCCCTTGCCTCAATTGTGGGCATAGAAATCTGTCCACGCTCCACGCTTGGGCTCACTCTCTGGGGCCCTCACATCTTGTCAAGGCAGCGAATGTGAAGCCTCTCTCTGCCAAATTACCTAAGAGCTTTCTCAGCAAGTAGAATGAAAATCTCTGGCTACACCGTCCACCCCAGTTTCCATTCTTGCTACTTAATCATTGTATCCATGTCTCAGAATGGTCCTCACTTGACCACCTCTTTTTACCCCTCCCCTACCATGTGACATCTGTTTGGACAAAGAGTGCTTACCTTAGGTGGGAAGGAGACCTGAGGCCTCCAGGAGACAAAAGGTGGTCTGTAGCCATGGTCTGGAATCTGCCAGGCTGTTCCTTTCCCTCGTGTCTTTTGGATGTTCAGCTTTCAAGTGTGGCCTCTGCCTTGTGCAGCTAAGCGATTCTCGCCTGAGCGTGAGAACAGCCGATCTCCAGTCAGCAAGGGATTCTCGCCTGAGTGTGAGGACAGCTGATCCCAGCACAGCTTCTCAGGTCAGCGCTAATCTTCATAGAGGGGTGTCTAAGGCAGTTGGCTTGCACTCTGGGGCCAGTCACTTCCCATTTCCTCCTTTTGGCAAAGGAGTGAGTTACAGGGAGTTTGGCTGTGGGGAGAAGCCAGAGGCAACTCCACAGGACCAGGGGCTTGCTAGGAATCCTGAGATTCCGGTTCCCATTTCTTGGCATCCTGCAGGAAGAGCGCGGGACACTCAGAGGCATTCCCTCATCATCACTCCCTTCAGTTTCTTATTCGTTTAGTCCAGGACCCAAATCCCATTGAGAAGAAGCAAAGTCCTTCTGCTTGAGGACTTTACAGTTGAGAGAAGATTCTTCTGTGAAGGAAACATTGTCCTCCAGCGCGACGTGAATCATTCATTCATTCATCAGCTTACCGTATGACAGCTTACTTAGACTCAGGGAATGACAGTTCAAAGGTATTATGTGAGCCAGCCAGAGGTTGGAGACATTGGATCTTACGTCCAGGCTCCCATGCCTGTTCACTCCTCCTGCCAGTGCTGCAGCCTCTTTGCCAGATGTTCTTCCCTTTACCACCAATGAACCAAAAGGAAAGTATGGCTGAGAGGGGTGGGGTAGGCCATAAAAAGGGCCTGGTAGGCATAGCCTGGGAAAATCTAGTCTTCTAGTGCATTGTTGCACTGCGAAGTTTCCACTGGATGTGGACATGCAGTTGCCACATTCCTAATCCAACCTTAACAAGAGACTTTGATATGCTGGCAAACGATATCGTGGTAGTGGTACTGAAAACTAGACTTATGACAGAAATTAAATATCTTTATGGCTAAAATTACACAGGTTGGGGAGGTTCATTGGTAAAGGGCTTACCTACTATGCTTAAATCCAACAGGAGATTTAAAAAAGACCATTTAACTAAATCCTACATTTTTTATTATTATTTCCGCTCATACAAACTTAATAGGTACACCAGTTCCCTCCCTCCCTCCCTCCCTCCCCCCCAAACCCCTTGCTCCCCCTCCCTTCACCCCTCCCTCCCCATCCCCCAGTGCCTCCCGCCCCAATTCCCAGAGAGTCCTTTAATATGCATCCCTGACTCTCCTCTGAGCCCTCCTCTCCGATGACGTACAAGGACCCAGTGGCATTTCCCTGAACCCTTTCCTGTGTTCCCCTTAAGCATAGGAACACTACTGTGGCTGTCAATCCCTTGCCTCCAAGGATCTTGGTGCCTTTAGCAGATGCTAGACTTTGTGAGGTCAATAGTGTGTTGGACATTGCGCAGGGCATGCAAAGTCCAATTATGATTGCTTCGGCCCTAACTTGTGTGGAGAATCTTGCAAATCATTGCTCCTCCCATCCTTTTGTTCTTACACTCTTCCGCCCCCTCTTCCGCAAATGTCCCTGAGCTTCAGGATGGGGAGAGATTAGTCTGGCCTAGTTCTAGGTGGTTGATATAGAGTCTCTGAAGTTCTGGATTGTGGTTTGTTGATTTTCTTTTGCAGTTTTGCTGCTCCTGCAATGCCCTTCACTCCACCCTGATGGGCACTGTATGTCACCCCTTGCAGTCCTTGCTAAATCTACATTTAAAAAAATACTCAGTTAATACTACATTAAATAAATACTACATTAAAAAATACAGGTGTTATAAGCTTGTAATCCCAGCTATCCAGGAGCCAGAGGTTGGAACATGACAATTTTAAGGCCTAACACAGTGAGTTCGAGGCCAGCTTGGCCAATTTAGTGAGAGTCTGTCTCAAAACAAAAAGCTAAAAAAGGTTCCACTTATAAGGGAGAACGTGTGACGTCTGGTTTTCTATGCTTGGGATTCATCGCTCAGTAGATTTCTTCCAGTTCCATCCATCTAGTAGCATGTTAGCATACCCCACTGGCAAGGATCTCAGGGGAAATAGTTTCAGGCAGTAGGATCCTTAGGAGAAAGGGGTCAGACAGCGGTAGGTGAGTACCCCTATCAGTGGGCTGCCCAAGGAAGGGCCTCTCTGTCTGCCACAGAGGTGGGAGCCCCCATGAGAACAGATGATATAGAAGGAACCCCAGAACCCATAAAACCAAAGGATAGGAGAATAAAACCAGGACCCATAAAACCAAAGGACAGGATTTTGACTGGGTCAATGTAGAGATGGGAAAGAGGGTAGGTTGGAATGGGAGGCAAGGAACATGCATATAAAAATGTAAATTTGGGGCTGGAGAGGTGGCTCAGGGGTTACGCCTCTGCCTTGCAGGCAGAAGGTCCTGAGTTCGGATCCTAGACACCACGTATAGACGCTGGGCGGAAGCGGGGGCGGTCTGCGTTTCTGGTCCTGGTAGGGCGGAGCCTGTGAATCCCGGGGCAGAGTAAACAAGGAGGAGGTGGAGGCGTCCATGGTGGTTCCCGAATTCGCCTGTGGTTCTACACACACACACACACACACACATGTGAGCACACACGCATACACGCGCACATACACACACATGTGCACACACACATACATGCACAATTGAATAAATAATAATAAAATTTTTTTTAAAAATGTAAATTTAATAAATTTATTTTTAAGAAAAGCTAAAAAGGTCAGGTGATACAGCTTTGTGGGAGAGCACTTGCATAAACGTGCATAAGATTCTGGGCATTCAATCCCCCAGCTCTGTGAGTAAATAAATAAGCATGTAAGAACGAAATAAAAGGCAAAAAAAACCATGTTAGCATTTTCCAAACTAAAATTACTTGTATCTCCACAGGCATTTTAAAAGTGTATTATGTTACCTTTTGATCTGCCAATTAAGCAAAATCGTGCTTGCTTTCTTTTGATGGCAGGATTTTTCATGGCACATCAGATTTGTTGAAGTCTTTTCCCCAGGGATGTAGTGATTTTTCAGACACTCCTAGAGAGGCTGTGTTGGCTTTGGTAGGATGCTGGTGCTCATAAGAATGCAGAGAATGAGGGATGAAGAAATGACTCAGGGGTTAAGACTCTGCCTCACAAGCAGAAAGACCTAAGTTTGGATCCCACGTGAAAATGCTAGGTGGAAAGGGCAGCAGCCTGTACTTCTGGTCCTGGTGGGCAGAGACTGGGAAATCCCTGAGCAAAACAAAGAGGAGGTAGAAGCAATTCAAGATTATTCCTAAAGTCATTGGTGCTCCTCCACAGAGATACACAGTGCTCTCTGATACACACACATGCACATACACACACCAAAAGAATGCAGAGTATGAACTATAACCATTAGGTTTCATCGAGTTTAGGAATATCATTGTTTATGATTGCCTATCCCTTATGAATTGTTATTGAGAATACATACATTGGATGCTCACTAGATATATAAAATAATACGATCTGGGATTTTGAGAAAAAGCACTTATCCAAGAGCAGGGATCACTGACTTTCATTCAGCCTCCCTTTATGATAGTCCTCGGCCCCATTGTAACCTTACTTGACTATGAACCTAAAGGCAGCTAGGAGCATGTGCCTATCACATTGCCAGCCGCTCCCCAAGAAGTTGCATGTGCTTTCGCTAGGCCTCCACTGAGCAGATGCCTCAGTGACAGCCAGCCTATTGCAAGAGCAGGGGCACGTCCCAGCCCTGTTGATGGGATGCTGCTCTGCGCTGGCCTGATGTGTCTCAGAGAGAAGAGTCCAGGTGATGGGCCTGCAGTAGACATCATGGGTTGAGTCAGGGCTGGAATGGCTAAAATCCGTTGGGGACCTGTATCTGTTAGGATGAGGCTCCTCCTGGCTCTTGCACTGTCATCTTATACCCAGAGACGGATGCATTTCAGAGCTGATGCTCCCTCAGAAACCATGGTCTAAGGTCTGTGCTTTGCAGATACTTTGATTTGCAGAGGTTTGGTCACTTGGCCTTTTTAGACCCAGTTTTCTATGAAACAATACTTTAAGCATCTGGAGGAAGAATCCTATTATTGAGTATATTTTGTCCCAGTCTACATTTATATTATTTCATATTATCATATCATTTAATTCCTACCAGGACACAGCTGAGATGTCCTCTCCCAAACTTCCACAGCTAGCAGGTTAGTAGGTGATGGAAACAGGCTGGATGTCAATCATGTGCTAAGCATTAGTTCTAGCTTCTTTTTACTGCACGTTTCTACAAAGAAATGACTTCTTTTACAAGCCCATGATGTAATATTTTGAGAAAAATTCTGAGGAAGGGAAAATCAGTGATTGTACCCGAGTCAGGGTTGATTGCTCTACCCTATCACTTTTTGCTTAGCAGGCCCACAGCAGATGAGATAGACTAGATTATCTGAGAACAAGACTTACTCGTACAAAGCCTTTCATGAATACGAACTCATGGAATACTTTCAATGACTCCGTGAAATCAAAACATTATCCTGATTTTATAAGTGTGGAAACTGAGGCAGGGTGGTCTTGTCAAATCTGAAAGGAAGAGCCCTTCCTTCAGGGCTCCGCTCTCAAATGCCTTTGTCAACTGCCAGTGTCTCCTGCTCTCTTGCATTATTTATTGAGCCCTGACAGTTTGCCTTAGGGCTGGCTATGATAGAAATCAGATTGGCAGGAGGAAGTAGCTTTTGGGGGCGTATGGCGGGCGTTCTCTTGTCAAGGCTCAGTCAATCTTGACACCTGGACCAGCTCAGCTGTGTAAAGTAAAAAATAGAAGCCATCTAGTATGCTGGGGTGGGGAAATGGAGAGATCTGTATCTCCCTGCAATATGTGAGGTTTGCTAAGAGGCTTCATTGTGTTATATTCTAGATGAAGGATAACCAGGAGGGAGGAAGCACTGAAGACGTGAAATGTTTAGGGTTAGCTTTGCCCGGCAATGCCAGGGAATATTGCAAAACTCACCTTAGAGAGAGGTGGTGTGTGTGTGTGTGTGTGTGTGTGTGTGTGTGTGTGTGTGTAATAACACATTACATATCTAATGTATATTATATATATGCATGCATGTAAATAAATATGTAAACATACATACAAACATACATACATATATAAAATAGATGCAGATGTGTTCATAAGTATGCATAAGTAAACTCTGCTGGGTTATGTCCTGCCCAGGAGACATCATTCATTAAGTATGTAGAGTGGTACAGATGCTAACATGAAGTTCAGTGTGAGGAGCAGGTCTAGACTTTTACAAGCTTTCTTGTTTTTGCTAGAAAGCATGTGACTTGAGCCACAAAGACTCCATCTCCCTTATTCTCCCCTATCAAGATCTCAGTTAGTCTGATTGCTGAGTATCTCCCTTAGTTACGCTCAGGATCAACCTTGCCAGAGGAAAAAGCACACACAAATTTTGGAATTGCTGATAAGCTAGAGAATGGGGTAGGTTTTGGGTTATGGGGAACACCCAGTGATAACACAGGTGCAGACTCCAGTTGACTGAGAGCAACTCATGAATCTTAATCAACTCTGGCTCACGCAAACACTATTGACATTAGCTAAGGACTGCTCTGTCAAGCTCTGGGTGTGAGGACAAAAATCCAGTCCTCAAAATTAGGAAGAAAATGAAAAACAACTTGACAACATAGAACGACACATGTGCTGATGAGAAAATGTGCAAACCTGGATGTATATACCAAGGAGGGAATGAGCAGGGGAGGAAACAGTCCAAGAGGGATAGCGCTAGAGTGGGAGGCACTCAGATGTAGGCAGATGGTCCATTGTGAATGAATCTACCTTTCTTTATAGGCTGGTGTCCAAACATGAAATGAGAGAGTGCTATTGATTTGGTAGGATTCGATAAATAAATTTCTCAAGTTTTAGGTAATGTACAGTTGTTTCTGAACTGAGTAAAGGGCCCTTTTCTATAGGCACCAGTGGTCCACAAAGCTGTGAGAAATCTAGGAACCTTTTGTACTTTTGTCATAATTTGCCTGTATTATTGTCAATAAACTGATGACCAAATGGCTTATAGGGGAACATGAGGGTTTTATTTCCTCTTACAATATAGTTTCTTGCCCAGCTTGATAGGAGAGCGCACACCAACATTAGGGGCTGAGGGAACTTGGCACAAGATATCCGTATGTTCACAGAACTGCTAAGAGAGGGACAATTCCTATTTGCCAGATCAGCATGTCTGGCCAGCTATAGAGAAGGCTGTCTATCAATTTCCCTAACCAGCTCCTTCCATTTCATTCACCTGCCCAGGGACTAATCCTGCCAACCATGGGCTAGGCCTTCTCCAGCAACTAGATAATCTCCTACAGTCTTACTTGGACTTAATAAACTACTATTTCTCTACAAATGAACCCAAAGCTTGAATCCTCACCAGTTGAGTTGACCTCTGTATGTAACTATGAAAACCTTATTAGAAAATTTCTGGAAACATTACATTGGGATGGACAATGACCATTTTCTTTTATTGGGCTGCACTGTGTAAGACACATTGTAGAAGCAACTGCCCACCATGGTCAGTTGCCTGCACTGGCTGTATTTTTTTGATTACCTTACAGACAAAGAGACCAGGCTGTTGGAAGGGCCTGATTTGTCAGACTCTCACTAGTAGAAACTTCCCAAATTGAGGTTCGGATGTGCTGGACCCTAATATACAGGATCATTCTGCTTTCTTTACAAGTCATATTCTGTGCAAACTGGGATCAAGTTTAGATAATAATAGTTCAGGAGGATTTGCTTCAAGGTTTTTCTTTCCCTATCTGTTCCCAGGAAATGTACTGTGAACAACATTTTCTTCTGTTTGTGGGTGATTTTTATTTCAAATACTGTAGTGTTTTTACTTTAGCAATATAAATGATCAAGCATCACCAGAGAAAGAAATAATCCTGATAATATTTGCATCTGAGCTATATCTTTTGGATTGCTTAAAGATGACTTTGAAAATTAAAGTCTAGCTTTGAGCCTAGCTACCCAGAAGCCATAATCTCTAGGAAACCGAAAGGTTCACCCAACTCCTACTTTAGAAGGTTATTATTTCCCTTTAACTTCTGTCAGTTATGGTATAGATGAAATGCAGGACCTTGTGCATGAAAGACGAGCATGCTGTTACTAAGTTACTTCCTCTGTCTTTGTATTTTTGAGGAAGGGTCTCCTAAGAGTGTCCAGGCTGGTCTCGAACTCACAGTACCTCCAACCTGAACCTTGAGCACTGGAATTCCAGACAGGGGCCAGGCAAAATTGGCTCCCTTTAACTTTCTTAATGACAAAGGGTTTTCATCATGTTTTGCTTTTTTTTGTCAGGACAATGGGAACTTTTGAGAATTACATATTTACTTTAGAAGCCTCAGCTCTGACTAAAAGCTCCGTGTACATTCCGAACAGTAGGAACATCATCCATTACTCTTTGGGAGAGTTTCTAAGGGCTTTTTATTATTATTCATTTACTTTTATCTTGACTAGGGGTGAAAGGGGGCACAAACATGATATTAGGAATACACTGAAACCAAACTGTTTTTTTAAAAACATGCCTGGTTAATAAAATATAATCTTCCCTTCATGCAGTGGTATTGCCAACAGTTTTCTCTGAGGTTGGAGTGATGCTGTTTTGCCGAAGGAGTAATGGTAAGTATGTCTTACCTTTTGTTGGTGCCAGAACAAATCATCGTACACTTTGGGGTTTAAAACTGGTTGTTGTCTTACAGTTCTGGAGTGTAGAAATCCACTATGGCTCCCACCGCACTGATGTCATGTGCTGGCAGGCAATGTCCTTTCTGGAGCTCAAGGAAGAGAGTGCGCTCTTGCCCTTTCCTACTTACTAGAGGGACCCACATTGCTGGCTGGGCTCATGGTGCTTCCCTCCACCTTCAAAGTGTGCAGCAGGACCTCTCTCTCTCTGTCTCTCTCTCTGTCTCTCTCTCTCTCTCTCTCTCTCTCTCTCACCCAGCCCTATGGCCGTATCCGCCTCTGACTTTCTGCATTGGTCTCTCTCTCTTTCACTTTCAAGAGCCCTTATGACCACATTGGGTCATCTAGATGATCCGAGGTTTACCCCAACCCAAGGAGTGAAATTGTCACAAGGTTTCAACTTTGATACACACTTATGTTTCCAGAGACCACTTTTTTATATAAGAATCTCTGGTTCTGGGGTTAGGGTTGGACATCTTTGAGGGTCATTATTTTCCTTACTCCATGGGGTATGTGTTGGGGGTGGGAGTGGGATATGGGGAACAACCTATAGAGGGAGATACTCTAACTCAAAAGGGTTTAAAGATTAGGATGCTGTGGAGTTAACTCTGAGCTTGCTCTTTCCAGTAAGGGCCTGAGGACCTTTCTGGATGGTTTTCTTTTTAACTCTTCACACTCAGATTCCAGGATTTAAGACTCATGCCAGCGTTAGAAAACTAGAGATAGTAAATAAACTGACCAGTTTTTAGAGAAGGTGGGATTCAAACTCCACTTAATCTGGTTTAAAATCAGCTTTCTTTTTTATGCTTCTCTATATAATGTTTCCTAAAGGCCTAAGGCCACCCCACGAGTGAAGGCAGAAACTTAATTTCAAACCTGGTGCATTTCCCTCTCTGCTGTACTAATGTGTCTGGCAGGTTCAGAAGGGCTCAGATTACTGGCGTAGACGAGGTCTTCTATAGAGGAAGGAAGTGCGCCGGGCTCTTCAATTTGATAATGAGGAAAGTAGAGTTTAACTCAGGGCCCTAAGGTTTCTTAAAGTCTTTGATTTTTGAAGGCTATGTATTTCTAAATTTCTGAGCCTTTAAAATTAGTTTTAACCTTATGGTGTATTTATTACTAATTGCAACCAGAATGGAACCTGTTTGGCTGGGTGTACTGCTGACTTGTGGGAATTTCTAGGTACTGGATCTAAGCAGAAATAATATACCTTAGAGAATCGAAAGCCAGTTTAGAATCGAGTTGACAGTGCTACTAACTTGCATAAGCTGAAAGTGCTGAGACCTCTGGTTCTCAGAAATGATCGAGCTTGCAATACTGGGAGGATAACAGAAGAATCTTTTCGTTGTGCACAGAGAACAATAATACTGTGTACACTTACCCCAGGGAAATGTGTGTGTGTGTGTGTGTGTGTGTGTGTGTGCACATGTATGCGTGTGTGGTCTTGTTGCTATATTTTTCCTCTTTTGCTATCTTTCTTTCTTCTCTTGGGTGCCATTTCATGCTCAACACCCGCAACAGAAGCAAATAAAAATAAAGTGCCACAAGCAAGTCTGGGGTTCATTAACTCTGGAGGTTACTTCCATCCCACCCGCCCTATCCATACCCAATGAAGTGGGGAGAATAAAGGCCTCAAAGATGTCCATGTCTCAAGGGTTTCCAGAAAACCTTTATTGAGAGCACAGCTCTAGCCATCTGAGCGCAGTCTCTCCTCTGTTCCTACAACTACACAGCTGTGTTTGCAAACCTCAACATCATAAGCTTGATGGCCTGCAAGCCTGGACCAGGAGAATCCTTCCGGAAGACAGGGCAGGAGATGGTATGGAAAGTGAAAGCCCCAAGATGATTGGTGGAATGCTGGCCAGACTCACCATGCAGACATGCCACTGCCGAGCACACAAGAGGGAACTGCTAAAGCACACTGGTCACGCAAGCCCTAAGTCTCTCTGAACCATGGTTTCCAGTCCTCAGCCTTGAGTTTTCACCTCCTTTCACTATGAAGCTACCAACGACGACAGCTTGGGTTCAAATTGCCTCACACAACGTCCTTTAACATTTAACAGCAATGAATTCTCTGAGAGTTCTGACCACTAGCATATGACTGAAAGAGACAGGTCAGTTTCTTAGGATTCAAGCAGTTTGCACTTGTTGCCTCTTGGGACCTAGCCACCATGCTACAAGGCCTGTCCCTGAAAGAGACTCATGTGGAGAACCATGCAGGTCTCTGGCCATGCTGAGTTCCCAGACAATGTGTGTTAACTTGGAAGTGCACCTGCTAGCGTTGGAGCTGCTCTCGGGGATGCCGTGCCTAGCCAATATGAGCTTTCTCCTCAGAGCTCTGACCCACAGGCAGATTCTCAAAACAAATGAAGTACTCCCACTGTAAGTCACTAAATTAAAGGTACATTACAGTGAGCGTGGCAATAAAGATAACTAGAACAATAGAGATTGGACTAGAGAGGAAGGAAATTGTATTAACGCCACCCATAGCAAGACATTGACATTTAGTCACCAAACCTTTTGCCAGAAATCTTATCAGCAGCACCTGACAGTTATTATTGGTGGATAAGAAATTACATGTAAAATGAAGTCATTTGTGTGGACACTAGATGTGCTAACTTTGAACTTTGGAGTTCTTTTGGGTATAATGCATTCTAGAGAGGTAAGTCAATATTTTAATCAGATCTGTTTCTCCCAGTGGTCACTGGCAGAGGCTCAGGTACCCAGTTTGATGGTATTAAAGGACCGTGGACTTTTAAGTGGAACCTGACTTCACCAAAACTACCCATGTGGGTGATGGTGAGAACCAGTGCTCTTCCTCCTCTCTTGCTTCCTGGTGGTTTTGCTGCTTTGCACAAAGCAATGCAGTCAAGTGATCCAAGATAATGGCTTGATGAACCAGGGGCTCGAAACCTCTAAACTGTGGGTTTCTAGAAAGTCTCTAGAAGATGAGTGTCTCAAGCATTTGTTGTAATGGAAAGATGACTGATACAGGTCACGTCCCCATCCAGGAGCCTGCTTGGAATCTCATGATATCATAAGTCAGAAGGTGCCACCTCTGCCTCTTAAGTGGTTCCCTAGCTGGTGGTTGCCTTGATCTTTAGGTGCCCTGAAGTCAAGGGTGGCGCTGTCACCATTCACCACCCGAAACAACCAATGGATGGTTGCATAGTCCTGCCCAAATGGTTACTA